>JAKOOJ010000001.1:25400000-26117500 GCA_022577455.1 Arizona elegans | reverse complement strand
AGTGTGAGGGCCTAGAGATGGAGCTCTCACCTCACAATAGGAGCCTGGGAGTTCAATCCTAGGTAGCAGCAGATATTTCTCTCTCTGGGCATAAAGAAAAAATATTTGCTGCGCACTCCACATAGATGTCAGGAAGGGCATCCGGCCAGTAAATGCTCAGCTCCATTCACTCTACCCAGTTGCAAGGGATTACAGGCAGGGGTGGGATTCAGAAATTTTAGCAACTGGTTCTTTGCCCGGTTGTTGGGTGGTCGTAACCTACTCGGTCTCCTGCACCATGGGGGGGGAGAGGAGTTTTTGCCCTCCCCAGGCTCTGGAGGCCCTCTGGAGGCCAGAAACAGACCCATTTCTGGACTTCCAGAACTTCCGGTAGGCCCATTTTTCGCCCTCCCAGAGCCTCTGCACAGGCCCTGCACTTGCCTGGCATCCAAAATGGGCTGCGTGGAGGCTCCTGGGAGAGGCGAAGTGGGGTGGGTGGGGTCAGCCAGTCCTTGCAACTACTGGTTCGGCAAACCAGATTAAAATTAACATCCGGTTTTCCCGAGCCCGTCTTGATCTGTCCCCGTCCCCACACACACACAGACACAGCCAGCCGAGGGTTAAGAAAACACTTTGGAACGCACCCAGCTCTTATCTCCCACTTGGCAGCGATAGACACACCGTCTGCCAAATGCCTTTATTTTCACAAACAGAAAGATAAGATACTAACGTACAAAAAAGTCCAAGCAGAAATAATATTTCTCCCAGCAGTTCCGGACGAGGCTTTAGTGACTATCCAAGGTTTACTTTTGTTCGTCACAAGGATCCCTGACCACTACCCTCCATTATATAGTCTCTGGGGTGTGGTCCAGTGACTCAGTTCTAATCCCTAGCACGCCTCCTAAGCTGCTGCAATCGTTTATCACGCCTTCGGAGGCGTGCGTCCAGGAATGATGTTTCATCGTCATTCTGAGACGAACCAGCTGTCTCCCTGCTGATCTCCTCTCCCTCGGCCGGCACCTGAGACAATGCCAGAGGGGAGGGGCCTGGAGAGGGAGGCCTGGCTGACTCCTCTTCCTCATGCTCAGAGCTTTCTTCCTCCGATGGGACAGGCTCAGAGGGCGGGGCCACAACACCGTCTGAACCAGCTGAATCCCACCCTGATTACAGGATTGTTAAAAGGAAAAAAAAGAGTAATCCCTTTTAGACTGGTTTTTCCTAGCCCTGGCTATCTCCAGATGTGGACTTTGCTGTGGAATCTTGAGAGTAAAAATGTAAATTTCCAAACATCCGGAAAGCACCTACAATGGGGAAAGTGATGATGCAGAAGTACTTTGCTGCTCAAGTTGGTGTTATGGAAAATGACAGCTCTGGAACCCATAAATATATATAGTTTTATTAAACATGTTTATCAAAGTAAAAGCTATAAGAGAAAATAAAGATAGTAAGAAAAATAGTGAGTAGTGAGAAAAGAAAATAGAAAAATACAGAAAAGAAAAAGATATAGAAAAGAAAAAGGGAAAGGAAAGCTAATAAAATAGTGGCTTCTGATGTTCTTGGCAGCAGTTATAGATACATTTATATTTTAAACACACTTTCTCTCACTCTGGTTACACCATAATTTCCTTCTTTCCATAAATTAGGCTTTCCAATCCTCAAACTCATAAATCACAAGTTTATATTTCTCTTTTTCAGTAAAAAAGTCCATTGGGGGTTTCTAGCCAGTAAAAAAAGTAGTTGTTGAACTTTCTGTAATCAAACAAAGTTCATTTTGCCATTTCTGCTGGTTCTGTCATCTTCCCCTGGTAATCCTCCATCATGGATATTTCAGAGTCTTTCCATTTTGCACAAGAGACGTTCTGGTTCATCTTTTTTTTTTTTTTTATTGAAAAAGTTTTCAAATACAAGTTTTCCCCCTTTTTCCCCCCCCTCTTCCCTAACCCCCCCTCTCCACCCATCCCCCCCTGTGACTTCTTCAGAACAATAGGCTATTTCATAACTAGTTACATACATAATATCTTTCCTTTCCTTTACTCCCTCCTCAGAATACTGACCCTTAGCATATTATTCTTATAACTCCCATTTTTACGATAATCTGCCCTTTTTCTCCTCCCCTAAACTTATAGTATATTATTACAATTTAACATTTAATCTTTTATATATATTAATAATATAACATTTTAAGGCGGCCTTCTCCCTACATCCAAATTTAGCATTTATTCAGTTCTGTCCAATTCCTCCACTCCCCAAACTAACCTATTTCAACCCTTCAATTCCTGCAAGATCATGCAATACAATTCTAAATATAATCCACTGCCCACTATGCTAAAATATACACATATCTATATATGCATTCCATTTTGTAAAAAAAAAAAAAAAAAAGACAATAACTTTAAAGCAGAAGTAAGGGGAGGTTTGAATCCTGGTTGTTTGCAACTAGAATCAACCTCCCTTTCTTTGCTTCGATTTTTAAAATAATTTTATTATATTGGCAATAATAAAAACTAATATACATAAAAAGAAGAAAAAGAGTAGAAAGAACAAAATGTGCTAAGAAAAAAATGTAGGAGAATGAAATGACTTTCAACTTTATCATAAGCGTAAACAATTTTAGTAATTTTTCTCTTCATCCCATGTCCCATCTCTTATCTATAAACAAATCCATAAAATGTCATCATTTCAGTTCTGCAGTCAACAAAAATCCAGACGTGTTGCCAGAAATAAGAGCTTATCTATTTTAAACTTGATCAAGTAAACCAATGTTATATTCCTTCTTTTTACCTCTTAACACTGCAGGGACAAGTTGCTAAAAGTCAAAATTGATTTGAAGGCACGATTTTTTTTCTCTCTGTCACCAATTGCCAAACAACTGATCAGTACATTGGTAGCTGCAATCCAGTTCCACATGCACCACCAGCCTCCTTGTCTTCAGTACCACTAGCTTTAATTGCTTGCACCCAGGGCAGACACTAATCCACCTCTCCTGGTACACCCCTGACTATTTTTGCTTACTGTAATGCAGCGGTTCTCAACCTGGGGGTCGCGACCCCTTTGGGGGTCGAACGGCCATTTCCCAGGGGTCGCCAAAGCCCTCTCTCGCCCCCCCTTCACTCCCCCTCCCCCTCTGCCTCTGCTGGATCGCCCTGTCGCCGTTCGCTTACCCCACCCACTCCCAATCTATTGCTGCCTCCGAGTCCCAGCTGGTGGCTAGAGGGAAAAAAAAACTTTAAATTCTTGCCGCGGGGCTTCAAAGAGCTAGCTGCAAAGAGGTAAATTCCTGGAGCAAGTTTTTTTCCCCCCTAGCTATGCTGAAACCGAAATTGAAACTAAAGAAGGGTCTTTGTTGCAACGTGACAAAATGAGGCAGAGAGATTTCTTTTTCTTTTTTCTCACCAAAAAAAGGTAAGTGCAAAACTGCAAACAATGGGAAATTTAGGGCAAAAGAGGAGAGTTCCAAGATTTTAAAACACAAAAGAAAAAAAGCTCTATTTAACTAGGGAATTGTAATAATTGAGATACTATTAATTGTATATTGTGTTGAAAGCAGAAATGGTTGTGGTTTATTTATTTATTTATTTATTTGTTTTAATTTCTATACCGCCCTTCTCCAATATAGGACTCAGGGCGGTGCACAGCCAAAGTAAAATCCAGACATAGAAAGATTAAAAAACTGATTAAAATAATTAAATAATTTGGCCATAATTAAAAACAGTTCCAATTTAAAATAGTTTAAAAGTTTGACTCAAGCCAGCCCAGCTAGTTGGAATAAATGGGTTTTCAGGGCCCGACGAAAAATCCGGAGGTCTGTTATTGTACGTAACTCTGGGGGGAGGTTGTTCCAAAGGGTGGGCGCCACCACAGAGAAGGCTCTCCCCCTGGGGGTCGCCAGCCGACATTGTCTGGCGGACGGCACCCTGAGGAGGCCCACTCTGTGCGAGCGTACTGGCCGGTGGGAGGCTATTGGTGGCAGAAGGCGGTCTCGTAGATACCCCGGCCCTAAGCCATGGAGCGCTTTGGAGGAATATATGGGGGAAATTATTTGGTTTATTATTATTGGTAAATATAATTAATTGATTTGTAAGAAATTGGATTGCATGGAAATAATTGGAATATTCATGTTCATATTGATTAATATACAAAAAAGATAGTTATATAACTAATTGATTTATATTAAAATGTTGAATTTGTATTAAACAACTGTATTACATAATTAACCAATGTGAGGATGGATATAAAATAGATGACAATGCAAAGGGGTATAATATAGAATAGAAGGGAAAAATTGAATTTGATTAAGATTAGAGATGAGGATGAAGGGTAATATTGGTTTTTTAAAAAAACAGATGAGGAATAAATATGGTAAAAAGGAAATATAGAAATTGTAAATTTAATTGAAATGACTAAATACTGTGTTGGAAGAAATATCCTTCTGGGTTCTGTTCCAAAAAGTGGGGGAAAAGACACTGGAAACATGGAGACTGCTTGGAAAGATGGTTTAATGGTGGACAGGATCACATGGCTTGATGGGGCCCATTGTCTTAGTTTCTGTTGCTATTGTGTTGCAAATGTCCTTTGACACAGGATTGACTTTCTGCCTCTGGCCCATTAACAAAGGGTGGGGGGCAGGAAGGTGGGAGCTGCTTTGTAAAATATGCTTCTCCATTTCTCATCCAGGGAAATATAATATTCTGCCTTTTTAATATTTCCCAAAATATTTCATTCTGCTAGGAAAGGGGTGGGTGCTAACCTCCTACAACTGTTTAAATTTGTGAACCGGCCAAATACTCTGTTCAAAGAAAATACGTTGTATGTTTGTATGTGTGTTTCTAATTATTGCTATTTATTGCTATTTGTTCTCTTTTATTCTTTAAAGTTTAACAATTCATTCTTTATCTTAATATCTTTATATTTGTTTAGGGTTGGCTTTCTTCCCTTTCATCTTTTTTATTGTACAGCAATCTTTCTCCTCAAACCTACCACCTCTGTCTTTTCTTTCCTTCTTACTTTCTCTTCCCCCCTTCTTCTTCTTCTCCCTACTTCCTCTTTCTCCTTCTCCTCCTCTCTTCCTCCCTCTCTTACCCTCACTCCTACTCTAATTTCCCTTCCCTTCCTTCATCCCTCTCTATTGCTGTATCCTTTTATGCACAGGGACTACTCAGAGGGCTGAAAAAGTTATTTTTGACTGATCCTCGCACTTTTGACCAGTCCTCGAACTTACGACTGTTCTCACAATTTATGTTTTTGCCCTATCTTGTCACCATGGTGAAGAGAAGCAGTTGTGAAATGAGTGACACAGTTGTTAAGAATGGTACAATGGGCATAAATGATGACCAGTCATAACTGCGAAGACCGGTCAAAAGTGCGAGGACCTGTCAGAAATCAGATTTTTCAGCCCTCTGGGTAGTCCTTTTGTGCACAGGGACTACTCAGAGGGCTGAAAAAGTTATTTTTGACTGGTCCTCGCACTTTTGACCAATCCTCGAATTTACGACTGTCCTCACATTTTACGTTTTTTGCCCTATCTTATACCATGTTGAAGAGAAGCAGTTGTGAAATGAGTGACATGGTTGTTAAGAATGCTGCACAGGCATAAATGTGAGGATGGTCGTAAGTGTGAGGACCAGTCAAAAGTGCGAGCACCTGTCAGAAATGACTTTTTCCAGCCCTCTGAGTAGTCCCTATACACATAGCCATGGCCATCCTGTCACATGACCAGCTAGCCACGCCCACCCAGTCACATGACCTCCAAGCCACGCCCACAAAATAAGCCACGCCCACAGAACCAGTAGTAAAAAAAATTTAGAACCCACCCCTGGTTGGGGGTCACCACAACATGAGGAACTGTATTAAAGGGTCGCGGCATTAGGAAGGTTGAGAACCACTGCACTGGATTGTTAATTCCATCACCCATAATAGGGTAAAGTAACATGCTGGTGCAACAGTTTGTTCAAAGTCTTCAATCATCTTCTTCCCCCATCAGTAGTAGATATCCTCGCATCTATATAAAAGTAAAAACAACCACCCGAGTGACATTATAATTATATCCATATGGTTATAGTTGTGGTATTCATCAGGATTGTTAATTCCCATCATCCTAATGAGTAACATCCAGATCTTCTGCATGCCCCGGCGTAACTCTCCTGCCTTGTAACTCAAAATAATTATAATACATTTACCAAAATAAAAAATAAAAAAAATCCAGAGTAGATGATTCAAATCCAACAAGGTGAGGCTCTTTTCACATCCCAAAATCACGGCATTGCAGAGATCTGCCACAATCCTCAGGATAGTATTAAACAATTGTTCGACTCCACTATCTTTTCAAATATTCATTCATTTTTTAAAGTCCCTGGCTTCACTGTTGCATGGTTTAGAAACTGCTGTTTCTATGAGATCTATTTCTTTTCTTTTTCTTTTGCGGGTTGAATTTCCATCCTCGTTTCTTGCCTACCGATTGTGTGTCGGCTGGTCGATTTTCATTCTGCTTTATGGGTTGTTCTTGTTGGGTTAGTTTTATCATCTCATCTTTCTTCTCCGTCACTTGTTTGTCAACTGATTGATTTGCGCACTTGTCTGTGACTTGATGGTTCATCAGCTTGGTGTCGGATGACACTACTCTCTTATTTATAGACAGACCAGCTGGGGTATCCAGGGAATCCAAAGACAATTTATCTGCCACAGCCTCTGTAATTTGATATTTTCCTTTTGTTTCCAACTCCTTTTGCTTATCCTGTATTATGCCTAAAGGTGTTAAATTCATTTTTAAAATTTTTTGATAAAAATCTTCCGCTTTTTCAACAGTGTTCAATTGATATCTTACTCCTTGATATCTCAATATTAAACCAACTGGCGTGTCCCACCTGAATAGGATATTTCTTTTTTTTAACTCAGTCACTAGAAAGCCAAATTTCTTCCTCTCCATTAGCATTTTAGTCGGGAGCTCCTTAAAAATCCAAATCTTTCTTCCATGAAATTGCAAAGTAGAGTTAAAAGAGTTCTGCACAATATTATTCCTAATTTCTTTATCTGTAAAATAGATCACCACATCTCTAGGCAATTGCCTTTGCTTTGCCAACCAGGAGTTAATTCTGTAAATTCTATCAATCCTGCAAAACACTTCATCAGGTTGAACCTTTAAAATCCCAGCCAGAATTTCAGAAGATATTTTCCTTAAGTCATCTCTATTATTTTCCTGCAGGCCTCTCAGTCTAATTGCGTATTCTGTAAAATTATATTGAATCATTAAAACTTCTCTTTCAATCCTCTGTTGCACATTTTCTCCATTACCAGTCTTTTGGTCAACCTCCATTTTAGATTTGTCTTCTGGACTATTATCCTGAATGTTTGCCAAATCCTTTTTAATTTTTTGAATCTTGTCATCCAAATTCTCCTCCGTTTCCTTCATTTTAGACTCTAATAATTTAGTCTTTGCGTCCACACGAATCAGAAAATCTGATAAACCATTAGCTGATTTTAAAATCTTTTGATTCAAAAAGTCAAACTTTGATTTCACCAATTCACCAATTTCTTTAATTTCCTGCTTAAATTTTTCAAGTTGCTGGTTCACAATCTCATCCCTTCTTACAATCTCTTCAAGGAGAAATTCTATTATATTAAAATCAGGTTTCTGACACTGGAGAGTTACAATTTGTTGGTGCAGTTTCTTAATGGGGGAAGTTCCCCCCCCGTTTGTCCAGCTGTGTAGGTCCCGATGCCATTTCCCACACAGACAAGATTTAGCAAAAAAGAGAGAAAAAATAGAAAACGGAAGGACTTTCCCTTAAAAAAGCAAAAAAAAAACTTCTTTTCAATCAACAGCAAGAGAAGACACAGGAGCGAGGTTTTATCTACAAATGTAGCCAGTGATATTTATTCCGCTACATTGTAGTAATAAGAAACGGAAGGACTTTCCCTTTCAGCCCTTCTCCAGCCACGGCAGACGCCATTTTAAAAGGCTCTTTTTCCCCCTTTCCTCTCCTCTTTTCTCTTAAATAGTTTTTTAAAGGGTAAAATACTTGCGATTCAGTATTAAGGGTCCAGCTCGCCTTTTCTTTGATTATTCTGTTAAGTTCGCAGGCTTGCTCTTGACGCCTGGCTCTGCATAAGCAGAGGTCTCCCAAAGCCCGGAGCAGCGGCAGGGGATGTGGGGCTTCTCATCCGCTCCGTCCCAAAAGTAAAAAAAAAACTTTTGGGACTCTGCAGAGAGTTCTACCCACCCCTGCCGGCTCTATCTCCGTTTCCTCTTGGAAACGGAGTTTTTTCGAGCCGCCATTCCGCTGTGAAGGCGGCTCTGACAGGCAATGGAAGCTGACGATCCCAAAGGAACGTCTGGCGGCGGCCAGCAGCAAACCGGAAGTGTGGTTCATCTTGATTTTTAAAAATTTTGTATCAAGGTCTATATTTGAAGGCAAAATTTTCTGGCTTTTTGTTTCAAGTCCACCAGACACGAAAAAAAAGACATGTCATGTTCTCCACATTTCCAACATAAATGTGAAGTACTTCTATAAATTCTAGATAATTTTTCTGGAGTCATAAAGCAATGGTACCTTATTTTATAAAAAATATATTTTAAGTTAAAATATAATGTGAATTTCACTTCTTTTAAATGCATATTTTCCCACTACTCCACCAATATGTTGTGTCCATAGCTCATTTTATCATAACACAATTTCTTTCTTATGTTTCAAATTTCAGTAAAAGTTTATACCTTTTAGCAACACACATTCATGATTTGTACATGGTTGAACTTCAAATTGCTCAGTTCTAAATGTCCTATTACCTGCTTTAAATCTTTCTGTTAACTGTTTATACAAAAAACATTGAAAACAAAATCCCTCTGAAGCAAGTTCCTGTCTTGATTCAATTTATATTCTCCATGATCTTTTTTTTTTTCTTTAATTTATATGCAGCCCTTCTCCAGAGACTCAGGGCGGCTTACAATGCGTTAAGCAATAGCTTAATCAATGATCTTGTTCTAATAACTCTTTAACTGTTTTTATTTGTCTGCTGTTTTCTTTCCTATAAATTGCTTCTTGTGCTGAGATACGTAAAGGCATTTTGGGGCACAGTCTGCATGGCAGTTGTTCAGAAGTGGTAACTGGTCCAAAATATACAGTAGCTGTCATATTATTTCAGCATCCTGTACTATGCAAGTTGTGGTTCAACAAAAGTAGTGTGGACATATAGAGATGAAAGTTGACATGACTCTGAATAAGAGTTATTGAGAGCAGCAATGGGAGATGATATTGTTTACACAGCTTGCTTGTGGGTTTCTGATAGAAACCCCTGAGGCCATTTTGGATAGCAGGATGATAGGTAAGGTTAACCTTTTGCTGATCCTGCATGGATATTCTTATGTTTTTAAACATATCTTTCACACCTGGAGGCAAGATAGTCTATGACATTGGGCCTACTCTCATATTGTAGTCTAAATTCTTTTTCCTTTCAAACAACAAGCCATCCTTGTATAGCAAAACTAACTGTTTTGACTCAAAGTAGGAAGAAATATATATAGAACTGGTACAGGGCAGCCTCACCTCAGCATTTATATAAATTATTTAGACAAAAAAAGAGTCAGTCTCAGAATTGTGAAATATATCAAATTCTCATCAGTCTTAAAAGAGACAGGAATTCTTTTGGAGGGTATTTATAAGGGCATCGGCTTACTATTCCTGTCTTTATTGATTTGGATCTGATAACATCTTTTCATTGTGATAAAGATTTGAAGCTGATTTAGTTAAAACCCTAAAAATGTCCCTTTCATTTGCAATTGGATAACTTGATATTAAAAGGCTTGCCCAGCTGTTAAAATATATTGAAGTTTAAATAAATGGCATTACTTTAAAAATATTCAGTTGAGTGTCTTGTTTAGTGCTGAAATTGAGGAAGGGACAGGATGAGGATGGTTTTTCAACTATATAATGTTGTATACAATTTGAATATTGAATTATATTCAGTATGATTGGGTCAGTGTTCTGAGCTGAAAATGGTGTTTGATTTTGACTGAATAACTGTGTTATTTTGATGATATATATGGGCCTTTGAGTAGTATTAATCTCTGGCAGCTGCCTGGAGTTTTCTTTGCAAGATTTCAGAAATGTCTTGCCATTGCCTGCTTCCTAGGGCCGACAGAAAGTAATTAGCTCAATATCACCCAGCTGGCTTTGTGCCTAAGGAAGGACTAGAACTCACAGTCATCTAGTTTGTAGTCTGGTGCTTTAACCACTACATCAAACTGGCTTTCTATTTTGACTACATAATAACTTCATATTCGAACTAAGACTTTCGATCTTTAGTTTAACAGCTATAATTGAAAACCTCTTCTAATTATAAGATTAACTAGAGTTAGACTGTGTTTTTATTTTACATTAAGGCCTGTGTGCTATTTGACAAAAGTGAACCCTAGATTTGTTTTGCTAGGAATCCACTTTCGCCAAAAGGTTTTATGCTAAAGATCGTTCCATTTGGCAATGCCACAATTTGTTGCTAGAGATAAAAAAAAATAGCTACAGGATGGAATTCTGGAAGGACCGGTTAAATCAATCCTAACTGGTTGTCCTCCATACATATAAGGACTATGACTCTGGGAATTTTGACACTTATAATCCCATTGCATTTGCATTTGTACCAAGTTATACAAGCCAGTACAAAGGATAAGATTAAATGTAACTGGAAGTTCCATAATACATTTCATATCAGAAATATTTTGTCATAAATCTGATATATGTTAATATAATTAGCAAACAGATGTTTCAAGAAAGGCAACTAGAGTCCCAGCAATGAATGTTCTGAAGCCACATGATCCAGATAACCAATTCTTCCTCTTTTCCAGGCTTCTGCAGTCATTACAAAAACAAATGTTGGGGTTTTTTTTCTTTCATCTTGAGAGGAACATACAAATCCCATTTCTTTCTCAGTTACTGAGAATAAATCTTCTCTCGTTTTAGGTCTGAAATATTCTGAAAAAAGTTTCTCAGATACAGGATTTCATCATGATTATTTGGGCTAGTCATTGTCTCTCGGCCCAACCCACAGGGTTGCTGTTGTGGGGCAAAGAGGAAGGGGAAGGTGTGTTGGATATATTCGCTGCCTTGAGTTATTCATAAAAAAAATAATAAAGGTGGGATATAAATAATAAAGGTGGGATATAAATAAGCAAATAAATATCTTTTAGGAGCTAGTTCAACATTGTAAGACTTTTCCATCAAGAGCTCACAATCCTACAGTTTTAAAAATTGATTTCAATCTGTAGGCTGTAGGCTGAGTGGAGTATGTGATCATCATATAAAAATCCTCCTACAATTAAAACCATATTACACAAGAAAAGCCTCCATTCTTCCAAGATGTATACTTCAAAACAATCATCCCTAATTGAAAGCAAGATGAAACAGAATTGTTTTAATTGCCTCACAGAATCTAGGAGGGTGTCTTAATGTGTCATAAAATAATGCTTTTGTTTGCATAATGAAATTACAAGATTCACCATACTGAGTCATATCTGTTAGATTTCGCATTTTATTTCTGTATTATTTTTAATGTTTAGATTCTGAAGAAGTGTCTGAAAGGTTGCTGAGTTTTTTGTAACTTTTTGGTGGATCTTAACAATTGTATTATCTTCTTGATTATTTTAAAATGCTAATGGGCCAACACAATGAAAATAGTTTTTCTTTAAGCTGAGTGGTTTTATTTCTGAGTAAGCATGTATCAAACCAGGAGTTTGAACTGCTGCCCAGTTTTTTAAACCTTATGAAATAAAAGGCACTCATTATATATGAATTTCCATTATGGTCTAATAAGTCATTGCTAAAGCTGCATGATATATAACTTAATGAATCCTTTTATTCAGTATATGCACATACATATGTATGGTGACTGGGCAAGGTACCTCTTTTGGTTACATTACTAGCTTTCTGGAGCAAGTTCACTTAAATCTAAATTGAATCTGTTTTATTCAGTGCAATTAAAGCTGAATGGGCCTAAACTGAAAGCCTAAACAGGTCATACAATAAGAAATAATTGGTGAAGCACCAACTCTGAACTGAATGGAGAAATTAGACTGTTATGTCTTTCTGTCAAATAAATAGGTTCTCCATACATGGATGAAATGTAGAATACCTTCTGCCTTCCAGATATTTTGAATATCAAATCCAATAATCTCATGACAGATGGGCAATTTGGGAACTGAATTCAAAATTACTGGAAGCAATTAATTGCATGGTTTATCCAACATTTGATTCCTATTCCAGAAAGCAAGGTGACCAACTCAGTATTTTTGATGTATCTGGCTAGCATAATGCATTTTCAGTCATTATTTCTAGCAGAGAAGAAACATGCAGAATGTATCCTTGACTGCTCCTTGAAATGTGTACATCTTTTGCATAATAGATAGGCAAGCCTTTTTCCTGTTGAGGTATCCTGCAGCCTATCCATAAGAGGCTGCAAGATACCATCCCTGAAGCATGGGGTGAATTAGGCCCCAGCAAAAAGTAGACCAAGAACAAATTATTTCTCTCTGCAAACAGTAGGCTATTTCTAATGGAAGGATAGCTCTATAAGAAACCTAAACTAGAAACTTTTGAAATTAAGGCAAAAGCTATGTGAAGAAAGCATTTGGCCCTTGAGCTGCTAAATACCCAACACTGCTTTATATTGGGTTTATACAAAAGAATAAGATCAAGAGATTTAGCTCTGTGTGCTAGGGGTTAAAGCCGGGTATATTTTTCTAGGAGCTATTTCCATGAGATTTATTGGGATAAATGTCTGATTTATGGATACATTAATCCGAGGGAGGCCACTGTACCTCAGATAGCCGGATGTGAGTCTCTCCTGGTGAAGTGGGGCCATGGGATGCAGGTGGGCCTGCTGATCGCGTACCTGGCTCCCTGCCACGTGACAGCGGCCCTGCCCGAGCTTCTCAACGTTATTGCTGGGGTGGCGGTTGATACCCCCAGACTTTTGGTCATGGGGGATTTCAACCTGCCATCTACCGGTGAGGCGTCTGGGATGGCTCGGGAGTTTATGGCTTCCATGACAGCCATGGACCTGACACAATTAATTCATGGCCCCACGTGGGAGGACACACTCTGGACTTGGTTTTTATCTCTGGTCAGTGGCGGAGTGGTCTGGCTATAGGGGATATAGTTATTGAACCCCTGTCATGGTCGGACCATTCTCTCCTGAGACTAGACCTTTCGACCGCTGCACCCCACTGCAGGGAGGCGGAACCGACCAGGTGGTTCCGCCCCAGGCGCCTGATGGATCCTGATAGGTTCCAGAGGGAGCTTGGGCCAGTTCCTGAAACTCTGGCTCACGACTCGGCTGAAGATCTGGTGGCTGCCTGGGATAGGACAGCCGCCGGTGCTCTGGACCGAGTCGTGCCTTTGCGGCCTCTGACCCGACGCCGAACCTGCCCGGCCCCTTGGTTTTCTGAGGAGCTGAGGGAGATGAAGCGCCGGAAAAGACGCCTAGAGAGTGGTTGGAGGGCCAGTCGCTCCGAATCCGACCGAACACTAGTTAGGTCTCATATTAAGACCTATCTAGTGGCGATAAAAGCGGCAAATCGTAACCACTTTTCCGCTCTTATTGCATCGGCAGATAACCGCCCAGCCGCCTTGTTTAGGGTGACTCGCTCCCTCTTACATCAGGGAGCGCGGGAAGACCCCTTGCAAGGGCAGGCTGAGGATTTTGCACAGTATCTGCATGATAAAATCGCTCAGATTCGGGAAGGCTTGGACTCTGACTGGGTAGATCCCGGCGGGGTGACTGAGGCTGGTCTTGAGAATGTTACCTGGGATGAGTTCGACCCTGTGACTCCTGAGGACGTGGACAGGATCCTGGGGAGGCTAAATGCAACCACATGTTTATTGGACCCGTGCCCCTCCTGGCTGGTACTGGCCACCTGGGAGGTAACACGAGGCTGGCTCCAGAGGATCATAAATGCTTCTTTGAGAGAGGGTTTCTTGCCTCCCGTCTTGAAAGAGGCAGTGGTGAGGCCCCTCCTCAAGAAGCCTTCTCTGGACCCGGCCATTTTTGCAAACTATCGTCCGGTCTCCAACCTTCGCTTTGTTGTGAAGGTTGTGGAGAGTGTGGTTGTGCGACAGCTCCCACAGTTCCTGGATGAAACCGTCTATCTAGATCCGTGCCAGTCCGGCTTCAGGCCTGGGTACAGCACGGAGATGGCATTGGTCGCATTGGTGGATGATCTCTGGAGGGCTCGGGACAGGGGTTGTTCCTCTGTTCTGGTCCTGTTAGACCTCTCAGCGGCTTTTGATACCATCGACCATGGTATCATGCTGCGCCGGCTGGAGGGATTGGGGGTGGGAGGCACCGTGCTGTGGTGGTTCTCCTCCTATCTCTCTGACCGGTCGCAGTCTGTGTTGGCTGGGGGGCAGAGGTCGACCTCGAGGCGCCTTGCTTGCGGGGTGCCGCAAGGGTCGGTCCTCTCGCCGCTCCTGTTCAACATTTATGTGAAGCCGCTGGGTGAGATCATCCGTGGTTTTGGGGTGCGATGCCATCTGTACGCTAATGACACTCAGCTGTACATTTCCACCCCAGACCACCCCAATGATGCCCTCGAAGTGATGTCCCAGTGTCTGGAGGCCGTGCGGGTCTGGATGGGGAGGAACAGGCTTCGGCTCAACCCTTCCAAGACCGAGTGGCTGTGGATGCCGGCGTCCCAGTATAGCCAGCTGGTGCCATCGCTAGCTATTGGGGGCGAATCACTGACCCCCACAGAGGGGGCTCGCAACTTGGGCGTCCTCCTGGACACATGGCTGTCTTTAGAAGAGCATATGACGGCCGTGGCCAGGGGGGCTTTTTATCAGGTTCGCCTGATACGCCAGTTGCGCCCCTTTCTGGATCGGGACTCCTTGTGCACGGTCACTCATGCCTTGGTTACGTCATGCCTGGACTACTGTAACGCTCTCTACATGGGGCTCCCCCTGAGGAGCACCCGGAGGCTCCAGCTGGTGCAGAATGCGGCCGCGCGGGTGATTATGGGAGCGACGTGGCGCTCCCACGTAACACCTCTCCTGCGCGAGCTGCATTGGCTCCCGGTGGTCTTCCGGGTGCGCTTTAAGGTGTTGGTTCTCATCTTTAAAGCGCTCCATGGCTTAGGGCCAGGGTATTTGCGAGACCGCCTGCTGCTACCGATAACCTCCCACCGGCCAATACGCTCTCACAGAGAGGGCCTCCTCGGGGTGCCGTCGGTCAGGCAATGTCGGCTGGCGGCCCCCAGGGGGCGAGCCTTCTCTGTGGGGGCACCCGCCCTGTGGAATGAGCTGCCTCCTGGAATACGATTGATCCCGGACCTCTGGACCTTCTGTAAAGCCCTGAAGACGTTTTTATTTCATCAAGCCGGCCTAGCCTAAATGGTTTTTAATTGGGATTTTAAATTTTATGGATTTGGGGTTTTAAATTGGGTAGCCAATGATTTAATTCTTTTAATTATCTTAACTTTTGTATTTGTATGTTTTTTAATTTTGGCTGTTCACCGCCCTGAGTCCCTCTGGGAGAAGGGCGGTATACAAATTAAATTAATAAATAAAATAAATAAATAAATTGGGATACGTATGGACCAGTGGTGGTTTGCTCCCGGTTCGCACCAGTTCTATAGAACTGGTAGTAAAACCGGTGGCTCCACCCACTGACCACAACATCATCAAAACGCTTCTGCGCATGCACAGAAGTTTCTGCACATGCGCAGAAGAGAGCACGACCCCGCTGCGAACCGGTAGTAAAAATAAGTAGAACCCAGCCCTGGTATGGACAATGGATCTGCCCTGCAATGTCTTTGTTTATATCATACCACTGTATTATTGTGGTAAGAATAGTTTCATGAAAGAGGTCATTAAGCCAAAGAGATTTAATGGAGCATGGTTACATCAAACTATGTTTGGAACTACATGAATTTGAATGGATATTCAAGGAGAAGCAGGAAATAGGCTCATTTTAACAGTCTAATCCAACATGACTGGCTGGTAATTTCAAAACAATGTCACAGGTCCAAAAGAGAACTGCCATTTACTGCGAGATTGCGTTTAATATCCTAGTTTTGAAAACTGTAAATTGCATTAGCTTTATGTATTGCAATGTGAGGCAGAGACATAAAGCAGAAATGGAAAAGATGGAGAGGAAATTGGAAATGTAACATTTTCCTTCCCTTTTGAAGAAAATCTGAAAGTGGCATTTTGCTTTAGGGGGAAATGTTGATGTTGGGAGTGAAGAGATATATTTTATTTATTTATATCCTGTCATTATTATTTTATAAATAACTCAAGGCAGCGAACATATACATGCCTTCCTCCTCCTATTTTCCCCACAGCAACCACTTTGTGAGATGGATTGGATTGAGAGAGAGTGACTGGCCCAGTTGGGCTTTCCATCTTTCTAAGTGGAACTAGAACTCACAATCTCCTGGTTTCTAGCCTGCTGCCCTAAACACTAGACCAAACTGGCTGTCCTAATTAGGAGTTCTTCCTAAATCAGATACTATCTTTGGACCAATTCTTTTAGGGCTGCAGCTAAGGAGAGGGGCAGATGTTCTTTGCCTTTCAGGACCACTGGCTTATTAAATGAAAGTTCAGTTTGGCCAATATGAAAGCGTAAAGTTTAAATCTTCTGCAGATTAGAAAGCTCTTCTGTTTCCTTCTAACCACAGCTTTAAAAAGTAGACAATTGGAACCGGCCCAAGATTTGAGAGAAAAACAAAGAACTGGCTCATCTGAAATAGGGAGCAGGTGTAAAGCCATGGATTGAAGTAGCAACAGCAGGGATGGTAATACACCTTGACTTCCTGTATCTTCCCCAAAGCCCTCCTTGGCTGTATTTGCAATCTCAAGTGCCAGGGGAAAGGCAAATTGGCCATTTCAACATAAGCTCAAATGCTCAAGTACCTTTTGTCGTTCTTTTCATCAGCTGTTGCTGTGTGTCCCAGAAACAATTGTAAAACATTGGAAGAAAATGACTTAATCACTGAATCTCTCCAATATAATTATATAAAATTAAAAGCCAGCATTTGGCCTGTGGGTGTTTTAGTTTGGCCTTCTCTGCTAAATGTAAAAACAATGTGGCACAGTGGTTGGTATGTTGGATAATAACCGGGAAGGGCATAGTTCAAGTGCACCCTTGGACACTAAAGCTGGCAGGGTCTTTTGGATGCTCACTGTCTTTCAGTCCAACCTACCTCATAAGGCTGTTGTGGAAAAAAATTAGGAGGAGAAAGTACATCACCTTGAGCTCCCGAAGGAAAGGCATGAAACTGACAAACAAATGGATAATTTCTAATTTTGTGATTGTGTATTTATTCTGGTTTTTTTGCATTTCTTTTATGGAAACGGGAGGCATGTATAACTAAGAAAAATGATAAATGTTCTCTTCTTTCCATTTGTCATTTTACACTTTTAAAAGAGTAAAAATGTTATTTAAACAGCAGCAATAGTAATTTGTATAAGACTTATACTGAGAGGTAGCCAGATTAATCTTTGGAACAGAAACCACAGAAAGGATTATGATAATCTTAAAAACAAATATATATATTTATATATATATTATGTGACAAGCTTAAATATGCTGATAAAGTAAACAGTAGCTCATGAAAGCTTATACTATTACATATTTACTGTTAGTCTTCGAGGTGCCATGATATTTAAACTTCGTAATTGTTCTCAGGATTATCAAGATACTGTATAAGCAGTATTTTGCTAGAAGAAAAAAAGTCAGAAGATTTGCCAAAAGCTTGCTAAAGAGAATGTGACTTTAAGACTTTCATAAATAAATATATTAGACATATCCAGATAGGAAATCTGGAACATATACTCTATTGAAGTTGTGAGTGAAAATTTAGTTCTGGAGAAGGAGGAAGGAAAGACAAATAGTTGCTCAACTTTGGGAAAGGAGAAAGGTGAGAAAGAAACTTAGAACAGCCTAGCCTTGATCTTGTTCTTAAGAAGGAATAGTGAAACTTTTCAACAGACTTTTAGCATCTGAAAGTGTCATTCCTTGAATCTCTGCCGTGTATGTTCTTTGTTCTTGCTACCCTCAAAGGGCTAACAAGAATGGACTGTGTAGGAATAAAGGAGTCCTGCAGGTAACTTAGCTTACCTAAACTCTTAAAGTTTTTGTACGTTGAATTAAACATCTAGATTTGGGCTTGGAAAGCCATTGGAACCAGCATTGCTGTTTCAGTTTAGGACTGATGCTGCAGAATCAAGAGTTACTCTTCCTACGATTACATTGAGGCCAGCTGCAGTTTCCAGATTATGCCCATGGACAATCCCACAAAGAGTGCATTGCAGTAATTCAGCCTTGAAGTTGCCAGTGATTAAGTGGGTTTTCACATATCCCATTACAGTAAGCAAAAATAGTCAGGGGTGTACCAGGAGAGGTGGATTAGTGTCTGCCCTGGGTGCAAGCAATTAAAGCTAGTGGTACTGAAGACAAGGAGGCTGGTGGTGCATGTGGAACTGGATTGCAGCTACCAATGTACTGATCAGTTGTTTGGCAATTGGTGACAGAGAGAAAAAAAATCATGCCTTCAAATCAATTTTGACTTTTAGCAACTTGTCCCTGCAGTGTTAAGAGGTAAAAAGAAGGAATATAACATTGGTTTACTTGATCAAGTTTAAAATAGATAAGCTCTTATTTCTGGCAACACGTCTGGATTTTTGTTGACTGCAGAACTGAAATGATGACATTTTATGGATTTGTTTATAGATAAGAGATGGGACATGGGATGAAGAGAAAAATTACTAAAATTGTTTACGCTTGTGATAAAGTTGAAAGTCATTTCATTCTTCTACATTTTTTTCTTAGCACATTTTGTTCTTTCTACTCTTTTTCTTCTTTTTATGTATATTAGTTTTTATTATTGCCAATATAATAAAATTATTTTAAAAAGCGAAGCAAAGAAAGGGAGGTTGATTCTAGTTGCAAACAACCAGGATTCAAACCTCCCCTTACTTCTGCTCTGAGGCCGGTAATTGAATAGCTTTGGCAGTAAATAAATAACAGCACTTCTTTCCCAGTCTGATTTGTTGATAAATCAGGACTGACATTATATTTTTGATATGTTCTAATATAGCAACAATTAATGAAAAACGTAGCACTCTTTCTGCTCCCAATCTATCTTCTCAAATATATGTTGGCCTCTGTTAATCAGAGATCTCACTTACCACGACCCAAAGAAGCAGGAACCCATCTTCCTCTGTTCTTTTGATATCTCCAAGGATTTGCTTCAACCAGCTCAAATAACACTTATAATTTTGGACATCATCAGTTCAGATTGACAGGCCTTCCAGAAAAGAATTGTCCTGTCCTTGAACCAGCTCCTCACCCCAATTCCCAAGTGGACTTGGATGCTGTTGGATGGCTTCTTAATACAGATAGCCTTAGGTCTCTATTTAAGTTTAACTTAAATTTGACTTAACTTTAATTGTTGAAGTAGCTTAACTTCAGCAATTTCCCTTATAATAATCAGAATGAGGAATTACATGACTTCCTTTCAAATTCTTCCAATCCAGGTTTTCCAATGTCAGTCAAGCTTCTGCTCCCTACTTCAAAATACAGCACTGTGCCAGCAATAAAGTAAAACCAATTAATGACTTCATAACAAGAGACAATCTTTAAAATAACAGGCAAGTCTCACCACCGCTCTTCCAGAAAAATTTCAAGTAATTAACACTTTTTCACAACTCTTGGGAAGCAGCAAAGTATTACAACTTGGAAACTTGAGATCTTAAACTGTCTCTTGGAAAACTGGGAATAGTTCCAGCAAGCAGTACTCAATGCCAACCTTAATCTGTTCTTGTATATCACATATAGACATTAGAGATAGTTCCAGTTCTAAAAATTCAATCCCACCTGGACTACCACCACAATCTATTTCATACATTAGTCAGAGGAGGAAACCTAGCTATCCCAACTTCTGAGTTGTCTGAGTGGTTACCAGTATCACATTCAGAAATCCTTAAACTTAATCTCCTAAAAATTTTTGCAGAATTTAACTGGAGAGTCTTAAACCTCAATATAATTTTTTTTTAAAAAAAAAACCCCTCACATTATTACTGTGAATTTGCAGAGGCTTTATTTATCCTACCTAGATATTTTATTATAATTTTCGTGCCCCACATATAAGGATGTTCACTCTTGTACAATTTGAGACCCTGTCCTCAATGGCTACATAAATAGATATCACAATATTCCTTTCCAGGATTGCCTTTGCTTGTGTTAGGACAATATGACCGAGTCTGTAGTACATGTGTTGTTAGACTGCCCTGTACAGTACCAGTATATCATACCCCTTCTTGACTTCATTATTATTATTTATTATTATTTATTCAATGTATATCCCGCCCTTCTCCAAGTGGACTCAGGGCGTTGCACAGCCAGAACTAAAACAGATCAATACAAAATTTAAAATTATTAAAAGTATTAAATAACTGTGGCCCCAAAATTTAAAACATTGAAAACTAAAACCCATTTGACAATTTAAAAAGCTAAAAAGACTAAAAAAAAAAAGAGAGAGATGGGGTTCACGCCAGCCCTGTTTGATGGAAAAGAAAAGGTTTTACGGCACGGCGAAAAACCCGGACATCCGATATCCTTCGTATCTCTGGGGGCAAATCGTTCCAGAAGGCAGGAGCTGCCACAGAGAAGGCCCTCCCCCTGGGGGTCACCAGCCGACATTGCCTGGCTGACAGCACCCTGAGGAGTCCCTCTCTATGGGAGCGTACTGGTCAGTGGGAGGCTATCGGCGGCAGAAGGCGGTCCCGCAAATACCCAGGTCCCATGCCATGGAGCGCTTTAAAGGTGGTGACCAACACCTTGAAGCGCACCTGGAAGACCACTGGAAGCCAATGCAGCTCACGCAGGAGAGGTGTCACATGTCACTTCATTACTAAGCTCTATAATCGTTAAGTGCAGATTTTGCTCTTCCATTCCCTCTTTTCCATTTGTTGCCTGCCTTGCTCTCTAGCCAATCTACATAGAACCTTTTGCAAGATTTTTATTCTTTGCCAAGTTTGTTTTTTTCTTTTGTACCTTGGAATTCATGTTGACTCTTGGTAACTGCCTGGAAAAGTCCCTGCAGTTTTCTTGGCAAGATTTCAATAGTAAGTTGCTGTTTCCTTCTTCCTAGAGAGAAAGTGACTGGCTCAAGGTCACCCAGCTGGCTTTGTGCCTAAAATGGGACTAGATCTCAAGGATCTTCCAGTTTTTAGCTTGGTGCCTTAATCATGACACCAAATTGGCTTTTTAAATGTGATTTACCCATGTTATATGTGTTTTTGTTGTATACCGTACACTCCTGCTTATATTCATTTTTAATTATTTAAAGTGTCACTGATTTTAATTTCTGTAGTTATATGGGGAGAACAGGATTATATTTTTGTGCCTGGAACTTTTCAGAATGAGTTTGTAGGCATAAGAGAAATAGTATATCTCTAGTAAATATGTAGCCTTTCTTGAGTTATTAGAGTAATGAATATTAAGAAATGTAATATTCGGTCGATCTACAAGAAGTTTCCAGTCAAATTGTTAAGCTAAGGTGATCAGGTAATTCAGTTGTGTTGTGCTTAGCCCGAAAGTAGTTTATGTATTTTGGTCATATTATATCAATAAAGCTATTGATGAATAAACTAGTTTATAGCATAGCAGGATGCACCATAATCAAGAAACTATAGTTAAAACACAATTTAGCACAGCATTTCAATTCAGTTTCGGAATGGTGTGTCATGGATTCTAATATCTGCAGTGATATATGTGATATATCTTATTATATTTTATCATATTTAAGGTTGAAGTTCAGAACATTCCTCTTTCCTCTTTCAGCTTACATTTTATTGCATGGTTCTCTGAGAAGATCATTGTAACATTTCAACTGTTGAAATTTCAAAATGACTAGAGACACAATTAGCAGTCTAACCACACTTATGAGTTACTTAGGCCAAAACCATTTGATGAGCTTCATAGCTGCATAGGGGTTTCAGATATTAACAGGTTCTGTGGTTCAGCCATTATCCTACATCTCATTTTAAACAGTACATGTTAAGGAACCAGGAAGGCAGCTGAAAATAACCAGTTTTTTTCTCCACTATAGAACACTTTGTTCTCTTGTCAAAAACTGAGATTTGCATACAATATTCAGTCAAATGTTCCATGCATGTCATGGTATTCAGACTTTACAACATGCTTTTTTAAAAGGCAGGAATTTTAAGCTGGGAACCACCACATAGAACTTCTGGCAACTTTACGTGGTTTTCTATGTAATCACTTGGTGCATTGTTTTTTCCAAGAGACAGCTGAGCACATAACATCCTGAAAGTAATTTAAAAACAGAAAAATCGACTTATAACTTTTTTCAATCACAGACTTCATAGAGAATTTAAGCCAGTAATTATTTGAATTAATCAGGATTTTTTTTTAATCTATTTTTATAGAAGGGATCTGGTAATAAATATGCAGAAGTTTTTTTTTCCCCCAACAAAATATTTCCAGATTTGGTTTGTGTTTCTGTGGGAGGCTTTGACTGAAAGGCCAGTTTACATCAGTATAAAGGTATTTCCTTCAACATTCAGGCTTGTCGTGTAAAATACTCATGTAAAGTTAATGTAGATAATATTTCCTTGGAAAAACAAAAGAGAAACCCGAAAAGGGAGGCAGATAATGAAAAAGATGCATGAGGATCCAAAATTAATTGCTTATGTTTATAACTTTGCTTTACAAAGGAAAATTCAAAACAACCCAGTATTTTACAAAATGCATATTCTAAAAAGATACCTAAAACCAAACAGCATATGTAAAAAAAAATTTTTTTTAAAGGTCAGTCTCCATGTAGTACACATGAGTATAAAAAACTGTGTTAAGTGATACCATTTGTATGGTAAAAATTACACAACCAAAATAAAGCATAAAAATATGTTTTAAAAAATAAATCTAAAAGGGCAGCTTTTCCTGTGCGCTGCTCCCACTATCCATCAATGGGTTAACTTCTTCAGCCTTTGGCAATAACTGAGTGAGAGCTCAATTTCCCTTTCCTGTGGCCCTGCCACGCCCCCAATCCCATGATCCCCCAGTCTTCACTCAGTTATTGGCAAAGACTGAGGTGTCCATCAGAGCTCCAGGCTTCAGAAGCCTATTTTTTTCTTTCCCTCCCTTAGTGTTTTCCTTAGGTTTTTATTTTATTTTTGACTAGTTTTGCTGTTTTCGCGTTTCCCTGCCTTGAAAGCCGAAACAGGAAGATCGGCTCAACAGCTGAGAGGCGGCGATGTTTTAAGCCACCCACGCGTCCCGCTCGGCAGAGGCTTTCACCAGCCTCCCTTACAAGCAAGGGGGGGGAGAGCGAGCGGAGACATCTACCCCCGCCTGAGGGGACGGAAGAAGCAACGGAGAGAAGGGACTGCAGAGAGCGGTAAGACGAGCTGCCGCCCCTCCCAGGAAACCTCCGAAGCTGTCCCTCACTGTGCGCGGCAGGCGGTAGGACCCTCGGGCCGCCGCCATGAGTCCGCAGCCGGCATAGCCCAGTGCAACGCTTCAGGGGAGCAGCGCGGGAGGCATCCAGCCCCCCCTCCTTATCTTCGTTGCCGGAGCCCTTGGGGCCAATTTGGGCTGAGCGCGGCAGGCGGTAGGACCTTCGGGCCGCCGCTGTGAGACCGCAGCTTCCCCAGCCTCGGAATCCAAAGCCATGTGCTCCCGCCATTTTGGTGGACCCCCCCGTGGGGCCGCCATCTTGTCTTCACCTTCACGAGGCTAGCCCCTCCCACAGTGGCAGTTGGAGGCCTGCAGGGCCATTTCAAAGGGCTTTTCGCTGCAAAGGGATTGGAGACCCTCGGGCTCCATTTCCCAGGAGGCACAGGCGAGTAATCCAGGGCACAGCCAAAGCAACCTCGCTGAGGGGCCAGAATGGCAACCATGGCCATGTCAGATGACCCTTTTTCATCAGACCCGGAGTTAGAGGCAAGCCCACCTCACAAGGAGGCTAGATCCTCTAAAAAGCACTCAAAGAAGCGATCCTCCAATCATAAGGACCGGGGGGGAAAGGAGCCCCAGTTCCATGACAAGGACACTGCAAGGCACCACAAAACCCTAGAGCGCCTCTGTGCTAAGGCACAGATGGACAGAGTGACAGCACCAGGTCGGGAGCCTGATTCTCCCAAACCCACCCCCCAGACACGCGCAGAGGCGAGCACCGGCATCACAAGCCTGACAGAGCTGACCCTCACACCGGCAACCCCGAGCGCAGCTGGGCTCTGCCAGGAGTTACCACGGGCTAGAGGAGTCTCTCGCTCATTGCCGGATATCCCGGTATCAGGCTCACCTCACCGGCGCCACCGTGGGGCGGAAGCAACATTCACACCAACGGCAGCTGGCCTCCATGCCCCAGAGGGACCCCTCCCAGCCAGCCAGCTAGACTTCCAGACTATGTTCTCAGCCGCAATGTCTTCCTTCCTGGCTGCAGGCTGGCAACAGGCCGCAGGGGGGCCCCCTCATCAACTACCAGCTCAGGGGGCGCCCCAACAGCAACAGGCCCGGCACCAACAGGCGCACACCCAGTCATCCTCATCAGAGGATTCAGACCAGGCCGAGGATGGTCCAGAGACCCTCGAGTTTTCTGAAGACGAAGGTCTGAGGCCAGATTCTCCGGCTTTCACGGGCCTGTTCCGTCCAGCCCTATTTAAGTCGCTCCTACACAAGGCGCGCCTCACAACCAATTTGGGCGTGCCGGGGGAGATCTCTTCGACGGAACCCGCGGCCGCGGGTCCCCACGATGCACTCTTCAAGTCCTCCAAACAGGAGAAGGACTGCATCCCCTGCCCCCAGCTGTTTTCAGACATGATCCAGAACCCCTGGGGACAGCCAGCCTCACTAACTACCCCGAGCAGCCTGGAAAAGAAACTATACTGCTCGGCCCAGGAATTGGAGGACCTTTTAGCTCTCCCATCGGTGGACCAGCCAGTCGCCGCCCTGTCTTCCTCATCGATGGTGTCCACGGATGCTGTAGATGGCCTCAAAGCTGAGGACAAGAAGACGGAGTAGGCCCTCCGTAAGTCTCATCAGGCGGCGGCCTGGGCAGTCAGGACGGCAACGGCGACCTCCTTCTTCAACAGAGCCACCCTCATCTGGCTGCGCCAGTTGCAGGAGAGACTGCCCCCGGAAGACACGAGGCTACACCAGGACCTGAATAAGATCGTAGCCGCCACCGAATATGCCGCGGATGCATCTCTGAATTCCGCCAAATTTGCCTCTAGATCTCTGGCTTCAAACATCACAGCAAGGAGGCTGTTCTGGCTTCGCCCCTGGAAGGCAGACCTTAAGGCCAAATGGAAACTGGCCGCAGCCCCGTACAAGGCCCCAGACTTGTTTGGGGCAGCTCTGGATCCTCTCTTGATCGAAGATAAAGATAAGAGGAAGGTGCTCCCATCAGCATATCGGCGGCAGGACCGCAGATACACGCCTTACTCTTACCAGCAGCCCTTTCGGACCAGCTCAGGGCAGAGAGGACCACCACCACAACGCCCCCAATTCCAAGGGGCGAGTAGGCACCAGGACAGATCTCAGTTCCGAGACCGCGGCCGACCCCAGCAAGCTAAACGGTCCTTTCATGGGGCCGGCTTCAAAACCGCCAGAAGGGGAAAGTGACAGCCGGCCCGTGGGCCCCATCGGCGGGAGACTCCAACTCTTCCACCAGCAATGGGCCCAATCGACAGAGGACTCGTGGATTCGACGCACCATCTCTTCAGGGCTCTCCATCGAATTCTCTGGTCCTATGCCCAGTCGCTTCGTCTGCTGCCCGGTCCCACAGTCCGAAGACCTCAGAGACCTCCTGGCACAGGAGATTTCACACCTGTTGGAGATACGAGCTATAGAACCGGTGCCTCGCGACCAGCAGGGCTCGGGCTTCTACTCAACACTCTTCCTGGTGCCCAAAAGCTCGGGAGGCTGGAGAGCCATTCTGAATCTCAAACGACTAAACCGGTCGGTAAAGTATCGCAGATTCAAAATGCACTCACTCAAGACAATATTAGCGGGCGTAAGGAGAGGGGACCTCCTGCAATCAGTCGACCTACGGGAGGCCTATCTCCACGTGCCAATCCATCCCAGTCACCGACGCTTCCTGAGATTCGAGTTCGCAGGCCATCATTTCCAGTACCGCGCGATGCCCTTTGGACTCTCGTCAGCGCCCCGCACCTTCACCAAGCAAGGTAGCTGTCCCATCCCAGGTCCGTCTTTCCCTCGAGTGGTGGAAATCTCCCGCTCTCCTCAAGGGCTGCGAATTCCTGGACCCGGACAGACTCACACTAACCACAGATGCAAGTCTGCGGGGATGGGGTGCCCACCTACACCATCTGGTAGCCCAGGGCCAGTGGTCCAGGAGCGAACGACGCAGCAGCATCAACCTCCTGGAACTCCGAGCAATCAGGCTGGCATTACGCCAATTCCAGACTGCACTTCAAGGCCAACACGTGCTGATCCGCACGGACAACATTTCAGCAAAAGCACACGTCAACAGGGAAGGGGGCACGAGATCCCGCGCGCTGATGTTCGAGTCCGAGGCCCTATTCGCCTGGGCGGAGTCCCACCTGCTGTCAATCAAGGCGGAGCATATCTCGGGAGCAACCAACATCAGGGCGGACTGGCTCAGCCGCGAACTGATAGACCCAGCGGAGTGGCAACTTCACCCCCGCCTATTTCGGGAGCTCAGCGCCCGCTTCGGGATGCCGGAGGTGGACCTCTTTGCGACCCCGAGCAACGCCCAGCTGACCCGCTTCATATCTCGCTACCCATCCGCACAGGCGGAGGACCACGACGCCCTCAGATGCAGGTGGCCCAAGGGCCTGCTCTACGCCTTTCCACCGATTCCTCTCCTTCCGCGCCTCATCCTGAAACTGCTGGCCGAGGAAGCCGACCTGCTGCTAGTGGCGCCCGACTGGCCTCGTCGCCCATGGTACGCCGACCTCGTGGCACTATCCATCGGTCAACCCTGGCATATTCCCCCCCACCAGGTGGTACTCTGCCAAGGGGCGGTCACTCATCCAGAGCCTCAGTGGCTGCAATTGACCGTCTGGCGTTTGAGAGGGTCATCCTAAAAAGGGATAACCTTTCAGATGGGGTAGTAAATACTATCCAGGCCGCCAGACGGCCCTCAACGACTCGCATTTACGAGGCTTCGTGGCGGGCGTTCTGCCGCTGGTGCTCCCAACACCACGAGGACCCAACTTCGGCTACGGTACAGAACATCCTCGAATTCCTGCAGTCAGGACTGGAGAAGGGACTGGCGCCTGCGACTCTAAGACGCCCAACAGCGGCTCTGTCCACAGTCATCTCATGCCCGCCCTACCAAGCGCTGTCCCATCACCCGCGCATCAGGGGGTTTCTCCATGGCGCCAAGAACCTGCGCCCCCCACAGTGCACCGGTACCCATCTTGGGACCTCCCACTAGTCCTCCGAGCATTAATGGGCCCCCCGTTTGAGCCCTTAGGCTCAGCTGCCCTCAAACACTTATCGCTTAAGGTGACTTTCCTGCTGGCCATCACCTCAGCCAGGAGAGTCTCGGAGTTAGCAGCACTCTCGATCCGGAAGGATCTCTGCATCTTCAGAGACTCCTCGGTGGTCCTGCGGCTGGATCCGGCCTTCATCCCCAAGGTGAACTCCTGGTTCCACCTCGCTCAGGAACTCATCCTACCTGACTTCTGTCCCAGCCCGCGCAACAGCAGGGAGGAACAATGGCATTCCCTCGATGTCCGGCGCGCCCTTCGCATCTACATTAACAGAACGGCGGCCTTCCGCCACACGGAGGCGCTTCTAGTATCATTCAACCCGGCCTCCATGGGACTGAAGGTTTCAGCTTCTACGGTGAGCAGATGGATCAAGGCCTGCATCACCTTAGCGTACGAGTTGGACTCTAAGCAGCCTCCGGGTCGGATCCTCCCACACTCCACCCGCAGCGCGGCCACATCGGCAGCCTGGGCAACGCAGGCATCGGTGGCAGACATTTGCAGAGCAGCAACCTGGTCATCGGTGACGCCCTTCATCCGGCACTACAGAATAGACGCCTACAGCTCTGCAGAAGCGTCCTTCAGCCGTAGGGTGCTGCAGTCGGTGGTGACAGAGGAGGACACTGGAGGCACTCGGCTTCCCACCCATGGGGTTTAAACTTGGGTATATCCCATTGATGGATAGTGGGA
The DNA here is from genome assembly GCA_022577455.1 of Arizona elegans. Classification (NCBI taxonomy): domain Eukaryota; kingdom Metazoa; phylum Chordata; class Lepidosauria; order Squamata; family Colubridae; genus Arizona; species Arizona elegans. The sequence continues at coordinate 26,089,343 of JAKOOJ010000001.1, read as the reverse complement.
GCAGCGCACAGGAAAATGGATGTTGCCTTACCTGAACGTCCCTTTTCTGGGCGCTGCGTACACTATCCATACCCTCCCCTCGTTTAGTTGGCTTCTGCCCAGTTAACCTTTCTGTGTTGGTTTCTTTCCAGTGAACTTATTAAAGTTATGTTACTTACCTGACACGGTGTGGTCTCCTATAACTTCGTTCAGACTGGGGGATCATGGGATTGGGGGCGTGGCAGGGCCACAGGAAAGGGAAATTGAGCTCTCACTCAGTTATTGCCAAAGGCTGAAGAAGTTAACCCATTGATGGATAGTGTACGCAGCGCCCAGAAAAGGGACGTTCAGGTAAGGCAACGTCCATTTCTGAAAGAAGAGCCCGTCCTTTATAATAATGGACATATGGTTACTGTATTTTAAGTACAGAAAAGCTAGGAGGATCAGCATTCTACCCAATCCAGTGAGGGTTTTTTTCCAGTGTAGACAACAAGATGCTTTTTTAATTAACCCCTAATCAGCACATGATAGGTGTAGATTTTTCCTTTTAGAGCAGCCTTTGTGACTTCTACTAGCCCAACAGTGGATGAACTTCTGAAATAATCCGAACATTCTGACTATCTCTGAAGACAGAGATTTGAGAAATTAATGAAATTGCTTTCATTACAGTCGACAGTGAGCAAATAATATTCCTTTTGTAGACTTTGTAATGAAAGCAATTAAATTCTGGTATGCATGTGCCAATGTAAACCACATAGCAGTGGTTTTAATAACACAAATGCAAAAAAAAAAGTATTTTAAAATATAAAATCCAAATATAAATGTACTACTTATCAAAAGTCACAGCAGTTAATTTAATTGGAAGACCTAAAGTGGTAGTATTAAAAAGAAAAAGAAAAAAAGGGGGGGAGGGCAGATTCCAACAGCTATTTTTTAAAAACTCCAGCAAATCTTTTAACATGTGATGTGACATGTGATAATCCTGTACCTTCACCTAATAGTACAGTTGCACATGGGCCAGTGCAGTGGTGAAATTCAGCCAGCTCTATCCAGATTGCGCAATCTGGTAGCGCTGGCGGTGGGAGGCTCCGCCCATCCACCCAGATGTCATCATGCCCCATTTTTGACCCTCTGCACATGCGCAGAAGGCTCTATGCATGCATGGAGGAGGCACACGTGCCCACATTTGCGAACCAGTAGTGAAGGAAAGTGAATACCATCCCTGGGGCAGGGAGATGTAGATTAAAGTTATCTTTCTATTGCAGTGCTCACTGCTTGGCCAAATTCTCTTTCCATCAGTCAATGTGGTTGTTATGGGGGAGAAAAATAGGGGAGAACCCAATAGGATGATTTTTAAGAGAAATGGTAGGATATTGATACAAGAATAAACATAATAGCAATTACACTTATATACCGCTTCACAGTGCTTTACAGCCCTCTCTAAGCGGTTTAGAGAGTCAGTCTATTGCTCCCAACAATTTGAGTCTTCATTTTACCCACCTCAGAAGGATGGAAGGCTGAGTCAACCTTGAGCCTGGTGAGATTCGAACTGCCAAATTGCAGGCAGCCAGCAGAAGTAGCCTGCAGTACTGCATTCTAACCACTATCCCACTTTAAGTTTTCAAAAACCTCCAAGTACCTGGTGCAGCATACTATCAAGCAAAACGTTGCAGCTATTTTGAAAAATGGATTTGAGATACGTGCAGTAAAGCTCATCTTTTGCCTATGGAGATATTCATAGTACCTAAGATAGGCAGTAGCCCTCAACAACTAAGTGGAAGATTCTGAATAAATGAATAGATGGGGTGCAGCTATCTGATTATTGGGTGGAAGATGAAGGTAGTAGAGGAAATGAGAGAAGCTGGTTGGATTGAGGACTTCCCTAATGGCTTAAGTAATGAATCCTTAATTTGCTTTAGACAGTAGCCTTCTTGGATATTTCCTGTCTTACAGTGCAACCTTGCATCTTAGGAAAGTTGCTTCCTAATTATATGGGTAGTCCTCGACTTACAACTGATGATTCGCGTAGTCCTTGACTTACAACCACAATTGAGCCCAATATTTCTGTTGCTAAAAGTGGGACAGTTGTTCAGTGAATTTTGCTCCTTTTTACGATTTTTCTTGCCACAGTTGCTAAGTGAATCACTGCAGTTTTTAACCTAGTAGCATGGTTGTTAAGTGAATCTGACTTCTCCATTGACTTTGCTTGTCAGAAAGTCATAAAAGGTGATCTATGTCAGGGGTCTCCAACCTTGGCAACTTTAAGACTTGTGGACTTCAACTCCCAAAGCTGGCTGAGGAACTCTGGAAGTTGAAGTCCACAAGTCTTAAAGTTGCCAAGGTTGGAGACCCCTGATCTGTGTGACTCCGGGACACTGCAACCATCATAAATGTGAATCAGTTGCCAAGTATCTGAATTTTGATCATGTGTCTACAACAGTCATAAATGTGGAAAATGGCCATAAATCACTTTTTTCAGTGCCGCGGTAACTTCAAACAGTCACTAAATGAATTGCTGTAAGTCAGGACTACTTGTGTTCATTGAGGTTCTCTGGCATTAAGTATGTATTTTATGAACTACTCACAAAGACCGCAGAAAGTATTCCAACTACATTTTTGTCAGTTCATATGAAGTTGCTAATGATGCCATCTAATATCATTTTTGTTGGGTTTTTTTTTATTGATGTGGCTTAATTATCCTTCATAAAGCCAAATTAAATTTTGTTCCCAACAGGGATAATGTACATATGCTAAGCAGTGGGATCTGACCTCTTTCTAAACACAAACCTATTTGCTTTTGGCATTTCAAAGCTCTAAGCAACTTAGAGTCCCCGTTGAGAGCTACATGAAATCCTAAGAGTTGAGATGTTTTTCATACATTGTTTCTTTCATTGCTTTCCAGTAAGGGTTCACCATGGTGTGAGCATCTTAGCATTTGGGTGTGTATGTGTGTGTGTGTTTTGCAGCAGCAGTTTACTATTATATCCTCATTCTGCTGTTAGTTATTTTTTTTATTAATTTTTTATTGAAAATTATTAAAAATCACAGGAAAAAAATATAACAATATGGATAGCATTGCAGAGAGTAATATAATACCTATAGAGTTTTAAAGCATCAATTTTCGCCTAGAGGTAGTACAAACCTTCATTAAACCAAATCATCAAAAAAAGAAAAGATTATCCAGAAGAAAGAATTCTCAACTGCCATGCAATGCTCCTATAAATATTTACCCACATTTACACTAAGATTAATATTTTACATTCTTCTTAAGATCATGGACTGTGCAGAAGCAGACAAGCTTACCGGACTTTTGCGAGATAGACAAGAATCGGGGTTATATAGGAGTTGGGACAGGTGGTATGCTTGGCTGCAAAAAAAAGGAAATCTTAAGAAGAATGTTAGTTATTTTTTGATTGTAACAAATTTTGGGCTCTTCTGGACCAAACAAAACGGCTATTTATTCCACTATTGTTTTACCAAACTGGAGGACCAAACTGAAGGAAGGCATAAGGTCAATAGTTAATAAACTTTTTATGTTTTTATTTTACTAGCAACTCGTATCCCAGCAATGCTGCTTAAGCATGCATGAAGTCTGATTCAATAATAATGGAACTGGAAGGGACCTTTGAGGTCTCCTAGTCTAACCTCCTGCCCAAGCAGGAGAGCCTATACCATTTCAGACAAGTGACTGTCCAGTCTCTTCTTAAAAACCTCCAGTGATGAAGCACCCACAACTTCTGAAGACAAAGCTGTTCCACTGGTTAATTGTTCTCACTATTAGGAAGTTTCTCCTTAATTCCAGGTTGCTTCTCTTCTTGATTAGTTTCTTGTCTTGCCTTCTGTTACTTTGACAAATAAGTTGACCCTCTTTTCTTTGTGGCAGCCCCTCAAATACTGGAATACTGCTATCATGTCCCCCCTAGTCCTTCTTTTCTGTAGACTAGCCAAATACAAATCCTGCAATCAGTCCTGTGATTTAGCTGTTTTGACTGTAATGCCCCCACTGGCTTGAATTGTGTATTGATTTGCCACCTGCAGTAGGATAGACTAGTGGTGGATCAATGCAGTTCCCTTTGGGCCACCCATTGGTTACCATGCATAACCATAGCAGCAGAGGTGTTTTAAGGTTTGAAATACCCATTATGTGGTGCTACTTAAAAGACTCCTGCTTTGAAATACATTTTTATGTGAGCTGCCTGGATTATGGGATATCAGGTAGGGTATCAATTATGTAAATAAATTAATAAAGAATTTCTCATGGAGGGGAGAAACATATACTTCCTTGCCTCCTGAATAATTTTGATGAAGCAACTCATGTGCCAGATGCCTGTTACTTTAGCCTTGTAGGCTCTGAAATGCTGTTGGGTTCATAATAAATAAGCTCAATCTTTAGAAGATTTAGATGCAAAAGAGTTTTGTACACACAAATTAGTTTTTCCAGTGGAGGATAGAGAAGATGCCAGTCAGGTTTATGGAAAGCAAAAGAACAAATGAAGTCACCAATGGAGGGAGCTGTTCCATCAAAACTACCAAGAGTTACAATGTCTGTGATAAGTATTTGCAAGCTGTTGTACAAATAGACTGCTGAAGCTTTTCAGAAGCTGCCCCATGTTTGTTTGTTTTTAATTTCCAAAGTGCTCTGAGATTTCACCTTTATTCTAGGCTAGAGCTTGGCTAGATTCTGATATTGAGCTTCATATACATGTTTACTTGGTTTTGAGTTACCTTGCTGAGTAGTTTGTAAATCATAGGGTGTCAAACATTTCTGGTTAAGCAGCACACTTGGTCTTTGATGCGCCAAGGGCTACACTCCAATATGTTTATTGAGTCAGGAGAAAGAAGAAGGTAGAACCAAGTAAAACAATAAATTTGATTGAATTTATTTAGCTTAATTATTCCCCACACATAGAGTAATTTTCCTGTTCTGCCACAGTTGGAATTTTAATTTAGTACCAGTTTTTGAAGGGGCTCTGGAGGGTTGCACCCAGGGCTTTTGAAGACCAAACCATTGAGTTATGAGTTAGCACACCCTGTAACTGAGCTAATTATGACTTAATTAGAAAAGTGTGCTTAAAACAAATCTAATTAAGTGTGATTCATAAATCTGATCCCCAAGTCAGTCTCTGAATGGGCATGCTGGTATGCTTTTTTTCTAAGCAGCATAATATAACTTTTCTCTCTTTGTAACCGCTAAGAGAAAAAGAAATGTTCGTGGTAAAGTCCCATGATACTAATATCAATAGCACTTAGACTTATATAGCACTTCACAGTGCTTTACAGTCCTCTCCAAGCAGTTTACAGAGTCGGGATATTGCTCCCAACAATATGAAATGGCCTGACTGGGAAGCCAGATAAGGATCAAATCTCAAACATGCGATGGTTCAACAACAGGACAGTCTACTACTTTTGGAAAGCCACCAAGTTCATCTAAAGAGCCAATGAAGATATTCTAGAGAGAGTAGAGTTCCTGCAAATGATAAAGCGGATCAGTGCTTCAGAAACTCACAAATTGTGTCATAATGGAAGCTGAATGTGAAAATGCAGTTGTCTGTGTAATTCATACATTTTTCACAAACTTCTTTTCTCATTGAATGGTTATGTTTGTTATGTTTCTTTATGCATGCCTTCAAAAAGAGGAAGAAAGGAGGAAGAAAATGACTATAAAAATTAATGTTCCCAGGCACAAAAAAATAGAGTTGTGTTTTTCTCTTATCTTTTTTGAGATCTGATTTCCAGGTGGTCTCAAATCCTGATAGGCTTAGCCCTAGTCCCCCTTTCGGTAAAGCTGCTACATCTGACCAAACTCAGAAAAAAGACAAAATCTATATTAGATAATCCTTTATTTATTATGTATTATTATGAAATTTATATGAATTCAAACTTATAGCCAAGTCAGTTATTACGAATCACAGATTTCCAGGGAGGAAATGGTGAACTGCAGTGAAATGAATAGCCAGTGAATCTCTTCAATAATTCTTCTCCAGACAAGGAAGAGACCCAGGGGCTTAGAGCTCTGGGAGACAAGGGAATAGCCATGTTGCTGAAGCCACAGTCAACACATTTGAAAGGACATTAAGTTGGCATACTGTTCTAATCACTCTAGGAAATTGCTATTTAACTGTTAGGGCCCTTTGGATCCACGGGTTTTATTTCACCAAGTGATTTTCCTTCAATCTTGAGGAAAAGAACTTTTAAATATAAGTTTAAGGACTTTTTTAAAAGGTTTTTTGGGGAGAGTAAACAGCAAAAGTGTGATTCAAACTTTTAGAAAGTTACAAATGGACTAAGAGTCCAGATAAATTTGAAACAATATTTTGGAGTTCATTATAAAGAATCTTTCCATGGGATTTTTTTTTATTTTTTTTATTTTTTTTTAAAAAAATGATTTATATGCCGCCCTTCTCCGGAGACTCAGGGCGGCTTACAATGCGTTAAGCAATAGCCTTCATACTTTTGTATATTTATACAAAGTCAGCTTATTGCCCCCACAAACTGGGTCCTCAATTTACCCACCTTAGAAAGGATGGAAGGCTGAGTCAACCTTGAGCCTGGTGAGAATTGAATTCGCAGTAATTGCAGGCAGCTGGATGTTAAATGCTGCCTTAGGAGGCATTAGCCTCCTACGCCACTCAGGCTCCTTTTTGTTTTGTTTTTGTTTTGTTTTGAATTCTTTGTAAAAACATAAGACTTTAATTGGACCCTAGAAGGAACTAAAAATTATAGTTAAAGAATAATACTGAAACTTGACATATAAATACAGAATGAAGCAAAACATATTAATATTAGACATGTTGAATGATATTTTTGAACAAGTTAATTTTAACAGTGCCTCTACCTCTATATAGTAGATAGTGTTTAAAAGAAGTTACGGAAGAGGAACAAATTTTAAAAGTAGATTTAAAGATAACAAACCACAAGAATGACATAGAAAAAAATGTTTACACTAGACATACAAAAGAAACTAGTTGATGACTTAATAATTAAAAGGGATATTCAAAGAACAAATCAAGAGAGTGATCTGGTTAATCTTCCTATACTGGATTTACAAAAGAGGCTTGTTAAAGTTTTGAAGAAGTTTGTGAGAAGGCACAAAGGAAAATAACATACAATTCTAGAACATTATTTGTAGGGACTAAAAATCAATGTTGTTAAAAGTAGAAATAATGAACAATTATTTAAATTATTAGACTTAATAATTGTGAATAAGAAAGGCAAATAAGTCCAGATAGTGGACGGGGCAGTACCTGGAGACAGCAGAATAGAAAAGAACTAGAGATGATAACAAGATACAAAGACCTACAAATAGAAATAAAACAAGTGAGGCAAAAGAAAGCAAAGGTAGCACTAACTGTGATAGGCGCCTTGGGTGCAACCCCATAACAACTGAAGCACCATTGGCATTGACAAAGTCACCATCAATCAATTGTAAAAAGGCGGCTTCACTCAGAACAGCTTACATCCTGAGCTGATACCTTCAACACCATCAAATATCAACACCTGCCTGTTCCAGGTTCTTGGGAAGGGCTGGATAGGTGGACAAAAATCCAAATCCAGTCATTATGTGACTGACCGTGTGACATAAACCATAATTTACAATAAAAAGAGCGGGGGGGGGATAGGATCTTGTCTTAATCCATTAATCGCCTCCAGAGTGATGCATGGTCATTGACACTCTAATTGCTATGTAGCTTATCTCTCCTTAGTTTCTTTAATCTGAATTGGCTGCAGGGCTATTCAGGTGTATGAACTTAATGACTTTTAATAAATTGATGCTCATTCTCAGCCTAATCTGACTTGCTACGGCAATAGCTACACCTTTAATATATTTATTTATTTATTTATATTTATTTATTTATTTATTTGTCAAGCAAGTATTAGATAACAGGTATAAGTATAAACATGATTATGAATACATGAAATGGATATGAATAAAAGGAGACATTAGAACAGGGACGGTAGGCACATTGGTGCACTTATGCACACCCCTTAAAGACCTCTTAGGAATGGGGTGAGGTCAACAGTAGACAGTCTAAGGTTGAAGTTTTGGGGGTTTGGGGAAGAAACCACAGAGTCAGGTAATGCATTCCAGGCATTGACTACTCTATTGGTGAAGTCGTATTTTCTGCAATCGAGTTTGGAGCGGTTTATTCATTTATTTATTTATTTGTTCAACTTGTATGCCGCCTTTCTCCGAAGACTCAAGGTGGCTTACAACGCATTTAAAAACCATATATAAAAACATTAAAAATTAAAACATTAAAAACAATTAAAACTCATTCACACCATTCATGGCCTGATCTCGCCAGATCACAACGGCCCCAGGCCTGCCGGAAAAGCCAGGTCTTCACCGCTTTTCAGAAGGCCAATAGGGTGGGGATGGTCCGGATCTCAGGAGGTAACTGTTTCCAGAGAGCTGGGGCAGCCACAGAGAAGGCCCTCCCCCACGGGCCCGCCAGCCAGCATTGTTTAGTTGATGGGACCTGGAGGAGACCAACTCTGTGGGATCTTACCAGTCGCCGGGAGCTATGTGGTAGAAGGCGGTCTCGAAGATAACTTGGCCCTGAGCCATGTAGGGCTTTAAAGGTAATAACCAACACCTTGAATTGTGATGGAGACCAATAGGGAGCCAGTGCAGCTCGCGGAGAATTGATGTAATGTGGGTGTACCTAGGTGCACCCACGACAGCTCGTGCGGCTGTGTTCTGGACCAACTGTAGTCTCTGAACACTTTTCAAGGGTAGCCCCATGTAGAGCGCGTTGCAATAATCTAACTGTGAGGTGACAAGGGCATGGGTGACTGTGAGGAAATCCTCCTGATCCAAGTAGGGTTGCAATTGGTGCACCAGGTGAACCTGTGCAAAAGTCCCCCTAGCCACAGTTGACAGATGTTGCTCTAATCTTAGCTGTGAGTCTGGGAGGTTTACCTTAAGTTTGTATCTATTGTGTGCTCATGTATTGTTGTGGTTGAAGCTGAAGTAGTCATTGACAGGTAAGACATTGTAGCAGATAATTTTATGTACTACACTTAGGTCAGACCAAAGGCGGCGTAGTTCTAAGTTGTGTGAGCCCAAAAGTTCAAGTCTGGTAGTATAAGGTATTCTATTGCGAGCAGAGGAGTGGAGGACTCCTAATATTCTAGTAGGAAACCAGCCTAAATATATTCTGTAAATAAAAACAATTTAAATGTCCTTTAACTAATGATTTGTGAGTAAAAGACTTGAGATGATACAGAAAAGAAGATTGTCTCTAATGTGATGCACCAATTGGAATAAAACAGAAAAGTAGCCAAAATAGAAAGTTAGACTGCATTAAAAATATGCCAAAAATATTCTGGTATATTTTTATTTTTATTTATTTTTATTTTTTATTTGATTTGATTTGTATACTGCCCTTCTCCAGCAGGACTCAGGGCGGTGAATAGCCGAGATAAAACAGAGCATACAAATTTTAAAAAACAGTTTAAAAGGTAATTAAATAATTTCGGCCCACAATTTAAAACAACCCAATTAAAATCAATTTCAAATTAAAACCGAAACGGATAGGATCAAGCCAGTCTAATTTAATGCAGTCTAAGAAATAAAATATACTAGAAGTTTGTGGTGATAATCGTTATAAATTGTTAGTTCAAATAAGTCTACTTAGTTTCAGAGTTTCTTAGCCTCGGAAACTTTAAGACATGTGGGCCTCAACTCCCAGATCCCCAAACTGGCACGAGAAACACTGCAGTAGTAGCTTAAATGCAGTTATTCTATTTATAAAGAGCCACTAAAACAGTTGCTATTTTAAAGATCTAAATTCTTTTTAAGGATATTTTTTATCATCCTTATACATTAAGATAAAAAGCACTAGCAAAGAAGTATAGTATTGTAATTACATATCTCAGGTTTGAAATTTGGAGACTAATCAAACCCTATCACATCATAAGCTAAAATACTATGCTTAAATTGTATATTTGATAATAAAACTTCACAGTAAAGATTTGTGAGGTGTGAAGAGAGACTTTATACACACAGGGATTACAAGAAAGGACAACAGCGTGTGCTATTTAAAACAGAGAACACAATGGGATATTGTGCTGTATGTATAATGCCTTGTTGGCCAATGTCTATCTACTTGCTCTGAGGCAGAATTTCTTCCAAGCAAATCTAATCTCACTTTTACCTTATAAAAGTGCATTTTAAGATGCACTTTAAGATGCACTTTAAAATTTAAGATGTGCTGCTTTCAGTACCATTTTTTGTTGCATCCCAGATTTTACAAGTTGCCCTGTGAGTGTCTTGATGTATGTTCTGGTTGGAGCTTATAGGTCTAAGGCATTTCCCAACCTGATTATGTGCTATCAAGTCAGTGTTGACTCCTAATGACCACATAGATAAACCTCTTCCAGGGTGATATGTTCCCAAACTGACAATTTTCATCTTTCAACAGTGTATCTGATGCCACTTTATTCAAGCCATCCTCTAAGCCTAAGCCTAACCCAACCAAGTCAGTGGGAATTGGGCAATGTCTAAATCAGGAACACAAGCTCTTCAGTTCATTGACCCCTTCATGAAGTCTCAGATTGCTCATCAACCCCCAAACATTGATTATATGAAAATAATTTAATAAATACTACTTTAATAGTATTATAAATAACAATTGCTACTTAAGGTTATTCCATGGTAACACTGACCTGCCATTAGCCAGCTTATTTCAGGGCTTGGGTGTGGTGTGGACCCCTACACAGACAGCAAAAGATTAACTGACCCCCCAATCTAGCTTCCATCAGTTATCAATCACCAATTGAACCCAACCATTTATGACTCCTCGGATAGTCCCATCAACTCTTAGGGGTTGGTGTTGGCCATTTTAGAAAACCCTGGTCTAAATCAAATTTAAATTAAATAAATAAACACTTTGGAAGTTAGACTCAATATTCAGAAGGATCTTGACAGATCTTGGGTCCTATCCAACCCGGTGCAGCTCAGTGGTGAGAAAAATAAGGTCCTGCACTTAGGCAGGAAAAATCAAATGCATAGGTATAGAATAATCAGGGGTGTCAAACTGGCAGCCCACGGGCCGGATGCATCATGTGCAGGCCATACCCACCCCAGCTCTGCAAAGGCAAAAAACCATCGTGATATGTCACGTGACATCACGTGACACTATCGAGTTTGAATAGGTGGTATGTGGCTCACACTGTGAGACCACCACTTAAGTATGAGCCAACAGTGTGCTACAACTGTCAAAAAAAGCCAGTGCAGTCTTAGGCTGCATCAACAGAGGTATAGCATCAAGACAATGAGAAGTGATAGTACTGTTTTACATCACACTGGTGAGACCACATTGGAATACTGCATCCGGTTCTGGTTACTATGATACAAAAAAAATGCTGAGACCCTTGGAAGTTTGCAGAGAAGAGCAACAAAGATAAAGGGTATGGAGGCTAAATCGTATGACAAACAGTTGGAGGAGCTAGATATGTCTAGCCCAGGGATCTCCAGCCTTGACAACTTGTGGACTTCAACTTCCAGCTTTGCTGGCTGAGGAATTCTAGGAATTGAAGTCCACAAGTCTTGAAGTTGCCAAGGTTGGAGACCCCTGGGCTAGCCTATTGAAGAGAAAGATTAGAGGGGATATAATAACTTTCTTCCAGTACTTGAGGGGCAGTAGTGAAATCTAAAATTTGTTACTACCAGTTCTGTGGGCATGGCTTAGTTGTGGGGGTAATGTGACTGGGTGGGCATGGCCAATTGTTTTTTTACTTTTAAAACCATTTTTTACATGTAAAAGCATGTAAAAAATGCTTTCAAAAGGCTCTGACAATCCCAGCTGAGTTGCCTGATCGGCAGAGGGTTTTTTAAAAACACTCTGACAATCAGGCAACTCAGCTGGGATCGTCAGAACTTGAATCGTCAGAGCCATTTAAAAGAAAAAAACTTCTTTTTCTTTTAAATGGCTCTGACGATCCCAGCTGAGTTGCCTGATCGGCAGGCAACTCAGCTATCGTCAGAGCTTGGATCGTCAGAGCCAAGTTCTTGTTCTTTGGCCCTTTCTAAAACTAGTTTGAACATCTGGCATCTCCCTTAGGGCTCTAATCTGCAATGGCTGATTTTGCTACCATATGAAATTAAGGATAATATACAGTAGTTTATATAATCTGTTAATTTTCCTGTGCGCTGCTCCCACTATCCATGCATGGGTTAATCCTTCAGTGCTTGGCAAACAACTGAGTGAAAACAAAAGGCTTTTGTTCCCCTTTCCGGCTCCCAAGCCACGCCTCTAGTCCCATGATGCCCCTGTCTTCACTCAGTTGCTGGCAAACACTGTAGTGATTTTTGGAGCTCCACAGATCGTTAAGGTATTGTGCTTCTGTGGGGGTTCCTTTTTTTCTAAATTTCTTAAAAGTATTCTAATCCTACAGGCTTTCTCCTTTCTCTTTGTGCGCCTAGGATTTTGTTTTATTTTTGAATAGCTCCCCTTCGCGTTCTATCCGCTAAGCTGAGGAACTTGATCAACGGGAGGGGGGAGTGGAGCAGAGCGCTCACACGCTCGCTCGCCAGCCCCCCAGCCTAATCCAGGCCAGCTCGGTGCGAGCGCGGCGCTACCGGCACTTCGCCCCCGCGCCGGAGTGGCAGCGCGCTCATCAGCTGGCCGGCGGAGCCGGAAGCGCCGGCTCCCCGCATGGCGAGGAGCCGAAGCCTGTCCCAAGGCTCAGCCTCGCGCAGCGGCTTCATCAGCTGGCCGGCGGAGCTACCGGGAGGATCGGCGCCTGCTCCAGCCAGCAAGGGGGCTCAGAAGCTCGCCCCACGCTCGGAGACCTCGCTCAGCGGCGGTGTGCTCATCAGCTGGCCAGCGGAGCCAGAAGCGCCGGCCGCCCACATGGCGAGGATCAGAGGCCAATTCCAAGTGGAGCCTCCAGGAGGGACATCAAAGCGAGGGCGCAGGGCGGGGCAAGCGCTGAAGAGAGAGGCGATCTTCCCCTGTGCTACAGAACAACCCCTCGTTAGGGGATTGCGCGGCATCTGGTTGGACCCTCAGGCTGCCATTGTAAGCCTGCTGCCTAGTCTGCCCACGTGGAGCAGCCCCATATTGGTGGACCTTCGGGCCGCCATTTTGGGCCTTACGATTCAGCTTGCGCTTCCCTCCACAATCAGGGAGCCAGCTGCAGACCTGCACACCCCCCTCTACTGCGGAAAGGGGCATCAACCTCTAGCCTCCAGCGCCTGAAGGGTTCCCGGGCAAGGTCGCTACCAACCGCCTCAGCCATGTCTCGCACACCCCCATCGTCAGACATGGAGCTGGAACTAAGCCCACCACGTATAAGCGAAAAAAAGGGAAAAAAGAAGTCAAAAAAGAGGCACGTGAGTTCGGCCAGCAGGGCGGCGTCCGAAGGCTCCCTTCCCTTCCAAGATAGGGATGCCCTAAGGAGACACAACGCCCTGGAGCGACAGTGGGAAAGGGCGCACAGGGTGGCTGCAGGTAACCCACCCAGGGAGCTGGCACCTGGGGAGCCCATCCCGATCTCCCCAAGAGAGGCAGAACGGGGCCTTACGTCTGTGAACGACATCACAGCCACCCCTAGAACCCCTGAAGGGGTTGGGCCGCCTCGCTCAACACCCCGCATCGAGACACCTTCAGGTCCCGCACTGGAGGCTTCACTCGCTTCTACACCAAACCAGCATCGTCGGGCTAGAGAGGCAAGTGCCACACCGTCAAGGACAGACCCACAGGGTCCGGGTGGCCTGGGTTTGGCACCCCCAGTGGACTTCCAGGCCATGTTCTCAGTGGCCCTGTCATCTTTCTTCACGGCAACGATGCAGCAGGCCTCCCAGGGCCCCGCTCAAGTAGCACCGGGCCACCCACAGCCTTTCCAGCCCCAGCCCCACCCCATGCCAGAACGAAGCCGAGACTCCTCATCAGACGAATCGGACCAAGCGGAGGAGGGCCCAGAGGAGATGGAGCTATCGGAGGATGAGGGCCTAGCACCGGACACCCCGGCCTTTACAGGCCTCTTCCGCCCGGCCCTATTCAAGTCGCTCCTCCACAAGGCACGGCTCACAACCAACCTGGGAGTGCCGGGAGATGTCACAACACCCTCCACGTCAGCGGCGGGCCCTCACGACGCCCTTTTCAAGTCATCAAAGCCACAGAAAGACTACATCCCCTGCCCGCAGCTGTTTACAGACGTGATTCAGAACCCCTGGGTGCAGCCGGCCTCCCTGGCAACACCCAGCAACCTTGATAAGAAACTCTACTGTGCAGCCCCGGAGTTGGAGGACCTCCTGGTTCTTCCCTCAGTAGACCAGCCGGTGGCAGCTTTAGCCTCCACCTCCTTGATCTCCACCGACCCTCTAGACACACTCAAGGCGGAGGAGAAGAGGATGGAATGGGCCTTCCGCAAATCACACTAGGCCGTCGGCTGGGCAATCAGAACCGTGACAGCCTCTTCCTTCTTCAATAGAGCTTCGCTCATCTGGCTTCGTCATCTGCAGGACAGACTCCCACCGGAAGACACTAGATTGCATCAAGATCTAAACAAGATAATAGCGGCCACCGAATACACGGCCGACAGCTCCCTGAATTCAGCCAAGTTCGCCTCAAGGGCACTGGCCTCAACTCTCACCGCTAGGAGGCTATTCTGGCTTCGGCCATGGAAAGCCGACTTCAAAGCCAAGTGGAAGTTGGCAGCTTCCCCATATAAACCACCAGACCTGTTCGGGGCCCCACTGGAACTCCTACTAATTGAAGGGAAGGACAAGAGAAAGATCCTCCCATCAACCTACCGGCACCAGGAACGCAGGTACACGCCTTACCCGCTCCAACAGCCCTTTTGAGCAGGCGCCGGACCCAGGGGGTCCTCCTCACAGCATTCCCATTACCAGGGAGGAGACAGATTCAATGACAGACAACAGTTCTGAGACTGAGGGCGACACCAGCAGCCTAAACGCAACTTCCGTGGTGCCGGCCCTAAGCCCGCCAGAAGGGGGAAATTACTCCAGGCCCACGGGGCCCATAGGGGGACGGCTCATCCTCTTCCATCAACAATGGGCCAGATCGACTTCGGACTCCTGGGTAAGGCGTACGACCTCTTCCGATCTGTCCATCGAATTCTCTGGCCAGCCGCCCCACCGGTTTATCCGTTGCCCAACCCCTCGATCCTCGGAGCTTCAGGACTTAATGTCGCAGGAGATTGCCCACCTCCTGGAGGTCAGGGCCATAGAGCCAGTACCGCACAGCCAGCGGGGCTCAGGTTTCTACTCGACCCTCTTCTTGGTTCCCAAGAGCTCCGGGGGCTGGAGGGGCATACTGAATCTAAAACGCCTAAACCTGTCGGTACAATACCGCAGGTTCAAGATGCACTCCCTCAAGTCCATCTTAGCGGGAGTGAGACAGGGCGACTTCCTCCAATCAGTCGACCTCCGGGAGGCCTATCTGCACGTGCCAATTCACCCGCACCACCGTCAGTACCTGAGATTCGAATACGAGGGCTGGCATTACCAATACCGGGCGATGCCATTCGGACTCTCGTCGGCCCCCCGCACCTTTACCAAGCTGGTAGCGGTGGTGGCGGCCAAGCTCCGAGCCGTCCCGATCCGGGTACTCTGTTATCTGGACGACATTCTGGTCTTGTCGTCCACGCCCAGCCAGGCTCACAGAGATATGGAGATGGTGATCGAGACCTTCCAGGATCACGGCTTCACCATAAACTTTGCAAAGAGTCAGCTTCTACCTACCACCAGACTCCTTCACCTGGGGGCACTGATAGATTCGGCCAGCGGCCAGGTTTTCTTATCACCGGACAGAGTCCAAAGCATCCGAACCCTAACTCTGCAGTGCCTGACGAGGAGGAGAGTTGCCCTGATTCACCTCTCAACCCTCCTCGGGAAGATGGTATCCTGCTTCGGCATCGTACTGTAGGCACGCAGACACTCGAGACCCCTACAGTGGTTCCTCCTTCCCTTCCAGCGAACGGGAAGGGCCAACTCCAACAGGGAGGTCCGCCTCACCCTACAGGCCCACAGGTCCCTCAGGTGGTGGATGTCGCCGTCGCTCCTCAAGGGCTCCAGCTTCCTAGAGCCAGACCGTCTGATACTCACCACAGACGCCAGCCTTCGAGGGTGGGGAGCCCATCTCCACAACCTGGTCACACAAGGGCAATGGTCGCAAGAAGAACAGCAAAGCAGCATCAATCTTCTAGAGCTTCGGGCGATCAGACTGGCACTCCGCAACTTCCAGCAGACGGTACAGGGGCATCACGTCTTAATCCTGACCGACAACATCTCGGCCAAGGCTCACGTCAACAGGGAGGGGGGCATGAAGTCCTGTACCCTGATGAACGAGTCCGCGGAGCTGTTCAGCTGGGCAGAGAGGCACCTGCTCTCGATCAGAGCAGATCACATCTCCGGGGCAACCAATGTGAGGGCGGACTGGCTCAGCCGCGAAACAATAGATCAAGCGGAATGGCAGCTCCACCCTCAGCTGTTTCAAGAACTCACCTCACGCTTCGGAAACCCAGTCGTGGACCTCTTCGCAACGCCGACCAACGCTCAGCTTCCACGCTTCGTATCGCGCTACCCGACACCACAAGCGGAGGACCATGATGCGCTGCGCTGCAAGTGGCCCGAGGGTCTCCTGTACGCATTCCCACCAGTCCCGCTACTCCCGCGACTCATTCGGAAGCTACTGGCAGAAAAAGCCGACCTACTCCTGGTAGCCCCAAACTGGCCCCGGAGACCATGGTTCGCCGACCTAGTAGCCCTGTCCGTAGAACAGCCATGGCTGATCCCGCCACAGCAGCTCGTCCTGTGCCAAGGAGCAGTCACGCACCCAGAGCCCCAGTGGCTGCAATTAGCTATCTGGCACTTGAACGGGTCATCCTGAAGAAGGACAGCCTACCAGACGAGGTGGTTGCCACTATCCAGGCGGCCAGACGTCCAGCTACGACCCGTATCTACGAGTCTTCATGGCAGGCGTTCTGTAGATGGAGCGCCCAACAGCATGTCGACCCCATGTCAGCCACCATTCGGGACATCCTGCGGTTCCTACAAGCTGGCCTAGACAAGGGCCTGGCCCCCGCAACCCTACGGAGACAGACAGCGGCGCTGTCAACAGTCATTGCGTGCCCCCCGTACCAATCCCTCGCATACCACCCACGCATCAAGGGGTTTCTACATGGGTCCACCAACCTTCGGCCCCCCACAGTCCACCGCTACCCCTCATGGGATTTGCCTCTAGTGTTGAGGGCACTGACGGGGCCCCCCTTCAAGCCCCTAGACACGACAGCGCTTAAGTACCTATCGTTTAAGGTGACCTTCCTGCTGGTGATCACCTCAGCGAGGAGGGTCTCAGAGCTCGCGGCTCTGTCAGTCCGCAAGGACTTGTGCATTTTTCACGACTCCACGGTGACCCTGCGCCTGGACCCTGCCTTTATCCCAAAAGTCAACTCGTGGTTCCACCGAGCTCAGGAGCTCATCCTGCCGGACTTTTGCCCCGCACCTCGCGATCCCAGAGAAAAGAGGTGGCACACCCTAGATGTGCGACGCGCCCTCCACACTTACATCCGGCGGACCGCTCCTTTCTGCCGTACGGAGGGACTCCTGGTCTCCTTCAACCCAAAGTCCATGGGTCAGAAGATATCAGCAGCCACAGTTAGCAGATGGATCAAGGCCTGCATTGCCCTGGCATATGACCTGAGCGCCAAACCGACCCCCGGCAAGATCCTACCGCACTCGACACGCAGCGCGGCCACCTCGGCGGCCTGGGCCACCCAAGCTTCAGTCGTGGACATCTGCAGAGCGGCGACGTGGTCATCCCTCACACCGTTCATCCGCCACTACAGGATCGATGCCTACAACTCAGCGGAGGCATCCTTTGGCCGCAGAATTCTGCAAAAAGTACTGACAGAGGAGGACTCTGAGGGCAGGCAGCCCCCTACCCAGGGAGTTTAAGCTTGGGTATATCCCATGCATGGATAGTGGGAGCAGCGCACAGGAAAATGGACATTGTCTTACCTGAACGTCCCTTTTCTGGGCGCTGCGTACACTATCCATATCCCGCCCGTGAGGGCTGCCTGTCACTGTTATGGCTGAGACTAGTTTCTTTCCCTTACGTTAACCTGAGTTAATAAAGTTGAGTTGTATATGTTACTTGTAGCGTGGTTTCTTGTCTGCTGCGCCTTCGTTCAGACTGGGGCATCATGGAACTAGAGGCATGGCTTGGGAGCCAGAAAGGGGAACAAAAGCCTTTTGTTTTCACTCAGTTGTTTGCCAAGCACTGAAGGATTAACCCATGCATGGATAGTGTACGCAGCGCCCAGAAAAGGGACGTTCAGGTAAGACAACGTCCAATCTCCTATTATTTTTGGTATGGAATGTGAAACAACCTCCTCAAATTCGTTGGCTACTGTATCATTCCCCAAATTTGTTACCATAGTTTGGCTAGAACCTTCTTGTGTTGCTTGCCATATTTCTATTGATGTTGGCATCTCTATTATACAGAATTTCAGTATACTCTTTCCCTCTTTATTTGATCGTCTGTGAATTGGTTAATGTCTATCCATTGGTGACTTTTAGCATTCCAATTTGGAATCTCTTTTTGACTTTCAAGATATTTTAGAAGTCTTCTCTTTCTTTCTTTCTTTCTTTCTTTCTTTCTTTCTTTCTTTCTTTCTTTTTTTCTTTCTTTTCCTTCCTTCCTTCCTTCTTTCCTTCCTTCCTTCCTTCCTTCCTTTCTTTCTTTTTGAGATCTTTACAGGTGTCAGTGTAATACTGTTTCTTGCTTTTCTAATAGCTCTCTGGAATTTTTTGTTCTTCCTTCCTGAGATTTTTTTTTTTTCTTGGCTTTGGCTTCTCTTCTTTTCTTGGCAGTTTTCACCATTTATTCTGACAGCCTGCCTTCTTCTCTTACTTGGCTTTTTGGCAGTCTCTTTTCATATTCATTCTTAACAACTTCTTTGAGTCCATTTCCCAGTTCTCCTGGTTTCCTATCTATGAAGTTCAGGATAGGAACAGTTCAAACAGTTCATAATGGTTTCCTTGAAAATGGTAGATATTAGCTCAAAATTGCTCAACAAAATTGATTGATTTTCTTCTTATTATTTAGCGTAACTTGAAACTTGCATTGGAATAATTTGTATTCCATTCTACTTCTTGCTACATCTTTGCTGTTGGCTCTTTCATCTCCTAGTAACAATAAGATAGTAAATTTGATTTCTGTATATTTGGTCTGGTGACATCTATGTTTTAAATTTTGATTGTTTCAAGAATTTTGGTTGACTTAAGACTTAGTAATGAGGAAGTCCACTTGAACCCTGAAACTCTGAACTGCAAGTATTAGCCCTTTGCTGATTTTTTATGCTGAAGTGAAAGTTTCGGAATGAGTGAAAGTGACTGAAAAAAATATGGCGCTCAGCAAATGAATCAGTGGGTGTGGATTGGTGAAGTTACCTTGTCTTCTATAAAGTTAAAAAGTTGCTACAAAGTTGCTCCGGCTGTAACAGAAATAAGAGGAAAATCTCTCCCTTTTACTTGTTTTTGCTGCACTATAGTTTTGCCTTGAGTAAATCTGAGGGACTTTCTTAGAAGGTTTTGTGGAGGTGGCAGAAGAGGCGGAACCTCCCTTTTTAGAAAAGCCAGCTTACGTGGCAGGATGGCTTCAAAGAAGCAGGAAGGCAAAACAGGGGGGGGATCCCCCCCACGTAAACAGAACACGCAGTCACAAGTTCAAAAAAAAGATTTGGACATGGGAGATTTAAAAGAATTCATTTCAAATATTTTGGATGAGAAATTTCAAGACATGGATGATAAAATAAATAAAATAGATGAAAAAATCCAAAAGTCACAACAGGAAATTATGCAGGAAATGAAGCAGAACCAAAAGATGGTGACCAAAAAAATAACGGATGTGGCGTCTGGCCTGGCAGGATTTATTATGAAAGTTGAGTCAAAAGTGGATGAATTTAAATTAGAAGTTAATGCTAAGTTGAAAAATAATGATCATAAATTTTTTGATGTTGATGACAAGATGCAGAGAGTTGAGAATGACATTGTTATGATGCAATTCCGGGCAATGGAATTTGCTATACGGCTTCGAGGAATTAGAGAAGAGAAGAGACAAGATTTAAGACAGATTTGTGCTGAAGCCCTAGCTGTGATTCTAAAAACTGATCCTGAGATGGTCTTTTGCAAAATAGATAAAATCTACAGAGTTAACTCGTGGGTGGCCAGACAAAGACAATTGCCCAGAGATGTGGTCATATATTTTACAGACAGAGCAATAAGAAATGATATCCTGCAAAAATCTTTCCTCACTTCTGTGCAAGTGAGCGGATCCAAGGTTACAGTTTACAAGGAGCTCCCACCTAAGATGTTGAAATCCAGAAAAGAATATGGTTTTCTTGTTAAAGAACTGCAGAATAATCAAATCCCATTTTGTTGGGACGCTCCAACTGGCATAATTTTGAGATATAAGGGAGAGAAACACCGCTTGAATACTGTGGAGAAGGCGGAGCAATTTTATACTGACATCTTTAAAGAAAGAACACCATCCCCACGCACATCTACAGTTTTGGAGATTAAAGAGAGTGATAAGAAGCAACCTCAAGAATTGCAACAACAATCTAAGCAGGAATCAGAGGAGTTGAAGGGCGCTGAAGGAGGTTTTCTGGATGAGCCCTTGCTGGAACCTTCTCCAATCTTGGAGCTGGCTTGGGCGGCTGAAGTTAAGGATCAGCGTATAACCCGAGCAAAAGCCAAGGAACTTAAACAAAAGTTACAGCAGGAAAGGCGAGATGAAGCTGGGGCTGTGGGGAATGCAGGACAGAAGATTTCGGATGAAATCCTAAGGTTCTGCGCTTCGCTCCAGAAAGAGAATGATGATGATTAAATGTTTATCCTGGAACGTAAATGGGCTGAATGTAACACAAAAAAGGAAGAAAGTATTTACATATTTAAAACAATATAACAATGATATAATTTGCTTACAAGAAACGCATATTACAGCTCAAGATCAAAACTATTTGAAAAATTCCAAATTAGGAACACATTTTATATCTTCAACTAACCAAAAAAAGAATGGTGTGGTTATTTATGTAAATAAAAAACTAACAGCCAAACTTATAGAAGCTGATCAAGATGGTAGGTTTGTAGCAATTGAATTGCTTTCTGCTAATAATCAAATTCTTTTGATAGGAATTTATGCTCCTAACCAACAACAGGACTATTTTTATAAAATGCTGCATACTAAAATACTCCAATGGGATTACAGATCTATTTTAATTATGGGAGATTGGAATGGAGTAATTGACTCTAAATTAGACAAAAAGACTTTGGCAAAGTCAAGAATTAGATTACCACAGACTTTTTTTGATATGAAAGAAGATCTGGAATTAAAAGATATTTGGAGAATACATAATCCAAAAGAACTGGACTATACTTTCTTTTCTGACAGACATAGATCCTTTTCCAGGATTGATTTTATCTTGTTGTCTGATGATCTACTTCTTAGGACAAAAAGAACAAAGATTCTGCCAAGAACTTTGACTGATCATAGCCCAGTGTGGATAGAAATTGAGACATGCAAGAATGAGAGACGCTCTTGGAGATTAAATGAAAACTTGTTCAGATATGAGAAAAATATAATAGAACTTAAAAAGTATTTGAAAGAGTTTTTTGAAATGAATTTGAATAAAGGCACCCCAATGGAAATTGTGTGGGACGCAAGCAAAGCTTATATGAGAGGGGTGCTTATATATATGAACTCCAAACACAGGTTGATTCGACAAAAGAAAAGACTTGAACTGGAAGCAGAAATAAAGAACAAAGAACAGTTACTTATTAAAAATCCAACAGATGAAAGAATACTTAGTGTTATAAAACTTTTGAAAGACCAATTCCAAATGCTTATAGCGGAACAAGTTGCAACAAATTTACAATATGCGAAGCATAATACATTCTGCAACGCTAATAAACCAGGCAGGTGGTTGGCTTACACATTAAGGAAGAAACAGAGCGCACGGACTATTGATAGTGTTGATATTGGGGGGAAAGAAGTTTTTCAACAGAATTTAATAAAAGAAGCTTTTCTTCAATATTACACTAAACTATATGCCAGAGAGGAGGTGCAGAATGGACTTATAGAAAAATACTTAGACAACAAAAGAGTTACAAAAATTACTGAGCAACAAAAGGAAAGAATGGATTATCCTATAACAGAGGAGGAGATAATTGCAGCAATAAAACAATTAAAAACAGCCAAAGCTCCTGGAACGGATGGTTTGACAGCAGTGTATTATAAAACTTTGCAGGCAGAAATGGTGGAACAACTTAGAGACTTATTTTGTAATATACAACAAGGGGGAAAAGTACCCCCATCATGGACTACAGCTTATATCTCTTTGATACCAAAAGAGCAAGCAGGTCCCAAAAAACCGGAGAATTACAGACCAATATCTCTTTTGAATACGGATTATAAAATTTATGCAAAAGTATTAGCCAACAGACTGATGCCAGTAATTCAAAAGGTGATTCATGATGACCAAGCGGGATTTATTGAGGGTAGGCACATGAAGGACAATGTAAGGCAAGTAATAGACTTATTGGAATATCTTGAGAAGAATAAACAGATTTCTGCAGTGCTGGTTTTTCTGGATGCGGAGAAGGCCTTTGATAGAGTGGATTGGAATTTTCTATTAAAGACTTTAAAAAAGATGGACTTTGGGGACCAATTTATACAGGCGGTTTCAGCAATTTATCAAGAGCAAAAGGCACAGATCATTATCAATGGAAGCTTGACAACAGAGTTTAAAATTGAAAAAGGAACAAGACAGGGATGTCCACTGTCCCCATTGTTGTTTATTCTAACACTAGAAGTCTTGTTAAATACAATAAGGGACTCTAACACTTTGAAAGGTATAATGATAAGGCAAGAGGATTACAGAATAAAGGCATTTGCAGACGATCTGGTTGTTACCCTAGCACAGCCAATGGAATCGATAATCCAGATGAAGGACATTATACAAGACTATGGTAAAGTTTCAGGTTTCAGATTGAATCAGAAAAAAACTAAGATGGTAGTCAAAAATATGACACAAGATCGTATGGAGTTAGAAAGGAGGGCAGGTTTTGAGATTGTACCAAAGGTAAAATATCTAGGAGTTCAGGTTGCAGAATCAAATATGAAATTGTTTCAAAATAACTATGAGGTGTTGTGGCAAGAGGTGCAAAAAGATATGGAGATTTGGAAAAAACTGCAGCTGTCTTTACTTGGAAGAATAGCAGCAGTTAAGATGAATATTTTGCCAAGATTTCTTTTTTTGTTTCAAATGATCCCGGTGCTCAGAAATGATAAACAAATAAAAGTATGGCAAACTGGTGTGAACAAGTTTGTCTGGAACGAGAAAAAGCCAAGAGTAAAAATGAAAATTATGCAAGACGTTCCAGAAAGGGGAGGTCTCAAACTTCCAAACCTACAATTATATTATGATGCAACAGCTTTGACTTTAGTAAGTGATTGGTTTGGAGGAAAAAAGACTGGAATATTAAACGCAGAAAGTTTCGATTTGGAATTTGGATGGCATGCTTACTTATTTTATGACAGTAAAGTGGATAAAGTTTTTAAAAGCCATATACTTAGAGATTCTTTGTTGAGAGTTTGGAAGAAGCACCGAAACAAATGGAATTATAAAATACCGCTATGGCTGGATCTTGGTCATACCTTGTGGAATACAAATATAATGTCACTCGGGGGGTTTTTATATAAAGAGGTTCTTTTTACAGATGCGGGCAGATGGCAGCTGAAGACATTACAGACATTGTTGGCTGAAGGGATCAATTTAACCTGGTTACAATATAATCAATTGCAATTGAGATGGAAAGAGGACCAAAAAACTGGTATTATGATGTATGAGGAAGAATTAGTTAGACACATAAAAGAGAAAGGCCCAATGCATATTAAAAGACTTTATAATGTTTTGTTAGAAAGGGATTCAGAATCTGAGCTAGTTAAAGACTGCATGATTAAGTGGGCACAAAATTTTGAGGAACCAGTGATGTTGGAAACATGGGAAAAAATTTGGGTTCAGAATGTTAAATTTACACAGTCGCAGAATCTGAGGGAAAATTTTTATAAAATGTTTTACAGATGGCATCTTGACCCCAAAAAATTGTCGTGTATGTACCCTAATGTGCAGCCTAAATGTTGGAGATGTGATTGCCTAGACGCTACATATTATCATGTTTGGTGGACCTGTAAGAAAGTTAAGGCTTTTTGGATAAAAATTTGGTGGGTCATGCAGAATGTTTTGAAGAAAAAAATTCAATTTTCTCCACAACTGTTTTTATTGGGTATAGTTAAGGGTTTTACATCGGGTGAAACAAAATTGATATTGTATATGATAACTGCAGCAAGATTGTTGATAGGTAAATATTGGAAAAATGAAGCACTGCCTACGATTGAGGAATGGACTTTGAAGATGGCCAGTTTTGCAGAGATGGCGAAGATTTCAGCATATTTAAAAGATTGTTCTCAAGAGACTTATGAATGGGAATGGAAGAAGTGGATAAATTACGTTCAGCATAAATACCAAACTAGGAAGTACCAAATAGCTTTTATTTGAAAATGTTATATCAAGATAGAAATATTTTAAGGTTGAGGGTGAAAATTTGTTAGAAGATGTTATATTAAGACAGAAATACTTTTAAGGTTGAGGGTGAAAATTTGTTAGAAAATGCTATATCAAGATAGAAATATTTTCAAGGTAATCAGGATGAAAATTTATTTCAAAATGTTATACCAAGATAGAAATATTAATGTTAATGTAAGGAAGATGAAAATTTGTAAGGGGGAGGGAAGGGTTCAAGTTTTATATACAAAGGAGGGTTTTTTCCTTTTATCTGACATGAGTATACTAGGAAGTCTGGGGGGAGGGGAGGGTTAGGGTGGGTTAGGGAGGTTGGGAAGATTGGGGGGGTTGTGGGGGGGGAAAAAGGGGTGAAAATGTAACTGTAAAACTTTTGCAATAAAAAAAAAAAAGATTAGATTAGATTAGATTAACAGAGTTGGAAGGGACCTTGTAGGTCATCTGGTCCAACCCCCCCAAGCAGGAGACCCTACACTATTTCTGACAAATGGCAGTCCAGTCTCTTCTTGAAAGCCTTCAGTAATGAAGCTCACACAACTTCCAATGTTGTTCCATTGGTTGATTCTTCTCACTGTCAGAAAATTTATCCTTATTTCTAGGTTGAATCTCTCCTTGGATCAGTTTCCATCCATTATTCCTTGTCTGGAATAATGCCTTGTAAAATAGCTTGACCCCCTGCTCTCTCTGGCAGCCCCTCAAATATTGGAACACTGATATCATGTCTCCTTGGTCTTTCTGTTCACTAGACTAGCCATGCCCAGTTCCTGCAACCATTCATTGTCTTATCATGGATTGTATACTTCTGTTCATCTTGCAGTTTTCTTTGTATGCACTGCAAGATTCAACACCATTCTTGCCCTTCACATCTGTGTGAATCCCCAAACACACTTAAATTTAGTAAGAATAAAGAACATCAAAAAACCACATGCAGGTTTGGTAAGCTCTTGTGAGATTTTAGTATTTTACTGTCATTAAAACTGTGTTCTTATCATACATGATTTAATGGTCTTGTGTAGTTTTGGAAATTTGGAGGGGGTGCTAAACAGGTTTTTTTGGGATTCAACTAGAGGTTGGTTCCATCATTTTAATAGATGGAAAAAATAACATTTGTAGAGATTGGAGCTTTTGTATTTTTCTGATTTAAATGAATTCTCAGTTCTCCATAGCAGACTATAGTATGGTTAATGCTACATTTAAAATTAGATTTTCAAAGATTATGCTTCCAGTTGGTGCCGCCGTCGTCGCCAGACGGTCTTTCAAGACCGCCAGCCCTGCCGCCCGTAAAGAGCCGCCCCCACAGCTGAGAGGCGGCTCGAAAAAGTCTGTTTCTTTAAGGAAATGCGAGAAGAGCCGGCGAGAGCAGGTAGAACTCCCTGTGAAGTCCCCAGATTGTTTTTTTTTTTTTTTGCTTCTGGGGAGGAAACAGGATGAGGCTCCCTATCCAGCTCGTCGCGGCTCCGGGCTCTGGGGAAACTCTGCATGTAGCAGAGCCAGACGACGCGACCAACGTAACCAGCGAAAGTCAAAGGATTTATTAAAATAAACAGGGTGAAATCTGGATCTGGAATTCAAAACTGCAAGTATATATAATAGCCCTGTCATTGAATTTAAGAATGAAGAAAGAGTGAAGAGAGAGTGAAAGTTTAAAATGGCGTCCGGCTTTAGCTGCTTGAAAAGAAAAAAAAGCTGAAAGCGAAAGTGGACTTTCCTGATTGTCTCAGTATGCTACAAAGTATCTAAAATAACAGCCCTGGTTAGAAGAAAAGGAAAAAGTTTTTTTTCCCACTGTCTTTATGTTCTATCTCCCTTAGAGACTTGATTAATTCTGAGAGGATTTTGTGCTGGTGAGAAGGGAGAGAAGACTTCCTTTTTAAAAAGAGTTTGTCTGTGTGGCAGAATGGCTTTAAAGCCATATAACAAAGCTGTATGGGGGGGTTCCCCTATTCACAAGTCACAAGAGCAGTTTTTAAGCTTGTAGATTCAGAGGAAGAGACAGGAGACTGATTTTAAAGACTTGAAGGAATTTATTATTGCGGCTCTGATGAGACAAGATGTGCTTATGGACCAGAAGTTTGAGAAATTTCAACAGGAAACTAAGGAGGTGGTTCAAGAAAGGTATGATAAGATGAAGCAAGATTTTTTGACAGTCCTGACTGGCTTCTCAGAAGTAATTGTCCAGATTGATAAAAAAATGGAAGAAATCAATTTAGAAGTAGAGTCTAAAATGAAGGAAGCTGATTATAAGATCCATAATGTGGATAATAAAATGCAAAGGATTGAAAATGAAGTGACAATGATGCAATTCAAATTTATGGAATTTGCTGTAAGACTGAGGGGGGTAAAGGAAAACAACAGAGATTTGAGAAGGATTTGTGCTGATGCTTTGGCTGTGATGTTAAAGGTTAGCCCTGAAGAGGTTTTGTCCAAAATTGACAAGATTCACAGAGTGAATTCTTGGGTAGCAAGACAAAGGCAATTGCCCAGAGATGTAGTGATATACTTTACAGATAAAAGAATAAGAAGTGACATCTTGCAAAAGTCTTTTGTTTCTACCCTACAAGTGGAGGGAAAGCCGATTGGGATTTATAAAGAGCTGCGGCCTAAAATGCTAAAAGACAGAAAAGATTTTGGATTTTTGGTGACTAAACTAAAGAAACAACAAATTCCATACAGATGGGATGTTCCAGTTGGCATAAGATTGACGTATCAAGGAGAAAGATACCGATTAAATACTGTTGAAAAAGCGGAAAAAATTTATTGCAATGTTTTTCAAATTGGCCCAACATCTCCATGTATATTTTCAGCGTCAGGAATACAGGAGGGAGATAAAGAAAAGCAAATTGAACAAGAGATTGAAGCCCAGTGGAAGCAGATGGAGATAGAGCCAATGGAAATACAAGGAACTACAGGGGGCTTTTTGGATGACCCGTTCTTGGATCATCCTTTAAAGGTTATAGGTGGACCACCTAAAAATACAAGAGAAATGGCTTTGGATCTTGATCTGATGTCCTACAAAGTTAAAGATCAGCATATAACTCGAACAGCATGCAAACAAATTCCAGAAAAACAACAACAGCAGAGGTTTAAACCAGCACAAGGCAAGAAAAGAAGCAGGTTCCATAAAACTAGAAAATTTTAGACCAATATTTCTTTTGAATATGGATTAAAATTTTTTGTAAAGTTATTGGCCAACAGATCAATGCCAGTTATCCAAGAACTGATTTATGTTTAAGCAGGATTTATAGAAGGTAGACATATGAAAGATAATGTGAGGTAAATTATAGATTTATTGGACTATCTTGAGAAGAATAAACAGATCCCTGCAGTGCTGATGTTCTAGGATGTGGAGAAGGCCTGTAATTGAGTGAATTGGAACTTTCTATTATAGATTTTAAGAAAGATGGATTATGTGTACGTTGAAGGGAATAATCATGAGGCAAGAGGACTACGGAACAAGGGCATTTGCAGGTGATCTGGTTGTTACCCTAACATGCTTGATGGAACTAATAAAGTCTAGATGAAAGACTTTACAGAAGATATTATATGGAATATAAATATAAAGTCACTCGGGGGGGGGGGTTATATATAAAAGTACTCTTCAACAGAGTACAGCAGATGACAACTAAAGACACTAAATACACTGTTGGAAGAAGGACTTGATGTGATTGTTTAGATTTTATAAATTATTATATATGGCGGACCTGTGGGAAAATGGGAGAAACAAAATTGATATGGTATATGGTGATAGGCTAGGTTACTGATTGTTCAATACTGGAAAAGGGATGTTATGTTTATTATTGAAGAATGGACTCTGAAGGTGGCCAGTTTCACAGAAATGGTAAAGTTATCAGCATATATAAAAGACAAGACACAAGAGATTTATGTAAGGGAGTGGAGGACATGGATAGATTATGTGCAGAATAAATACTAAACTAGGAAGTACCAGATAATTTTTAGTTGAATGTTGTGTAGAAATGTATAGTTTATAGGGGATAGTATACTAGAATGTCAGGAAGAAATGTTTACCACACAGGGGGTAGAGTAGATGGGCGGTAAAGTATTATATAATATGATTTGGATTTGGATTTAATCCTGGGGAAGCCATGGGGGGAGGGGAGGGTAAGGGAGGGCTGTGGGGGGGGAAGGAGGGGAAATTTGTATTTGTAAAACTTTTTCAATAAAAAAAAGATTATATTCAAACTTGGGCAGTTGTGTTTAATTAAATTCCAGCGGTACTTAAATTTCAATATGTTATTATGACCTTTGCCTTTTTGGCATTTACAACTGTGTAGGAGGCAATGGCAAACCACTTCTGAAAAATCTTGCCAAGAAAATTGCAGGGATTTGTCTGGCCAGTCTTTAAGAATTGGACTCAATTGAACAGAAGAAAAAAATTAAAAATACATTTAAAATTTTCTAACTTGCAGAGGGGAGACATTGACTAACCTACCTCTTTCAAGGCTTTGGTAAAGACAATGATGCCAACTGGCAGAGGAAAAGGAAGGAGACAAAGCTGTGGCCCCATTTTGTTCAGCATTCTGTGTCATGCACACTTGATGAATTTGGGAGACTCACGACCCTGGATTACAGAGCAATAGTCCGTTTTCATTGTCATTTTCCAGCTACCGTTTTTTTTAAGGCAAGCTCCCTATGATTCAGGAGGCAGCAAACATCCATCAGTAGCCTGATATTTCATTAACCTGCTTAGTCCCCATTTAAAAAGATCAAAATTGCTACCGTTCACACAATTGTGAATAGCTAATTCCAATTAAGCTAACTGCTATGTGAAAAAGTGTTTCCTTCTGCCAGCCCTGTGTCTCCTTGAATTTAATTACAGTAAATGGTGTTGAACTGTTAACACTTTGCTATGCATGATTAGATGTACCTTGGTCATATCTTCTTCTCTTTTTTTACTGTCTTTAGTTCTAAGTCTAAGCAGAGTCACAACTGCTGTCATCTTTTAGTCCAATAATAATTTTATTTGCTCTTTTAGATCTTTATAATAACTCTCTTAAACTGGAGTGACCAGGTCTCTGCTCAGTAGGAAAATCCCATCATAGAGTTAAAAAGATAATGATGAACTAAATATAGGAATCTTCAGAAAACATTAGTGGGAAAAATGTATTTGCCTTCTCTTCCTTTTCTTCCATTCAATTGCACATCCTCTCAGTCCTTCGAGGTAGACCAGATCAAGAAACAGATGCAGTGCAGATGCATCTGCAGATGCTCCAGGAATGCTATTTTATTATAGTATAGTAACTGACTCTTCAAATTTCTCAGTCCGCTTTTATATTAACAAGGAAGAGTTTGCATTTCTTTCAGGCACTTGCTTTGATCTCTGTTTTATGTCATCACTTCTCCAAGTCCCTCCTTAACAGTTCTTTCTTACTGATTTCATCTCTAAATTTCTTTAGACCTTTTATTTTAATAGCAATAATTTTGCAAAAAGACTGTTTAAATGTTTCCACTTAGGAAGGATCCTTTTTCTACTAAATAGGCCCTTTGAATATATGGGAAAGGTAATAAAAATGAGACAGAGAAGCTGGATTCCTCATCAGTTTTGACAACATTAGATGCCAAGCCCAACATCTTGCTTTGAACTACTTGTGCCCACCATGCAATCAAAAAAGTCTTTCTTGGCTCTGCACTTTCTTTCAAATTGCAATTTAGCAAAGGATAAGTTACCAACCATTAATATGAAGGTATGCTGTGCACAGAAATAGATAGCTATGTTAGATTTGGGGACAAAGGAAACATGCATTAAAATGAGGTTGGATGTTTCATGTTTTCAGGTGAATTTTGACAATTTCTTCTTCTTAATACATGAGGAAAGCACATTGTGATCCCACCATAGCTGTGGTTTTTCTCTAATCCATAGGTGTGCTGAAAAATTCCGAAAACCTCTTAACTCTTCTCTGCTGATATGCTAGGCATCTGCACACATGCTATCAAAAGCCTTGGTTAGGCTCTCTGGGCCAACTTATTAGGAAACATCTTGCAATGATTTTGTTTTGTATTATGGATGGTCTCAATGCTTAGTTCTCATATCCAATAGAGAAGAAAAGGGATCACTGGATATTTCTCCAAAGTATAAAGAGTTGTGGAAGATACCCATGTCTTAAATAATGTGGTATGTGCATTGATCCAAACAGCAAGTCTTGATCTGGCTAAAACAATTAGGATAGTATGCAATGACAATTATTATTTTTGCCTTATTTTATTATTGTTTGCCACCCTGTTGCATTTGTTGAGATGGATGGCCATACAAAATGAATGAATGAATGCACATAAGCACAACCAACACAAAGTTACGAACTGTGATGCTACTGGTGTTAACTATTATGAGTAAAGCCAGGGTAAAGGGTCATAGAAGAATAAATTGATGCTGTTATACTGGGATGGATTGCAAACAACAGATTCATTGTGTTGCAAAATAATATGCAACACAGTAGATTTTTAATTTTTTTATTGAATGATGCATACTATATGAATTAAGGAAAATGGTTGATTTAATGTATATCGTAAGTACTTCAGCAGCTGAATTCTACCATTGTTAACACCAGATGAATCTGAGACTCATGATATCAAACTGACAGCTAGAATCACAAGGCTCTCTGTTAGTATGCTGGACCTCTTATGAAATCAGCTGCTTCACTATGAAGTATGTATCTCAGAAAAGTGCAGCCAGATAAAAGACGCACATTCTCCTCGTTCATCCTGCTTACACTTAGGTGGCCATTGAAATATCCCAAGAAAGAAGTTGTTGATGAAAGAAAGAACAGTGATTAGGAGTGACAATTTAAAAAAAAAAAAATCTTCTAACTAAAAAGTAATAGAAATAAAATACAGACTGACATATAAACTTTTAATACTTAATACTTATATATTTTATAGCACTGGATAGCAATTTTCTGTTGCCTGGCAAAATTTTTGAAGAACTCCTTCCCCCTTGCTGCTAATGCCCACATCATGGTTTTGTCCTTTTTTGTCCTCTTTGTTACCTAGAATTGTAAGCATCAAAATGTACCTTGGACATCATCTAATCCAGCCTCTTCCCCCACGCAGAACTACTGCAGCATCCCAACCCATGGCCACTAGCAAAGGAGAATTCACCATCTTCCAAGATTTTCTCTTCCATCCTTCAGCAGCCCTTACCATTAGGAAATTCTTCCTGAAGTTCATTCAAAATTTCCGCACAGTGAGAAGGATTAATCAATAGAACAGCTGACTATCCAGAGCTGTGGGTGCCCCATCTTACATTGACATATTATGCCTGTTCTTTTCACCATTCTGAATTAAATGAAGTATTGGTGTTTTGCATAAGCCAGATAACATTTCTGACAAATTTGAACTTGGATCTCTGGGCACTTTCCCCTTTCCATTCAATTTAATTATGCAGCACACAGCTCAGATACATAATTGCTTTGGGTGCCCCCCGAAACCCCAAACCTTTCAGTTCTGCCTCTCACTCATATACACTTGTAGAAGTTTTTTTACTTTTTCACTGGCAAGTCATGGTAGCATCAGCTATCCTGCTATAAAAACATAGCATTTGTACAAGGAGCCATGTAGAGAAAGAAGAAAGGAATGGGGTTATTTTCAGGGTTCAAACATTGTCCACTTCTCAGCCAGACCATTGGGTTTGCCATTACACAGACTTCTATCCTGCCTGCTCTATCTTGGGCCTCCTAGTACTTCCTCTAAGCTTATCCCATATCACCATCTTCCAAGGAAATTACAGGTAGTCCTCGACTAACAACAGTTCATTTAGTGACCATTCAAACTTACAATGGCACTGGAAAAAGTGACTTATGAACAGCTTTCACACTTATGACCATTGTAGCATCCCCATGGTCATGTGATCAAAATTCAGGTGTTTGACAATTGACTCATATTTATGACAGTTGCAGTGTCCCGGGGTCACATGATCCCGCTTTGCAACCTTCTGACAAGCAAAATCAATGGAGAAGCCAGATTCACTTAACAATGTTGTGGTCCGCCAGCAGCCTGCAGAGCTGGCGGTGGAGTCGGACAGCGATGAGGCTGAGGAAGAACATGGGCCAGTCCTGGAGGCTGGGGAAGGCCCGGATGAGGGCTCTGCGTCGGAGATGGGACCAGGGCCATCGGGGAGTGATGCGCAGACTTCGGAGCCTCCAGAGGCTGACAGTAGAGAGGCAGAGGAACAGGAGGAGCCTGTTCCTAGTGCACGTATGAGAAGAGCTACCAGAAGGCAGGAGCAGCGAAAGCAGAGAGGACAACTCAGGAGTAGGGCCAAGAGACCAGCAATGGCTCTTGGCTTCTTTGCCAGAAAACAACCATTGAGAGATTTGCTTCGTGTTTTGATGTATTTCCTTCTTGTCACCGTCTTCTGTGCCTGAACTGTTGCCAAGAAAAGCCTTTGGAACTGCCTAATTATCCCAAGGTCAGAGATAAACTGAAGAATGGTGTTTTGAGGACTTTTCTTTCATTTAATTTGGAATAAACTGAGAATGAATTAATTCTCATCTGTTTTAATAAAATCTGCTTGTTTTGTATTTAATACTAACTACGTGGGCCTAGGTCATAACAAATAACAGTTTGACTAATTTAATAAACTACAGTGATCCACTTAACAACTGGGGCAAACTTATTTAAATGTTTCACTTAGCAACAGAAATTTCCAGCTCAATTGTGGTCATAACTCAAGGACTATCTGTATTGTGTAAAAGATTTTACACAATATTTATTTTATTGTCCCATTTCCGCTTTAAAATATGAAAAAAATGGAGCTCCGCTTGATAAATAAATCATTTTGGCCCAATTCACATAAAATTAATTTTTTAATAAATGTAGACGAGACACCACTATGAAGATTAATGTGCTTTGCATAGACTACTGCTAAAAACAGAGAGATGAATTTATCAAAAGTTCCTAATGATTCTCTATTATTGTATTTGCTATAATAATAATAATGTTTTAATGTACTTACTGTTTTTTGCACATTTTTCTGTATTTTATTAATGTCTGGTCATTTTTGGACGATTTTTATTTGTTATTTTACCATAGTGGTCAAAACAATAAACTGATTGATTTTAGAAAGATAAAATACTATACTATACTTGGGTGGCTACTAGAAGCCAGCAAAGGCTTAAATTTTTCTGCAGTTTCTCTCTGCTGTATAGTGGACCACCCAGATTTGTTCAATCCAAATATGGTAACTTCCTGTCTGGAAGAGGAAAAAAACAAACAAAAAGGTAGTTCAAAGATGATTTTGTCATGGATGGAGGTAAACAGTGGGCAGAGGTGGTATTCAGCCGGTTCATACCAGTTCAGGCAAACTGGTAGCTCGGACAATCAGTTGGCCCCGCCCACCTGTCTTTTATTTCTTGCTTTGTAGCTCATCTCACTCGCACGGCACAGCTGTTTTTTCCCTCCCCTCGCTGTTCTACCTATCATTGCTGACTTGGAAGGTAAGCAGCTGAGCTTCTAAATGCTCCATTTTCAGTGCTGCATGCAAGCGCCTTAAGCGCACAAACACGCTCACCGAACCGGTTCTTAAACCGGCAGCATTCCACCACTGACAGTGGGTAATATGTAAACAATGCAGAATGTTGAACATAATAAACTTCTGGCCTTTTTATTCACATATGATTTTAATTCCACTTTGTGGGGGTTTTTTCTCCAGACAATCATAATGGACAATTGCAAACCTTATGTCAGGCAGGACAGTGCCTGACTTCTACTAGTATTTCCCTTAAAAATTTAAGTCTGAGATCCCATGACCTTAATTTTAGTGTTTGGATTGCAGCAGCCGAGCAAAAGTAATTTGCCTTTGGTAGGAAGATGCTCCAGTTGTGACAGAGGGGCAGACACTTTGGTTGTCCTGCAGTGAACCTGCAGGAGAGAGAGCTAGGATGCTAGGCCAGGGGAATCTGGCAGGAGACATATTTATTCACTTCAGTTAATTAAGAAGCCTAAAATTCTCAGTTGGCAGCTGTCATATGTACCCATTCTTCTGTTTTGCCAGCATTCCGGATCATCTGATGACTTTCACTGTAATCCCTTAGTCTCTTTAATCTTACCGATTGCAGCGGGACAGATCATGCCCAGGAATGTGGAGCAGAAACAATGGCTCATCTGCAATGCTTCAGTTTACACTTTCTGTCAGTTCTCAGTTCACCCTTTTAATTCTTGAATGAGGATTTCAGGCTATCAGCTACAGAAGGGATGGCTTGTTCCCTTGCACAAGCCATTTAACTGAGCCTCAGCTACTTTGGTTTGCTAAGGGAATGGCACACACTTTTCAGATGGCTGTTGCGTTTGAGGGGCAAGTATCAGTTTGTAAGAAGAGAAAAGGGAGCTTAAAAATCAGTAGTGCTTAGTGAATCACTAATGATTCCTTTTGGACCTGTTTCAGGGTAAACAGGAGAAGGGATGTGAACAGAGTTGGATACATGGTGCATCCAGTTAATGTGGATTATGTGCACAAGCTCTTCTATCCTAAATGAATTGTTGGCATGATTCTAAGGGTAGCTCCATTTTCCACTGCCAAATTTTCCCAATAATACTTATTGAACAGCATATACTGAATAGTTCTCCTTAGGAGATATTCTAATCTGACACTTGGAAAATGTCTATGGAGATTCTTGATCATCCTAGTCACGGTTGTCTCAAAGATGCTTTTTTAAAAGGCAACTGGACTTTGTTTTTCCTAGGTGAAAAAGCACCTTTGGGACACTTTGAAAAATGGTTTAAATTTGACCTATCCTGAAAAGCAATTCTGTAATGCTAGTAATACGGATTTGAAAAAACACTGGCATTGGGCCTGTTTCATCAGGGTGTCACAATAAAAGCTTCACACAAGGTTTCAAATGATGGTCTTGCTAAATTTCATTCTGGAGATGGCAGATCTAGCTATGCCTGAGGATTACTTTGGAAATTGCAAAGTGCTCTGTGTAGGGCAGTTCTGAAATCAAGAGGGTTCGTAAACTGCTGCCAGTTCAGAATGGAGCAGTTTGATGCCTCCTTTGTCAACATAATATACCAGCCTTCCATCGATGGCACCAGCTGCCAAATCGTTTCTGGGCCCAACTCCAGGTGGTGATTTTGACCTATAGAGCCCTAAACAATTTTGGGACAAGATGTTTACTTTAAGCAAGCTATTATATCTTGTTTATTCTATTCCTGTTTTTTTTTTAATGTTTTCTTTTCTCCTAATTTTCTCCTTGGTTATTTTTTTAGTGTTGGTAATTAAAGAAAAAATATCAGTTGTTTGGCCATATTTTCAGAGGTAAATGTGACTGTTGCCGCTGCCACACTTTCTTCCTAATTAAAGTGAAAACGTTCAATCTCTTTTTCACATGAGCAGAGGAGGAGAACGGGAAAAAGAAGAGCTGGAGATTTGTATGTACTTATTACAATAATGCAGATAATTTTTCAGCATTACGGTATATTTTAATTTTGAACCAAGTCCCATTCCGAATTTTGGCAGTTGTCCTAATTCATGCCTGAATATCCCCAATTCTTCAGCCAGACCTAACTTGGGCTACCATTAGACAAATTGTCAATTTTCTAGCAATAGCTGTGGCGTGCAATATCATATGCAGTAATTGTCTCAGGTTTGGTCTTTCTGTATTTGAAGTCTTATACTTGTGTTTTACTGAGACCATAAATCAATCAATGGGTATCCCAAACAGAAGAAGACAAGAGGTCATTGTGAACTTCTGTGAACATCAAAAATGTACAGGAAGTTTTTATCTTAAGTCCATGTTGATGACAAACAGGATGCCCATCCTGGATGCTAAATTGGTTAATGCATATCTTTGTTGAACTGTACTGGAAACTCCACTGGGAGAAAAATGTTGGATTATATCAGCAATCATTAGTTGGATAGGAAACTTTTTTTTTTTCAGTAGAAGTAAGATCATAAAAGAAGTCTACTATTCCCAGGCAGCTTCTGTTCCTAAAACAAAAACCATTTGCAGAAGACCATAAACTGTACAAGAAATTGAATGTTCTAACTTCAGTGATATTTCAATGAAGTAAAAATTCAGTAAGAAATAACATTAAAGTTACTTGAACTGAACTGCAGAAATCCAGTGAAACACAAGATGAGATACAATAAGATACAGAAATCATTTTGCTCTCCTCTAGAAGTTGTCTAGCTTTGCATCCCAGATCGTGTAGTTGTAAATAACATTGACATTCCTAAAATAACAGCTTTCTCACTTGGCAGTTATTTTTCTGACTAGCCACATAAAGTTGAACGAAGTCATTATTTCTTGCCACTTTCAGATGAATAGTGGCTTTTAAAAATTATTAATCCTGTTAATGAAACTCAATATACAGTATGTGGAAGTAGTGAATATGCACTTAAATATTGAGAATATTGCTAGTTTGATAAGCTACATTTGTTTTGTTAGCAGTTTTTGCCATTTCTGAACAAATATTCCAAGCTGCTTAATTGATGTAGTTGAATATGTGCCTCACTCTAATGTAATGAGATTTAGATTTTGATCTACTTTAGATGCTCTCATACAGAATACAACAAAATGTTTGGTATTCTTTGATTGGTCATCCCAGAGGTGCTTTTTCAGGAGGCAACTGGATTTTCTTGTTTTTTTCTGGATGAAAAGAAGCTTTCATCCAAGAAGCTTCTTCAGCTCTGACTGGATGGTGGGGATCCAGTCAGAGCTGAAGAAAATTATTGGATGAGAAATGAAACGTCTTCAAAGAAAAAAACAAGAAAGATCAGTTGCATCCTGAAAAAGCACCTTTGGGACAACCATGACCTGAATGACCGAGAATCACTACTGAGTTTTTGATTGGTCCTACACTGGTCAGAAAGTCTTTGGAGATTTTGGCATGAGATTAAATTTGAAGTAAGAATCACTTAATTTTCTACTAGTTAATGGCTAGTATTGGAAAAAGTTCTTCATAGCATGGAATATCTTTCCATTTCCTATCACTTATTGATGTTTTTTAAGAAGATTCTGATATCTTCTTTAAAAGCTAAGTTACATTGTTTCACTGATCTTTCCTAACAATTCCAGAAATTTACCAAGTATATTTATAAAGTAAAATAGTTTATGGGAAGCATATAGCATAAAAACAAACAATAACACTCCCTAACTTTAAAACTAAATAAATAAATAAATAAATAAAAATATTTATTTTATATATAAATATAAAATGACAAATATAAAATGACAAAGAAGCACCTTAACATAACAACTAAACGGACTAAATGTTTGGGTTTGCAAAGGAAAAAAATATACCTGGAACCCAGCAAAGTGGAAAATATTGGAAAGAAAAGGATTCTCTAAAGCTGCATTTACCTAAAAGAGGTATTGATCCAGATTTTATGTCACATATTCATATGCACAAACAGTTTGAGCTTTCATTTCAGGAACCAATATATCAACTGCACATATTTTAAATTAGGGAAGAGGGGAGCCAAATCCTGTGCACATGATAGCAGACAATTATTTATTTATTTATTTATTTATTTATTTATTTATTTATTTATTTATTTATTCATTCATTCATTCATTCATTCATTCATTCATTCATTCATTCAAATTTCTATACCACCCTTCTCCTTTCGGACTCAGGGCGGTGAACAGCCAGATAAAAAACATCTATACAAACATCACAGTTAAAAAATAAAGTTAAAATAATTTATAAATTTGGCCCATAATTTAAAACTTGTCAATTAAAATCAATATTAAAATTTTAAAACTAACCCTAAAATCAAGACAGACCGGCTAACTGAAAAAAAAAAGTTTTTAGGGCCCGATGAAAAATCCGGAGGTCGGAGATCACTCGTATCTCTGGGGGTAGATTGTTCCATAGGGGAGGTGCCACCACAGAGAAGGCTCTCCTCCTGGGGGTCGTCAGCCGGCATTGTCTGGCCGACGGCACTCTGAGGAGGCCCTCTCTGTGGGAGCAAACCGGCCGGTGGGAGGCTATTGGTGGCAGAAGGCGGTCCCGTAAGTACCCTGGCCCTAAGCCATGGAGCGCTTTAAAGGTGATCACCAACACTTTGAAGTGCACCCGGAAGTCCACCGGAAGCCAATGCTGCTCGCGCAGGAGAGGAGTCACATGGGAGCGCCCCGTCGCTCCCATAATCCCCCGCACAGCTGCATTCTGCACCAGTTGGAGCCTCCGTGTGTACCCCAAGGGGAGCCCCATGTAGAGAGCGTTACAATAGTCCAGACGAGAAGTGACGAATGCTTGAGTGACCATGCGTAGGGAGTCCCAGTCCAGAAAGGGGCGCAACTGGCGTATCAGGCGAACCTGACAAAAAGCCCCCCTGGCCACAGCTGTCATATGCCCCTCTAAAGACAGCCGCGCATCCAGGAGGACACCCAAGTTGCGGGCCCTCTCCGTGGGGGCCAATGATTCGCCCCCAATAACCAGCGATGGCATCAGCTGGCTATACCGGGACGCCAGCAGCCACAGCCACTCGGTCTTGGAAGGGTTGAGTTGAAGCCTGTTTCTCCCCATCCAGATCCGCACGGCCTCCAGGCACTGGGACATCACTTCCAAGGCATCATTGGGATGGTCTGGGTGGAAATGTACAGCTGAGTATCATCAGCGTACTGATGGAACTCCACCCCAAAACCACGAATGATCTCACCCAGCGGCTTCACATAAATGTTGAACAGGAGGGGCGAGAGGACCGACCCTTGCGGCACCCCACAAACAAGGCGCCTTGGGGTCGACCGCTGTCCCCCTGTCAACACAGATTGCGACCGGTCGGAGAGATAGGAGGAGAACCACCGCAGAACGGTGCCCCCCACTCCCAGTCCCTCCAGCCGGCGCAACATGATATCATGGTCGATGGTATCAAAAGCTGCTGAGAGGTCTAATAGGACCAGGATAGAGGAATAACCCCTATCCCGGGCCCTCCAGAGATCATCCACCAACGCGACCAATGCCGTTTCCATGCTGTACCCAGGTCTGAAGCCGGACTGGAGCGGATCCAGATAGACAGCTTCATCCAGGTACTGGGGAAGCTGTCGCACCACCACACTCTCAACAACTTTTGCAATAAAGCGAAGGTTGGAGACTGGACGATAGTTAGCCAAAACAGCCGGATCCAGGGATGGCTTCTTGAGGAGAGGCCTCACCACCGCCTCTTTCAAGGCGGCCAGCAGAACACCCTCGCTCAAAGAAGCGTTAATAATCCCCTGGAGCCAGCCTCGTGTAACCTCCCGGGAAGCCAGCACCAACCAGGAGGGACACGGGTCCAATAAACATGTGGTTGCGTTCAGTCATCCCAGGATCCTGTCCACGTCCTCGGGAGCCACAGGATCGAACTCCTCCCAGATAACACTCTCAAGGCCTGCCTCGGTCATCTCGTCTGAACTAACCCAGTCGGCGGCCAAGTCTTCCCGAATCTGAGTTATTTTATCATCCAGATACTGTACAAAATCCTCAGCTCGGCCCTGCAAGGGGTCCTCCCGCGCTCCCAGATGGAGGAGGGAGCGGGTCACCCTAAACAGGGCGGCTGGGCGGTTATCTGATGATGCGATAAGAGCGGCAAAATAGCTAGATTTCGCCGCTTTTATCGCCACTAGGTAGGACTTAATATGAGACCTTACCAGTGTCAAGTCAGACTCGGAACGACTGGCCCTCCAACCGCTCTCTAGTTGTCTTTTCTGGCGCTTCATCTCCCTCAGCTCCTCGGAAAACCAAGGAGCTAAGTGAGTTCGGTGCCGGGTCAGAGGCCGCAAAGGCACGACCCGGTCCAAAGCCCCGACAGCCGCCCTATCCCAGGCGGCCACCAGGTCATCAGCTGAGTCATGAGCTAGAGTCTCAGAAAATGGCCCAAGCTCCATCTGGAACCTATCAGGGTCCATCAGGCACCTGGGGCAGAACCACCTGGTCGGTTCCGCCTCCCTGCGACGGGGTACGGCGGTCAGAAAGTCAAGTGGAAGGAGCGAGTGGTCAGACCATGACAAGGGTTCAATATCTACATCCCCTATATCAAGGCCACTCAACCACTGACCAGAGATAAAAATTAAGTCCAGAGTGTGTCCCCCCATATGAGTAGGGCCATGAATTACTTGGGTCAGGTCCATGGCCGTCATGGAAGCCATGAACTCCCGAGCTACCTCAGATGTTTCACCGATGGATGGCAGGTTGAAATCCCCCATGACCACAAGTCTGGGGTTATCAGCTGCCACCTCGGCTATAACATTGAGGAGTTCGGGCAGGGTCGTTGCCACGTGGCAGGGAGCCAGGTACGTGATCAACAGACCCATCTGCACCCCACGACCCCACTTCACAAAAAGGGACTCACATCCGGCTATCTGAGGTACAGTAGTCTCCCTCGGATCAAGACCTTCTTTTAGAATGACCGCCACCCCCCCCGTCCCTGCCCTGAGCTCTCGGCTGATGAAATGCATGGAAGCCTGATGGGCACATCTCCACGAGGGGAACTCCCCCCTCATGGCCCAACCAGGTCTCCGTGATACCTGCCAGGTCCGCTCCCCCCTCCTGGATAAGATCACAAATGAGGGGGGCTTTATTTACCACGGACCTGGCATTACATAACATCAGCCGGAGACTCGGGCGCTGAGACTCTAAGCAGCCTGGGAACGGGAAGAGCTAAGGGGACCGGGGCACGCAATTGCTCGGTTTAATGGTTACATCTGGGTCTTGCTATATTGGAAGCAGGCTATTTGATTGCCCTGCTTCTTAATAAATACAGGGTACATTGGCACATCTGAAGATTTTAAAGTTAAAAGTAACAATTCTTTTCTCCATGAGTCTATATTGGAAACACACAGGACTTGGGCACAATTGAAAACTGCATACTTCTTTACTGAAAGATACAATGCACTAATGTATTCTTCTAACCTGTGTAAATAATGATTTTTTGTTAACTTAAAGTTTGATATTATGGGGAATTTGTCCATCCAATCATACTTTTTAGATGTGACATTCCAAACACAATTATTTTATAAGCAAATAAAATTATGTGCAATACATTTTATGTTTGCAAATAACAAAAGATCCTAGAAATGAAAAGTGTGCTAAAAAAAAAGCATTTCAACTTTTTTTTCTAATTATTTGATGACTCCACAATTTGTATTGGTGTCATTTTGACACAATTGCATTGTATCGCCACAAAGTAGTAGGCTTCTATTATTTAACTGGAGTGTTTTTAAATGGTAGGTGATGCAGCAAGATCAATAACAATGGTTGGTTTCTTCTTATAATTGTGACAGCTTGTTATTTCAAATTCATTCTTTTTTTAAAAAATGTATTTACTAATGGATTTTAGAGGCCTCAGGGATGCCTCCTGATGAGGCTCCTACTGTGTAATTTTCCTTTTTCACAGAATTTTGTTGAAGGTCCAGAAAACATGGTGGTCTACTTATTTTCCCTCTGCATTTTTCCCACTGTTTCTTCTTTTTTAAATAATTATACAAAAAATCCATTAAGCAGTAGAAGACCCAACAGCAATGGAGTATTTTTAATTGGGAGCTCTATGAGGTATTGATCTAGAAGCATTCTCATAGGGGACGTACAGTGCAATAAAATGGCAATATCTGCACTTTAAACCTATGTTGTTCAATTCTCCTTCCATCCTATTATTTTCTACCGCAATCAACAATCCATATCCCCTGAGCCTGTTCAGTCCTTGCTGAACAACTGATTGAAGTTTTCCCCTTTTAAGATTTGATTTCTTTTCCTGTTTTTCCCCCCCTACCTCTACAAACTTTAGAGCCTTGCAAAATGGCAGTGCATCCTTTTTGAATGTGTATTTTGGAGTTTCCATGGTGGTATTCAAAGTTCTCAGTTAAGAATTGTGTTTTTGGGTGTGGGATGGGGTTGGGGGAAGATACCTAACTAATTCCCTGTCTTATTATGGGGGATACATAAGAGACTATAGTGGCTGCATCTTCAGGCACTTCTTCCCTAAAGTAAATATACTTTCTTCCCCTTTAATCTCTGGAGAACAAGGGCTGTGTAAACCAACTGAAGCAAGTGTGGTTATAACAGGAATAAAATTTTATTTTTAGATGCCAGATGAGAATTTTTCAATTGTCCCTGGAGCTGTTCTTTCGTCCACCATATCAATAAAGTAAAATTCAGTAGAAGTAAGGCTGGAATTCAGAGGAGTTCATAGTTTGGGGGAGAACACTAGTTGTTTTTTATTATTATTATTTGATTTATATGCCGCCCTTCTCCGGAGACCCAGGGCAGCTTACAATGCGTTAAGCAATAGCCTTCATACTTTTGTATATTTATACAAAGTCGCTTCATTGCGAAGGTTGTTGAGAGTGTGGTCGTGCAACAGTTTCCGCAATTCCTGGAGGAAACATCCTATCTAGATCCGTTCCAGTCGGGTTTCAGGTCTGGGCACAGCACGGAAACGGCATTGGTCGCGTTGGTGGATGATCTCTGGAGGGCTCGGGACAGGGGTTATTCCTCTGTTCTGGTCCTATTAGATCTCTCAGCGGCTTTTGATACCATCGACCATGGTATCATGCTGCACCGGCTGGAAGAGTTGGGGGTGGGAGGCACCGTGTTGCGGTGGTTCTCCTCCTTTCTCTCCGACCGGTCGCAGTTTGTGTTGGCAGGGGGGCAGAGGTCGACCTCGAGGCCTCTCATCTGTGGAGTGCCGCAGAGATCGGTCCTCTCGCCCCTTCTGTTCAACATTTATGTGAAGCCGCTGGGCGAGATCATCCGTGGCTTTGGGGTGAGATACCACCAGTACGCTGATGACACCCAGCTGTACATCTCCACCCCAGGCCACCCCAACGATGTCCTTGAAGTGATGTCCCAGTGCCTGGAGGCTGTGCGGATCTGGATGGAGAGGAACAGGCTCAAGCTCAACCCTTCCAAGACTGAGTGGCTGTGGCTCCCAGCCACAGTTGACTCCATCGCTGACTATTGGGGGCGAGTCTTTGGCCCCCACTGAAAGGGCTTGCAATCTGGGAGTCCTCCTGGATAGGCAGCTGTCTTTGGAGGAACATCTGACGGCTGTTACCAGGGGGACCTTTTATCAGGTTCGCCTGATTTGCCAGTTGCGGCCCTTTCTTGATCGGGATTCCTTGTGCACAGTCACTCACGCCCTCGTCACCTCTCGCCTTGACTACTGCAACGCTCTCTACATGGGGCTCCCCTTGAAGAGCACCCGGAGGCTCCAGCTGGTCCAGAATGCAGCAGCGCGGGTAGTGATGGGAGCAACATGGCGCTCCCATGTAACACCACTCCTGCGCGAGCTGCACTGGCTCCCGGTGGTCTTCTGGGTGCGCTTCAAGGTGTTGGTTATCACCTTTAAAGCGCTCCATGGCATAGGGCCTAGCTATCTCCGAGACCGCCTGCTGCTACCGACGACCTCCCATCCACCCGTGCGCTCCCACAGAGAGGGCCTCCTCAGGGTGCCATCAGCCAAACAATGTAGGCTGGTGGCCCCCAGGGGGAGGGCCTTCTCTGTGGGGGCTCCTACCCTCTGGAATCAGTTGCCCCCGGAGATAAGAAGAATCCATGACCTCAATGCCTTCCGTCGTTCCCTGAAAACCCATCTTTTCCAACAAGCCGGGTTGGCTTAGAAGAAATTTTAAAATTCTTTTAATTGTTTGTGATTCTTAACTTTCAGCCCAAATTTATATATATTTTTAAATGTTTTAATATTTGTATTCTATGTTTTTTATCTTGGCTGTACACCGCCCTGAGTCCTCAGGGAGAAGGGCGGTATATAAATTGGAAATTAAATTAAATTAAATTAAATTATTGCCCCCACAAACTGGGTCCTCATTTTACCTACCTTAGAAAAGATGGAAGGCTGAGTCAACCTTGAGCCTGGTGAGATTTGAACTTGCAGTAATTGCAAGCAGCAGATGTTAATGTTAATAACAGTGCTTTAGTCCACTGTACTACAGGCTCGTTTTGGTGTTGTTTGCAGGTGAAACCTAATAGCCACAATTTGCCCAGTTCTCTTTGATTTCTCAATAGTGTTTTGATACCTTTGATGATGATATCCTTCTAGACCAGGGGTGCCAAACTCGTGGCCCATG
Organism: Arizona elegans; assembly: GCA_022577455.1. Classification (NCBI taxonomy): domain Eukaryota; kingdom Metazoa; phylum Chordata; class Lepidosauria; order Squamata; family Colubridae; genus Arizona; species Arizona elegans. The sequence continues at coordinate 26,044,728 of JAKOOJ010000001.1, read as the reverse complement.
GGCTGGATGTGTCATGCACTGGCCAAACCCATCCCAGTTTAACGAAGGGGGAAAAGTTGTGATACGTCACATAATGACAACGTGACGCCATGAGTTTCACACCCCTGTTCTAGACCAAATGTGGAGTTTGGAAGTGAGGACCATCTCTATGGTTCAAGTCAGTATTGATAGGAGGGGAAAGGTGGAGATTATGGGAGGATTGTGGGCTCACTCTCCTCATTACTCCTGTTTAACATCTGCATGAAGTCTCCTGTTGATTTTGATGTTGGTTTTGTCATTATGCTGATGATACCCAATCTTATATCTCAGCCTCAGGCCACCTTAGCAATGCTGTTAATCTCTCGTCCCAAAGTCTAGAAGCTTTGTGGGTTCATATGGAAAGAACAGATTCAGGCTCAATCCTGACAAGACTGAATAGCTCTGGGTTTTTGGATCCCTCAACTTCCCTCAATAAGAGCCTTGATAGTACAGTGGTCTACGCACCCTGTTATTAACACAGCTGCCTGCAATTTCTGCTGGTTCGAATCTCTCCAAGGCTCAAGGTTGACTCAGCCTTCCATCCTTTCTAAGGTAGGTGAAATGAGGACCCAGTTTGTGGGGGCAATAAGCTGACTTTGTATAAAATATACAAAAGTATGAAGGCTATTGCTTAACGCATTGTAAGCCGCCCTGAGTCTCCGGAGAAGGGCGGCATATAAATCAAATTAAAAAAAAAAAAACTTTGGGAACTTTCCATCTTTTGTCTTGGATGAGGTTGCACTTCTCCAATTGAGACAGGTGCACAATCTGGGGAAGTTTTCTTTGATTCATAGCTCTATGCATAGAGCAGGTAACAGCTGCAAGCAAGTTCTTTGCACAGATTCATCTAAAGCCCTTGCTGTACCCATCCCTGGATCAAGAGGTTCTCCAGGTGGTCATTTATGTCCTCAGTCACTTCACAGCTTTCTCCTATGTGAGCCAAATCGAATTAATTCATTGCTGTCATTAAATATTTTAGCACTTGTTATTGCTTGAAAAATGGGAAGAAAAAGAACAAAACAGGTTGGAGAGGCTTATTCTCCGATTTGCCATGTGCTGTTCCATCCACAAACTGAATCTTGATTTTGACTGCACTTATTAAAAAGATACTCAGAAGTAAGGCAAGGATCCACTCCCTATAAGTATTTTAAGAGCTGTCTCACACAAGGAGCCTGTTCAGCACTGACTGTTGCCACAGCAGGGAAGTTGATTAACACTGAATGCTGAATGACTTCATTCATTACAGACTTAGTGTACCTTTGGAAGCTATCTTCTCCTTTGACTAAATTGGTGCTTAAAACCTGGGGTTAGCAGAGGATGAGCGCAGGTGGTACTCACCTATTATTAAGGGCTGGAAAAGAAAAGGATGGTTGTTTTGGAAATAATAAACTGATTATTCCACAGGGACATTCCATGTTAATCTTTTGTGGCAAAAACAACCAAGAGCCTTGTGTGGCTTCTTAGATAGCAAGTAAATATCATATACTGCAATGATGGCTAACCTTTTTGCCATCGTGTGCCAAAAGCGGGGGGAGTGTGGGGTGGGTGGGTCACGCACGCACGTGCCCACACCCATAATTCTATGCGCCCTGCACCCCCCCCTCCCCACACTCCCTCTGTTTTTGGCACGTGCTGGCATATGGGCCTGGTAGGCCCGTTTTTCATCCTCCCCAGGCTCCAGAGGTTTTCTAGGAGCCTGGGGAGGGCAAAAACGGCCTTTCCCACTTCTCCAGAGGCCCTCCGGAGACCAGAAACAGCCTGTTTCCCGACTTCCGGTGGGCCCAGAAGGCCCAAAAATCAGCTGGCCAGCGTGCATATGCACACCAGAGCTGAGCTCACGTGCCCACCGATATGGTTCTGTGTGCCACCTGTGGCATGCGTGCCATAGGTTCGCCATGACGGATATACTATGTCAGCTCTAAACCTACTTTGTTAATTGTGTAAAGTACATTTCTGAGCAGAAATCAAAACAATGAGGGAAACGTAACAATTAGTAATCGTTTTTCTTATCTCCATAGTCCATACTCTATGAGCTTCAGTGGCAAATCAGTTTATCAAAAACCCACCTGGATAAAAATACATTTATAAATTTGAAGAAGTCAAAAACGGTGAAGTCAGCCTGGTTACCCTGGGGGCTGCCACCAAGAGAGTCCTATTCTAACATCCTAATGTTTCTTAGATGTGCTTCTTATGGTGAGACAGGGAGGGTCAGTCATGTCTAAGGTGACCAGACGTCCCGCTTTTGGCGGGACAGTCCTGCTTTTGAGCAATTTGTCCCGCGTCCCGCGGCGTTTTAAAAAAGTCCTGATTTTTCATTCTGCCTCCTGAGTCCCAGCTGATGGCTAGAGGGAAAAAAATTGTTTAAACTCTTGCCGTGGGGCTTCAAAGGGCCGCCCTACGTTGATTAGCTGGGCTTCCCCCACTCTCAGCCTCTCAGCTGATTTGCGCAGGGCTCTGCTCTTGCTAAATTGCTCAGCAGTTTTTTTTTTTCTCTTTGTGCAAACCAAGCTCAAAACGAAACTGAAAGTAAAACAGGCTGTTGGCTTTGCTGTTTGCTTGCAATGTTGGAAAATTAGGCAGCAGATTTATTTTCCTTTTCCTCACCAAAAAAGGTAGGTGGAAACAATGGGAAATTATTTAGGGCAAAAGAGGAGAGTTCAAGATTTTAAAACACAAAAGAAAAAAAAGCTCTTTTTAACTAGGGAATTGTAATAATTGAGATACTATTAATTGTATACTGTGTTGAAAGCAGAAATGGTTAAGTTGTGGTTTGGAGGAATATATGGGGGAAATTATTTGGTTTATTATTATTGGTAAATATAATTAATTGATTTGTAAGAAATTGGATTGCATGGAAATAATTGGAATATTCATGTTCATATTGATTAATATACAAAAAAGATAGTTATATAACTAATTGATTTATATTAAAATGTTGAATTTGTATTAAACAACTGTATTACATAATTACATAATTAACCAATGTGAGGATGGATATAAAAATAGATGACAATGGGAAGGGGTATAAAATAGAATAGAAGGGAAAAATTGAATTTGATTAAGATTAGAGATGAGGATGAAGGGTAATATTGTTTTTTTAAAAAATAGATGAGGAATAAATATGGCAAAAAGGAAATATAGAAATTGTAAATTTAATTGAAATGACTAAACACTGTTTAAATTTGTGAACCAGCCAAATATTCTGTTCAAAGAAAATACATTGTATGTTTGTATGTGTGTTTCTAATTATTGCTATTTATTCCTATTTGTTCTCTTTTATTCTTTAAAGTTTAACAATTCATTCTTTATCTTAATATCTTTATATTTGTTTGGGGTTGGCTTTCTTCCCTTTCATCTTTTTTATTGTACAGCAATCTTTCTCCTCAAACCTACCACCTCTCTTTTCTTTCCTTCTTACTTTCTCTTCCCCCCCTCTTCTTCTCCCTACTTCCTCTTTCTTTCTCCTCCTCCTCTCTTCCTCCCTCTCTTACCGTCACTCCTACTCTAATTTCCCTTCCTTCATCCCTCTCTATTGCTGTATCCTTTTATGCATATGGACTACTCAGAGGGCTGAAAAAGTTATTTTTGACTGGTCCTCGCACTTTTGACCAGTCCTGAAACTTACGACTGTCCTTACATTTTTTGCCCTATCTTATCACCATGGTGAAGAGAAGCAGTTGTGAAGTGAGTGACATGGTTGTTAAGAATGCTGCACGGGCATAAATGTGAGGATGGTCATAAGTGTGAGGACCAGTCAAAAGTGTGAGGACCTGTCAGAAATGACTTTTCAGCCCTCTGAGTAGTTCCTATACACATAGCCATGGCCACCCGGTCACATGACCAGCTAGCCACGCCCACCCAGTCACATGGCCTCCAAGCCACGCCCACACAATAAGCCATGCCCACAATGGTGTCCTTCTTACCAATGTTAAAATCTGTTCACCTTACCCTATACACATAGCCATGGCCACCCGGTCACATGACCAGCTAGCCACGCCCACCCAGTCACATGACCAGCTAGCCACGCCCACAAAATAAGCCACGCCCACAATGTCCCTCTTTACCAATGTTAAAATCTGGTCACCTTAGTCATGTCACGTTGTGCAAACGAGTTAATTAATTGATCCTGTTAACAAAATCCCAAAGTTGAAGAATCTAAGTTCAAGAAGCTTCTTGGATGAGAAGTGAAACATCTTCAAAGAAAAACCAGAAAGTCCAGTTGTGTCTCAAAAAAGCACCTTTGGGACAACCATGAGCTGGATGACTGAGAATCTCCATAGACACCTGTTAACAAGAGGAAGGAAGAATTGGTTTCCAGAAGTTTAATGAACATCAATATACCCAACCTACAATATATCTCTTATAATTAAGATCAAGACTCCTTTGAGTGTGTTGGAAGAAATATCCATCTGGGTTCAGTTCCAAGTGGGAAGAAAGACACTGGAAACATGGAGGCTGCTTGGAAGGATGGTTTAATGGTGAAGCAGAATCATCAAACACGTGTGATTCTGGGTATGAACACATGGAGTGTTCACGTGTGAACACATGGAGTGGAGAGTGAGATATATTTATGTCCTCTCTTGGGCCTTGCAAGAAATGTATCCTATTGGTTGTCAGACTCCCAGGGTGTTATGTGGGGGTCCAGCTAATCTTGTAGGATTTCTGTGTCCCAGGCTTGGTTGAATTTTGCTGGGTGATGATGTCATGAAGAGGGTTGTGTTCTGAAAGAGTGTTGGGCAATTCCTATTATGGCTTTGTCCTGGTTTGGATCTTGAATGAGGGCTAATCCTATCACCCTGGAACTGAAGGCCTTTTATCTTGTAGATAGGATGGTCCAGTCTTTCTGGGGCTATTAACAAAGGTGGGGGCTGCTTTCCAAGAGCATGCTTCTCCTTTTCTTATCCAGGGAGGTAAAATATTCTGCCTTTTTAATATTTCCTAGAATATTTCATTCTTCTAGGAAAGGGGTGGGTGCTAACCTTCTATAAGTGTAACTCATTTCCTGGAGTTCCATGGATGCCTCTAGGTACTTTCCTTGGTAAGAAGGTAGAAGAGGGTTGTACTTTCTTCCAGGTTGCTTTTTCAACTTCCAAAGGTATCTGATAACCCTGGACTTCTTTAGTGATCTGCCATAAAGGTACTAATCAAGTTCAATCCTCTAGGTTTTGGAGAATAGCCAGTGAATGCTAACCCCTGATTGTGTATACTGCCACTATGCTTCCTTTAATCTGGCCAGTGTCTTTCAATTGTATTACTAGATTTGAGGAAGTTCAGGTGGGCTGGAGAAGAAATATTTTATGTAATATTAATAATTCCAAAAAGTAAACATGGCCACATCTTTAATCAATACTGTCAGTTTTGCCTACTGTTTTATTTAGGCAACAGTTTTGTATTACTTTTGCAAAAAAAAAGAAAAATCCAGAGTTTAGGCAAATATAATAGATATGGGCAAGAACTTACACAAAGATAAGATATTTTTGATTGTCAACACTGGAATCAAAGAAAATCTAATGGCATTCCTCTTTTGTGCTCTCCTCTCCTTTCTGGTTCGGTCCTGTTTGCACACAGATCTTTCATTCATTACTTCTGCCTCAAAAAAGCCAGGTCACAGATTCTTTATGTGTAACCATTTGTTTATTGGTTACAATGATCGGTTGGTTGATTGATTGCACTGCTCCTGGCTTTAAACGACTCTGCAATTTACAACGTGCATATATTAAGATGTCATTAAATCAATGCCACATTAAAAAAATATTTTGAAAAAGCATCTCTTTAGCTTTTGTGTATACCCTGTACTGTACATATAATGTATCAGACAATCATTATCCCCTTAGGGATCTCTGGCCATTCTGGGTAGATCATCTGATGGTGAGACACAGATATCACATGCCGGGGGTGGCTATAAAACAACAGATTGGATGAAGAGATGCCTTGTTAGGCTAACAAAATTTGGAAATTTAGTATCTGGGCAAGCTGCCTTGAATGGTATCGTCAGGACATATTAGAGCAGTGTGAATATACTTCCTAAGACCATCAATCAAAATAATCATTTGCTAACCACTGAAAGAAGCTGAAAGAAGTGTCAGTCAAATGGACAGATTCCCCTGGCTTTCACAAAGCAGTTGATACTCCATTACCAGAACTTGCTTAAGCAACACACATCCTTAATAGGAGGAAGAGGAGGAGGTGGAGATGTGTTGTATATGTTTATTGCCTTGAATTATTTGTAAAAAAATAATTAAGATGGGATGTATATTCTGCAGACAGCAGAAGGATTAAAGCTCCTTGGTAACTAATATTTGAACTTCTGAAAATGCATGATTAAAAGCTTAATACTTAAGCAATTATTAAGATAAACTGAAATTACCACTTATAGTATAATTTTAGATGCCTGAGCTTGGAAATAATTCCGATTGTGTCCAGTGAGGCTCTCTTTCCAACACAGCTTTCAATAAGTAGCCAAAACTTTCAGAATCAGGAGGTTCAGGTAGTTGCCTGAAAGATTAATTGCAAGCTTAAGTTTTCTACAAGGATCTGAATTACTAATGTTCAAGGGAAATTGGTGGGAATTAAGAAAGGCATTCAAGTGGGCTGGATTCAGATCTCATGTGGGTGCGCAGAGACTCCGGACCGATGAAGCATTTGTCCTCTCCCTCAGGCTCAGTCTGGTCATCTCCTACAATCGCTTGCAGTGCCAGGATTGCAGCCATTAAATGAAGCAGTTACATGATGTCTTGCATAAGACTGCTTTGCTCAACAACCAAAATTCTAGTCCCAATTCCATAATTGGGACCAGCAACTTGGTTGCTAAGTGACATAGTCACTAAATGGAAAAACTGTGCCTACAATTTTATTTCAGCTTCCCTTTTTCCCCACTCTCCCATCCTTTACTCCAGAAGGGAATTAATGTTTGTATTTACATTCCTTGGAGAGGAAGGAATTACAAGAGAGTAAGCAGGCACATAATGGGAAATACATATTGGAAAAAATGTGGTGGTACCGGCATCTCCAAGTATGCTACACAAACAACTGGTGCATTCCTCCTTTTGTGCCTGCTTACTCTCCTGTTTACTCTCTAGCACAGGGGTGTCAAACTCAAGGCCCAGGGCCCAGATCTGGCCTGCAGGGTACTTAGATCTGGCCCATAGGGCCACCGTGGAAACAACAAAGGACCAGCCCATAGTGCTTCTGCCAGCGAAAATGGGCTCCTGAGCTCCATTTTTGTCTGCCGGGGCCTCCTGCAACCTTCTGCCAGTGAAAACAGGCTTGCGGCCCTCGCAAGCCTATTTTCGCTGGCAGAGTGCTTGGACCACCACAGGCATCCCCGACACGAGTGATGTCAATCTGGCCATGCCCACCCTGGCCTCACCCAACCTGGCCATGCCCACCCTGCCCTCCGAGGTCAAACACAACCCTGATGCGGCCTCAATGAAATCGACTTTGACACCCCTGCTCTAGCACATTCCTTTCAATATGTATTCTCCATTGTGCGCCATCTTAGTTTGTTGTGTGCCATCTCTTCCTCTCCAATCTCTTCATTCCACAAGGAAGGGGGGAAAAAAGAATAAAACAGGGCTGGCATAGGACCGTACATTCTAAGTGACTGAAAAGGCAAGCATGTGACTAAGAGAGATGCTGTGAAGGTCATAAATGTGTGCCTTGTTTACACAACACAAATGTTGTGTTTTTAGCACCATCGTAACTACATAAAATCGCTGCATGAAGCAGTGAGTAAGTAAGGTCTACCCTTTATAATGTAAACAGAGCTTCATTGTTCATGTAATTTAACCAAAATATTAGAATTCTATAATCGTAATTTAGGAATGACCTGGTTATCTTAATCCAGCCCATTATTCAATGCAAAATTCATATGAGCATCACTGACAGATGACTATAGTATATAGCCTTTGTTTGAAAACTTCTCGGAAAGAAGGAATCGCTGCTTATGTGGCAGCCTGTAACACTGGCGATGTAGTCAGAGAGTTTCTACTGATATCTAATTTTTACCTCTTACAATGAATTGCCTGACTACACTGTTGGATAAAGTTGATATTATAATGCATATTTCTTCTTAGTTGTATCCCCAGTATTTACAACCCAGCAAGACAAGATATTTCACCCATGGTGCTGGACTAAAAAGATTCTCTTTAAGAAGACCACTTGATTGCGAAACACTTGCAACTGTGGATTGTTGACATATGTGTTTGCCAACATTTGAATTCAGCAGTTTTTCTTCAGAAAGGAAGAATTAAGATTTTGGTTATTGTTTGATAATATCATTTCCAGGCCTTTATTTTCCCCTTTCTTCTTATCATGATTTTGAAGGCATTGTTGTTAATACTGTTGTGAATATTTATTTTTTTTCTTCTGTTCATTCATATAGAACAGAAATGATGACAACAGTGATATCAAGACACTATACAAATGGATTGCACAAATAAATTATAAAGCTGTTTGCAAATTTATATGAGAGAAAAACATTTCCTCTCTAATTTCAATCAGGCTTGTAAATTTAAGTGATCCCAGTAGTTCCTTGTTGAGGTCTAGAAAGGAGGGTGATAAGGGGTGGAGGTTAAATGCAAGAATTGAGTTTTCTTCTTAGTAGTGACTGTAAATGAACTCTGTTAATATTCATATAGGTGAAAAGCTGCCATTATTCCAATAATATTTGATGGGAGCAAAACAAAATCTGCTCTCTGGTATCAATCATACTGAGAAAAGTAAAGAAGAACGGCAGATCAAATTCACAAAGGTCACATTGTAGCTTTTCAAAAAAATAATAAACAGCTTTTATCAGTTATTTAGATGCCCCTCTGCTATAATAAGAAATATTATAACAAAATTAATTTCATGATGTATCATTTCAAGATTTCAGAAGGGTTGGCCGGTTGAGGACTAGAAAGACAACAGAGCATTTTGTTGGCTGGATCTTCTTCCCTCTGGTTCCAATTATGACAATGCCTCACAATAGCAGGTCACTTAGAAAAGAATGCCACTGAATTCAAGGAGACAGAAACTACAGAGGGATCTGCTGCGAGAGATTTAAAGGAGCTGCCTGATTGAATAACATGAGCTTTATGTAACGTGGAACAATTCTGACTGTTTTGAAAAATTGACAACACCCACTGAAGATTACTGCACGTCAACAGCTGCTTTATAGATTATCCCCCCTCAGTTTTTCAGGAACAAGCTTTCATTCTGTGAAAATACATGGCATCTCTTGAACATTATGGTGCCATCAGCAGTTTCTCAACCTGCTTTACGGTTTCCTTCAATCTCTTTCCAGCTGTGCTCAAAGCATGTGTGTGTTTAGTAGCTTTGAAGCAGAAAAAGTGGTTATGGTTAAGAACTAACACATTTTCTCCTGGGCCCAAGAAAGTTCATAGAAGAAAGATGTTTTTGTGGGGCGGGGGGGATGGAGAGCCATTTGTTTTAAGTGTTTACTTCAATTGTTCATGATATTTCAGCATGATGAAGCTTAGGAATTTGATTTATTTTCTTTATTTTAAATGAAAGATGAATAATGGAGTTGGAAGGGACCTTGGAGGTCTTCTAGTTCAACCCCCTGCTCAGGCAGGAAACCCTATACCATTTCAGACAAATGGTTATCCAATCTCTTCTTAAAAACTTCCAGTATTGGAGCATCAATGAGATTCTAAAGTTCCCTAAATTTTGCAATTTTCTATATTTGGTGGCAGCATATATGGCTAAATCAAGTTGACTTCTATCATATATGGAACATGGGCAACTGACTTCTGGGAAAGAAATAGAGAACTGAAGATGGCTCTGCTAAAAGTAGAGCTTACAATCACAACAAAATGAAGAGCTGGTGGGTAGACCAGTTCTTCATAATTCCTCTCTGGACAAAAAGAGGAGTTGCGATCACCCACAAATGTTCCAGACAGTTGGTTTTTGCAAGGAGACTGCAAGACTGCAGTTTCTAGTGGAGTTCTGGGAGATGATGAACAGCCATTTTGCTGAAATCATATTTGATGCCATCAAAAAGGACATTGGGTCCTCATACTTCCTTTTCTAATCACTTTTGGAAATTGCTTGTTAACTGTTTTTCAGCTTTTAAAAACCTTTGGATCTTCAGATTTTACAGCACTGAGTTGAGTGAGTTTCCCTCAAACCTTACCAAAAGAAGTTTTAAATACAGGTTGAAGGACTTAAGTTTTTTTGAATAAACAGGGAAAAAACCTTGGATTTTAGAAAGTTACAATTGGACTAAGGGTCCAGATAAATTTGAAATAAGATTTTGAAATTAACTATAAATATCCATCCCATGGGAAAATGCTTTTGTTCTGACTTCTTTTTTTTAAATGTAAGATTTTAAAAATTGGACACTAGAGGGAACTAGAAGGAACTAAAATTACAACTAAAGGAGAAGAATACTGAAACTTGATTTAGGAATACAAAATAAAGAAAAGTATTTTAATATTGATATATTGAAGGATATGTTTGTACAATGCTCTCAGAAGTGTTTATTTCTATAGATAAAGTTAACAAGTTATTATGGAAGGGGAACAAGTTTTACCTTACAAAATTGAAACTGAACTGAAAATGGATTTAAAAATGACTGTCAAGCATGGGAAAATCAGAAGTCCAGTCAGTTCAAATAAATATAAAGTTTTATTGCAAGCTTATACTCTGTACAAGAATCTGAACTACTAATGGTCAAAGCAAATGGGTGGTAGATAAGAGTCAGTGGAATTCAAAATGGCCTGAACTTAGATCTCTTGTGGGCAGGAAGCCCCTCCCTTGGGTTCAGCCTGGTCATCTCCTATAATGTCAAGCTACAAGAATGACATGGAAAAAGATGTTATACTGGACATAGAAAAGAAAGCAGATAATGTCTTGGTAATTAAAAAAGTTATACAAGGACAAACCAAGAAAGTCATCTGGATAATATTCCTATATTGGATTTACAAAAGAGACTTGTTAAAACTTTGAAGAAATATGTATGAAGGGACCAAGAAAAATAATAATACAAAAATCTAATTCTAGGACTGTCAGCGTTTCAACGCTGGCATAGAGAGAGCAGAGAAGAGCGAGAGATAAGCTCTGAAACTTTTGCTTGCTAAATCCCTTTGAAGCCCGGTTGTCGTGGAAATGAAGGGAGGGGGCACATTCATGGGAAATGACGAGGAAAAGAAGTCTGAAGAATGACTTGGAAGACAGCCAATGAGAAGCAGAGATTTGGGGAACGGAAAGGGAGGGATTGGGAGGCAAAAGGTCAGTCTTGTCCACGTGGAGTCATGATCCGGTGGCTGAGCTCAATTAAAGAAAGATTTCCTTAAAGATTGGCAGTTTGGAAATTCATTTAATTTTGAGATAGCACCGCAGTCTGACAAGGACATTATTTGAAAGGACCAAATATCAAGATTTGTAAAAGTAAAGGGAAGGAATATAAAGTTAGATTATTTGGTCAAATTTAAAATAAATATATTGTTATCTCTGATAATCCTTAATGGATTTTTGCTAATTGAGACTGAAATGACAAGACTTGAAGGATTTCTTTACAGATAAAAATGGGATATGAGAAGAAGACAACAGTTGTTATATTTTAAGAGAAGATGATATTGTGGTTTATTAGCAGTTGAAAAACTGTACTGAATAAAACTGACTTGTAAAAACATAGCTTTGCTTTTAGGGTTTTCGAAGAGTTGGCATTTGGCCAATGAGCATAAAAAATGCAACAGGGAAAAAGTCAGATTTATATTTAAATAACATTTTATGTGCTGTTCCCTATTGCCTTATTGAATTTTGGAGTGGTTTATCAGCAATGCTCCAGACTACATTATAAATTATTCAGTTCTTTAATGTAGTTGGCATCATTAGCATGACTTTATTTAGTACCTTTTGGTTAGGATTCCAGAAATCCTGGAGACTAACCCTGAACTTTTTAGAAACAGTGGTTAGCAGTTGGCAGTTTTAAAAGTGGTGGTTAACAAAACCAGATAAATCTTGTTTTTGCAGTTCTATCCCTGAAAAGGAAGGTTTCTTCCCTTCTTCCAAATGTGCAGGTATACAAACAAGTTGTTCACAGGTTCTCCTCTCGCCACAAAAAGACCATGGAAGGATATGTCAAAGGTGCTTTTTTAAAAGGCAACTAGACTATGTTTTTCCCTTGAGGAAGAAGAATATGTTTCGCTTCTCATCCAAAAAGTTTCGTCAGTTCTGATAGCAATAACACTTATACTTATATACTGCTTCACAGTGCTTTACAGCCCTCTCTAAGCGGTTTACAGAGTCAGCATTTTGCCTCCAATATGGGTTTTCATTTTACCAACCTCAGAAGGAGGGAAAACTGAATCAAACATAAGCCGGTGAGAATTGAACTGCTGGCGATCGGCAGTCAGCAGAATTAGCTTGCAATACTGCATTCTAACCATTGCACCACCACAGCTCCTGATGAAGATTTTTGGATGAGAAGCGAAACATCTTCCTCCTCCTCAAAGGGAAAACATAGTCCAGTTGCCTTTTGAAAAACATATTTGAGACAACCATGACCTGGATGATTGAGAATCTCCATAGATACCATGGAGGGATATTTACTTAGTGCATGGAGTCTGCATTCTTGGAGGATCCAAGAATAGCCATGGTCCTCCTTATGGACCTTCAGTTAATATAGGGAATGTTGATAAGGAAGGAACTGCAGCATGTATCTCCTTCATCTTCCATATATTCTACTTGTTGATGCATCAAGAAAACTTCACACATTATCATAAATCAAATGAGGAGCATAAATGCTTCTTGAGATACATTTGAAAGCCTTATTACAAGATGCAGAATCCCCAATTTCAAGATAGTTCCCCAGGTTTATTAGCACTAAAATGTCTACCAGTGTTAAGGAAAAGTCAATAATTCCAGAAAAGAGAGGAAAGAAACATGCAAAGTGGTCTGGGCGGGGGAGAAGTCCTGATTTGCAACCATGACATAAAGCAGAAGATGGGAATATCTGTGGCTTCCACATCTTGCTGAAATACAGCTCCATCAAAGTTGAGCACCTGCAGAGATGGTGGGGAAGTCATACTGTTTGGATAGTCCACAGTAATAGCTGCTATGCTGGGAGATAAGCAAAAGAATCTGTGCTAAAAGCTCTCAGTGTCTGTGATTCACTTCAGTGGAACTAAAATGCCCTCATAAAATACAAGCAAATCTCAGAGCAATAACTTTTCTTTGCAGCCATTCAGAAATTTAGGGGACAAAAACAGTAGTAATCACAGATTTCTAAGCTTTGTGGGAAGCATCAAACTGCTGCCATATGTAGCTACAGATAGAAGAAAGTTGACTCTTAATTTAGACCTGCAGATGGACAAATGTTGTTAGCACTAGTCCACAAATTGGGAGGAAATATTTTGTGTAAAGATTGTTTATCTTTCCTTATTTTATTTGTATCCCACCTTTATTATTTTTGCAAATAACTCTAGACGTTGAACGTATCCAACACATCCGCCGCCTCCTACACAACAACGACATTGTGAAGTGAATTGGGTTGAAAGAGAATAACTGGCCTAAAGACACCCAGCTGGTTTTCATGGCTAAGGCAGGGCTGGAACTCACAGTCTCCTGGTTTCTAGCCTGTGCCTTAACCTCTAGACCCATGATGGCGAACCTATGGCATGTGTGCCTGAAGTGGCACATGAAGCCATGTCTCCTGGCTTGCACATTGTCCCCTGTTCCCCTTCCGTGTTTCTGGCATGCATGCGCACGTGACATTCAGCATGCAGCAGTGTTAGAAACTAGAAGATCTTCCAGCTGGTCTTCCGTTTTCCTGTGTGAGCATGCACCCCAGCCAGCTGATTGTCATGTGCGCATGCGCACCAGAAACCCAGAAAAGTAGCTGGCGGAAGTTCAGTAGCTGAAACCGGAAGTTCATTTTCTGGTGCATGCATGTGCTCTGGGCAGCTCCTCCTCCAGGTTACGGTCCAGACACGCTCTCTCTCTCTCTTTTCGGCACTCGGTGCAGAAAAGATTCGCCATCACTGTTCTAGACCAAATGTGTTCCTGCACTGAAGCTATAATGTCTCCTTTGGTAAAGTTAATTACATTTGTGGTTTATTTATATTTCAGGTATATTATTTCTCTTCCAGGGAAGCAACCCAAACATTTTCTGGCTGCTAAAGTTTTTAAACAGTTTCAATAATTTTTTTTTTTTTTCTATTTCAGCGATTCATGAATTTCCTCAGGATTTTTTCAAAAACAAAGAAAGGCAGCAAGGAGCAGTATTGCTTCATATTCTTGGTGTAAGTATTCCTAGGACATCTGAAGCATGTTCAAAATATATTCCTCAATTACTTATTTACATTGAGCGTGGTGGCTCACATGGTTAGGATACTGAGCTGGAGGTTACCAAGCCCACGTTCGAGGCTGCTGCGGGTTGGGATGACCCTCCAGTCATTTGCTGCAGCTCCTTGACAGGGACATGAAAGGAGCCCCCACAGACATGCCCCGGGCAATGGTGATGTCACTAATCCTTTCAACTCAGATGGTACCTCCAACATGAATGGGGCAGGGGGGACCTATTCATATACATCTCTTGCAGAAGGCTTAGGGCAGTGATGGCTAACCTTTTTGTCATCATATGCCAGAAGGGTGGGGCTGGGGGGGTCACACACCTGTGTGCCCACACTCATAATTCTATGCACCCCGCCCCTGCGCATGTGCGCGCAACCCCCCCCCCTCCTGCCCGCTCCTGGCACACGATGGCCCGGTAGGTCCGTTTTTCTCTCTCACTTGGCTTCAGAGCCTTTCTAGGAGTCTGGGGAGAGCAAAAACGGCTTTCCCCACCCACCCAGAGGTCCTCCTGAGGACAGAAATGGCCTGTTTGCCAACTTCCGGTGGGACCGGAAGGCCCATTTTTTGCTGTCCCCAGCCTCCGGAGCCTCTCTAGGAGTCTGGGGAGGGCGAAAATGGCCTTCCCCAACCCCCTGGAGGCCGAAAACGGCCCGTTTGCCAATTTCCTAGAGAGGCTCTGAAGGCTGGGGACAGCAAAAAATGGGCCTTCCCCACCACCACCTCCAAGGCCCTCTGGTGGCAGGAAACAGCCTGTTTCACGCCGGAGCTGAGCTCATGTGTCCACAGATATGGCTACACGTGCCACCTGTGGCACGCGTGCCATAGGTTCGCCATCACGGGCTTAAGGAATGAACATTTTATTCAGGCAAAGATTAGATTTAATGGGAATGATATTATATTCTTTAAAATATCCTAAGGTTATTGCAGGAAGAATAAGATAGAAATAAAAATGTTCTGAAGATTGGCAACTAACTTATGGATCCATAATACATACATACATATACATACATACATACATACATACATATATATATATATATATATATATATATATATATATATATATATATATATATATATATATATGAATCTAATATATTTAAATGAATTAGAAGACAATTCACATCCTTCAACTGGTACAAATCCACTGGTGTGTTTCCAAGCTCAACTCATATAATTTGTTACTCCTCTGGATTTTGTTTTCGCTGGCTGGATCCATTAGATTAAAGGAGAAAAAAGTCACCAAGATCTGTTCAGGGCAAATTCATCCAACAAAAATTATTTCTTCATTTAATTGCTATGATTCAACCTACTTTGCACACCGCTCCTTCTAGTATTTGGTCTGTGGCCTCTGGACATCAACACATTGCCTACAAATGGCCCTTACCATCTGCTTAAAGTTTTTAACATTTGCTCTATTTTATTGTTGCTCCTTAAAGATTTTGGTTTATACTTCTGGCATTTCACCTTTGCTTTTTTTTTTTCTCAAAAAAAAATCAATCTTGAGAAACCTTTCTGATTTGAAAAGCAGTACAGTATAATAACAAAACACAGCTTAATTTTGCATTCCATTTATCCACTTAACATTGGAGCTGGGGCTACTTCCAAAGAATGTCTAGGCTGAACATTTTCTAGTTTAAAGATACAATAAGATGCAAAAGACTGTATGAGGCTGCCAGTATTTTCTTGTCCTATATTACTTGTATCTAGTTTATTTTGTAATAATTTAATGAATATATCTGCTGTGTGTTTTTTCTACAGGCTCTGTATATGTTTTATGCCTTGGCTATTGTATGCGATGATTTCTTTGTTCCATCTTTAGAAAAAATTTGTGAGGTATGTGAAAATAATTTTCATCTTTCTAAATCAGCTTGTGATATGCTAAGAGAGACACCTTGCAGGCATGGAGGCTGACCAAATAAACCCTCAGGTTGTTAACATATTGCCCTATGGATAGCTTGCTCCTGTTTGTTGAATTCTGAAAGATGTTTAAATCAACTCAATCTCAAACAAAGATTGAGAATCTCCTTAGACGCAGGCTCGTATTACCACATGTGGTAGACATGTCCAAAAGCAAAAAAATACTGGACTAAAATACACACCTGGCTAAAAAAAAATGATAAAGGAACATATAAATTTAAAACTGGAAATATTTCTCTTGGGCATCACACCAGACAAATACAGTAAAAGGAATGCATATTTAATAATACATGTGTTAACAGCAGCCAGAATCATGTTCACACAACATTGGAAGGGCGAGGAAATATCTTCCCCACAGAGGAAAAGATAATAACAAAAATTTTAGAATGTGCAGAAATGAATAAATTAACATTTGAAATTAAAGAAAAGGAAGACACTGAATATTTTGAGATATGGGATCTGTTTTATCAATAGTTAAATAAGAGAAACAGGAGATAGACATTCTAAAACTACAAGAGAAAGATTAATTTTATTATTAGGGTTGATTACTGTAATAGATGGCAAAGAAATGGAGATAGTGACAGATTTTATTTTCCTGGGCTCCAAGATCACCGCAGATGGGGACTTCAGCCAAGAAATTAAAACACACTTGCTCCTGGGGAGGAAAGCTATGGCAAATCTAGATAGTTTACTAAAAAGCAGAGACATCACCCTGCCAACAAAAGTGCGTATAGTCAAGGCTTTGGTTTTCCCAGTTGCAATGTATGGCTGTGAAAGTTGGACCATAAGAAAGGCTGAACGCCAAAGAATTGAGGCCTCTGAACTATGGTGCTAGAGAAGACTCCTGCGAGTCCCTTGGATTGCAAGGCGAACAAACCGGTTAGTCCTAGAGGAGATCAACCCTGACTGCTCTTTAGAAGGCCAGATGCTAAAGATGAAACTCAAATACTTTGGCCACCTAATGAGAAGGAAGGACTCACTGGAGAAGAGCCTAATGCTGGGAAAGATTGAAGGCAAAATAAGAACGGGACAACAGAGAACGATGTGGCTAGATGGAGTCACTGAAGCAGTAGGCATGAACTTAAATGGACTCCAGAGGATGGTAGAGGACAGGAAGGCCTGGAGGAACGTTGTCCATGGGGTCACGATGGGTTGGACACTACTTCGCAACTAACAACAACAAACTGTAACTTATTAATTTTGATTAATTCTGATTAGTATTAACAATTAATATGTGTTAATATTATGAGGGAAAAACACTGTTATTATGAGATTACTATCAGAGAACACTATTACTATGATGAATATTACTCAAAAGAATTGTAACCAGACAACACTGTCTATATGGATTTTGAACATGTTGCTCTTTCTATTAATAGAAATAAAATGATTACTTCTGAAAGCTGAAACGTTCCACCACCAAAAAAAAGAAGAGAGAATCTCCTTAGATGTTTAAATTGTATTTATTTATTTATTTATTTATTTATTTATTTATTTATTTATTTATTTGTCAAGTACGTATTAGATAATATATATAAGTATAAGCATGGATTGAATACATAAAATGAATACAAATAAAGGGAACATTAGGACAGGGACGGTAGGCACGCTGGTGCTCTTATGCACTCCCCTTACAGACCTCTTAGGAATGGGGAGAGATCAACAATAGACAGTCTTAGATTAAAATTTTGTGGGTTTTTGGATGAAACCATAGATTCAGGTAGTGCATTCCAGGCATTGACCACTCTGTTGCTGAAGTCATATTTTCTGCAATAAAGTTTGGAGCGGTTCACTCAACCAAACAAAAATTTTCCAAACAAAATCAAACAAAATATTTGGTTTCACTTCCCCTTTTCCATCAGTTGTACAGATTCTTTAAGCTGGGCTGCAGCTAGTGAAATGTTGAATTCTTCTCTTTATTTTTCCCCAGAAACTACATCTGAGTGAAGATGTTGCAGGAGCCACATTCATGGCTGCTGGAAGTTCAACCCCCGAGTTATTTGCATCAGTCATAGGTAAGTGAATATACAAGATATGCAAATTCTTCCCATAGGCAGATCACAAAAACAGCTACTCTACAGTTAAGTTTCTGTGATTTTTAGAATAACTGTACCAGTGGCTATTTTGGATTTTGTTAGGAGTCTTCCACTTCCACTAAAGCATACCTGGGCATGGTTTACCAGGGTGTGGATGAGATCAGGAAAATAATTATATTTGACTTTATATCTGTCAAATTAACATTAAATGCAATTAATGTGATTATGCCTATAAATAATTTTCCTGTCTGTCATGTTATAATTATAATAATAGCTTGTGTATCTTGTTATTATAGATATCCTTGCACAGCCCATCTGGTCTCCATAGTTCATATATTCATTTGTCTTCCTTCCCCATCCTACAGTATAAACACCAGTAAAGTAGTGGTGGGATTCAAATTTTTTTACTACCATTTCTGTGGGCGTGGCTTGGTGGGTGTGGCAGGGGAAGGATACTGTAAAATCTCCATTCCCTCCCCACTCCAGGGGAAGGTTACTGCAAATCTCCATTTCCTCCTGATCAGCTGGGACTCAGGAGGCAGACAATAGATGGGAGCAGGGCCAGTCAGAGGTGGTATTTACTGGTTCTCAAAACTACTCAAAATTTCTGTTACTGGTTCTCCAGAACTGGTCAGAGCCTGCTGAATACCACATTTGCAGTAAAGACCAAGCCATCTGAAAAAGTTTTCTGCTGTTAGTGTATCCTTGATGGAGTCATTATCTAACACAGGGGTTCCCAACCCCCAGTCCGGCATGCCAGAAACCAAGCCACACAAACAAGCGAAGCCCTATCCGCGGGATGCAAGCAGCATAGAACCTACAGCCCTTCCGGTCCGCAGAAAAACCTCTCTTCGCGGAATCGGTCCCTGGTGCCCAAAAGGTTGGGGGCCACTGATCAAACAGATATCAGTCACAAACAAAATTCTAATGCAAATGAAGCCAGGCAAACTACTTTTGTATGCAAGCATATGCTTGTATACACAAAAACGCCTCTATTTCATCCTTGTCCCAGTGAAGCAGTTTTGCTTAGCAACAGTTTCCTCCTGGTGCTAATGGAACCAAAGAGTAATTGGGGCAGAGGAAAGAGGAGGAAGGTGCAGGAAGGTGCAATTCCATACACTTTCCATCTACCCAATCTAGAAGCCACAGGGATGGTACAGGTAATCTTCGACTTACAATAGTTCATTTAGTGACTGTTCAAAGTTACAACAGCACTGAAAAAAGAGACTTATGACCATTTTTCACACTTATAACCTTTGTAGCCTCCCCATGATCATGTGATCAAAATTCAGATGCTTGGTAATACTGGTTCATACTTATGACCGTAGCTGTATTGCAAGGTCATGTGATCACCTTTTGCACCCTTCTCACAAGCAAAATCAATGGGGAAGGCAGATTCACTTAACAACCATGTTACTAACTTATCAACTGCAGTGATTCACTTAACAACTGTGGCAAGAAAGGTCATAAAATGGGGCAAAACTCACTTAACAAATGTCTCACTTAACAACAGAAATTTGGGGATCAATTGTGGTCGTAAGTTGAAGACTACCTGTATGATCCCAAGTGGTCAGGTCACCCTTCTCCCATGTTCAATTAAGTTTTAAAAAGCTTTCTTTCTAACAAACATCTGGAAAGAGCACACCGCATATGCAGGCCTGATAGACATGCTGACTTCTTGGGAGGACTTGTGAGATTGCCAGTCACTTCCCAGTATATTAATGCTCCCTTCACTTTTTTCAGTCTAGGTTATTTTCTCAGGGAATCATAGAGTTATGCCATTTAGGCCATCAAATCCACTCTTATCAACCAGTTCATTGTTGGAATCCCTATTAAAGATTCTTGACAAATGTCTACCTTGGGAAGAAGAGGTCGCTGCTTTCTTACAGAATTGACTGCACTAACTGCCACATTGGACATGAGGCATAAGTAATAAATTTCCAAATTCTTCTAATTGCAGTGAAAGCTAAATCTCTCACCACTCTTTCTTTTTTTGTCTATTCAACCAGGTGTGTTTATTACTCATGGTGATGTAGGAGTTGGAACCATTGTTGGTTCTGCCGTTTTCAATATCCTCTGCATTATTGGCGTCTGTGGAATCTTTGCTGGGCAGGTTAGTAAAGTACATTCATTCATTCATTCATTTTTCCATTATATAGGGGAATATAGTATATACAAAAGAAAGTACTTGAATGTGATTATTTTAATTACAAACATCATATGCTCTCTATATATATGATATTGTGAACATCTATAGATTTTATTTCAGGCTTAGTTCTTACGCAAATGAATCAACTTGAAATAGTTTTATAATATATATAGATAAATCATGACGTGTTAATATAAATGTTATTCTGAGAAAAATCTATTTTCCTTCCTCCAACAGAGTGCAGCCAAACATCATAGTTGGCTGGAACCCACATTAAAGGGATTCACTACTTTACACTATTTTAAGTATTGTACATTAAACAAACTTAATTAAAGCTGAAGAATAGTAACCTCAATGACTTATTGGAGAGCTGTGGCAATTGGGATTCTGTGTGTACATGTGCACTTTATTGAACAACAGAAATAAACATCATAATGTTAACTTAATAATGATAAGAAAGAAAGCATATTTCTATAAAAGATATCAGCTACAAAAATTTACCAAATGAATCACTATGTTTTTACTTATTGGCAATTATTTTACTATGCTTTAGAAAATATTATTGTTTTAAAATATGTATTTTTAATGTCTGATGCAAACTGTGGGAATCCTTGAAGTTTATATTGGCATTAGAATACAGCAAATGAATGAAGAAAAGTTCTTTCCTGTCTGTTGCAAAACAATTAAGGACTTTTCCTATTCAACCATAGTTCTGATCATAATCTCCCACCCTCCCATGCCAAATGGCAATTGAAGTGAAGAAGGAAAATGTTTTAAATATTCTCTGCAAGTGATTGTTCTGATCTTGGATGGCATTAACTGCCTAGAGTCATTGGGATACAAATTAAATAAATAATGATGGTTCTAGCAAGCTTTTGATGTTTTTAAAACATCCATATGAGAGGAAATGGCCTATTTTAGCATCATGCATATAGGTTGGCCTTCTCTTTTCATTGATGAGAATTAAAGTAACTTTTCTGACCAGGTGCCCTGCAGATGTGTTGGGCTTAAAACTTCAGAATTCCCAGTCAGCATGAAATAAAGCATGCTCTTGACTTTTTTTAAAAAAAAACAGGTAAAACTTTCTTCTCCTACCTAGCTGTTCTGATCTAGGCTTCCTGAGAAAGCTTAAATCACATGCTTAGTTCCAAAAAAACCCTCTTTTATTTAAACAGCTGTGAATTATGGTCATTCACAGCCCGTAATAATTCACAAACATTCTGTGAAGAATCCGACAGATGTCTGCCACAGTCTTTCAAGGTAATGCTGATAAGCACCCATCTATATCTCCCTTGAAACGCTGCCAGAGACCTAATTGCCAATTAGTTTTTCAAGGCCAAACAGAGCATAGAGTCAAACAGAACTTCTCAGAGTTTGAACCGACTAGAATGAACAAATTGCTTCCTGCAAAGGCTCATGTCCGTTTTCTCCTCTCTTATGTCTTATGGGAGGGGCCAATCATCTCCAAGCCTTACTCCCAAGTCGCCCCTTTTGTCTTAACTGTTCTTGCCACCTGGCACCTCTGCACATGCACGCACTGGGAACAGGCTCTCCTTGTTCTTCTGCCTCGCTGATGTCAGATTCCGGAGGCTCCAGAGGCAGCACATAACTACCAGATAGCCCTGGCCCCCTCTCTGCCTCCGATGCAGAGCCCTCATCCAAGCCTTCCCAAGTCTCCAGGACTGGCCCACGTTCCTCCCCAACCTCCTCACTTTCCAAATCTGCTGCCAGCTCTGCTGGCTGCTGGCAGACCACAACACTAGCAACAGCTGTTCAACACATGAAGTAGAGTCCAAATGAATTAGAATATTTCATTATAGTTTTGCGATTCTGAGCCTTCTTGCCCTCCCTGAGAGGACTGGGAGTTCATGGCCACTCTACTAACCTAAGTCATGATGGCCTAACCCACATGTGAGGCCATACATCAGCTCTAGTTCTTGTTTTTGACCAGATACAACATCATCTAGTGATCATTGTCTGTCTTTTGTTATGGTCAGATTACTGCTTGATTGGTATTTTGAGGTCATCAATTTTGAGGGAGAATGGAATTTGTCAGCTCCTCATAATTTCTAGAGAACTTTGTGGAATTTTCTGAGACCTTGGAGGGCAGTTTTTCTGAGGCTTTAGTTGCCAAGTGAAATTTCAGGGTGATAGCAGCCTTAGATAGGAGTGTACCCAAGCAGCATCTCCCAGATCATAGATTGCAGGGAATTTAGCTTACCAAAGTACTATGGGAAATAACGTGACCAAAGAGAATAGAATAGAATCCCATTAACTTGAAATAAGACAAAAAATAAGTGTGGTCAGACATGGGTAACAGCTGAGATCTGAGCCTACGCTGTAGTGATAAGAATGACCAAAGGCCAATATTGTCTCCACTTTTACTGCATCCTCAGATTGTCATTTATCAACCCTCTTTAAAATGACCTGAATTATCCTTCTTATGGAAGGATGAAAGAACAATTGCAAAACAGGCTAAAGTTTAATCCCAGGAAAGTGGTTCTCTGGTTCGGGATAGAATTGTATTATCCCAGTCAAAACTGGCTGGTAATCTGTGGGTCCTTCTGGACTCTCATTCCTGCTGAAGGAGCAGGTAGCAGCCTTCACACACAGTTCCCAGATGAGCTTTTTCATCGGCCCTCTTCTTGAGATTAAACCAGCTTCTTCCTTTTTAATTCTGTCTTCTGAAAACCACTGGTTAAAGATCTGGCTATTCCTAAAGGCTTGGGGTGGGAACTACAGTAGGAAGACAGTCCCCTTTCTTATGGTTTGCTTATTTTTGGGGGGGTACCGTTTATTGCATTGTAATCTGTTGCTTCATCTTTTTCTGCTTGTTATTTTGATGTACTGTTTTTAATCCTCCTACTGGAGAGTGTTTTGTAAGCCTCTCTGAGTATCCGTGGATTAGAGTGCCTTATAAACCCTAGTAAATAAGTAAACAAGCATGCAAGTAAATAAATAAATAAAAGTCCTTTGCTCTGTCCGCCTGACATTTATGAGCATTGTAGATCTAAAACAGACTCATGTTTAATTTCTAAATTATGTTCCAAATAACTTTTTTTTTTCTTCACGGAAAATTTAAATGTTTCCGGTAATAAACAACAGGACTAAACCAGCCAAAGTTTTACTGCCTTTATTTGATAAGAGTTATAGATAAATATTAATTCTATCTTTAGTCTCAGTGGAGGCAAACTTTGCTCAAGTGGTTATTAAGCAAAGAAATTATTTTAACAAAGTTTTGGTAACTAGCTATTTATTCATTTATTTGTCAATTCGAATTTGTTCTTTGTTCTGGTGTTTACATTTCAATAGATTTATTTATATGCATTTTAATTGTGGTTGACTAGTATCCTATCTAGCCTTTGTACTTTTTTAAAAATAATACACAGATTGATTGAAATTATTCTTACTAGAATTTATTAAAGTGTTTCACATTAGCAGGATTGTGTCTGCTTCATTTATTACTCTACTTCCATATGAAAAATCACTACAATCATTGATTTTCTTAATTTTCTGTTTCTAAATGATGTGTAAAGTGGTTTACCACATCCGTAGTGCTTTTAGCTTTGTTCTTTCAGGAGATGGACTTTTAAATTGAAGACTTTAAACAAAGTTGTTTCTGTCCCCTCACTTAATCCAATTGAAAATTGAGTAACTGCTACTTAAGTAACAATTAAATGTACTTTTTAAGCAGCATGCCACACAATAATTATGCAATTCCTTTGATTCACTGGAATTAAAATCCTCTTAGGAACTTTTCTTACATCAGTTTGAAGCAATTCTTTTTCTGTTTAAAAGGTTTAAATTTCCTGTTTTCTGTGTCTGTGCAACTGCATTTTTTTTTTATGGGAAGAGGTTTTGAATAATCACTATTTTCTGATGTTTTTGGAGTATTGCTTGTTCTGTAAGCATATTTTTCTCTTTTGGAGCTTTTAAGTAGATAATAATCCTAAAAGAATCTCTTCTGGAAATTAAGGTTTATTATATAAACTTAACTATTTATTTGATCCTTCATCCCAGTAATTATTTGGAAATATGTTTTGCATGTTATTCTAAACCATGATTAACTGTGGTTTATTGAGCATGCCGTGTTCACACATTGTGTTAAGCAAATCCAGGCAAAAATCATTGTAGTTTAGAATGTGTAAATAGCTGCTAGTAAGCCAAGAAAAAAAATATTTATGATATAATATTCTTTTTCCTGTTGGGTTAAGGTTAGGGGTTAGGGGTTAAGGTTAGGGTTATAGTGATTGGTGAACAAAGAAAGGCTTTGTGTCACCTGAAAGTCTAACAAATTTTTTTGTGTGATACTTTGGGAGAGTCTATAATCAGATGCTCATGAGGTTATCTGAGTGTCAAGGTAGGAAAAATCCTGTTAATTGTTATTGTAATTAAATTGGTTATTAATTGTTGGATGATAATACAGAGCACTAGGGTTTCATACCCATTCCAACACATAAGCATAATTGTCTCTATATATTCATAACTTAGAATGGCATGAACTTTCTCATTTATGTGTATGGACTACAAACCACAAATCCTACACTACTACAAATATTTCATTCTTTAAGATGCCACATTTCCCCTCCCCAACATAGACTGACACACTTATTTCTCAGTGAATAGAGTACTTACATTTTCATTGTCTCTGACTGATTAATATCTTATCCAATTCTGTCAGTTCCATATAAAAACCATATAATTTACCATCTTTTTCATATCTAGATTGTATTTGCAGTTATGTTCACCTGAAAGATTGGGGAAAATGTTTAAAGACAAATCAACTAAATGTTGGAAATGTCACCAGACGCCGGGGTCGTATTATCATATGTGGTGGACATGTGTAGAAGCAAAACAATATTGGGCAAGAATTTGTATGCGGTTGGAGAAGATAACACAGCAGCATATTGATTTAAAACCTGAGATATTCCTTTTGGGGATTTTACCAGAAACTTATAGTAAAGAAAATGTATATTTGATTATTCATTTAATAACTGCAGCTATATTGTATTTGCAGAAAATTGGAAGGGTAAAGAGATCCTTACAGAAGAAAATGTGATTTAAAAATATTAGAATGTGCAGAAATGAATAGATTAACACTTGCAATTAAAGGAAAGGAAGAATCTGACTACTATAATATATGGGATTTATTTTATCAATGGTTAGAGAATAAACATGAAAGCAAGGTATTATAAAGTTAAGTAAGTTAAGAAGAGAAATGTTACAGTAATAGATATGTTAACTATTATGTGTTAGTATTAAAATAAGAGTAGATATAAATAATGAATATGGTGATAAGCTTAAACTGTTATGACACAAAAATATTGTACCCAGACAACACACTGTTTAATGAATGATGAAATGTTTGTATTAAAAGAAAATAAAGCTTTATAGAAAGTCTCATATGACTTCACTGCATGATTTTGATAATGTAAAACTAGAAATTAAGATAGAACAAGATTATGTAGAAAAATACAGGTTCAGATATAATTGTTCTCCTTCCTTAAAGGGATACCTTTTAATTAACAGCAATGCTAACTAGTAAGTGATAAGATTGTAGTGAGATGTGAATGCCTATATGAACCTTATTTCATCAGCACTGGTTGGTTTAAGAATCTGTGGCAAAATCTAAAATCCAAGCATTGTCAAGATAGAGTTTGCTATATGGAATAATTGTATCCTTTTTTTTAGGTGGTCCGTCTCACTTGGTGGTCTGTGTGCAGGGATTCTGCCTACTACACACTGTCTGTAGTAGTCCTTATTGTGGTAAGTTTTGTCAGTTTTCTTCACCATGTTCTGGAACATAGCTGAGCTTGAGATTTTGGTTCTCAATAGACCTCCTTATAAAAGGACTCCTTAAAGACAAATATGGTGGATTTTCCCATTTTAAAAAATCACACACAAAGGATCTTGGGAACCACCCAGAGTTGGTTAGAAGACGGATGACTATAAAAATATTTTAAATAAATAAGTAATTAAGTAGATAAATAAGATATTAAATGTGTATGCTTCGGTCTCCCACAACCTGGTACCTTTTAGATCAGATGAGAAGGCAACTTCCTGGAATGACTATGCTAGCTTAGAATTAAGATGCATTCAAACACATAACCATCTTCATGTTGTTTACAGCTGCTCTTGGTTTTATGTTTTTAAATGTTTTTGTTATTTTAATGTTGTAGATGTCCAGGATAATTTACTTGAGATGGATGCCTATATAAATATATTAAATGAATGGATGGATGGATGGATGGATGGATGGATAGATGAATGAATGAATGCATGCATGCATGCATGCATGCATGCATACTTACAGCCATTAGCAGATGGGGCAAGGGCAGTGAATCTTCTGCATTCTTTCATGTGTTTATTGACAACTTGAAATTAACTTGAATTTCTGCATAGGCAAATTCCCAATCAGCCTGAGGTTCCAATGGTCCCATTTGGCAGTGATGACAAACAACCAGGAGCAATATTAGAAGAGACTTTGCTATCGTTTCCAATTCCTGAGCTGCAGTATGATCCTGTATTAGGAGATTAATAGGAAATTTAAATGACTGCTTAACCCTGCCATGATGTGACCTGGGAAAGACATCAGCTGTGAACTTTGAGAGATGTCCAGGGATGCTAAAAGTTGCTTTTAGCATTATGAACAATTGCTTTTAATTATTTTAGGGCTTGCTTTGTTCGTGATAAAAATCCATTAATTCTCCCCAAATGAGCCACTTGAAGCAGCCAAATCTTGACAACTGGCAGCCAAATGTAATGCAGAAATTCCACCTTCCCTATAGTCTAAATTAAACTATACATACCTATTTTTTCTTAGTACATATTGTACTGAATTTTGAATCAGTGAGGTAGTTGTCCTGTAAAGTTAGAAATGCAAGAACAGCATACTGCTTTTTATTTTAAGGAAATCTTTTATTCACAGGAATTACTTTATTCCAAGCGTCTTCGGTGCTTTCTAATTCATGGCCTCTTAACCTGGACTTTGCAGCTCTGTCCACTATATAATTTAATCACTGTCTACAACAAACTTCGCAACTTGACCTCCAATTCTCTTCACTTGGAAGTCTTGGAGAAATAATCTTAATATACCAGGAAGTTCCCAGATTTGCCAAGTTTGCTCTACCTAAAAAATGCTACTATACATTTTGCCAAGCACCAGTGTTGATGTGGAAACAAGTGGCTTTCATTACTGAAACAATGATTCAGGACCAAAGATCAGTAGTAACTGAGACTAAAACTCCTAGCTGATTCTGCTTGGAGACCATTCTATGCTCAGCTTTATATGTATACGTGTCACTGTGTTCTATAATGTAACCAATTTTTTTAAAACCTGAATTATATAATTATTCCATTTTTTCCTTTCTTTTTCACTTTTTTTAGTTTATATATGATGAGAAAATTGTATGGTAAGTGGTTCTTTTCATTTCTTCATGTTGTTTGATTAAGGGAAGTAAACTTGGACATGCAGAGCAAATCTGCCCTTGGGGTTGGATGGAATTATTTTTTTTGTAAAACTTCCAGCACACCCTCCAACTTGGATTCTCTCTGTAATTAGGATAGAAAACTGGGGAGCTATTCTGTTCTTCCTGTTACAGGTAGAGACCGATAGTTGTGGACTAGTTTTATTGATGTGTCAGTAAAGCAAGAGGTTTTTTGGATCTGGAAATCTCATAGTTATTTCTAATGGTTTCCTGGCACACTTTGCTTCGTTCCCCTCATCAGTGATGGAAAACTATCAGCAGAGTTTTCAAGGATGAAGAGTCCTTCTAAAATGTGGGGGCTTTTATGTTGTTAGCAAACCTTTATTTCAAATGATTTATTTATTTCACATTTTGGGGACTCGCAGCCAATTTCCCAGGTAGGGAAAGATAGCCCCTGAGTATCTTTAGGTGATGTGATTCTTATTCTTTCTTGGCAATATTTTTGAATAGAAAAACGGTAATTGGGGATTTAATTTAATTTAATTTAATTTAATTTCCAATTTATATACTGCCCTTCTCCCTGAGGACTCAGGGCGGTGTACAGCCAAGATAAAAAACATAGAATACAAATATTAAAACATTTAAAAATATATATAAATTTTGGCCCGAAAGTTAAAAATCACAGACTAATTAAAAGAATTTAAAAATTTCTTCTTAAGCCAACCCAGCTTGCTGAAAAAGATGGGTTTTCAGGGAACGACAGAAGACATTGAGGTCATGGATTCTCCTTATCTCCGGGGGCAACTGATTCCAGAGGGTGGGAGCCCCCACAAAGAAGGCCCTCCCCCTGGGGGCCACCAGCCTACATTGTTTGGCTGATGGCACCCTGAGGAGGCCCTCTCTGTGGGAGCGCACGGGTCGATGGGAGGTCGTCGGTAGCAGCAGGCGGTTTCGCAGATAGCTAGGCCCTATGCCATGGAGTGCTTTAAAGGTGATAACCAACACCTTGAAGCGCACCCAGAAGACCACCGGGAGCCAGTGCAGCTCGCGCAGGAGCAGTGTTACATGGGAGCGCCATGTTGCTCCCATCACTACCCGTGCTGCTGCATTCTGGACCAGCTGGAGCCTCCGGGTGCTCTTCAAGAGGAGCCCCATGTAGAGAGCGTTGCAGTAGTCAAGGCGAGAGGTGACGAGGGCATGAGTGACTGTGCACAAGGAATCCCAATCGAGAAAGGGCCGCAACTGGCGAATCAGGCAAACCTGATAAAAGGTCCCCCTGGTAACAGCCGTCAGATGTTCCTCCAAAGACAGCTGCCTATCCAGGAGGACTCCCAGATTGCGAGCCCTTTCAGTGGGGGCCAAAGACTCGCCCCCAATAGTCAGTGATGGAGTCAACTGACTATATCGGGATGCCGGGAGCCACAGCCACTCAGTCTTGGAAGGGTTGAGCCCGAGCCTGTTCCTCCCCATCCAGATCCGCACAGCCTCCAGGCACTGGGACATCACTTCAAGGGCATCGTTGGGGTGGCCTGGGGTGGAGATGTACAGCTGGGTGTCATCAGCGTACTGGTGGTATCTCACCCCAAAGCCACGGATGATCTCACCCAGCGGCTTCACATAAATGTTGAACAGAAGGGGCGAGAGGACCGATCCCTGCGGCACTCCACAAATGAGAGGCCTCGAGGTCGACCTCTGCCCCCCTGCCAACACAAACTGCAACCAGTCAGAGAGAAAGGAGGAGAACCACCACAACACAGTGCCTCCCACCCCCAACTCTTCCAGCCGGTGCAGCATGATACCATGGTCGATGGTATCAAAAGCCGCTGAGAGATCTAATAGGACCAGAACAGAGGAATAACCCCTGTCCCGAGTCCTCCAGAGATCATCCACCAACGTGACCAATGCCGTTTCCGTGCTGTGCCCAGACCTGAAACCCGACTGGAACGGATCTAGATAGGATGTTTCCTCCAGGAATTGCGGAAACTGTTGCGCGACCACACTCTCAACAACCTTCGCAATGAAGCGAAGGTTGGAGACAGGACGATAGTTAGCCAATATTGCCGGATCCAGGGACGGCTTCTTGAGGAGAGGCTTCACCACCGCCTCTTTCAGGGCAGCGGGGAAGTGACCCTCACTCAACAAAGCATTAATGACGCCCTGGAGCCAGCCTCGTGTAACCTCCCGGGAAGCCAGTACCAACCAGGAGGGACACGGGTCCAGTAAACATGTGGCCGCACTAAGTCTCCCCAAAATCCTGTCCACATCATCGGGAGTCACAGCATCAAACTCCTCCCAGATAACATTCTCAAGACTGTTCCTCGTCATCCTGCCCTGATCTACCCAGTCAGAGTCCAAATCCCCCCGGATCTGAGCGATTTTGTCATACAGGTATTGTCCGATGGGGGGAGACTGGTTGCACAGGTAGAAGGTAGGGACTGATTGGATTTACAAACACTATGAAGCATTAAGAGAAAAACAAATTGCAATTGGCTGCAGGAAGGAGTGAGTAAGAAGAAGTACAAAGAACAGATAGACATAACAACTTCTTTGGTTTAATATATGAAGTGCTAGAAGTGGGGGGAAAGTGCTTATGACAGTTCTATTGATATATTCCACAAAAAATATGTAACACTATTGCAAATGGCACTAGCCATGCTACTAATTCCCTTCCTTTTATTTATTTGAGGTGGGAAAGCCTTATACTCATCATTATGTATTCCTTCTATATACTTATCATGAAGTAAGTACTCTTAACTTCTCCTCTGCGCTTTAAATATGTGTGGCTAATAGGCGTATGAGCTTGCAATGTACTTTGCTAGATAACTAAGAATAGCTCACTTTCCTTGCTTTATTGCTGTTAATTTCCCCAACTAGTAGTGGATGTTCTGCTTAAATGTATATTGTCTGCAATGACTTGAGGCTCATTCTTATGGGAGCTACATTTGGGCTATTGAAATTGAAGATGAACGAGAACATTTGGTCTTTATGATAGCCTTTCTGTGCCTAGTGCCCTCCAGTGTGTGGGAAGCCACTTCCATTATCACTAGCCAGCACAGTCTTTGGCAGTAGAGATTGAGGTAATGGGTACTGAAGTCCAATGTTGCATTATAAGAGCAAAGCGTATGGAATGCATCCAACAGAAGTAATTTTCCAAGGAAACTAAGGAAGCGGCTGTATATCAGAAATATTCTGCTTGTTTCTTCATATTCAAAATAGCCCATTTGAAAGAGCATTGTAAGCAGCCAAGGTAAGTAATTGGGGGGGTGGGAGGATTGCACAAAGAAAGCTTTAATTCAGAATGAAGCATACTTGCATTTATGGATTTGGCTTTGGAGAATTTGAATTAGTTTTTATATTTGCTATTCATCAGCTACCCTTGCAAGAAATAAAGGCTTTTCTTTTGTTTTTGTATTTGCAATGCTACAGAAATAATCAGCGTAATTATTTTACAGCAGTGTCATAAATCATTATATCCAAATTAGAAAATATTTCCGAGGGGAGCATAGAAATAGTTCAAAAGCCTTTTTTTTCTGTGAAACACAGCCACTGGGATCATGCAACCAGAGTTAGATTTACTGCTGTAAACGTATGTTTGGTTCAGGGATAATGGCCTCTTCTGAAGGACTCATGAATCTGGCCTCTCTCTTCTGCATATTCCTCAGAGCAACATCGATTTTGAAAACACAATACAGGTAGTCCTTGACCTATGACCACAATTGGGATCAGAACTTCCATTGCTAAGCAAGGCAATTTTTAAGTGACATATGCCCTATTTTAAGATTTTTTTTTTGTCATGGTCATGTCATTAAATCACCACATTAAGTGAAGCAGGCAGTCATTAAGCAAATCTAGCTTCCCTCATTGACTTGGCTTATCATGTTGCAACATTTTAATTTCTATATATAACCTAGATGTGACAATCCCATTTCTCAGTGCTGTTGTAACTTTGAATGCTCACTAACTGAACTGTTGTAAATCGAGGACTACCTGTGTACGCATTGAAACTAGCAGGATCTAACAGGGCTTAATTTTGGCCAGATCATGAGGGGCCTAATTATAATGTAATCATCAGCCAGTTATGCTCAGATTAGATGGCACTTGATAAACTGATGTATCACAATCCAACTTGCTCCCAATGGTTGTGAGCACCAGAAACAGAAGAGAAGAGAGCCGGACTTATGAGCTGTTCTTTGAAACATTAGCATTTTTCTCTTTATACTTCTAGATTCAACATGAAGATGCAGAAGTTCTTTACTATCAAAAGTATGAATGTTGGTAATGGCAACACTGTGAACAGTGAACTGGAAGATGGTAATAAATATTATGACATTAGCCATGATGATCCATCTATTCCATTGCTATGGAAAGGTAAGGCTAAGCAGACATGAGCTGAGCAGAAGATCTTCGTAACAATGCTATTCACTGTTAGTGATTCAAACTCTGATGGCAGATTCCACAATCTTAAAATAAAATATTTATGTTTAATAAATGGGCTGGACAGACACAAGCAATCCAGGGTCACTCATCCTTCTCTGTAATTCTCTATAATTACATATTCTGGGTCATATATTTATTTAATACAGAGCAGTAATAGCAATAGTACTTAGACTTATATACCGCTTTATAGTGCTTTAACAGCCCTCTCTAAGCGGTTTACAGAGTCAGCATATTGCCCCCAACAATCTGGATCCTCATTTTACCCATCTCAGAAGGATGGAAGACTGAATCAACCTTGAGCCTGGTGAGATTTGAACTGCCAAATTGCAGGCAGCTGGCAGAATTAGCCTGCAGTACTGCACTCTAACCACTGTGCCACCGTGGCTCATAATAAGGCCTATCATATCTGTGTGGTACCCTTCTTGAGATGAATCTTAAGGTTAGATTATTCAAAAGGATCCTTTAGCAATGCTCAGGATTTTGCAGGAGATTCTAAGAAGGTGAGAGTTTTCAAATAATTTAAAAAGGAAATATTTCTTCCAGTATTAAGAGTTAATGTTAGAATGAGGATCTTCAGGATCATCATAATTATGCATGCTGGGTGAAAGACAGAATTGGTGCATCACATTATTTCCAAAGGAGAAGACTTCTTAATGAAACTGCCACCTCAAAATATAGCTGGGAAACTTGGATATAGGATATATAGAGTATAGATGGAAGTGCTTGCCTTTTTGCCCTGGACAGAAAACTTTCACATTGAAAAATATCAGTTTTTGTATCAAATAATTAATCAAGTTCTTAACCTTTTAGGAAAGTAAAGGTTCTTCTACTCCCACTTTTCTTTTCACTAATATTATATGGAAAAATGAACATTGGTTCTTCATAATAATTCTAAAATATCTGCTTTCTTCTGGAACTGAAAATAAGTTCATGCTCTTAGATCTTATAACTGTCATGAGATTTGCAAGCAATAAAAGTACTAAAAAAAATAAATCTGTTTTTACTTTTTAACACTATGCATTTGTCTTGCTTTGTTGCTTTCCCTGCAAGGGGGAATATTCTAGCCACTGAACAACAAATGCTTGTTATCCACAGAGTGTGTTATAATATCTTGAAAAGGCATTGCATACCTGTAACCAAAATGAAGGTATTTATGTTCATAAAGAATAGGTATACACACATCTGTATCTTGTGCCAGTCAAGAGCTGAGAGATGCCTTATTTTTGTTAACTGAAATATACCATGGATTGATAAACTGCTATGGCTATAGCCTTTACTATAGCTTTTTTACTTTGTTAGAACAACCATCAGCTGAGCCAGACTTCTAAATCTTTTAGCTCTGAGGGTTGCTTCCAGCAAGGATGCTTAGGATATCTGTTAATATCTCTCCAGAGTCAGCAAAGCTCTGATCTCATTCTAACCTTCTCCATTGTCTGAGTTCAGAAGCTGATTATTGCCTGCAAAAGAGCACTTGCTCTCTGCCGACTACATTCCATGTTCTGATAGCAGGAATTCTATTTCTTGAGGGTACAGATAAAAGGAAGGTTTTCAGACTGCTATCTTGAAGCTTGTAAGTTTATTGCTTTCAAGAGCTACAAGGAACAAAACATTAGGAAAACAAAAACTTATGGTACAACGTTTTCATATAAACAAAGCTCTTCAGCCAGTGGAAAATCCAATTTCAGACAAGTCTTCTGGGCAGGAAGAGACTTGATTTTTTGCAACTAATGTTTGTGCTTTTAGAATAACAGGGCAGTGCCTCCGTTGTTTTGTGAAAATTGTTTATATGCTCTGGCCCAGTCAATAGAAATTCACAGTGATGAAATACGTAAGTACACTTGTATTGAATCCAGATTAAATGCCTCAAGTATGTGTCCACATTCCAGAGGACTAGCCTCTTAGGGTTTTTTGGGTTTGTTTGTTTTTTTGGAACAAAAACAAAAAGTGGTACCTTAACCTAAGAAACAACAAATATTTCATGACTTTTTTTTTCATGACCCCAAGCTGTTTTTTCAGTTGCAGTTCATTCCAAAAATATCAAAATGACCAGAAAAAAAAGGGAAACTGGAGAGGGCATCTTGGTAGGTGGAAATGAGAAAAGCTCAGCTGCTGAAACTATTTTCTGCACAGTGATGAAATATTGGAGCTCTGCAGGAGGCTGAAGTCCATTAAGGGTTTTATCAATAAACCACTTTGCAATATGCAAGCTCTTTGTGGGAAGTTTTCATTTAAGTTTTAGCACACAGTTGAGTATGCCTCTTTGCTTCCATGCCATTAATTATTCTCTACTGGGCCATATCTGTAAGATGTTTATCCACTAATTTTTGTGCACTTACTCCTGCAATAATTCTTATATGCCACATATTCTCTACTAGATATATCTAACTTAATGCCCAGATCTGCTGCACTCCAGATCTGTTAGACTTCAACTAACTTGGGTCCCATAATTCTGGACTCATGCTGACTTGGAATTATGGAATTTAAACGGCATCAAATTAAAGAAAGTGGGTTTAAATGTTTGGAGTGCTTTGTGTTATCTTATAAATGCTTACAACAAGTCATCTATAGAGATTAATATTCTTGCTCTCTCTTGCCTCCTCCCACTTAACAAGTATCAGGGCTGTGGTTAAAGGATAGGAGGATCTCCAACAGTGCTTCAGAAAGTTGCTAGCCAAATTCACACATATAATTCCTGACTCATCTCTTAAGATTCAACCAATTTACTGTGGATCAGTAGTGCAAAGATTAAATGAGGTGCAAATGGGCTTTCATCTTACAGATTTACTGATGACCAATGTGATTCTGTTTTGTGATCTGAATATAGAGTATAGAATTATTCTAAGCTTTCTTTATCTTCAGGTATATATTGGTTAGCACGTTTCCTCCTTGAAAGGTAGTCTTCCTGTTATTGTTCAATCTTTCAGTCACTTCCTACTCTTCATGATCAGGTGGACATCATTAAGCTGGTTCTTAGGGTTCCAAGTAATGCATCCACCAAAAGCAGAACTTTGAGGCAGGTAGATTCCTCAAAGAACATGTTTATTGGACCCAACTGTAAAAGTCCCCATGGTTTTCACCTAAATAAAAGAGCAAAAGTTCCCCCTTCCAGATGTCACCGGTCACATTGTCCAATGAATATAGCTGGCAGGCTGCTTGGTCACTCTTCTCCTTCAGTAGCTACCTGTTGAGATGACCTTGATTCCCACAGGAAAACTTTTTGTTTTGACTGTCTATCTACTTCCCTCCTCCCTTCCTCCTTTCAAATTTTGTGGCAACTATGAGGCAGGAAAAGATGGCTTCAGCCAGGTCAGCTTCAGAGTTGACACTGGGATTGTCTGTCTGTAACTGCTTCCTTGAGTTCTTGTACTTGTGTTATCAGTAATAGTATCTACTTATCTTCTGTTGGGTTCAATTTTTTTCTTCATTCAGCTTTTTTGATATTCCAGGTTTCATAGCAGTATGTTGCAACTGGAAAATCATGGCCTTGTTAATACATAACTTTGTTGTTAGAGTAGAATCTGATTGTTTTAATATGTCTCTATATCTGTAATAGTCTTTCCTTAGAGTAGCAAACAATTCCTTAATTCATGGTTTCTACTAGTATCCCTATGAATTTTTGGGTCTAGAAAAGTAAAATAAAAGTAAAAGTAAAAGTTTTTTTTTTATACTAGATTGACATTGTATACTGACTTACTCTAAGGGGCTTTTGTAATACTGAGAAGAAAACCAGCTTTTTCAACTCTTTTCCATCTTTAATAAGGTGAAGTCCTGTTTAGCTTTCCTTATTTCCAGCCGTCAAAATGGTATCATCGGCATATTAAAGTTGTTGATGTTTCTCCAGCAATTTTAATATGTTTTCTTATAAATGCCTACAAGAAGTCATTTATAGAGACTTCTGACTATAGAGTCAGATGACTATAGAGATTAATATTCTTGCTGTCTCTTGCCTCCTCCCACTTAACAAATATTTGCCTTCTAATTCAGCATTTTTCAAGATATATTCTGCAGATAAGTTAAATAAATCAGTCCTCTTCCAATTTTGAATCATTTCATTTTCCCATGATTCATTTGAACTGCGGCTTCTTCAGTAGGCTGATTAATATGTCCAGTATACCCATGTTTTATCTGCAGTGATTTATCCACTGTCATATCATACACAGTCAAAAGCCATTGTATAATTATTAAAGCAAAAATTTATGTCTCTTTGGAATGTTTCCATAATTGTAATACCTGTTTCTTCATATAAATGGGTAGATGTCATTTCCAACCATAGAGAGTCTTTTTAAAGGCAGGTATTATTTTTAACCAACCCAAAAGAGGCTGGCCAAAAATGCTTTTGGTCCCTGCATATACAAACCTTCTCCTGTACATATGTCAATTTGTTTACAAACCATCATTCCAAAGGCACTGCTTAAGTGTGAGCAGGGAAAATGGGAAGGTGAAATCTTTAGTCCTGTTTCCTATTATACTAGAAATTATGTAATGGCTTATATAGTGGATAATCTGCCCACAACAGCTCACAGATTTTTCATCCTCAGGTTGCTAAAGTCCCATTTCTTCATGTTCATTAACCTGCAAGTGTAAATTAGTTAATTGGTTATACACAACCAAACATGAATGTGATCTTCTGGAATCTTCCTTGCTTACTTGTCTAGTCCAAGCCTGAATCTCATTGCAACAGCAAGAACCTGCCATCAGAATTCAGCCATGGTGAATGTGTGGGAAACATTGTTCTAATCATAATTTATAGCCCCAAAGAAAACTTTCCTTGATTACGTTTTCTGTCTTTTTTCTTTTGAAATCACAGACCTGCAATTGTCATATGTGAGATTTTTCTGGAGAATCGTCTTTAATTGTGTGGCTTGAATGAATGTTTTCCTCAGATTTTCATGCCTTCAAATTGAATATTATGTACTAATGGTTGGTTGGCTTTAACGAAATAATTCTTTTCTTCTTAACATAAATAAACTGATTGTGTATTGCAAATGTGTATTCTAACGCATATGTCTCCTGTCTGCTCAGCCTTACTGCGCTTGCTGTTTCTAGCTGGTAGCATTTGTTGTTCGTTTTCGTGCATTGATTGTTGTTTCTTTTTACTAATACTTACAACTGCATGTTACATCTCTTGGCCTAGAACAGAAGTCAATATAGTATAAAGTAGTTTTCTGGACAAAAATAAGGAAGTAGTTATTATTGTCTTCTTTCTAGGGAAAGAAAGAAGAAAATGAGGATAATGAATCTGTTTATTTGATTATCAGGAAGAAATGTTACATTTTAAGGAATTTAAGGGAATTGCGTAGCTGCTATGTAGCCAGCATAGAGTAAGCATGTAGCCATTATATATATGTATAGATAGATAGATAGATAGATAGATAGATAGATAGATAGAGATAGAGAGAGTCATTATGATTGCAGTAACATTGTAAATACTACTCTTGAAATATAAAGCAAGATGATTCAAGAGTGAGGAACTCAGTCTAAGAGGAAAACAGTTTATTTCCTCATAAAGCCAGTATACTTTCTGAAAATAAATGGACAAATATAGCAAAATGTCCTATTTGACATGCATCCTATTTTGACTACAGATGAGAAATTGAATTGTTTATTTTTTTTTTGAAGCGTCAGATTACATGCCCTCTGAGTTACTCAAAAGTATAGAAAATTACAATTATTAATTTGCATTGTGGTCACTAGTGAAAGGAACACAAGAGCCTGGACACAATTCTGTGGTGATGGTCGATGAGATTATTTGTTCCAGTCCTCCGAAATACCGTTTCCCTGAAGCTGGCTTGCGAATAATGATTACCAATAAATTTGGGCCAAGAACCAGACTACGGATGGCAAGCAGGTTAATTATTAATGAGGTGAGTCCAGAGTGGAGAAAATAATTAAAACGTTGACTAGCTTAGACAATTATTTTTTACGAGTCCTAGTCATTTAATTCCTACTACGTTCTGTTCTTAAAGTAATTAATTCATAGCATAAGACATCCAGGGCTTTCAAAAAATTACATGTATTTATATTTCAATTTACATATTGAACTATTTCATAAATCATATTTATAATTGAATTATATTACAATTGAAATTATGGTAAAATTAAAGTCAAGTAAATAAAATTGAATTTATATAAATTTCAATAAAGTTTATTGACAATTTCAATTTATAAATTGAAGCTATATATAAAAAAAGAAATAAATCCTCATGCTGGTTGATGGGAATTTTTTTTCCAAAGGTAAGGACTTACCATTAAAATACACAGGAGTGGTTGATGCTGGAGTCCTAGCGCTGCGAGTCGGGGAGAACTCCTGTCATTCACTTCAGCTTCTGTCCACCTAAGAGTTCGAAAGCATTTTTTATGCAAGTAGATAAAATAGGTACCACTTTGGTGGGTGGATGAGCTGGTTCTCCATGCAGGCAGGCAGATTCCTGCCCTTTGAGCCTTCCTGGCTGCATCATTCCTTTGCAAGGCGGCTCTGGTGAAGGGAGAGACCTTGGATGACGCTGTAGGAAGAGCCGCTTGTCTTTCTTTCTGGTGTGGTGCACCATGGGAAGCACACAATCATTTCCTACAACAGAGCTTGTACCTTGGCAACGACACTACTACTCTGCAATTGCAATATAACAATGCCTCCTAGCTAATGTAACAATGCCGTAGCCTAATAATAAATAATAATAATTAGAATACTAGCTTCTTAGAATTTAAAAGCCCAGGTAAATAAATAATCAAACCATATCCAGGTGTTTAAAGAGCAGTATGCTCTTAAAGTCATTGGGCTTTTTTCTGTACATTTTAGCGTCAGCGTCTAATTCATTCTTCCAATGGCCAGTTGATTCAGAATGGAAGACATGAGAATATTGAAAATGGGGCCATCCATGCTGACAACCAAGAAGAAACAGAACACATTTCCCAGTCTCCATTTTCACCACCAGGTAAATATTCAAGGCACGTTATGGAATAAACAAAAGAGCAAGAACATTTCTCTAGGAAAATCCTGCCAAAGAATTAGGGCTACAAAAAAGAATGCCATTTTTTCCATTAGGGTTGGGAATTCTGGGAGATGAAGTCTACAAACCTGAAAGTTGACAAGTTTGAAAAACACTGTTTTAGTGGAAAACTGGAGTTGACCTATGGAATATCTATGGAGATTCTCAGTAAACCAGGTCATGGTTCTCCCAAAGATGTTTTTTCAAAAGGCAATTGGACTTTCTTCGTTTTTCCTTGAAGATGTTTCACTTCTCATCTAAGAAGCTTTTCAATTCTGACTGAATGGTGGAGAATGGAAAGATTTAATGACTAGATGACTGCAAGGAATATAAAACACAGAAAGTCCAGTTGCCTTTTGAAAAAGCCCCTTTGGGAACGACCTGTGGAATCATTTCTTAGGCCTTCTAGAACAGTGTTTCTAAACCTCAGCAACATTAAGATGTATGGACTTCAACTCCCAGAATTCATGTTTTTTGTCTTGTTTTGAGCCAGTGTAACCTCTCTAGCTATAAAATGGTATGTAATCTCCAAAAACAAATCACTGCAGTGTAGTAGCAGAAAAAAAGAGGCAAACATTCTGCAGCACTTTAAGCTTGAAAGTAATTGCTAGCAACATTCAGAATCAAACTGTAATTCTGGCTGATGATTGATCCGCGGTCTATACATAACTTGGGCAAATTGCTTTGTTGATATCTGACTCTCATTTCATTTCATTTCCCCCCCCCCCCCAATTTGTTTAGAATCCTCAAAGTGGGAGAAATTTCATTCACCCCCCCACCCCCCCCACCCCCATCTTGCTCTTTTCAGAAAATGTAGTAGACTAAATTATGAATAAAGCTGGTTTATAATGTTAGCATATATTTATTTGATGTTCAGCATATTTTAAAATATTACTTTTTAACTTACTTTTGATTTTGTGTGTGTGTGTCACTGACAACATTCAAGAGCAACTGTTAAACTTTAGGCTATAATAGTAGAGGTTTGGGAAAGAGGCTAGATAAGTGGCTGTTTTGATTTAATGGACTTCAGAAAGTTATTTCCCATATATTCAACAATTTTCTTCTGCCAGAATAGACATTTTAATTTGGTGGGAACATAAAGAATGGCGAAATTATGTGGAGGTTGCAGCCAGGATTTTGAGAGGCTGCTTGCAACAAGCATCCCTTAATTCATGTACCCTTGATCCAGGCAATTGGATATGATTAGGAATGTTTGAGAAGCAAAGCTACTCTTTGGAATGTGCATTTGTCAAAATTTGCAAGGCAGTAATTGAAAAGCATACAGACTGCATAAAAAAATCCATACAATTCTGATACAAAGTAACTGCTCTGATAAACTGATATTATATCAAATACTACATACTGAACATAAAAAGATATATTTCTGGGGAATCTATATTATTACAGTATTGTGACCATGGATTAAGATTTACATTATTTTCTGATCAGAACATGATTCAAAATAAGAAAAGGTAGGCTTGTGCTTTAGTTCTTCTGTCAGGTATAAATGCCCTACCCGTGCCAGGGACCAGCTATAGCTCAGCAGTGCAAGGGTTAACCCAGACACCCACCTGGCCAGCTCCTCCCATAGGCCCCTCCTTACCTGAATCCCCGCCCACAGGTACAAAAGGTGGGCACACTCCTCCATGTTGCTCAGATCCTAATATAACCAAGTGATGATGTGATGAACCTGCAAATAAAAGGAGAGATATTTTACTTGAAGTCTCAAGTCTCTTTATTGGGCCTGATCCACCAATCCTTGTAACAAAATGGTAGCAGAGGATGGTTGGTAAGGCCCAGAGATCCCAAGACACAAGACAAGGACCCGTACCTACCTGCAGAATGGCGACACCCCCGAAGCAACGGGAAAGCAACCCATCGGACTCGCCAGGGAAGGCAGGAACCTCAACCCCCCCCAAAGCCTCCGCGACGGAAGAAAGGGGGGAGATCGAGAAAGGGAAAAGAGCCCACCACGACCAAGAAGAAGAGAAGCTACGACTCAACGTCCTGCAGCTGTTGAAAGAGCGAGCCGGCGACAAGAACCTCCTTGCCGACCTGCGGAGCTTCATAATCGACCGCGAGGTGGCAAGGAGCGAAGAAGGCTCGGACTCCGAACTCGAGGAGCTGGACTCGGTGAGTGGATCGCCCAAAAGGGCACTTCCAACGGCCACCGAGCCCCAAAGCCCCACCCTAAATTTGAAACGGCGGCCATCTTTGTCCATGTGGTCGGACAAGATGGCCGACCCCCAACCAATCAACAAACAGAATTCAAAATGGCCGGCGTGCGAAAAATGCCGGACCATGAGCCATGATGAAAGTGACCGGGGAGAGGGGACCGAATCCGACTCCGACCCCTGGTACACCCCCAGCGAGCGGCAAGTGGATAGGGCCATGAAGACCCTTGCCGCCGCCTTCGGCCCAGGCCTCAAAATCACTAAAGAGAAGCCGGAGAGGCCAAAACAAAAGGGAAAACGAGGAGAGGGGCAACGAAGCACCCACCCGAGAGCCACCGACGCCCGCGACAGCTCGCCAGCCCACCTTCGCACCCCAGGGACACCGCGCCTCCGATCGCCCAGGCCACACACCCCGGACCGCATGGATTGGGGCAGCTACTTACAGCCATCGCCGGAGCCCCAGCACCGCCAGGATCTTCGTTCCGGAGAAGCAGCTGCTGGACGACGCCTTCCGGAGCACACCTGGACCCCCAAGGCCGAAGCCGAGGCCTACCCGACCGACAGAGGCCTCTACAGCGGAGCCGCGATGAACAGGTCCTTCCACAGCGACGGCGGAGCTGAAATGGACTTCGCGCATGCGCTCTTCCGCCTAGAGGAAGAAAAAAGAAAAAAATTACAAAGCGGGACTTTTAAAATACCGGCAAGCGTTCCCATGCCTTTCTGCTGCTATAGGCACATAAGGAACCATGGACAACAGCCAGCAGTAAGTAACTTTACTAATAGTGCTGGGAACTTACCTGTTGACTTTCCCAAGTTGAGAATGGATGGGGGCAATATCCTAGAGTGGTCACAGCAACTCCAAGTGGTATTCCTAAAAGAGAATATGTCTCATTTTATTAATGATCCCCCAGAGAGACCATGGTCTTTAGAGCTGGATTGCATGCACCACAGGGCATTCTACCTTTTAGTTGCAAGCATATCACCCACTATTTACCACTGTATTGGACATAACCTCACTGTATCAGAAATTATAGGAAAAATGTTTGGGTTATTTTACAGTGAGAGTGTGTCCACCACCACCCAAATCTCCAAAGACTTCTTTTCTGCCAGACTTAAGCCAGGAACACCCATGAGTGAGCACCTAGTGTCCTTAAGCGGTACCAGGGCAGAGCTACACCTCAGGGGAGAGGTTATTTCCGACCAGATTATGAAGAGCGTAATAATTAACTCTTTAGATCACTCATGGAATAACTTCTTGACACACTTAGATACCGTTAGCCTGGGAATGCTATCCGTGGAGAAGCTATCCAATAAGCTGATCGCGGAAGATAATCTGAGAAGGAGCCGCCCCGGCCCTCCCAGAGAACATAAGAGTGAGAAGAGAGTAGTCTTCCAAGAGAGACAACACAACATGCCAGAATGTTATATCTGCGGGTCAAGGGGACACATCAAAAGGGACTGCCCCAAGAACTATAGGGAGAGAGGCAGACCAGAGCACAGGCACAGACAAACGGAAAGGCACACATCGGAAGAAAGGTATAGGCGCAGGGACTCACCCAACCCCAGGGACAGGAGGGGGAACAGAGACAGCTCACGCGACAGCAGGACAGGGTCCTTATACGGGATAGGTGAGCGCACACACATCACATACCAAGACAAAGACACCAGCTCATGGCTCCTGGACTCGGGAGCCTCCAATCACACCACCTACAATCAGAAGCTACTCTCATCATTCAAGAGGGAAGACTTTTCGATCAAAGTCGCAGACCAAAATCAGGTTAGGGTGACAGGCAAAGGGACAGTTACATTGCCAGGCTTGGGAAAAATAGAGGGGGTGCTGCTAGTCCCGGGGATACCCCACAACATCCTAGCCGCAGTAAAACTTAGCAAGGAATCAGGGGCTGAGGTGACCTTTACAAATGGTTATGTCAAAGTTAGCAAGAATGGGGAAGATATAGGGAGAGTAACCGTCAACCAAGGGTTACCATACATAACTTTCCATGAGGATGACGCCCACAGCGTGTGCACCAGTTCAGAGGACACAGAGGGCACAGATCAGGGCAGGACTGAGGGAGAACAGGTAGATGGGAGAGAGGTAGATAGCGATGGCGACACGACACAAGAAACACGACACAACAGACACACCCAAAAGGGGCCCTCAATAGGCAAACCCATGCATGACGACTGTGCTCATCTGCTACACCGGAAGCTAGGGCACGCCAGCTTCCCCGTGGTCCAGAAAATGGCCAATTGTACCGAGGGTGTCAAAATAAAGAACTGCGAAAACTACCTCGAGTGCTCGGTGTGCAAATGTTCAAAATTAAAGGTAAAACCCAGGCCCAAGAAGTCGTTACGCGCCGCCAAACAAATATTCGACCTAGTTCACATGGACCTGGTAGGGCCCCTAAGGCCATCCATAAATTACAAGAAAAGATACTTTCTCACCATAGTAGATGACTTTAGCCGATATGGCTTCGTCTATACTTTAAGGAAAAAGGATGAGGTCTTCCAGAAATTCAAAGAGTTTTACAAAAGAGTAGAAACACAAAACAACACACAGATCAAGCAAATCATGACTGACAGAGGATCTGAGTTTCTATCTAAGGACTTCTCCCATTGGCTCAGATCCAAAGGCGTGATTCACTTTACGTCGTCCCCGTTTTCCGCCTTTCAGAACGGGGTCGCAGAACGGCGCAACTC
Source organism: Arizona elegans (assembly GCA_022577455.1). Taxonomy (NCBI): domain Eukaryota; kingdom Metazoa; phylum Chordata; class Lepidosauria; order Squamata; family Colubridae; genus Arizona; species Arizona elegans. The sequence continues at coordinate 26,000,580 of JAKOOJ010000001.1, read as the reverse complement.
CACGCTCCAGACGATGGTCAGGTGCGCCTTAGAGGACGCGGGCATTGGCCAGCACTTCTGGTCTGAAGCCCTGGTCTATTCCAACTACACTCTCAACAGAACATGGTCCAGTGTGATAGACAAAACACCATACGAGCTCATGTATAACAAAAAGCCACAGATAGCACACTTACATGTGTTCGGCGTGACCGCTGATGTCCACATACCCAAACAGTTACGCAAAAAAGGGGACAAGGTATCCAGAAGACTGAGGTTTATGGGATACGAGCCAGGAACCAAGGGCTTCAGGTTTGTGGATAGCAATAATAGATTCGTGATATCTAGGACAGCGACTTTCCATGAGCAGGCCAACTGGTCCAGAATACACTTAAACGAGGTACTCACCAAGCGAGAGGATAGTCCAATTGAGCAAGCTCAAGACGAAAGCGAGGCAGTGGATAGACGGGAAGGGGGTAGGCCCAGGCCCAACCTCCAAGGCATCAAGGTTGAGGGATGGAAGGAGAATCACCCCAAGATAAGTGTAGACTCACTGACCCAAAGAGAGGCCAGACATCTGCATAACACTGAGCAGATGGTAGACAGACCGGTCAGGTCTACCAGAAACCAATTGCCAAGAAGACTAAATGATTACGTGATGCACGTGCACACGAATCACGTCACACCCAACTCCTACGAAGAGGTATTGAGACTACCCCAGGAAGAGAGGGCAAAGTGGGAGTTAGCCATGGCCAAAGAGCTGGACAGCCTGAGGAAGCTAGAGGTCTACACCCCAACCAAAGTCCCAGAGGGCAAGAACACAATAGGCACCCGATGGATCTTTAAGATCAAAAACTTAGAGGGTGGGCAAAGCCTATACAAAGCAAGATTAGTTGCCCAGGGGTTTGCTCAAAGGTTCCCGGAGGACTACACTGACACCTACTCGCCCACCGTAAGGACAGAGAGCGTAAAAAGCGCCTTGGTCATCGCATCTCTGCTAGGACTGGAGGTGCACCAGTTTGATGTACAGACCGCCTACTTGCACGCCAATCTAGATAAAGAGATATACATCAGAGCGCCTCACAGCAAAGAAACCAACAGGGGGGACACCTGGTTACTCCACAAGAGCCTATACGGACTGAAGCAATCGGGCAAGCGCTGGTACGAATGCTTGGTAGAGGCACTGAAGTCTATGGGGTTCACGGCGACCATAGCTGACAACTGCTTCTTCACCAGGAAGGAGGGGGACTCGCCAGAATACATCCTGGTTTACGTGGATGACATACTATATATCAGCAAGCACGAAGAGAACCGCGACACCTTCGCCAGCAGACTGAGCGAGCACTTCACCCTAAAATACCTCGGAAAGATAAACCGGTACCTGGGGGTGCAAGTCAACCAAACACCAAAAGGTTTCCAGCTGTCACAGAAAGAGAAAATAGAAGAGTTACTCCATAAGTGCAACATGGCAGATGCCAAGGGGTGTGATTCGCCCATGCAGACGGACTTCCTGAGAAACATGCATGATGAATCACCCGGATTTGAAGACAACACGCTGTACAGGTCAGTCATAGGCTCTCTCCTGTATATCGCTAACTGGACAAGACCGGACATTGCTCTATCAGTTAATTTATTGTCCAGACACGTGAGCAAACCCACCACATACCACTGGGACGCGGTGAAAAGGGTGCTAAGATACCTGAAACAAAGTGCCAATGCATGCCTAACCCTAGAGCCTGAAAAATCCAACGAACCCATCCTCTCCTGCTACGCCGATGCTGACTGGGCCGGAGACACCAAAGGCCGGAAGAGCACGTCTGGATACATATTCTACTTAAATAACAGTCCGGTGCATTGGTATACAGGCAAGCAAATCTTGGTGGCAACCTCGACTACCGAAGCTGAATACATATGCCTCTCCAAGGCCGCCAACAACCTCATCTGGTTCGACGACCTACTGGCCAGCGTGTGGAAAGAACCAGCTTACCCAATAAATGTTTACGAGGATAACAAGGCCGCTATAGAAATATCCATGTCCGACGCTGTAGGGCAAAGGTCAAGGCACATAGATATAAAGTATAAGCATGTGAGACAGCTCTCCAGAATCGGTTTCATAAAGGCCATACACTGCGATACAGAAGAACAGACTGCAGACATACTCACAAAACCTCTGCAGGGCAAACAACACTCACACTTAGTTTCCAAGCTCAACATTCGCCACAGGGTACCAACCAGTCAGTCAGGCCTACAGACACAGGTCAGGCATTTAGAGGGGAATTTGTCAGGTATAAATGCCCTACCCGTGCCAGGGACCAGCTATAGCTCAGCAGTGCAAGGGTTAACCCAGACACCCACCTGGCCAGCTCCTCCCATAGGCCCCTCCTTACCTGAATCCCCGCCCACAGGTACAAAAGGTGGGCACACTCCTCCATGTTGCTCAGATCCTAATATAACCAAGTGATGATGTGATGAACCTGCAAATAAAAGGAGAGATATTTTACTTGAAGTCTCAAGTCTCTTTATTGGGCCTGATCCACCAATCCTTGTAACATCTTCCTCTAGTAAAGGGTCTTTTTTAAAAAAAGGTTTATATGTAAATGCTCCATGTCTGTGAAAAGTAGAACTGAATCATCAGGATGCTACTGGCTTTTTAAAACAATCATCCCCATCCCTAAATTGGACAGTGAAGAATCTGTTGACTAATTAGAACAAGTTAACAGGGAGAAAACAGTCATATGGCATCTTTGTAAAAACTATTTCTTTTTCAGTGCTTGATTTGAACATTTTAGAAAGTGCTAGGAACAGTTAGGAATTTGAGGAGAATATGAGAACATTTCCTAGGACACTTCTGTTGTTAGAAAATGACTCCAGTCTGCTTTCTGGATAATTTTAGTCTAGCTATTGATTTATAAAATAATGTAGTCTCGAGTTAGAAATGACAGCTTGGAAAATTGATCATAGCTAGGTACTAAAGTTTCAGATTATACCTAGAAATAGTGGGTAACCCAGCTACTTTCCTGGACAGAAGCACATTGATGTTAGGAAAGATATAAAGAGAACCATTAGCTTTTCTTTTGCCAAAGCCATTGCGATCTTATATTTTCTGAATTTCCTTTTAGATCCAATTTATGTCAGTTTAGACAAATCTGAGTGCTGTAATGGCTATCTATCCTGGAAACAGTGCTCTGCTCATTTCATGGTCTCTTGTTGATCATTGCTGGGAATGCGGTGGTAAATTAGAATTACTACTATCTTAGCTGTATACTGAAGAGTGCCCCAGTGTTGCTTTCCTGAATGAGAACCATTTATTATTCATTTTCTCTTATTTTAACTCTGTTGTTATGGTTGTTTTTAGTGATGAAAAATATTTTGCTTCATTTTTTTTAAAAAAAAATCTGGTTAACATAAATGAACAAGCTGGGAAGAACTGAATAGTAGACTGTAGAAAGTAGTGGCCACAATTTATCTTGAAGAGGGCTTTTCTGTCCGGGGGTACATCTTATCTTTCTTGTCCAATTTGCCTTGTTGAAATGCTTCATGCCAATGTTCTGGGACTCTTCCATTAGTTAGAAAAAGTCTTTGCATTTGTGGGTACATGTAGCAGCCTCTGTTGACAACTGACTGTGCCAGAGGAAGCAAATAGAGCAATGTGAAGAATACAACAACTTTGCTTTGTAGAGTACTCTCAGAGCAATGCTACTCCCAAAGCAATGACAGATTGAAGCATTTCTTGAAAAAGGACCTCAGTCTATGCACGAAGTTAACCAGTAGGAAGATATATTTGTTCATTAACTGGATGGTTTCACTTTGCCTTTGAAGAGCTTGCAAAAACTTCATGATGCAGATTGTATCAAAATCCCATCAATCCCACAATGGAAGTTTTGCCTTGGTTGTTGTTTATTTCTTAGTCTCAGTTTAGAATATTTAACTGGTTTTATTCTTTAACATCCTAAATGCCCTTTAATGTCCTAAAGAAGGTCTTGCTTATTAAAAGGATTGTCTCTTCTGGTCAGATATTATGACTTTGATTGGCAAGCATCTTGGAAAAAGTTTCTCCCTTCCTAGGACCATTGGTTGGGAAGAGGGATCCTTTTTCTATACCACTCCAAACTGTGACAGTCTTTTCCTTTGAAACTGCAACTGCATCACTATTACAATTATATTTTTTCTCTTTGCTTTTCCCAAAAGTTTATTCTCATGTTCTTCCAAATATCTTCAGTATGGCTATTATATGGCTTAAATAAACAGGTTTTTTTAAAGGATCTGTGGGTGTTTTTGTTTGGTGCTTTCAGGTCAGTCTTGATTCCTAGTGACTGTCTGGACAAGTCTCTGCAGTTTTCTTAAGAAGATTAGCCTGCTTGTTAGGGCAGAGAGTACTTAGCTATGTTAAGTAATTTTCCTGTAATAACGGTAGCAGCAGCAGTAGTAATAATACCGGTAGTAGTAATAAAAATATGATAAAAATGCCAAATTCAGTCTAAACATCTGATTGACTGTGTGACCAACCATTTATTTTAATCATATTATGTGACTAACCATAATAATTTAAGGATTGTGATTTAAGAAAAAAAAAAGGGATGAAATCTACACTTTTCTGGATATCAAGTCAAGTAGATTTCATGAAGGAAACACACGATTCACAATAAATATGGAGAATGGAGGGAAGACTGAGATTGTGTATTTGGCTACTATATATCTTCTTATACAGGTAGTCCTCAATTTACAACAGTTCATTTAGTGACCGTTCAAAGTTACGACGGCAGTGAAAAAAGTGACTTATGACTGTTTTTCCCACTTACAACCATTGCAGCATCCTCATAGTCATGTGATCAAAATTCAGTCACTTGGCAAAGAACTCATTTATGACGTTATGGGGTCATATGATTACCGTTTACGATCTTCTGACAAGCAAAGGTCAATGGGGAAGCCAGATTCACTTAACTGCTGTATTGCTAATTTAACAACTGCAGTGATTCACTTAACAACTGCTTCAAGAAAGGTCGTAAAATGGGGCAAAACTCACTTAACAAATGTTAGCAACAGAAATATTGGATTCAAATGTCGTAAATTGAGGATTACAGATTGTTGGGGGCAATATGCTGACTCTGTAAACCGCTTAGAGAGGACTGTAAAAGCACTATGAAGCGGTCTATAAGTTTAAGTGCTATTGCTATTACCTGTAACCCCAAGCATGTCAACATCTTGCCTGCTTTTCAAGATGTCCTTGCTACAAGTACCGCTGCTCTTCGCAGAAACATGAGCAGTCAATGTAGCACAATTCAGACATGCTGTCCCTCTCCCCAGGTCAACTCCGTTAAACTGGGAATAGGATTTGGGTTCCCTTTCTTCCTCTACCTTCCTCTCTACTAAAATGCACAACTATAATATTGGCTTTATTTCCTTCTAATCTGCTCTAGTACATAACAGTACAGCAGTGTACATCAACAAACTTTTTTTTTTCTTTTTGCTCTCCAGAAGGAAAAATGGAAAAAGTTAAATGGATCCTGACCTGGCCACTGATACTTCTCCTCTTTTTCACCATCCCAAACTGCAGCAAGCCACGCTGGGAAAAATTTTTCATGGTGACATTTCTCTTTTCCACAGTATGGATTGCTGTGTTTTCCTACTTTATGGTATGGATGGTGAGTGATTGCAAAGATATAGGTTGATTAAGGTAACATTTTTTTATGAAGTTAGGTAGAAAACAAAGGCAATAGTAATGAAGAACATGACTATTTGAGTCTAACTGAAAGAAAGCAAAGCAAATGTTTGATATGTGCAATATCAGCATTCAAATATGTTTTTTTTAATTAAAGGAATCATTGTGATACTTAAAATTTAACCTCCTCTTTTTTTAAAAACATTTTTTTTCATCTTTTGTTCCTTCATTTTTCTAACATACCTAGCAAATATTTATGCTACTGCAAAACACCATATCTTGCATCCAATTAAATTAGCCCTTTGGAGCCTGTTAAGACAATCTGTTAATCAACTCACAAAGGCAGACATTGACCTGATTGGCATTTTTTCAATAACTAGGAAAAATAAAACTTGTGTCACAGTCCCATATTTGGGTTTCAGCGAAGGCCAGGTGAAGATTCTTCTTTTCTCACAGTTGAAGGTGGTGTGATTATTCATTGGATTACTATTTTATTTTTAATCCAGTCTTAATTTCAATCTGGTATCCTTTGATATTTATTTATTTATTTATTTATTTATTTATTTATTTATTAAATTTATATACCGCCTTTCTCCCAAAGGACTCAGGGCGGTGAACAGCCAAAGGTAAAAACACAAAATTTAAAATTTAAAAGCAATTTAAAATAGATTAAATAATTCAGCCCAACAGTTTAAATACCCCATTAAAATTCAGATTAAAATTAAACAATTTAAAAATTAGGCCAGCCCGGCTTGGTGAAATAAGAAAGTCTTAGGGCCCGGCGAAAACTTCTTACGTCCGGGATCATCCATATCTCTGGGGGGAACTCATTCCAGAGGGCAGGTGCTCCCACAGAGAAAGCTCTCCCCCTGGGGGCTGCCAATCAACATTATTTGACCGACGGCACCCCAAAGAGCCCCTCTCTGTGGGAGCGTACTGGCCGGTGGGAGGCTCTCGGCAGCAGAAGGCGGTCTCATAGATATCCAGGTCCTAAGCCATGGAGCGCTCTAAAGGTGATAACCAACACCTTGAATCGCACCCGAAAGACCACCGGAAGCCAGTGCAGCTCGCGCAGGAGAGGTGTTACATGGGAGCGCCATGACGCTCCCATAATCACCCACATGGCCGCATTCTGGACCAGTTGGAGCCTCCGGGTGCTCTTCAAGGGGAGCCCCATGTAGAGAGCATTACAGTAGTCCAGGCGGGACATGATGAGGGCATGAGTGACCGTGCACAAGGGATCCCAATCCAGAAAGGGACGCAACTGGCGGATCAGGCGAACCTGATAAAAAGCCTCCCTGGTCACAGCCATCATATGCTCTTCTAAAGACAGCCGTGCATCCAGGAGGACACCCAAGTTGCGAGCCCTAGATATGCTAGATCTACAAATTCTAGAAAAGCCCAGATAGTTATTGTTCATGCTGTTAGGAATTCTTAGAATTAGAGACCAAACATGGACTCATGAAGCATCCTATCAGGAAAACTGTGTACTATTAATCTCAATTAAACCAGGAGCCTGGTTTAGCTCAACAGACAGAAGCACTGTAATTTAACATCAGCTGTCTGCAATTAAAGTAAGATCGAATCTCACCAGGCTCAAGGTTGACTCAGCCTTCCATCCTTTCTAAGGTAGGTGAAATGAGGACCCAGTTTGTGGGGGCAATAAGCTGACTTTGTATAAATATACAAAAGTATGAAGGCTATTGCTTAATGCACTGTAAGCCGCCCTGAGTCTCCGGAGAAGGGCGGCATATAAATCAAATTAAAAAAAAAATAGTAACAATTCATTGATCCTAGTTTAATCCAAGCAACACAGGACAGCATATATGAATATCTCTTTAATCCTCAAAGAACTAAATCCCTTGAGGTAATTTTGGAGGTAATATTGGGATTAATCTACAGTCAACCCTGTGAACTTCATGACAAAATGTGGACTTGAACTCAAATTTTACTAGTCTTACCCATGTACATTAATTTCTATGCTTTCTTTAAATTTCTGCTTCATGGAGGAGAAAAAAATATTCCTTGAAGATAAACAGTTTGAAATTTTGAAGTTCCAGCAGAACCAGTTTAGACATAACTAGGTAAAGATTATGATCATGCATAGTTTCTGCATTCCTAATATGCACATTCTTTTTTCCCCTCAGTTTTTATTGATTTGATTTTGATGCTGCTTGATTCCAGCCGACTCTGGGCAGCTCCCAAAATAACGAACATAAAAATACCCCATAAATATAAATGTAATAAAATTAATGTAAAAAAAAAAGAATTACATGACAATTAAAAGATGGTAATCCAAACAACACTTCAATACATATACAAAACAGATTATCCCTAGAAATTCCAAAACATTTTTACTGTGTCCTAGGATTGGCCTAGAATTGCTGTCACAACTAGCAGGCATGACCTTTGCAAATATGGATTGAAATTCAACATGTATAGAACATGTTAGATTTAGGAATATGTTCTACATAGTCAGTTTATGGCTGCTAATTTGTTGTAGCATTAGAAATTCTTGTGTTTGTTAGCTTGGTTCATTTTAACACCCACTTACTCAAGCAGTTAAAGAAGGTCTAAGAGTCAAAATGCTCTTATTGTTTTCAACAACTTGTTTTTCTTTGTTGCACAGGTAACAGTGATTGGTTACACTCTAGGGATTCCTGATGTTATCATGGGCATTACTTTCCTAGCTGCAGGGACTAGTGTACCAGACTGCATGGCCAGTTTAATAGTAGCAAGACAAGGTAAGGCCTGCACTGTTTTCAGATAAATGCTGTGCTTGTTTTCTACATTAGTAAGCAGAGCTCTTACATTATTGATGTAGAGATGGGGCTGAGATTGTTAAAATCACATTCATTTAATTCAGGTTTTTCAACACAGTCTAATGTAATTTGAATTGCCTAAATTAATGTCTGAATCAGAATGTGGGCATCCATCCTTTCCGTCTGAAAGAAAATACCGTGTAGGAGAAATTGCTTACAAACCACTGTACAGTTTTGTGATTTGGAAATACATAAAATTGTCTGAATGAAAGTGTGAGCCTAAAAATTCATGACATTTTTCACACATTTTTTAAAAATTACAAATGATGGCAAAACAGAAGACAAGGCTGTGGTTGGAAAAAATGTAATATTATGGGAAATGAACAGATGAATTCAGTGTAAGAAGTGATGTGTATCTAAATAGGAATGAAAGTTGAATAAAGTCACTGATCCAGAGGCATGTCCAGAGATTCTCAGTCATCCAGGTCATGGTTGTCCCAAAGGGTCTTTTTTCCAAATTTTCTTTGTTTTTCCTTGAAGATGTTTCACTTCTCATCCAAGAAGTGTCTTCAGTTCTGAAGTAATGAAGTTCAGAAATGAAGAAGCTTCTTGGATGAGAAGTGAAACGTCTTCAAGGAAAAACAAAGAAAGTCAATTTGCTTTTTGAAAAGACTTTTGAGGGTGATCCAGATGCAGTGATCCACAATTCCCATTATCCCATTCAAATCAATCGAAAAGCACAGCTAATATATTTACAATTCTTTGGACTGACTAAAAAGTATCTCAAATACCCTGTTTCTCTGAAAATAAGACATCCCCTGATAATAAACCCAATTGGACTTTTGAGCGCATGGCAATAAGGCCAAGCGCTTATTTCAGGGTTCAAAAAAATATAAGACAGGGTCTTATTTTCGGGGAAACACTGTACTTGGGAGAGAAATATATTGATACAGACTTTAGTACACCTTTTATAAGAGGGTACTAGCCTTTTCTATATTTTATTCCGTATCTGTTATTTGTAATGCAAATTCATAAGCAAAGTTTGGATCAAAAACACTAATTTAAAACACTATCCTCCTTTCTCTTATATAAGCTTCTTTTAAAATATTGCCTACTTTAAACATACACATGTGTAATATATAATCAAAGGGTGTTTTATTTCACTAGCATTAATCTTGTGTAGATTTAATTGATTAAATCTCAGGTGCTTAAACAAAAATATTTAAGTAAAAATAAGCTTGGGAGCTGCCCTCCATTAATCAGGAATCTCTGTTTTATGCTTTCATGTAAATGTAATCCCTTTATGGGTTTGATTAATTTATCAATGCAGTAATTTCAAACTCACCATCAACTTGTTATTCCAGTCTCAAGAGTTAAAATAGACTATATTTTATCCATTTTTTCTTTATGAGTCTGTATTGGTGCTTTATCAATAAAGGGTCAAATTTGATATTTGTAAAAAATAATAATTCCCCATAGAAATTTTTAAAATTCATGGGATCATTACATTGGAAGGGGTGTGTTGTTTTATCTGGGAATCCACACAGAATTCCATAATGTTGGAAGAGGCCCCTTGTTCTCTGTGGGAATCTAAACTAAAGTATCTCAACAGAACTAATTTTTTTGAGTTACATTTTAAGATTCCAAATATAGCATGTTACCTTCTGAAGTCAACGTTTTGAGTGTCTCAGGATTATAACTTACTTTGGTTTTAAGCACATTTACAGTATATACCTAACTTGCCTTTTCTCTCCCTCAGTTAAAAATAATTGGCCCTGTGAAGAATTACTGTAGGAACCCTGGCCAGTTTACATTCATTATCTCGAGACCTTTTGGTACAGGAGAAAAGCTTATCCTCCCTGCTTCTTGCTTGTTGTAAAATAAATCATTGTGCAAATCAAAATGGCTTGAATTGTGAACGGTTTATTTTTCAGGATTAGGTGACATGGCAGTGTCCAATACAATTGGAAGCAACGTGTTTGACATTCTTGTGGGGCTTGGCGTTCCATGGGGTTTACAGACTATGGCAGTTCATTATGGCTCATACGTATGTATCCAGATGTAAATAAATCTGTTCAAAGTTTTTGTCACAGAAAATATGATTAAAGAAAACAATTATTTTGGTATGGTTTAGTTGAAATTGACTTTCCCCGGCTTGATAATCTGTAAATGCATTGTGAGCTGGGACAAGAGCTCTCAGTGTATTCAACGAGACTTTCACCATGATGGCCAATTATGCTAGAAATTGAAGTAAGACCATATGGGAATTGTGCCAAGGTTCAGAAAAGCTACCCTAAGTATCTTTACACAAATCTATATGGAAAAATTCCATAAAACTATTTCTACAAAATACATACCTCTTTCTTGGCCAGGGTTACAACTGGGTTTGAAATAAGATGGCAAAACATCTTAGAAACATGTGTAGTACACAGAGGTCTCTGCAATGTGTTTTATATTTCTCAAGAGCCTCCAGTAGGAACCAATACTATCTCGTGGAATCTCTTAATTGTTTCTTGTGTCTCTTAAGGCCTCTCCAACTGACATTAGAAGCTCAGTATAATTCTTTACCTTTGACTAACATTGTTCTCTCTAATGTTGTCATTATCATAATCAATGAGCCCCCTTCAAAAATGTTCAACTGTTTCCTGTCAGGCCTAGAAGCCATCTTTTGCATTGGGTCTTCAGGCCTGCCACATTTACTGATGGGGGATTGTATGGAACATGAGTGATATATAGTCAAAATAACATTCCTTTCTCAAAGAGTCAAGGACATCTTGCCCTGCACCTGGAAGGCTGGAACTGGGAGGCATTTCCAGTTGGGATGGTGTTTAGATTGGACCATGTGGTAGACATGTGGGTACTGGGCAGGGACTTGGACTTTCCTTTGGGTGGGGAAAACCTGGAAGCTTTCAGATTTGGGTTTTCCCAGATGCCCCAATATGACATATCTAATAAAATGGAACTTTGAGGAACTTTAAGCCTCAGAGTCTTCTTTCGTTGGGGGTGTTACTTGGAACCCTGACATTTCTTTTGTACTTTGGATTCCTGAATGGAATCTATTTTGCAAGATTAAATCTCTGTTTCCTTCTGTTCAACAGACATTGCCTGTTGAATTTAATTGGAGATGAAATCATGACTATTGTTTTTACATCCTCTATTTTATATTTTCTAGTGACTGTATTCTTGAGATGTATCTTTTCTGATTTTCATAGGTTAAGATAAACAGCAAAGGACTAGTTTATTCTGTTGTGCTTCTCCTGGGGTCTGTAGCTCTTACCGTAAGTAGACTGATGAATTAATTTATTTCAGCATCCAGTCATATTAATACAACGTATCTAGAGATGAAATATAGTTAACTTATATTTGCCATGCAAAATGTAACTACTATTATTTAGTCAACATATCCATTTAACAGACTTTACCAATGAGTTGTACTATTAAGAAACTTACATTTATAAAAATAATTTACAACTTTGATTGGAAAAATGAATCGCTTTAAAACTTGCAAAAATATGTGCATTAAAAAGCTTGTATAAAATAAAATCCTGGTTTAACAGTACATTCAGGTGATACCGTGTTTTCCCGAAAATAAGATCTATCCTGAAAATAAACCCTAGCTTGATTTTTACACGTGTGTCCAATATAAGCCCTATCCCCAAAATAAGTCCTAGTTAAGACCCTGCCCACTCTGTTGCACCTGGTTGCATGGGGTGGGGCAAGGTGCATGGATAAAAATCAAGTTATGGGGGGGTGGAGCTGTTTACCTTCAGACAGTTGCAGCCAGGCCTCGCACACCCTGACACCTGCCTCGCCTTGCCGGCCTACTTCTTCTTTGGCTGCTTTCCGCCACTTGCACACATCTCCCCCAGCCTCCATTTCACTATAAGAGGCCTTCAGGAAAGGGCTCTGCAGTCAATAAAAGAGCTCCGGATTGACGTGCGCAGTGCCCCCAGTCTCCGTTTCGCTGTGAGAAGCCTTCAGGAAAGGCCTCTGCAGATGAGAAACGAGTTCCAGATGGACGTGCATTATGCCCCCCGACAGGGGTGAAATGTAAAATTTGTTACTACTGGTTCTGTGGGCATGGCTTGGGGGGGTAATGTGACTGGGTGGGCATGGCCAATTTTTTTTTTAAACTTTTCAAAGCATTTTCTCTAATGCTTTGAAAAGCCTCTGCCGATCAGGCAACTCAGCTGGGATCGTCAGAGAGGCTTTTTTAAAAATGCTTTGAAAAGCCTCTCTGACGATCAGGCAACTCAGCTGGGATCGTCAGAGACTTTTCAAAGCATTTTTTTTACCACCTCTTCCACCAAGAGGTTGCAGAAAAAAAATGCTTTGAAAAGCCTCTGACGATCCCAGCTGAGCCGCGCAATCATCAGAGGCTTTTTTTTTTAACTTTTAAAAGCATTTTTTTGTCAGAAGAGGTTGTAGAAAAAATGCTTTGAAAAGTAAAAAAAAAAAAGCCTCTGATGATCGTGCAGCTCAGCTAGGCATAGTGGGAAGGGCACAGGGATTTTTGCTACCGGTTCTCTGAACCACCCGCTGCCATCGCTACCGGATTGGGCGATCCAGTCCAAACAGGGAGCATTTCACCCCTGCCCCCCGACCTCCATTTTGCCGTCAGAGCTCGTTTCTTGCTGCAATTTCCTGAACGCCTCTTCGGGCCTCTGATGGTGAAATGAGGCTAAAGGGCACCATGCACATCAATCTGGAGCTTGTTTTTCAGCTGCAGAGGCATTTCCTGAGAAATGACAGAGAAATGAGGCTAGGGTGCACTGTGTGCGTCAATCCGGAGCCCGTTTCTTACCTGCAGAGGTCTTTCCTGAAGGCCTCTGATGGCAAAATGGAGGCCGGGGGATGCCACGTGCAAGTGGTGGCATGCAGCCGCAGAAGAAGTGGGCCAGCAGCAGCCACATGAGCTCCTGCTGGGCAGGGCTGTCAATGCCGCCACCACCACGAGGTGAGACAGTGGAAGACATCCCCGAAAACAAGACCTGGTGCCTCTTTTGGAGGCAAAAAACAACAACATAGGACTGGGTCTTATTTTCAGGGAAACACCGGTATGTTGTCTGTTGAACCTGAACCTATCAATTTATGTCATTTGAGAAAATACTTAAGTGACATAAATGGCTCCAGAATTTCTGCATTTCATGGATTTACCAGACAACTTTTAGCAGTCACAGCCTGAGGATCCAATCTGGGTCAGTCACCAGGACCAGAGGTTTAATCTTCTAAACTTTTGGATTTGTGCTGGAGCTCATCCTCGGGGAATATCTCTCTCACTATAATGTGTCACATCCTCAGTTTAACAGACAATAAATGGGGCTATTGTATCCTCTAAACTGAGGTCCAATATGTATACAGAGAAGAACCCATAAAAACATATAAAGTGGGGGAAGAATGGAATAAAATATTAAAGTTTGATGAATTAAAAAAATAGAGTCAGATGATAGAGTGAATCTATCAGGCATAATAGTTAGAACTCTTATACTGTTTGTTCAGGTAGCTTAGCAATTTTTTATACTAACTCTTAATTGAAATCCACAAAGCATCCCAAGAGACTTATTTCTTGATATTTGTACAACACTTAAAAGTAACATGTTGGATTGTCACCTAATTAAAAAAAAAACAACCAATTAAGCATATGTTCATAAAACACTCATTTCCCTTTATAGATATGCTAATAACTCCTCCACAAACATTTTGTATTCTAGGATTTAGAGTTTCTCCAGTTGTAAAGGTCATGGAAATTAGTTTCTTTGTATGATTTCTGAAATTCTCATTTGAAGTGCTTTTTTTTTTTTTTAGCCTACAGCATATATTGCTTTCAATCTTAAATAATTCATTCCCCATATTCTTACAGGTTGGCGGGATCCACTTAAATAAATGGAAACTTGACAGGAAATTGGGCATCTATGTGCTCACCCTCTATGCCATTTTCTTGTGTTTCTCGATACTGATAGAGTTTAATGTCTTCACTTTTGTCAACTTCCCAATGTGCCGAGAAGATGACTGAGAAGTAAAGCCAAGAGATGTCATCTGTTTTGCTTTAAGTGTCAGGAGACATTTTTACACTTCAACTCCAAAACTCAATGTCTCTCCTGCTTCATCAACGTAGAAGCAATTTACCTGGGAGGAAAGGACATATTTCTTTGACAACACACAAGCTCAAGACTACTAAAGCTTTGTCATCTGTTCTTCCTCCTCCTCTTTCTTCATCAGGTACCCTCATTCAGCTGTGCTTCCTGCAGCTCAGTATGAGGTTTTAAAGGATGGTGTCCTGTTTCAGATTCCATTCTGGTTTGAGCATCATCAATATCAAACTGACATCACGTCTGCCATGGAAACACATTTTCCATTTGATGGCATGTGGGTCTTCAAAGAAGAGGAAAAAAGAGTAGATTCAAGATTCTACCTTGGCTCATTTCGAGGATCTCAGCTCTGGGCTATCATGTGCTTACATGCTTATATGCATGAAGAACCTTGGTTTTCCTTCTTTAAATGCTCTATTTATACAGAAGTTTCAACAATGCTGAGGAGATCATCCTCAATAGTAATTTATCATCTTTTAAAAATGTTTTTGAAAGATACAACAATTTTACTAAGAAAAAGATGGAAAATGATAATGCAACACTATGATCATGTAATTCTAAAAATCTTGGAACTTAAACTATGGCAACCTGGATAAATATCTGTGCTTGAAAAAGATCAAATTGTTCTACAGTCAATGAAGAACAATGGATAATATCTAGAATAAATGCATATGAATATTAAGTTGACAAGTTAGAAAATTGCACCAGCACCAATGTGCATATTCTAATTTTGGAGGAAAATGGAAAACCTTGGGTGCTCAATAATTGATTGTGATGGTAATGATCTGGGGAAAAGTGTATAATTGAGATGCCTTCCAACTCTTAAATGAACTATGAATTTGAAAGTATCTATATCTATATCTATCTATCTATCTATCTATCTATCTATCTATCTGCTTGCGTGCATATGTGCACACACACCAAACAATAATTGTACAATCCCCAGTTTTATCTTGTTTTAAAATCAGAAAGGTGGATTGCATGAAAACTGGCCAGCAGAATATGGAAAAAAAGTCTGCTGGTGTTTGGAAACCCAGTACCTGCATGTACATTGAGATAATTATAAAACATGGTTCAATGTGCACAGATGTTCTTCGGAGGTGTGTGAGTGAGGTGTTATTCAATGCAAATGCTTAAATTATTTCAGAAGATTGATTTCAGAATGATTCAGACACCTAAATCAATTCAAATAGAGCCTCCAATAGCAATGGACTCTGTTAGGACCAATTCAGGCCTTAAGGTGCATGTACACATGTAAGGAAAATTTCCAATTAATGTGAATTGATTTAGATGTATTTTATTTATGTTCCTTCAATTCACTGAGTTAATCTGATGCTTTGAATCAGTGCAGTTGATTCAAAGCACTGAGTATTTGCACAGATCATTTCCTTCATAACTTACTTGAATCCCCTTTTGATCAAAAGCTCAGTCTCTCATCAAGCCTTGACAATCTTGAGTCAGCTGATCCTGGGAACTCTTACATATTTCACTATTTGTCCAGTAAAATGTTTGAGACAAAACTAATTAAATTTGAAAGTTTTCACTTTAAGCAATCTATAACTGCATGGAAAAAAACAAAAAAAAATCAGAATATCTACAAGAATGCAATAACAGTCATTGCCATTACATTATCTCTGAGCTAGCTTCTTAGTTTGCTAGAGTCATAATCTGTTTTTCCCCATATCGCTAGTGACTCTCACAAATAAAATATATTTGGATATTTATGAGTATAATGGAAAGGAAATCATAGTCTATAAAATATAAGATTTGGGATATTAACGCAGCAGGGAGACAGGATAATCCCATTTCTCTTTTTATGCTTCTCTTGTATAAAACCTGACACAGGACATGAGCTTTCCCAAGATTTACCCACTGCCTCAATTTGTAAGCTTCATGAGAAATACCGAAAGATGAAATGGAAATTACAGACATGTCTTATTGTCAATTCTAAGTCAATGAAGATTCCATTTCATTCATCACTAACATTACCACTATTAAAATGCTGAAGAATGCAGAGATTTCTAGAAGCACAGGTTACCTTTGTACATAATTTATTTTTTTAATCTTCTTTGCTATGTAAATATATTGAATGGCTGAAGAATATGAGTTTCAAACCATATTAAATCTATTTTTGCATGCATAAGCATTAGGCAAAGTTCCAAAGAGCAGAGTATTGCACTTCTGTCAGAAAGAAATACATTTTTTCACAAGGAATTTAAAAATGGGTATAATCACTTACGATTTATTGAGGATGGGACAGATACTCCAGCAGATTAACAATATCTCTATTCACAAATCATGATGTTCCCAGTATAAGAATCCCTAAGCACCCAACTCAAGCTGGTACAGTTTAATATTTCTCCCAGAGGTCAAATTTTATTTTATCCCAGTCACTAATTCACACACTAAACCGTATTTGATTATTTAAATCACAAACATTTGGATTCATGCAACATGTTAGACTATAAACTAAGGTCGTAAACTAAGGTTTACAATTCCCAGTGGTTGAATTTACACTAAGCCAAAACCATACAAATTCACATAACAATATAAGGTAATGAAGCCAATCTCAATGTGATCTCAATATCATGAGTTCACAGTAACCACAGGAATACTTCTTGAAAAGGGAGAATATGAGAGGGAGAAAAAGCCTTGCCCTTAAATATCTTCCTCCCTGACAAAATGCAGATAAATATAGTAGTAGGCATCTAAGAGAAAGTTACATATAGATATAACCTGTAGTCTGTTGTCTGCTGCACTCAGCATAAATGAGCCATGAAATTTGATTGATTTAACCTCAAACAGAAGAATTCTCAAGGGAACCCAATCTCAGGGTTATTTCACATGACATGTGGCGTGCTTGCAGCAGTAGCAAAAAACCCAGTCTTCCATATGGTGAAATGTATGAAGATCATGTTTCCATATGCATAGCTTCAGTCTATGAGAATATTTATATCTGCTATCACGGTCACATGCTTAGGGTAAACCTAACAATACACAATGTGAAATTGCTCAAAATTTAGTTGCAAAATGGTCAGATGCTTTATAATCAAATTTGTGCATGTATGTCTGAAGCAGATCAGAGGCATTTACATATCTGTACAAGTATTGGGAGAGAGGTTCAAAGGCATTTCTTACCTTTTGAGTTATTTCTTCCCATTCTTCTATAGATGTTATGCATTCAAATTAGTTTAGGTTTAGTTTAGTTTAGTTTAGTTTAGTTTAGTTTAGTTTAGTTTAGTTTAGTTTAGTTTAGTTTAGTTTAGTTTGCATTTATATACCGCCCTACTCCCGAAGGACTCAGGGCGGTGAACAGCCAAAGATAAAACACATATAGTATAAAATTTAAAAAACAATTTAAAACACATTAAATAAATTTGGCCCATACTGATTAAAACACCCCTGGTTTTGTTTTTTTTTTAAATTAAAATTAAACAATTAAAAGGAGTTACCCAGAGTCATAGTTCGTTTACAAAATAAAATTCTTCACACAACATTTATGATATTTAAAAAATGTTGTGTAAATAAGATTATTTTGCAAAAAAATTGCAAAGGGAGAAATTCTGAATCTTCTTTTACTCTCTATAATTAATATCAGTATTGATAGGGATAGCAACTGAAACCCACAAATCAGCTTTAGTATAGTAATAGGTGTCTGAAGAATTTCCTTCTTCCTAGGATTGGCACAAGCAAGGTAGAAATGACATACTTTGCCCTTTATGTCTGGAAAAATAACAGGCAAGGATTTTTCCCCCTAAGAGCCAGTAACCATTTACATCTGGTTTAAGTGAATACAACCCTGTCTGATATGAAGTAAGCAACTTATTTTTTTTAAAAAAAATCTGTAAATATAATTCCTTTTACTAGGAAAAGCATTGTTGAGCATTTTTCATTATCAGCACTTTAATCTGGTATTTTCAGCATTTTACACAAGGGGACAGCAGTCTTCCTGAACAGAATGTATAAGCATTTGGATACTTATACTGCACTATATATGAAGTAATAGATCAGACTATAATACCTCTGTCTCTTTCTTTGATTGGATAAATTATTATAAACACTGTATGTAATGCCCCAAATATTCCTTATTCGCAAAATTGAGGTTTTGCATAATAGCATCAGAGGAAACGTCTAAACAATGTTTAACCTTGAGTAACTAACTTTCTGTTTCATGTTTTCTGTGAAAGCCATAACAAGATTGAATAGTGACAACAAGATGTGTAATATTCTTGGGCAGTTCTCTCATGGGGCGGGGGGGGTTTGCCCGCTTCTTTCTTCTTGGATTTCATAGCCTAATAATATCCTAGCAAGCTACAAATTCTAGACATAAATCTAACTAGTTGTGGCAAAATGCCACAGAAATTGCACTTTAAGAAATCTTAGTTTACAGAATAACAGAGTTAGAAGGGACCTTGGAGATCTTCTAGGCCAATCCCCTGTTCGACTCTATACCATTTCATTCAAATGGCTGTCCAATCTGTCCTTAAAAGACTCAGTGATGAAGCACCCACAACTTCTGAAGGCAAGCCATTCCATCGGTTAATTATTCTCACTGTTAGAAAATGTCTCCATAGTTCTAGTTTGGATTACAAAACTTTATTGTCCACAGATGTTAATTTATACCTGGTCTGTTATATTACTGATTCCTTTTAGACACATAGCAATACAGTTAGCTTAATCCTAGGTTATTATATTTGCCATATCTGTAAACATAAAACCATTGAGGTGAGTTATGGTCACCTGTCTGCTTGACACAGGGTATATTGAACTAAGGCATATCCAGGAGTCAGCTGTTCAACCTCTGCTTCAAGATCTCCAGCAAGAACTATAGAGTTCTCCAGCCTTCTAAATAATCGATTCAGTTGCCAAACTACTTTTATTCTCAATATCCCCCGCAATACATTTTATTCCTCCTTCACACATGCATATGATTTGCCAAATTGAAAATATATATGACAGTGAAAAAAAGTACATACGCTAATTTTCTTTTTTAGTTCTCAGAATAAATTATGTGATTACAAACAATCCATATGATTAAGACCATTGTGAGTTTTTGGGAACACCAAGTATACCCATATTTTTAAAATAGTTTGTCAAGTTGGTCTCAAATTCTTGCTTTGCATTTTTTATGCAATTAGTGATCTAAAAATGAAATTAATATATATTGACTTTTTTTCCTGTCAACACAATGTAATACCAAGAATTTTGCTGCACTTTCTCTCACAAACCAGAAAGAACTTCTTTTACTTGCAATAAAGACAAACTCATCACTGGATGAACTTATTACAAAAAGCTCACTGTTCAGTAAAACCAAATCCATTTCACCATATTATTAATTAAATTATGGCCCTCTTACAATAGCACAGATTTAAGATATTTTTATTCCTCTCATCCTTGTGGACAGTTTTCTAAAACAGATATGCTTGTGCTTATATATTCCTGTTGTTATTATCTCCAGTAAATAGAATGTTGTTTGTTTGTTTGTTTTTCCTTTCTATAATTTCCTTTCAGAAATTTATATCTTTTCATATTGGTTTCAAGGCAGTTATTGGAGAGTATGAATAGACACATTAAGAAGCAATTTGAATAGAATCAAAATGGGGCAAAATAAAAATCTGTGCACTAAGGAAGTGCACTCAAGCCACTTCAATTCTCTCTAAAATACCTCACCTACCAGTATGTTTCCATCCTCAGCTATCTCAAAATAATCAACAAAGCAGAATGTTTTGTGCTGTTATTTTTTGTTGAAAATTGCTGCTAAAAGCCTGACTCTTTTGTTTGGAAATTGTCCTCACATTCTAAGAACATCATATTTGGACAAGTACTGCAAAACAAGGCTTTGCTTTTGCTTTTGCAGTTGTGTTTCTTTTCCTGACTTGTAATGATTTGCCTTCTGATCCTGGAATTCAAGTCAGCTTGGAAGAGAGTTGGTCCACTTATCATTTGATCAGTTTTTCCCACTTCTTTATCATATGTTGTCATACCCTGTTTCTTTTTATATTATTTCTAATATTGATGATAAAATCCCTGCAACAACTTAATCTTGATTTTATTTATGATTTGAGTTCTGCTTTGCTTTGCTTCTTGAAGAACAATTCATAGTGAGTAATAAAATGCAAACAACCAAACAACTAAAAACAAAATATAATTTAAAGCTTCGGGGGGAAGATGTATGTCCTTGTTCAGTGGATTTTAAAACACAAAATTATGAAAAGATTTCCATTTATATATTTTTAAAAATCATTTTGATACTGACTGTGCTTCAGAAAGTTGTATTTATTTTACCAAAATCCACCAATTGTGAATATTACAATTGGCACTGGTCTTTGCTGCTTCTTTTAATGTTCAGTTACCTGTCATTTTTCAATGAAATGAAGATATTAGATTTCTGTAGATCTTTGGATTAGTATTTAATTATAAATACTGTCTTAAGTGTTTATATTAATGCAAGAAATACTTTTAAGCAGAAGATGAATGTTTGTACCCATGTGAACCAAAGACTTACCCTATTAAAATTACAGCACCTTAAAATTTAAATTGCAGAGGGCTTCCTTTGCTACTTCGTTTCCAAACTATCTCAAACTGTGTGATTTCCGTATTTAAAGATGATAGAGTTTGTGCAGCATGAACCTTAGTAAAATAGTGGATTGTATACAGACATACTGTAAATCATCTTAGGCTCTCATAATCCACAGAGTTAGCTATTTTGAATTCAATTGTTTTATCTGGTTTAAATTTAAATCTAGATAATAACTCACAATATAAAAGCTAAGTAGTTTCAGCTTTGCTGTTTGTGCCATTTAACTTCAAGCAAAAAAAAAAAAAGGAGGTGGGAAACAAGATCTAAATTACTGATCTATAAAAATCTAGCAAGAGAATAAAATATGCAGCTCAGTTGTCCTAAAAATCTGTTTAGGTAGTTGCATGAAATCTCTTATTACCACCTTCAGAACTTCTAAATAGCATGGATGAACTTCATGCTATCAGAAGATCCTTAATATATTGACAAATCCAGCAATGAATATCAACACATTTTCAGATATGTAGAATTGGGAGGGGAAGGATGGCAGATGGTAGAAGGGAATTGCAGGGTGTGAGAAGGGCCCTAATATGCCGTGAACAAAGAGTGTTAAATAATAAAGTAATAAATCTTAAACTTTTTCCCCCAAGTCATTTGAAAAATCACTAGTTGTCTTAGTAGATTTATTCTGTACTGAAGAAAATATTATATTCTCTGCATTTTGAATAGCTGCCTGCCAATGGCAGGTACTAAGAAAGCCCCCCTTTACATGAGATAAATAACTCAGGATAAATAACTATTCTGTTCCAGTTTGTGGTTTAGGATTGAACTTGATAACAAACCCAGTTAATGTCATCAGAAAATTAGGAGGGGAATTATTTACATATATTCGTATCTAATCAAAACCCTTTCTGCAAACCTGAATGGAAATTGTGGATAAACTGTAATTCTAAGACCATCGTTGTTAGAAGAATAATTCTAACACCTTCTTGTGAACCTCTGACTTGACAGACAGCCTAATTTTCCTGCAGCTGCACATCGGATGGAAAATAGATTGGTAATAGAGAACCAACATTTCTCAGGGAAGCTTGCACTGTATATTCTTTCCAATCTTTTAATTTGCTCTTCTGAAACTTAACATCAAATGAACTTCTGAAGAATCCTTGCTTTTGAGGAAGATTGTTTAAAAACCACAGCCTGAGAACAAAGATGTCACAAGACTGAAGGTTTTCATCAAACAGATAAAGGCAGCATTGCACCGTTGGGACACAATGTGCCAGCCTTTTCATAAGTGTGGGTAGCTTTCCAACATATATGGAAGAGGGGCAGAACTTGCGTGACAACCACACAACACTGCTTTTGTCATTTTCCTCAAGCCCCAAGCACTAGTAAATGGAAGAAAGTCCTTTGGGGTTTAAGTATATTAACACGGCAGATGATTCTTTCTCTTTTTTGTGCTTTATATTGTCTTTGTGATGCATGACATATTCCTTCCTCCCCCAGCCATTGCTGTCCTGAAATTCAGAGCACTTTAAGCAAACAATAGTAATTATTGGTCTCTCTTTGTCCCCGACACTAATTTCCCCCCAAAGAATATTGCAATTCTGTTAACCCAATATTAGTAGCCTAGAATTGTGGTGAAATCTAAAAATATTAGTAGAGCCATATCCTCCAAAGAAGACAAGGGTCTTTTAGAGAATGAATTGCTGCTATTGTTGCTGTTATTTACAGCAGGAATATAATTCGTATTTATCAAATGTGTGTAAAATTGTAAAAAAAAAAAATGCAGTTCCTCAGAAAACAACAGTTTTCTTCCTAGAAACGTCTCCATAAAAGTCTCTCTTTGTTGGGGGAAGAGAAATCGGAGACGTTCACAAGCACAGAATGATTCCTGATTCAGAGAGGTTTTATTTATTTATCAAATTTGGATTCCACACCCATCTCACTCTCAAGTGAGCATTTGTAGCCTGTTCATCCCAGTCTGGGGGATGATGATCCTACTTCTCCTGAAAAAAATGATGAGGCGCTTTTTATAGTGCTGCTGGGAGAATAGAAAGGATAACTTTGTAAATTGAATTACAGAGATATAATTATTATTTATTTTTTCAATGACTGTGACCTTATGCACTGTGAATGCTTTTGTGATATGGGGTTCTTTGTACAGATGTATATGTCATACTGAAAAATTGAAATGTGATAATTTATTAGACAATATTGGCATGAATATTGATTATTTTTATTGTGAAAAGAAGGGACAGAACCCAGTAGTTACTGTAAACAGAAGATTTATATTTAAGATAATAAACCTAGCAGTCAGTATTGCCAGGAGAAAGAAAAAGGGATACATACATACTTATGTACACCGTTAATAAAACGTATAAAAACAACAGGAAAGTGGTGTCATTTTTTTTTTTGAAAAGTATACTCAGATATTTAGAAAAAACACTGTATTGTTTAGTCCTATATTCAGAAGCAATCTGCATCATTATTGTTTTTTCACAAGCTGACATTATTTCAAGGAGAACATTAATTTCATCACCAGCTACATCATCATCATCATCATCCTCATAGCTAGGAATTATCAGAAGTATGGCCTACCTCTTCTAAATGGCCTCAGGCTGGAAAAGGTCAGGGAAACCATGACAGCAAATCCAAGGGGAACTTTTATATTGTAGATAGAGCCAATCTAAACTCTTCCTACTTGGGATAGCCCTTACTTCAGTAGAGTCAAGACTTAAGGAATCAGAGGATGCAATGCATCATCAGAATTAAGAGAGTCAACACCACCATTTTAGATTAATACTGTAAAAGAATTCCTGCAAAATGAGATCTTAAAGTTATGAGATCTTAAAATTATTCAGAAGTTACAGAATCTGAACTAAAAAAAAATGTATCTAGAAGAACACTGCAAAACTTGCCCTGCAGTAAAATGCTGCTTTGGAGAATAACCCCCTTGGCCTGATTTATCTGTGCTAGCCTGTGAGTGTACCTTAGAATAGAATAGAATAACAGAGTTGGAAGGGACCTTGGAGGTCTTCTAGTCCAACCCCCGCCTAGGCAGGAAACCCTACACCACTTCAGACAAATGGTTATCCAACATTTTCTTAAAAGTTTCCAGTGTTGGGGCATTCACAACTTCTGCAGGCAAGTTGTTCCACTTATTAATTGTTCTAACTGTCAGGAAATTTCTCCTTAGTTCTAAATTGCTTCTCTCCTTGATTAGTTTCCACCCATTGCTACTTGTTCTACCCTCAGGTGCTTTGAAGAATAGTTTGACTCCCTCTTCTTTGTGGCAACCCCTAAGATATTGGAACACTGTTATCATGTCTCGCCTAGTCCTTCCCTTTATCAAACTAGACATACCCAGTTCCTGCAACCGTTCTTCATATGTTTTAGCCTCCAGTCCCCTAATCATCTTTGTTGCTCTTCTCTGCATTCTTTCTAGAGTCTCAACATCTTTTTTACATCGTGGCGACCAAAACTAGAGGCAGTATTCCACGTGTGGTCTTTCCTAGGCATTATAAAGTGGTATTAACACTTCACGTGATCTTGATTCTATCCCTCTTTTATGCAGCCTAGAACTGTGTTGGCTTTTTTGGCAGCTGCTGCACACTGCTGGTTCATATCTAAATGCTTGTCCACTAGGACTCCAAGATCCCTCTCACAGTTACTACTGTTGAGCAAGGTACCACATATACGGTACCAGTGCATTTTGTTTTTCTTCCCTAAATGTAGAACCTTGCTTTTTTCACTGTTGAATTTTATTTTGTTAGATAGCGCCCAATGTTCAAGTCTGTCAAGATCCTTCTGTATCTTCTGGAGTGTTGGCTATTCCTGCCAGCTTGGTGTCATCTGGCCTGGACTGATAGGGTAGTATATTTTAAATTTTTTAAAACTTTTCATATTTTGTGTATATTTGTTGATTTTAACAGTTGCTTGGTCAATTGTTGTTGTGAGCTGCCCTGAGTCCTTGGAGATAGGGCGGCATACAAATTTTATAAATAAATAAATAAATCCATCCATCCACCAATCAATCAATCAATCAATCTGCAAATTTGATGAGTTCCCATCTATCCCCTCGTCCAAGCCATTGATGAAGATGTTGAAGAGCACTGGGCCTAAAATAGAGCCCTGGGGTATTCCACTGCATACTTCCCTCTATGTAGATGCAGTTCCATTGAGGACTACATGTTGAGTGCAGTTGGTCAGCCAGTTATGAATCCATCTGGTGGTGATGCTTTCTACCCACATTTTTCTACTTTATTTAGTAGTAGGTTATGGTCTACTTTATCAAATGCTTTACTGATATATCCCCTTCCTGATATATCCCCTTCCTGATATATCCCCTCAATTGTGTCAACTCACTGGCTAGCACAGAGCTGCATTAAATAAAGGGTAGCCCTGCCAGTTAAAAACCCCACCTTTGTCAGTTTTGCCTCGGGGCTTGGCAGAAAATCACTGATCTCCAAACACAGAAGTCTTAGTTCAGCTTCTTGGCTGGACTTGGCAAAGATTTATGGCCCAGCTGGATTAGAATTTTTATGGCAGATAAGAATGAATCCTCACTCATGACCCATTACAGTGCAAGTATATCAGAGAGGGCTACACACACACACACACACACCTCTTGAAACACAAAGCATCTTCCACTCACCATTCTGAACTAATGGATTCTTGATAGGCAACTGAGCCTGGCACAGAATTGGGAGGGCAGCAGCATGAAGACAGTTTGGTCATGGCTACATGCCTCTGTCCATCCTTAACTGCTAGTTGCTTCTCTTTACCTTCCAAGAGTCAGATAAAGCTTCTCTGAGGAGAAGTGAAATGGGAGAACCTGCTCTTTGTCAAAACCAAAGGAAGCTGAAAATAAAAGAAAGGAAAATTAGGTGAATATTAGAAGGAATTCCATGATGCTCTGCGGAATCCTGTTTATGCTGAACAAGAGGCTCTAGAGTAGATCACCAATAACATTTAAAGAAAAAATTAAAGAAAAAATGGCCATCATATTAAGCCCCCCCCAAAAAAAACAAATATACTGTACAGTTTAACATTTGCAGAATAGGCCATCAAATTGTTTTTCTGAATATTGCTTGGTACTTTGAATTAAAATTGAAATGTTCTGTATGGATACTGTACAGCAGCAGCCCCCAACCCTTTGGGCATCAGGGATGGTTCCATGGAGAAAGGTTTTTCCGTGGATGTAGTTCCAGAGGTGTAGTTTCACGTGCTGCCTGCATCCCGTGCATGGGGCTTCACTTATTTATGCAGGCCGATTGCTGGCATGCCAGAGCCCTGTGTTGGTCCATGGACCAGGGGTTGGGGACCTCTGCAGTACAGAACCAGGTAGCTTCATTAAAGTGCATCCCTTCAATCTTTAAACTGGCAGAATAGTTATCCTGGCATAAATTTGCTGCCCTAACGGGGGGTAGAAAAAATACAAATGTAATAACAAAAAAAAGCAGATGGGTATGTGAAACACACACTCACACACAATGGTAGAAGCATTTGAAAACCTATAATACCCCCACCCACCCCGATAGTGATGGATGCATCAATAAATAGATTTCAAAATCTGGTTCTCTTTCCTGGTTTAAATTGGGTTCTGTACAGCACAGCACTAATGCACTCTCAAAAAAGCATTAATCTTGTTTTTAAACAGGGTCACCACTCTAGAAAGATAATCCCAAGTAAGAAACTGCCAGCCTAAAACGGGCAACAGATCCTGCCCTTAACTGCAATGGTAATCACAATGATGAAGAGTGTTACATTGAATCCGAGGCCAAAATTGTGTCACAAGAAGAGGGGAACATTTTTCTGGACAACTAAAAACAGGAACAGCTAGAGATGAGTAATTTCCTCAGATGTGGAGGAGATGAAGAATCACCGAACTTGTCTCGCTGCACAAAGTGTATTGAAAGAACTGGAAAAACTGGCTTGGTCAAGTATATGATGAAATTTGTCCTGCAAGTGTTAACAGTGAAAAGTGATAGATTTCATGGAGATATGGCTCTCTACATTTGGTTCAATGTGCCCTGAATCATTTAGCAGGAGGTTAAACTGTGCCCTTGTGAGCCTTCCAGAATGAGGATGTTGTTACAGGATACAATAAGGGGACCACAGGGAAAGATGTGGCATGATCTGTGGTTTATTTTATTCATTTGCATGTTTCCAGGTTGTCCTCTGTTTTTTTGGATGGCCTGTTCTTAGCCAATGTGGAAAGTGTTAGATGCAGATGTACAGTATTTGTACAACAAAGAATGGAGAGAAAGATTTAGGGCATTTATTGTGTTGATCCTCCTGAACTGATAGTCATCTACAATCTGCATAATTTTCTCAACTGCAGGTGGGTCCTCCTGTCTCAGGCAATTCTCCCCAAAATAACCCATTTGACTGGTTTAATTGTTGTTTGTAAAGTCCTGTTGGGATCATGAAGTATTTTTTCCCCTCTGGAATATTCATATCAGATTGTGATCCTGTTAGTAAAGGTAAAGATTCCCCTCGCACATATGTGCTAGTCGTTCCCAACTCTAGGAGGCGGTGCTCATCTCCGTTTCAAAGCCAAAGAGCCAGTGCTGTCCGAAGACATTTCCGTGGTCATGTGGCCAACATGACTAAACACCAGAGGTGCACAGAACACTGTTACCTTCCCACCAAAGGTGGTCCCTATTTTTCTACTTGCATTTTTACGTGCTTTCGAACTGCTAGCTTGGCAGAAGCTGGGACAAGTAACAGGAGCTCACCCCGTTATGCAGCACTTAGGGATTTGATCTGCTGGACTGCTGACCTTTCGATCAACAAGCTCAGCATCTTAATCTTGGTTATACTGTTTTACTGAAGTCACAAAGCACACACTTAAGTGCAGTCAGCCATCAACTAGTTGATTGGGTTCAAGGATCCAGTGAAACACAAACTAGCAAACCACATTTTAGCCTTAGTGTGCTCTATGAATCTAATCAAGATGGGGGTAGTAGATGGAGATACTCATGAGGAACAAGAGAGAGAAAAGATATTTCATTTTACATTTGTTTGTGGGAGAGACGGTATAGCAAGGTGATGGTGATGGAAATCAAATTATTACGTGAAAGGAAGTCTAGAGTTACTTCTTCACAGTTTTTTCATTGTCACAGCCTTATTATATTTGTGTGATTCTCTACCCTTTTCTAATTCAATTTATTTCTGATACAGTTGCAGGATATTTTAAATTGCACTAAAGGGTATCTTTATGTTTGAAATTCTAAAACTCCAGAGAGCTTAGGGGTGGGATAGGATGTTGATCTATTGATTTGAATTCTTGCTTCATCTCATCTTCCAAAAAGGGTTCTTACTGCCATCAATGTTGACTTTGGCTAATGAAAAAATCTCATTTAAGTAGAATTTAAATGACAAAAGTACAAAAGTAATTAATAAGATTCATCATATAGCCTGTATTTCTAATAAGGAACTTTGCTCCTATTGTTCTGTAGTTTCAGGCCAAGGACCTACTGCTTAATCTCTAGGAAGATTTTCTCAGCCCTTGACATCATCAAATATTGGACTGGCAAGCCATAATAATTCAAGTCTGAGAATAATTCTTGGAATTATCGACTAAGATTACTAGGAACCATCTCAAGAGGCCAATTTTAGCCAGTACTTTAATTGGCAGGATCGCATACAAGCCTTTATGGAAGCAAGGCTCAGGCTAAATTACAACTAAAGAAGAGCACCAGGCCCACAGTGAGAATCTGATAGTATTAACTCGTAAGATTATATTGCTTTCCCTTTTGTGTGAGTTGGGGAATGAAATATTGAGACTAGCTGTGGTTCAGGATGGGAATAGGTGAATGCTGCTCTTCTCTACTGCTCCATTGAATAATGTTTCAAAGTTAGGGGTCATGAAGATGATCACACTTGACTTCAAAAAGCTTTATAGGGATGGGGAGGGGCAAGTGCCTTTGGCACATGAGAATGGGTCATCTTTCTCTGTCATCCAGGTTGTGTAACACTTTCAGAACAATGATCATACATTCCAAAGACAAATGTTAGTTGGCTGCAGATCAGGACTTTTGCTAATGAGATACTAATTCATCATATTGCTGAGCACATTGTAAGCCGCCCTGAGTCTTCAAAGAAGGGCGGCATATAAATCAAATTTTTTTAAAAAAATGTAATAGCAAGCCCAGATATTTTGATGCAACGTCATTGGAAAAGTGGCATCCCAGCATTAAGAATTCCATTCTCACAGGTCCTATGTAAACAACATGAAGGCTTCCAGACTCCATCTGGTTCCAGTTACACCCTTGCATACACGACTCAGGAATTTGCAGATGGATATTGCTCTGCCGTACAAAACCCTATGCAGGACTTACTGTACCTAGTCAGTGCAGCCTCTCCTCCATAATGTACCTGCAAGCCAGATGAACTCATGGATTCCTCTGACTTTAAAAGAAAAAGCAGGTACAGAGCTGGTGACTAATCATCACAGGCCTTTTGCCTTTAGCCATCAGAGTTAAAGTTTATGACTAAAAATGGGCCTGTTTAAAAAAAAAAAAAGTAGAGGAAAGAAAACAAATCACCCTTGACCACCAAGGACTGCCTCTTCCTGACGGCCCCTGTTCACATAAATACAGGAAGTAGAAAAGAAAGATCATGCTCTTTTCAGAGCGTTTGGGAGTCAATTGAAACAGCGGTGAGGAAAAGCTTCCCTTGCCATTGTGCTGAATCCATCATCTGCAATTCTTCTTCTTTTTTAAATCTGGGGTGGGGGACACGGTCAAGAGGCGTGAAAGTTTTGACGGAAATGCCAAGGTATAACTTTCTCCACAAGGAAAACTTACAAGGATTCTGAAAGGAGAAGTTTCCGATTCTGGTTGGGATGATGAAAACATCGATAGGAAACCAGGGAAGCGGGTGAGTACTGAAACTTTAATAGTGATACTTTTTTTCCCCCAATTCCCAAAGGAAAGGTGTTTCTGTGTTGTCTCATCTCGTCTCTTCCCCCCACCCCCCACCAGCCTTCAGCTTCAGGCTGCTTGTTTGAGAATTTGTCTCTCTTGAATGGTCGCTGGCTGGCTTTATGTAAAGGCGCCAGAAGTGCAACTTACAAGATAACATTCACAGCCCTTTCTTCAGCGGAGTGCTGATTTAACACAACTGCAAGGGGGGGAAGGGGGGAGAATTACAATGGAGAGGAAATGAAGGCGAAGGGAGGTGAAGGAATTATTTTTATACCCTCATGGTTGATGTCTGGAATGAAAGCAAAACATACTCGTGAATCCAGAGGGAAAAAAACAGGCTTTATTTTTTCCCATCATTTCACCAGAAGCGGCTGAAGAATGACAAAACTTGCAAAGGTTAGGAATGACACTTTTGTCTGTAACTTGGTGCCCATCTGTAGCCAATCTCTGCTTGGGATCCAAATGAAATGTTCCCATTATTTTGGCCCTACGCTGTCAGAAAAACCTTTCTGCATCCCAAGCTGCTATTACTTGGACCAAAATAAAGAACCATTCCTAAAGTATGTTCTATATAGCTTACTGAATATGCAGACTTTAAGACTGTGGACAAACACCACACATGTCCCATTGCTGTGGTTCAGGGTGAAGACAAAGCTATGGCAAATTTTTGACTTTGCAAACAGATGCTTTTGATTTTATTTGTACTCCACCCAGAATTGCTCTGTGAAGGAAATGGGCAATTCTAAATTTGAACATATATAAATAAATACATGGTTCCACTTAATGTGGTAAGCTTTGGAGAAACCAGGGATGTTAAGTGTTGGGAGAGATTCAGGTTGAATGGGGAAGTGATGCTCATAATCACAAGGTTATCAGCTAACCCTAATAAAGTCACTAATCACTAGCATGTTTTTTACAAATGTTTTTGAACTGGTATATACGTTCCTTGTAATACAACTTGTTTTATGTGCTTATTAGAAGGATATTCCCCAGCGTAAAGGCCTTTCCTATAATATTAACCATAAAACAAAGGACATTTAGTCTAAATATTAAAAAGAACTTTGTGATAGTAAAAGTTATTAGGATCAAACAGTTATGGATTTCTTCTCTGTAGGTTTTTGAACAGAAACTAGATAGTGATTCTAGCAATGAATTGGACTTAGTTGCAGATTTCTTTTGATTCATAACTTTATGTGAGTCTATGAAATTCTAGTTTTGGCAAGCCAACCGTACTAGAAGCTACTGTCTGCATCTGAGATACTTCATGCTTGGATAAATTTAGTACATGGAAAGCATATTGTTGGCAGTCATGACTAGGTAGGCTTCACAAAGTTTTATCAATGCTGGGCATGGTCAGTCACAAAACAGATGCCAAACTCCAAGGATGCCCCTTAGCATTGAATGCATACCTTCTTTTTCTTGGCAGGTGGGTTCATTTGGAACAAAACACATCTTCATTTCCTATTACTCCTGAAATGTCTTTCCGCTTGCCATTTATTTTTTTAGTTAAAAGATTGTTTTAAAAGATGAAAATCATTGGCATCAGAAAGTTTAATAGAAGCCAAGTGAAAAGTTAGTGGATGTATTGCTGCTTATGAGCACTATATTGCCTGCTCCTTCTCTGCCTGTCGATTCAAAGACAGCAATTCTAAGGCTCCAACATCTTAGAATAACAATACCTTAGAAAAACAGCCTAACAAAATATGCAGGCAAAATTGCATTACATATATTTCTCTCTGCATTGCTTTATGCACAAGCTAGCTAGTTGTTAATTACTAGCAAATGCAATGTTTCTTATTGCTCTGCACATATATTGTATAGCAGCTTCGGAAAAGAAGGGAGGACTTGGTGGTAGAAGAACTGAACTGCAGGTGAGCAGACCACAATCTCTCTTGAATTTAGAAGGCAGATTTTCCAACTTCACAGAGATGTGTTTACAGTAAATTGAAATGTGAAATCCACATGGCAACTGGATTCTATGAAGTAATTAAGTCCACAAACAGTTCAAGAAACTATAGCTTTGGTGAGCAAAGCTGGACTGATAAAGAGGGGAAAAAATACAACAGCAAAATAAATCCCAAATGTTCTGGCAGAATCATCATCTCAAAATTCCTTGGTAGTTAAAGCCATAATATTGTATGCAGGTTATATGATTTTAATCTCATGAATTTAGATTAGACTGTAGAATGACTTCAGTGAAGTAAAGTATAATTGGGAGAGTATTTATATAAATAATTTGCAAGGAAGGACAGGATGCCCAGCAATTTTAGGGTTCTTTATATGGGAGAACTACATATGGAAATGGAGAACTTTCAATTTCTATGCTTAATGTAGTCGATGCATCTGAGAGTGAAACTCAAATGTAATCTTATTTTCTAATATAGTACAGTAAAAACAGTCCCAAGAAGATGACATCACTATTTATAAGTGCACTTTTTAGAACAATATAGTGTACCAGCCACTACAAATATACGTTTTACACACCCTTGAATGCTATTTCCTATGCAAATATTTCCAGAGAGCATAAGAAAGTACATGAGAGATAGATCTGAACTGACAGAGAAAGATTGGAAGCACATGCATATTTGAAATATTTCAATGACTGCTCTCAGTTACATCTGGCAATTCAATCTTTATCATAAAGCAGAGTTAGGGGGGAAAATTTTACAGGGAGTGAGCAAAATGACATACCGGTAATTGTCAAAATGAAACTGCAACACATATATGACTGCCTGCCTGCCTGCCTATCATCATACAATGTATTTATAAATTAATTATATATATTATGTTATGATATATATTGTGTATATAATTGTTTTTCTACTTTGTATAGAATTACCCTAGCAATTACCCTAGCAATGTAACACCTCTCCTGCGCGAGCTGCACTGGCTCCCGGTGGTCTTCCAGGTGCGCTTCAAGGTTTTGGTTAACACCTTTAGAGCATTCCATGGCTTAGGGCCTGGTTATTTACGGGACCGCCTGCTGCCGCAAACGGCCTCCCACTGGCCGGTACGCTCTTACAGAGAGGGACTCCTCCGGGTGCCGTTGGCCAAACAATGTCGGCTGGTGGCCCCCAGGGGGAGAGCCTTCTCTGTGGGGGCACCTACTATCTGGAACGAGCTCCCCCCGGAGATACGGAGGATCCCAGATCTACGCACCTTCCGCCGCACTCTCAAGACCTTTTTATTTCACCAGGCTAGTCTGGCCTAACCTCTCCCATTCTCTTTTTAATGTAAATTTTAATGTAAATTTTAATTTGTTCTTAACCTGGGGTTTTAAATTTGTCTTGGGCTAAATTGATTTAATTCGATTTTACTTCTGCTCTTAAATTTTTGTATTCTATGTGTTTTATCTTGTGCCTGTTCACCACCCTGAGTCCTTCGGGAGTAGGGCGGTATATAAATCAAATAAAATGAAAAAAAAATGTAAATGACTCAAATCATACTGCCCTTTTTGGTACAACAAAAGAATAATATTTAGGCCATATGTAGCATTTTCTACATATGCAGATCTAAGCAGATCTCTCCCCCCCTCCCCCGCCCAAAGTAGGCCCTCACTGGGAATTGCTTTTTAATAAGTATGTTTTATCAAACTGCGATATAAATTGTAATCTGGTGGCAAGTCTATATGAACCTTTTCTCCTAGCATCATGACATCTGACTCAGAAGCACACCACCTATTCCCCAGCCAGTCTTTCTGAAGAGATTTTAACTTAGTATTCATTTTTTCTCCAGACTGCCTTTCTGAAGGCTGGTGTCTATGTTCCATTGTGAGATTGTAATCCATCATGAAGTTATAGCTGTTTTGATGTGTTTGGAAATCCAGCTGTACTCAAATAAGGGTTTCCACAAGGGAATAAAAAAAAAAAGATGGCACCCATGGCACTGAGCAATCCTACCCCTTATTTACAATAGTGCTGCTTTGACTTTTTTGGCCCTCCCCCTGCCCCGTGCTTCTGGGCTCTGCAGTTTTATCTCCTCTGAGGACAGTAACAGGATGATGGAAGGAAATAAAGAGAAGGAAATAAAAAGCAAACAAGACTATGCACAGCATAATTAGAGCCAGGAGAGTTGCTGCAAACTATGCATAATTATGTTTTAATTTTAATTTTTGCTTCTGAACAAATTTGAATATTTTTAGGAAATTATTAGTTAAGCATCGATCCTGCCACGATTTGACCAATGATTGAGAAAAAGATTAGGTAATCATATTGTGTGCCAATTTCAGAGTAGCCTTAAGGTACAGTAGACTTCTACAACTCTGCAGTTGCACTCCAGATGTGTAGGTGGCAATTCTCTATTGGCTGAGGAGATTGGCACCTCTGGAAGGCTTCAGGTTGGGGAATATGTCAAGTATGCAGTATGATGAATATCTGTTGAAAATCTATGAACAATTTTGCAATGACTGCTGGTCACAAAGAATTACTTTGGCAGCAAACACAGGAATATATTT
Source organism: Arizona elegans (assembly GCA_022577455.1). Taxonomy (NCBI): domain Eukaryota; kingdom Metazoa; phylum Chordata; class Lepidosauria; order Squamata; family Colubridae; genus Arizona; species Arizona elegans. The sequence continues at coordinate 25,966,188 of JAKOOJ010000001.1, read as the reverse complement.
TGCCAGAGTTGGTATGTCCATCCCATTGGTTTCTTTTTGCCCATTCATATTAATTTTCCAAGTCTGACCATAAGCGATAATGAGATAATTTTATATATTGGGATAAATGACATTTCACTTTGCTGAGCAAAGTCATTTTTCACCTCTCTCCTTTAAGAGAGCAAAAGATGGGAAGACAAAACCTTGTGGGATACACAAATGTGGCAGTGTGAGGGAATAATTTGTTAGGAAATCTTTCCCTTCTGATCAGTAGTTATTCCGCCTAATACTTCTTATGTGAGCACTATTAAGTGGCTAGAGAAACAAACATATTTGTCTAAGGACCACTTCAATATATTTTTGTTTTATGCTTTAATATTATCCACTACAGATTACAAAAACCAGCAAATAAATTTAAATCAAGGCAGTGCAAGAATAGAAAAATCAATACAATTTTGCAGAGAGAATTGCATCTATAGAAATGCATGGACTTCTCTAAACCACAAATGTCTCCAGAAGTTATTTTTTTCAAGAACTCCGAGACAATATTTTGGAACCATAAACTATTCACATGCATTTCTTTCTGTTCCATGACCTCTGTCCAAGCAGAGTTGAAATATGAGTCCTTTTATTTAAAATTACCTGGCCAGAGTTTATTTTTCCACTAATGCATGTAAAGTATTATAGGGTGTATCAATTTTTCAAGTATGATGATTTATGGATCCCATCCTAATCAAGGCAAATACAAACATAGGCAGTTTTCTAAGTTTAGGAAGTACAACTTAAATCGTCAGAATTTATATCACTATCACTGTTATCATTGGAGCAGCTGAACACTATTTTGTTAGATCCTCTACCTGCAACTCTTCTCCACTGTGGCTTTCATAAATAAACTCCAATTAGTCAAATGCTCAGGAAGCCGTAAATGACAAAATGTGAAATCTGTAGGAAACTCTTTGAATGTTCTACTAATTTTCATCTCTGTTGGCTTTATGTTTTACAGACAGAAAAGCTATTTTTCATTAACAGCAGTGGCAAACAGTGACAGCTACTGCAGGCATTCTCAGTTCCTTCCTTGATTACCAGCAGTAGGAACTGTCAATTTAGGTGCTTCTGTATTTGATTTGATGTTGTAGTCACACTAACAATGTACATTTTCTAGAGCAGACATAGATTGCTTGCAGCTGTATATCAGCAACATCCAAAATACCACAATGTCCTCCCCTTTGATTAGATGTGACCATCAAAAATATTTCAGAAATATTTGGGAGAGAGGCATATAGCTCACTCAAACCCACCTACCACCCCCACCCACCCCCCCGCCACCCACCCAGAGGTGAAATGCTCCCAGTTTGGACCGGATCGCCTGATCCGGTAGCGATGGCGGTGGGTAGTTCGGAGAACCGGTAGCAAAAATCCCTGCCCCCCCCCCATGTGCAGCTGAGCCGCACGATCATCAGAGGCTGGTTTTTTTAACTTTTAAAAGCATTTTTTCCTGCAACCTCTTCGGCCAAAAAAATGCTTTTAAAAGTAAAAAAAAAAGCCCCTGATGATCGCGTGGCTCAGCTGGGATCATCAGAGGCTTTTAAAAGCATTTTGTTTCTGCAACCTCTTCAGCCGAAGAGGTTGTAGAAAAAAAAATGCCTTTAAAAGCTTCTGACAATCCCAGCTGAGTTGCCTGATCGTCAGAGGCTTCTAAAAGCATTTTTTTCTGCAACCTCTTAAGGTTGTAGAAAAAATGCTTTTAAAAGTAAAAAAAAAAAAAGTTGGCCACCCCCACCCATTACTCCACTACCACCAAGCCAATCCCACAGAACCGGTAGTAACAAATTTTACATTTCACCACTGCCCCCACCCCAATAGTTGCATGAAAGTGGAAAAATTGCTTTGCAATCTAAGTGGAAAGGGAAGAAAATTGTGCTAAATATTTTGGCCAGACATGCCTAAAATACTTATTTTATGTGGTGTTCTGATTTAGATCATTGGTTCATGGCTTATAGCCTAGTTTTCCAGCTTTTAAGGACTTCTAATTTTTAAAGTCTTCCATTATTTTACATAAAATCTGCAAATTTTGTACACATTTAGCTAGAAGAGTGTATTTCTGATATAAGTACAGATACTTATGAATAGGCATATATAATTGGATAATTGTTTAATTTCACATTCCATATTTTAGGAAATGTACCAGACCAAGCATTAATGTAGTCATTAACATTAATATATGGCAGAGGTACAAGTTATGATTTGCTCTTTGGGTTGCTGTATGATAGCAAGTGGAAAGGAGCTATATGTTTGCAAATCAATAGGTTTTTGTTCTCAGTTTTCAACCAATTTTCCAAGGTCAGTTGATTCGGAAACAAGACAAGATTCAAGAATTCTTGATCTGTGTTTTGCACACTTGGGTGAAAAGTGTACAGTAGCTTTCTGGGCTTCTTAATTCTAGATTGAGGCACTGAATGGAACCTATGAGTTACAATAACACAGTATCTTCCAGTGGATGGATCAATCTACCCCCTATCCATTTGAGCATCATATGCATGCATTCTCAACTGTGTCCTCTTCACAGAGTCAGCATCAATCCCTGATTTTTAAAAAACGCATGAACATCTGCATTATCTTTGATGCATGTGTTACCCTTACATGTACATTTCTGTACCCATTTCAATTTTAGTTTTTCAGTTGTAAACTGTATGTTCCAAATTGTGTTTCAATCTGTGCCACCAAGGCTCACCAAGAGCCTTGGTGGCGCAGCAGACTAAAGCACTATTAAGTAACACCAGCTGCCTACAATTACTGCAAATTCAAATCTCACCAGGCTCAAGGTTGACTCAGCCTTCCATCCTTCCGAGGTAGGTAAAATGAGGACCCGGTTTGTGGGGGCAATAAACTGACTTTGTATAAAAAAGAACACCGCTTGGGGCGGGGGGGGGCTGAAAGCCCTACTAAGCAGGTATATACAAAAGTATGAAGGCTATTGCTTAATGCATTGTAAGCCGCCCTGGGTCTCCGGAAAAGGGCGGCATATAAATCAAACCAATACATAAATAAATTAATTAATTAAAGCAGGGGTGTCAAGCTCGATTTCATTGAGGGTTGCATCAGGGTTGTATTTGACGTCGGGGAGGGGTGCATGGCCAGGGTGGGCGTTGCCAGTTCACCATCACTCGTGTTGGCACCTGTGGTAGCCTGAGTGCTCTGCCAGCGAAAACAATCTCCCGAACTCTGTTTTTGGCTGCAACAGCCTCCTGCAACCCTCTGCCAGTGAAAATGGAGCTTGGGAGGGCCGCCCACCTCTCTCCCGAGCTCCTTTTTCACTGGCAAAGGCAAAGGCACAGTGGGCCAGTCCTTCACTATTTCCAGGGCAGCCCCATGGGCCAGATCTAAGCACCCCATGGATCGGATCCGGCCCATGGGCCTTGAATTTGACACCCCTGTATTAGGGGAATCATTTTGACAGTGGCAAACTGTTAATGACACAACAGTAAAAGAGGGGGGAAAAAAGAAGGGACCCCCCCAAAAACATCTTGCATTTTTTGTCACATTTCCATTCAAAATTGGTTAGATGCCTTTGGCTTGTATTGAAAGACCACTACAACCCTCAAATGTTAGCAAAAAGCCTTGATTTCTCTGAATGGTATGCTATAACAACTTTTATTGTAATCTTTGACCAACATATATATACATATACATAAACAAAATTTGTAAAATATACATTAAAAAAAACTAATTAAAAAAGTTAAATACGTTTTTGAGGAAGAAAGGAAGGAAAGGAAAGAGGAGAGGAGAGGAGACAAAAGTAAAGGGATCAAAGAAATGCCTTTTTATGGACAATATTTATTGCCTCACTCTTGTAGCAGAATTTCTGTACTTTATGAGTGGTAGTGGTTTTACGGTCTGCTAAAAGATAGGAGACATACCATTGGTTCTTGGTTCTTGCTCTCCCTGGGAATTCCTTTATGAGAGAGGCTGAATTAATATTTCAGGCAAATTCAATTAGAAATGGACTGGACATGTTGAACACACTCTATGGCAGGGATCCCCAACCCCTAGGCCGCAGACTGGTCCTGGTCCATGGTCCAAGTGAAGCTTCATCTGCGCATGCGCGGGATCTAGTTTGCACACAAAACCATCCCCCCCTTCCTTGGAAGACCATTTTTTCCTCTTGAAATCGGTCCCTGGTGCCAGAAAGGTTGGGGACTGCTGATCGATGGTATGGGAGACAAAGATGTTTGTGGAAGACAATTTTTTGGAATTTATCATCAGTAACTGCTGAAGGAAGTATGTTGAATTGAGCCAAAGCAAATGCTCTGCGATGTCTATTGTTTATTAAGAATCGGCAATAATTAGCCATCTTAATCTATTATGCTTGTAATAGACTACAGGGCCAATGTTATGTAAGAGAAATCCTCCCTGGGGACTTTGCTGCAGAGAGGATGAGAACCCAACCTATCACAAATAGCCATTTTTAAAAAATAAAATGTATCATGTAAGTATCTTGCCAGGCAACATGGAAACTGCTGTGGTCAGACAAAACGGATGACCTGAGTTTTAAATGTTTGCCGCGAGCTTTCTTTCCCTGCTTCTTTGCATCAGTGCTGCTTTTACAGCGATCGCACAGTCGTTTTGTCTTCCTTTGGTCAGGACTGCAGGCTGGGTTAAGACACAGGAAGAGAAATTTAAATGCAACACCATTATGCTATCTGAGGAGCAACCAGAGTAATTACATTTTAATTCATCAGTTCCAACTCGTCGCACTTAATCTTTGAATCTCTGAAAGGTACAAACTGATACCGATAGAAGAGAATATCTGTAGCTCAGGGTTGAACTGTGGAGTCTTTGGTGCTGTCTGAGCTTGATTGTTTTCTTGCAGACATTTCATTACCCAACTAGGTAACATCATCAGTGCTAGAATGATGATGATAATGGTGTTACCTTGTTACCTGCAAGAAAACAACCAAGCTTAAAGAGCACCATGGACTGCATGGTACAAACTGAGCTTGTAAGAAGACACTACCCTGCTTTCTTTTACTTCTGGTCATCTCAGAAGAATTGCAAATTCTGCAAAAATCCAGTTGCCTTTGAAAAGCACCTTTGGGACCCATTCCTACTACATTTTGCTCACTTGATTTTTCTCATAATACATATACAACTCTCACTTTCATATAACAAAATTGGCAGAGGTGCATAGAGGTGTATTCTTGTGTATAGACATTATTGCGCATCTCAATATTCATTCCGTTTTTAAAAATATTGATTAAGGATTTTTGCATAGAAGAGACAAGACAGAGAGAGAGAGAGAGAGAGAGATTAAATATATAAGTGACTTTTAACCTTTTCAAGAGATAATTACAATCTTATTGTTCCTCCTCCCTCTTAGATGCTAAATCCCTTCAGCCCTCATGTGATCCAAGTCTGTCTTAATCTTCAAATCCATAAATCATCATTTAATTTCTTTATACATTCAGCAAAAAGTCCATGTAAAGTTTCCAGTTTTTCAGAAAAGTTTTGAGTTTTTTCTCTGAAATGTCTTGCCATTTCTACAAATTTTGACATTTTCACAATCCATTCCTCCATCTCAACATTCATTCCTTGTAACATATCATTCCACCAGCATTTTCACATCTTAAAATTTCTCCATTCATTTTATCTGTAATAAACATTACACCAAAGTACATACATTCATCTTAGAACATAGAATAATAGGGTTGGAAGGCACCTTGGAGGTCTTGTGGTCCAACCTCCTGTCCATTCTGGACGAATGGAGGTCTTGTACTCCAACCTATTATACCATTCTGGACAAATGGCTTTCCAGTCTCTTCTTGAAAACTTCCAGTGATGGAGCACAGTCGTGGGTTTCTACCAGGCTAACCAGTATTGGTGGTGCTGGGAGGCTCCGCCCACCCGCCCGGATATTATCACGGACGCTCTGCACAGTTCCGAACCGGTAGTGAAGGTAAGAGGAACCCACTACTGATGGAGCCCCCCCCCCACTTTCAGAACAAACTGATTAATTGTTCTCACTGTCAGGAAACTTCTCCTTAGTTCTACATTGGATGCCTCTTTAAATGACCTTCCACCCATTACTTCTTGTCCTCGGGTGCTTTGGAAAATAAGTTGCTTCTTCTCTATGACAGGTCCTCAAGTACTGGAAGACTGCTAGCAGGTTAGCCCCAGTCCTTCTCTTCATTAAACTAGACGTACCTAGTTCCCTCAATTGTTCATCATATGGTTTACCTTCCAGACCTTTATCATCTTTGTTGCTCTTTTCTGCACTCTTTCTAGAGTCTCAACATTTTTTTGGTATCCAATTCTGGTCACCATGATCTTCTTGCTATCATTTTTATGATGTATATGTAACTTGCAAATGAACATTCACTGCAAATCATTTGGATTCGCAGCTCCAAAACAAGATCAACTGTATATAAAACTACACATATGTTGACATTCCCCACCACCAGATCTGAAATGTAAGTATCCCTTATATGTGTATCTTTACACTCAATTATAAATGCCTTAAACAACCAGTGGTAGGTACATCATGCTTTTTTGTCTTATTCTCTGATCAGTGTTAAATCATTCACTAAGTATTCTAATTATTTTCACATATTTTACTTCCAACACATACCACTCTTACTGCATTCAGCAAGTAACTTTCAACTTCATCTTTGTTCAAAATACGCAGTAATTCAATCCTATTCCCTTTATTTATGCTTTCTTTAAATCTAGAAAATACTGTAAACTTTATTTCTCACACTCATGCACTGCTCAAAGATTTTCTAAAGAACAAATATTTGATCTGCACAGCCCCAGCTAAGCATAAAAATGGCTTCACTTCCCAAGTGGTGCTCATTGTCACTTCTCATAACCTTTTAATCAGAATTCTGTCAAAGACCTTTCTGGGCAATTTAATTTCCCTGTAGATTTTCATTCCCTCTTGCTACCTTTCAATTGTTTTCATATGAGAACAATAACAGCATTTTTCCAATTGCTAGACACAGATGTCACCCTCACCCACACATTAAAGAAGATGTTTAGCCATTCCACAAGCAATCCACATGCATATTTTAAGATTTCCCATTTCTATCATCTATACCTGTATCTTACCCTTTTTCCATATTCTAACAGCATTTGTTTTCTTTTCATGTTTTTTATCCCTTGAGTATGAGTGTTTGTAGCATTTGGTTCAATTCTACTCTTCATCATATTGCTGAATTTCCTTTTGTGTTCCTTTGAGAAGTCTTGACTCCTGGCAGGTGCATGGACAAGACCCTGCAGTTTTTAAGCAAGATGTTCCAGATGTGGTTTACCATTACCTTCTTCCTAGGGCTGAGAGATAGTGACTGGCCCAAGGTTACCCAGGTGGCTTTGTGCCTAAGGCAAAACTATAATTCACAGTCTCCAGATCTCTAGCTGATGACTTAACCACTACATCAGGGGTGTCAAACTCAAGGCTGGCAGGGTACTTAGATCTGGCCCACAGGGCCTCCCTGGAAACAGCAAAGGACTGGCTTGCAGAGCCTCTGACACTAAAAATTGAGTTTGGGAGGGTCTCATGTGGCTCCCCTGGGCTCCTTTTCAGCCGCGATGGCCTCCTGCAGCCCTCTGCCAGCAAAAATGGAGCTCAGGAGGACCGCATGCGGCTCCCCCTGGCTCCATTTTCAGCTGCGATGGCCTCCTGCAGCTCTCTACCAGTGAAAATGGAGCTCCCTTTTTGCTGGCAGAGGGCTGCAGGAGGATCTCCCCAGCCCCACCCAGGCCACCACAGGTGCCCCCAACACGAGTGATGTTAGCTGGCACCCACACTGGACACCCCCACATTGGCCACCCCCACTCCCTGAGGTCAAACACAACCCTGATGCAGCCCTCAATGAAATCGAGTTTCACACCCCTGCACTACATCATTCTGGAGCTCTCATAGTATTTCCCATAGAAATTTCCAAAATATTTCTTCTGGGATTCCTTCACTTCAGTAATGCTTTAGTAGCCATTAACTTATCTGGATGCCTGTGCACTAAAGAGAAGATGCATCTGTTCTTCACTGAACAATTTATCCCTTAGTCTGCATTTTCTAATTTGGTTCTCTCCAGCTAGGTCAGGTCTACGGATCTAAGCGTTCTTAGTTAGGCAGTAGAAATTTAAAGGAGGGAGCTAAAATATCAGCTTAACCAAGTGTTGAAAAGGCATCTTGGCAATTTTCCCCAAAGGCACAATTTGTAAAAAAAAAAAATAATAATTACAGACTCTTGGGGACAGTCAAGACTGTCTCTTATAAATTGGACAACTGTAGCAAAAGTTAAAAAGAAAACAACCTTGAATCTGGAGTGAGGAACCAAACTATCACTGTCCCAGCTCAGAAACCTACACTAATCTTCATTGAAGTATCATGCTGCCTTCACCGTCTCACTTCATCATATTGCAACTATGGGTTAACTTGGGGACCCAGCCTTCCCGCCCCCCACTCCATTAGTTGGCAATAATAAATCCAAACAATTTACCATCTGTTCAAGCAAAATCTAATGTGGTGAACAGTTTCTGTTTTCCTTGAGTGTGAGGGACACATTCTTTTGGGATGATTCCACTCAAAGTCCTTGTTAAAGGGAAACAGAAATAACTCTCCGCGTTGTATTTATTTCACAGATGGAAAGTTGGTTGGGCTTGAGCTGCTCTTAAAATTTTGCCTAGCAACTATCTTGTGAGAAATGCCCTTTACAAGAAATCTGCAAGTGAACAAGAGTCACCTTGAAACTTCCCTCCAAAAAGACATTAGGAAGTATATCTCTGCAATTTGGATAGCTGCGATATCTATGCATCTCTCCCCTCGCCTTTATACCCCAGCTGCTTGTTTTATTAATTGCCTCATGCTGCTAGCCCTTAGGGTGACAAACAATTTGCGTTGCCATTTGACAAATGGTGGGCTGTTCATCGTCATAAGGAATAACACTCAAACTACTCTCCAAGGAAATACCTTCAGTGACTAAAGTTTTGCCCAGTACTTAGAAATAGTTAAAATTTTGTTTTTCTACCATGTATTCTATAATTATGGAATTTTGCTAAGAGTACAGGTAGTCCTCGCCTTACAACAATACATATAGTGACTCTTCAAAGTTACAATGGCACTGAAAAAAATGGACTTATAAACATTCTTCATATTTACCGCCTTTGCAGAATCCCTATGGTCATGTGATCAAAATTCAGATGCCTAGCAACTGACCTATATTTATGACAGTTGCAGTGTCCTGGGGTCATGTGGTCAGTTTTTATGATTTTCTGACAAGCAATGGAAAAGCCAGATTCACTTTACAACCGTGTTACTAACTTAACCACTGCAATGATTCACTTAACAACAGTGATAAGAAAGGTCATCAAATGGGACAAAATCCACTTAACAAATGTTTCAGTTAGCAACAGAAATTTTGGGCTCAATTGGGGTCATAAGTTAAGGACTACCTGTATAAGCAATTGCAGAAAATGAAGAGAGAAAAGAAGGGAAACAGAGGGAGGGGGGAAAAAAAGATGTGACGCAATCTATTTGCATATCCTCAAGGGCAGAGAATTGACTATGGAAGTTTAAGCATCCTTGCTATCAATGGGAGAATGGTATATGTTTCTCTTATTTAATTGAAGAAGAATTTTGATTTCTATTAAATCAGATTGTGTTTACAGCCTACCCAGCTCCAGCAGCACTCTGCTGGCCAAAAATGGGTCATTCGGAGGCTCCACGTGGCCAGTTTTTTGGCCGGCAGAGTGCTGCTGGAGGCCAGGGAGGTCAAAAACAGGCTGCCCATTTTGGCCAGCAGAGGCACCGTGGGCTGGTCCTTTGATATTTTCAGGCTGGCCCCGCAGGCCTTGAGTTTGATACTCCTGCCATAGACCAACTCTCCAGTGTGAAGTGGAAGTCCCCAAAGGGCTGGTGGCAGCCATGGCCAGAGGTGGGGAGCTTTGCATGGGTTCATCTTGTATGTAAGTTGTTTATGTTCCTGGACCAGGAAGCTTTGTTCAGTTATTCACTTCCTGGATGGATTAGTACAATGTGCACAATAGTCCTTGATGACTATTTGGAAATTTCATCTATGAAATGAATGCAGGATTATGTGCAGTCTTGGATGCTTTAAAGTTCATCCCTGTAAGACACTGTGCTACACAAGCTGTATTGGCAGCCTGTATGCTTTCACATGGAATTCAAGGGATTGGTTGTCATCTTTAAAGTCCTACATGACTGGAGGTCAGGCTACTTGTAGGGTTCATCTATCTCCAAAGATTTCTGTCTGTTCCACCTGATCCAACAGAGTGGGCAGATGGATGAGAAAAAGAAGGTCAGTGCACAGTTCAGTGGAGAAATAGAGCAGATGTGCTGAGTGGGTGCAAAGTCCATGGCAATAGAAAGATAGGCAAGTCCATCAAGTAGGTGCTGGGCAACAACAGCAGGAAGAAAGGCAAAAGAAAGAGTGGGGAAGGACCAAATGAGTTGGGTAGCCACACTTGGAAGAAAGTGTAATGGCCATTAATAGAAGAACGGGGGAGAAAGGAGCTGGGATGATCGTTGGGCAGGCTGATGCACAGACCAAGTGGAGGAAAGCAGAGAGTGGTAGCGTGCACCAGACTTACTCTACTCTCTCCTTAAGATTTTGGCTCAACCAAAGCCCCAAATCAATCTAAATTATCTGAGTTTTGCTTTTGGCAGGATCATTATGTGGCTTGAATAGTTTGGGTGAAGTTCAAAGGCACAATGCTTTTGTTCTATACTTGGAGCAAAATTCCTTTTTCCATTTTTGCACATTCCTATACTCTGTAGTGAAATAGGATCCTTCCAGTGAATTGAAGAAAGATGAGCTGCCCAGTATCTTATAAAGCAAAGAAGAACACAGAAGGAACAGAAGCAACAGTTATTTAAAGCATGAAGCTCGCTACTACAAACAAACAATTGTAGCAGTAAAGCTGCACAACAATTCAAATTTGAATGGAAAACAGGTGATTCAGAGCTTGTGTGGGCATACACATCACACTTCATGGAAAGAAGCTGAACGTTTTCATGGGTGTGCCATGATTTTAGCAAAAGATACTTTGATTTAAGAAGATGCTAGTAGGTGTGATGCATGCACCCAAATGCAGAACAAATCACCTTTTTTACTTCAAATAGGAATTGCTGCCCAGTCCTAGGTGGCAGTTTATGTTTTTAATTACAATAAATATGCTGTCTCTATTATTAAGCAAAGGTCGCAGGCCATTTTATAAACTATATTGCTATAAGATATGTAAAAACAGAAAATAAATCACACTACAGTGCAGCAAAATCTATTAACCCAGTTTATAACTGAAAATTTGCCAGGATATAGTTTTTAAAAATCTCACCTGCTTTCTTCTTCCTCCCAATTCCTTTTCTTTCTCTCTGGTTTGCTTTAAGATGGTCAGCCTGCACACAAACAGTTTCTTATTATTAAGCTTTATAAATCGCTCCAAAAGTGGCATAAAAGTACACAAAATAGAGTTGAAGGAAGAAATGCCCCACAGCTTCTATACAGTGATGAATGTATTGCTGCCTTGAGCAAGCAAGCTGAGGTCAGCCAGTCAGGAATGGCTCAGGATCTAAAGTCCACAATCAGGATCATGGATTTGTCCCAGTTGTATCCAGCACTGTGCTTGCAAGCAGACTCTGTGCTAGTTTTGGTATTTTGTTCAGCCTGGGTGGGTGTTGTGGTCCGCCAGCAGCCTGCGGAGCTGGCAGCAGAGTCAGACAGTGAGGAGGCTGGGGAGGAACATGGGCCAGTCCTAGTGTCTAGGGAAGGCCCGGGCGAGGGCTCTGCATCGGAGGCAGAGATGGGGCCAGGGCCATCTGGGAGTGATGCACGGATTCCAGAGCCTCCAGAGTTTGACAACAGAGAGACAGAGGAACAGGAGGAGCCTGTTCCTATTGCACTCATAAGCAGAGCTGCCAGAAGGCATGAACAGTTAAAACAAAAGGGACGACTCAGGAGTAAGGCCTGGAGATGATTGTCCCCTCCCATAAGGCTTAACAGAGGAGCAAAGGCATGTGGGCACTTTGCAGGAAAGCAATGTTTTTAATTCTGTTCCCAGTCGGCATCTCTGTTTGATTCTGGAATCCGTGTGGCTTTGCCAAGTAGGTCTTTGGCAGTATGTCAAGGGAGATAAAGGTTGGTGATTATCCCAAAGGACTTCTCCCGACGGACTTTATGCAATTAATTTGGACTCACAGTTGTGAATGAACGTAATTCACAGCTGTTGCGATAAAAGAGGTTTTTGGGACTACTCGTGTGTCCCAAACAATGATCACAACAATGGGTTCCCTAAAAATAGAAAAGCTTTCTGTAACTTTGCTTTCATTACAGATCAATATGTGGTCAGTTTTAGACTGATAGCAGCTATAAGGTTCTGCAAGGATACAGGATAAATTAAAGAGGTCTAATCCAGACAGCTAATGAATTCAGGTTGTTTTGTGGGTACACTTGAGGAATATCCTGTCTTGCCTGCTCATAATACCATAGAAGCCCTGGTTGATCCAAGAAACATATATTCAACTCCAAGCAGATCTGTGCAAAAAATATTTTCTAGATACCTTGAAAACTAAAACTTCCAACTAGCCTTCCCTAATAGAGTTAACTTTAATTGGCACCATTGAGCAACCCTCTGTGGATATCATAAAAGTGAAGGAATATTGATGCTCTTATCTCAATGGTGTAAGGTCAAACCTGAACTCTTACCTCTGTCCACTCAAATTCCCTGTTATTTTACTGGAGGTATAATTTTGATCCCACAAGGCCTGATCTCTAGCTTAGATCTAAGGATCTTTAAGAAAAAGATACTTTTGGCACTTTAGAAAATATTTGCTTGGTGCTTTAAGTCTGAAGCTGAAGCTTATCATTCTCTTCTGAGTTGCTGCTGGCACCTGCTGTTTCCTATCTCTGATGAAATACAGATTGACAATGGCAGCACCACAGGTTATGGCCCAGCTTTTGATAGGTGCTGCAGCACTTAAACCTCAACAAAATGTTTTTCTCTGGGTATGTTGACTCTATTAAAAGTTATCTGCATTTCAAATCAAGAAATGATTAGACATTATCTTGAGAATAACGACATAATAAGCAAACCAGTAAATTCGAAAGTCGCTAAATTAATTACTAGCTTTAAAGTTTATCATAAATAAATAATAGCAGAATATGAACAAGTAGTGTTGTAAGACAACCAATTTAACTATAGTAGAATTTCATGTATGGATGCATGGGCAACAGGTGTGTGCCCAAGGGGTTTTTTGTGGGTGTGTGGGGATGGGTGTCTGTCTGCCTGTCTCCAAAATGTTAAGGTGAAGAGTGAGAGCTTCAATTATATAATCACAGCTGCTGAGTTTTTGACATCCCTCATCTGGTGGCTCAGCAGACTGATAGCATTGTGATTATCACCAGCTGTCTGCAATTACTGTAAGTTCGAATCTCACCAGGTTCAAGGTTGACTCAGCCTTCCATCCTTTCTAAGGTAGGTAAATTGAGGACCCAATTTGTGGGGGCAATAAGCTGACTTTGTATAAATATACAAAAGTATGAAGGCTATTGCTTAACGCATTGTAAGCCGCCCTGAGTCTCCGGGGAGGGGCGGCATATAAATCAAATTAAAAAAAAAATATGGACATCCTTCTATGAACCTGAATATTATAAATGTGTGTATATATATATATATATAAAACTTTATTAGCTAAGAGCTTAGTTTTATAGCTATAGTTAAAAACCTGCCTGTTTCCACTATAATTTTCAGATTTTAAACTGTGAGGTAAAAGTTTAATATATCCAGAAATGTCTCGTACTGGTCTTGATTTAAAAATAGACAAAATTACATTCTGCCTAAAACTCATACAAATGTAAAGTGCTAAAATATTTAGGAACTGAAAAGTGTAATTGTATTTATTCCAAAGGTCAGGGTGAAGATTTGACATTATTTTTTGTACTGAATTGTCACATAATTTTTCTTCATTATCATCACTTGCTGATGTCACACCTCTAGAAAGCATATATTTGAATTTAATGCCAATCTAATCTATTTTTGGAATGACCTGTTTAAACACATACAATATATTGAGCCTTGGTGGCGCAGCAGACTAAAGCACTGTTAAGTAACACCAACTGCCTGCAATTATTGCAAGTTCAAATCTCACCAGGCTCAAGGTTGACTCAGTCTTCCATCCTTTCGAGGTAGGTAAAATGAAGACCCGGTTTGTGGGGGCAATAAGCTGACTTTGTATAAAAAAGAACACTGCTTGGGGGGGGTGGGCAAAAGCACTACTAAGCAGGTATATACAAAAGTATGAAGGCTATTGTTTAATGCATTGTAAGCCGCCCTGAGTCTCCGGAAAAGGGCAGCATATAAATCGAACAAATAAATAAATAAATAAATAAATAAATAAATAAATAAATAAATAAATAAATAAATCATATATAAGAATCATTCAGAATTTTTTATAGCAAACTTCGTTTTTCAAAAAACATAATAGGAAACGAATGTAATTGTAGACACAGAGTTTCTTTTATATTTATTTCAGAATGTCATCAGAAAAATTGAACATCAAAATAATGCACAAATAATTCTGTGCAAATGCATTGGGGGGGCGGTATTTACTTTTGAGTCAATATAGGCTTCTGGTGACAACCTGGACAAGTCCCTGTAGGTTTTTTTGGCAAAGTTTTTCAGAAATGGTTTGCCATTGCCTGCTTCCTAGGGCTGAGAGAAAGTGACTGGCCCAAAATCACCCAGTTGGCATTGTGCCTAAGGTGTGACTGGCATGTAGCCTCCCAGTTTCTAAATTGGTGCCTTTATCCACTATACCAAATTGGCTAAAAATATACCAGATTAATTATATGTTTTGTAGACCAGCTTGATGAAATTACAAACAGATTAGCACATATTTTGTGTGTACCAACTTTGTGGCTCTCTCATAACTGGAAAAATTATTAGAACAGATGGTCAGAATGATTCCTGCTATTGATTTGTCAAATATTTTTCCTAAATGGAAGCAATGTAAGAAATTGATATTTATTTATTTATTATTTATTTATTTGTTTGTTTGTTTGTTTTAATTTCTATACCGCCCTTCTCCAATATAGGACTCAGGGCAGTGCACAGCCAAAGTAAAAAACAGACATAGAAAAATTAAAAACTGATTAAAATAATTAGATAATTTGGCCATAATTAAAAACAATTCCAATTTAAAACAGTTTAAAAATTTGACTCAAGCCAGCCCAGCTAGTTGGAATAAATGGGTTTTCAGGGCCCGACGAAAAATCCGGAGGTCTGTTATTGTACGTAACTCTGGGGGGAGGTTGTTCCAAAGGGTGGGCGACGCCACAGAGAAGGCTCTCCCCCTGGGGGTCGCCAGCCGACATTGTCTGGCGGACGGCACCCTGAGGAGGCCCACTCTGTGCAAGCGTACTGGCCGGTGGGAGGCTATTTGTGGCAGAAGGCGGTCTCGTAAATACCCCAGCCCTAAGCCATGGAGCGCTTTAAAGGTGGTCACCAACACCTTGAAGCGCACCCGGAAGACCACCGGGAGCCAGTGCAGCTCGCGCAGGAGAGGTGTCACATGGGAGCGCCTTGTCGCCCCCATAATCCCCCGCGCGGCCGCATTCTGGACCAGCTGGAGCCTCCGGGTGCACCCCAGGGGGAGCCCCATGTAGAGAGCGTTACAGTAGTCCAGGAGGGAAGTGACGAGTGCTTGAGTGACTGTGCGTAGGGAGTCCCGATCTAGAAAGGGGCGTAACTGGCGTATCAGGCGAACCTGATAAAAAGCCCCCCTGGCCACGGCCGTCAAATGATCTTCCAAAGACAGCCGTGCGTCCAGGAGGACGCCCAAGTTACGAGCCCTCTCCGTGGGGGCAAGTGATTCACCCCCAATAGCCAGCGATGGCATCAGCTGGCTATATCGGGACGCCGGAAGCCACAGCCACTCGGTCTTGGAGGGGTTGAGTCGGAGCCTGTTTCTCCCCATCCAGGCCCGCACGGCCTCCAGACACTGGGACATCACTTCAAGGGCATCATTGGGGTGGCCTGGGGTGGAGATGTACAGCTGGGTGTCATCAGCATACTGATGGAACTTCACCCCAAAGCCACGGATGATCTCACCCAGCGGCTTTACATAAATGTTGAACAGAAGGGGCGAAAGGACCAACCCTTGTGGCACCCCACAAGCAAGGTGCCTCGGGGTTGACCGTTGCCCCCCTGTCAACACAGATTGCAACCGGTCAGAGAGGTAGGAGGAGAACCACCGCAGCACGGTGCCTCCCACCCCCAACCCCGCCAACCGGTGCAACATGATACCATGGTCGATGGTATCAAAAGCCGCTGAGAGGTCTAACAGGACCAGGATAGAGGAACAACCCCTATCCCGGGCCCTCCAGAGATCATCCACCAATGCGACCAATGCCGTTTCAGTGCTGTGCCCAGGCCGGAAGCCGGACTGGAGCGGGTCTAGATAGACAGCTTCATCCAGGTACCGGGGAAGCTGTTGCGCCATCACACTCTCAACAACCTTCGCAATGAAGCGAAGGTTGGAGACTGGACGATAGTTAGCCAAAACAGCCGGATCCAGAGAGGGCTTCTAGAGGAGGGGCCTCACAACCGCTTCTTTCAAAGCGGCCGGCAGGACCCCCTCACTCAAAGAAGCGTTAACAATCTTCTGGAGCCAGCCTCGTGTCACCTCCCGGGAAGCCAGTACTAACCAGGAGGGACACGGGTCCAATAAACATGTGGTCGCGTTCAGCCATCCCAGGACCCTGTCCATGTCCTCGGGAGCCACAGGATCGAACTCCCCCCAGGTAACACTCTCAAGACCTGCCTCAGTCATCCCGTCCGGACATACCCAGTCAGAGGCCAGCCCTTCCCGAATCTGAGCGATTTTGTCATACAGATACTGCACAAAATCCTCACCACGGCCCTGCAAGGGGTCATCCCGCACCTCCAGATGAAGGAGGGAGCGGGTCACCCTAAACAGGGCGGCTGGGCGATTATTTGATGACGCGATAAGAGCGGCAAAATAACTCGTTTTCGCCACTTTTATCGCCACTAGGTAGGTCTTAATATGAGACCTCACCAGTGTTCGGTCAGATTCGGAGCGGCTGGTCCTCCAACTACTCTCCAGGCGTCTTTTCCGGCGCTTCATCTCCCTAAGCTCCTCGGAGAACCAAGGAGCTAGGTGAGTTCGGTGCCGGGTCAGAGGCCGCAAAGGCACGACTCGGTCCAAGGCCCCGGCAGCCACACTATCCCAGGCGGCCACCAGGTCTTCAGCCGAGTCATGAGCCAGAGTCTCAGGAAATGGCCCAAGCTCCGTCTGGAACCTATCAGGGTCCATCAGGCGCCTGGGGCGGAACCACCTGGTCGGTCCCGCCTCCCTGCGGCGGGGTGCAGCGGTCAGAAAGTCCAGTCGAAGGAGCGAGTGGTCAGACCATGACAAGGGTTCGATGGCTATATCCCCTATATCAAGGCCACTCAACCACTGACCAGAGACAAAAACTAAGTCCAGAGTGTGTCCCCCCGTGTGAGTGGAGTCATGAATTAACTGAGTAAGGTCCATGGCCGTCATGGAAGCCATGAACTCCCGAGCCACCTCAGACGTTTCACCAATAGATGGGAGGTTGAAATCCCCCATGATGACAAGTCTGGGGGTATCCACCGCCACCTCGGCTATAACGTTAAGCAGCTCAGGCAGGGCCGTCGCCACGTGGCAGGGAGCCAGGTACGTGACCAACAAGCCCATCTGTACTCCACGACCCCACTTCACAAAGAGGGACTCACATCCGGCTATCTGTGGAACAGTGGTCTCCCTTGGATCCAGACCTTCCTTTATAATAACCGCCACCCCCCCCGCCCCTGCCCTGAGCCCTCGGCTGATGAAATGCGCGGAAACCTGGTGGGCACATATCCACGAGGGGGACTCCCCCCTCCTGGCCCAACCAGGTCTCCGTAATACCCGCCAGGTCCGCCTCCCCCTCCTGAATAAGATTGTGGATGAGGGGGGCTTTATTAACAACGGACCTGGCGTTGCATAACATCAGCCGAAGGCTCTGGCCCTGAGAATCTGGACAACCTGGGGAACAAGAAAAGCATTGGGGACCGGAGTGCGCAATCGCTCTGAGATAACGAGTGCGCATTCCCCGAACATGATATGGTCCCCAGCTTCCGCCATATCTGCCCCTCCCACTCACTATGCTGATGGAACAGCCCTCTTCAAATCAAACTCCACCCCCCTCCCCGACCTCCGGTTCTATGTCCCTAATGTCGTGGCCCTTCGCTAAGGCTGGTCTTGAACCCGGTGGATTTCCCCCAGAACCCACCTTAATCCCCCCCGAACCCCTTAAAATTTTTGTTAAAAACCCACTAAAAAACCCACTTAAAAAACCCCTCAAACTCTTCTTTGCTGCATGCCATCTCTCGGGGCTCCAACACCTGTCATCAAGATAGGCCCTCGATAACGAAGAGGGCCAGACCTGCGAGAGGGGGGAATCTCGCAGGGCACGAAGGTCATTCACCGAGTACATCTGATCATCAAAGGGGGTTGATAGTCCATGGCCAATAACCAGGGGCCAATTTGATGTTATCACAGTCAGAAGGAGTGAAATGCCGGACTTCAAGAGAATTCCAATGGAGCATGTGGGACCTCATTGCCCTCTCACGGCAATGGCGGGAGTAAAATGCTGCTTCGATCCGGCAGAGGGTGATCCAGCCCCCTCTCACGGCGGCTGGTCAACCACGATCGTCCAAAAAGCCGGAAATGAGGCAGCAGTTATAGACCCACTCCACCAAGACTTGAATCCCCAGATGTAAACCTCCATTCAACGGAGGGAAAGAATGGGATCAGGTCAGTCCACATAGTCAAAACAGGCTCAAACAGCGAAGATCATAACCGTCATTGCCTCCGGGGAGGTCAAGATAGCACCTAGACCTGGAGATGATTGTTCAGCAGGCATACGTGGCATGGCATCCCCATATTCAGGGGGGTAGGGGTAAAAAAGGAGAGCAAAGGCAACAAACGCCACAGGGGGAAAACCCCTCAGTCATAGTCCAGCTCTCCCCAACCCCTCCCAGGTCTTCCTTGCAACCATGCCGCCCACCTCGCCCAGCCTCGCCCAGCCTCCATAAATCCTCATGGAGGTCTCTGGGGCGACCCAGGGGCCAAATAATGCCCCACGGTCATCCAGGGGATCCAACACAGCAAGCGAGTAACTGCCAACCTCTCCGACGCTCCCACGCATCAAACTGTGGCGGCTTCTTCCTTGTGCCGGCGGCCGCCATTTCCACGCCGCCAGCAGCGCCGTCGCCGCCGCTGCCAGCCTCCCCGCCCTCACCTCGCCCCCCCCTCCGCCCCTAGCACATGTCCAGGGTGGATTGGGCTGGCGAGGATCCCAGCGAGGGTGCTGCATCGCCGCCACCGCCGCGGCGCTGACGTTGTCGTCCTGGCTCTGCCGCCTTCGCAAGGGAAGTCTGCCGCCGCCCCTCTTCCTCCTTCGGGCCGCTCTCGCCGTCTTACGGTCTCCGCGGGCCTCAAGACACTCTCAGAAGCCGGAGACCCCTCTACAGAGAGCCCAGACACTCCTCCAGCTGGGCCAGGGCTGCAACGATCGGAATTCAGCCCTCCAAAGGCCCCCTGGAGCCATAATCACCCCCTCCAGATCACCGGGGATCACGGAGAAGCCGCCATCTTGCGCATGCGCAGAAGATAGCAATAGCAATAGCACTGAGACTTATATACCGCTTCACAGTGCTTTACAGCCCTCTCTAAGCCCTTTACAGAGTCAGAATATTGTCCCCAACAATCTGGGTCCTTGTTTACCGACCTTGGAAGGAAGGCTGAATCAACCTTGAGCTGGTAAGAACAGAATTGCTGGCAATCAGCAGAATTAGCCTGCAATACTGCATTTTCTAACCACTGTGCCACCACAGCTCCGAAGTAATTACTTTTGTAATTTGCCAAGTTAGTTACTGCAAAAAATTTTTTAAAATTAAATATATATTTTTATTGAATTCATGGTATTTAAGTGTGGGAAATTGCTTTGCCAGAAAAATTGATCCAGCAATAAACAGCTAAAAAAACATTATCACAAAAGAAAGATTAATTTAGATCTGATTACCATGCATTGGCTACAGTAACAATATTTTCTCTAATTATTGTTTTAATTTGCACAAATACCATTCTAGTTTACAAAACATTGAATATGGATGTCTAAAATGTTTTTTTATTGTTTAGATGACATATGATATGTCATTTACTGTATATGCATACATAAACATACTCAGCTCAAGCTTTATTTTTAACTATTTTTAGTTTTAAAAAAAATATACAATAATTTCAATTAATAATTTTACCCTGCAAAGAAAAGGATACATTCTTAAGCTTAAGATCTAAGAAAAGATGACAATATTATCTGTTTTAATATTGATAACATGAAGACTACCATATGGGTTTTTTTTAAATACATACATTTGCCACTATTGACATGGAGTAGGATTAGGAATTACCGTATTTTTCGGAGTATAAGACGCACCTTAGCTTTTGGGGAGGAAAATAAGAAAAAAGCTGATTGGTGGGTGGATCACCCTCCCAGAATATCCCCAATCAGCTGTTCTCAGAGGTGAATTTTAGCAACAGGTTCCTTGGTTGTGAGCTCTGTGCCTTGCTTTTTTTTCTGCCTCTGAAAGCCTCTGAAACAGCTTCAGAAAAAAAGGCTTCTTTCAGAAGCTTTTATTCTGAAGGATTATCTGTACTCTGTTCAATCTCCTTTCTTTGGTATTGGCATATAGATTAATCTCTTCTGATCTGTTGTGAATTATTGTTTAATGCTCCAGATTTGTTAGCATAGTTTGGTTAGAACCTTTACTGATTCTTCTTTTGTTGCTTGGTATATTATTTTAGATCTTTTGTACCCAAACACCTTCTAATTATTGGAAGCTGCCAATTTTTGGTAGGTGGCAATCTATTAAGTTTCATAAGTAAACAAATAAATTAAAATCAAGTGCTGTTCATGTATGCTTTTGATTTATTTTTCTCTATGGATGGAGAAATTAAGGGTCATAAAAGCAAAGAGGAAAAGGTTATCAACTTTCTCATTTGTTTTCAAAAGTTAACAGGTGTGTCTTTTGATATTTAAGGACAAAGAGAAAGAAAAGTGAAAGGATTATAGTTGTTTTACACCAGGGGTGTCAAACTCGCGATGACACATTGTCATCATGTGATGTATCACAACTTCCCCCCCTTTGCTAAACCGGGGTGGGTGTGGCCAGCGCATGATGCTTTTGGCCAAAGTGCTGCAAGTTTGACACCCCTGCTTTACATCATAGTTTGTGGGCAGTTTTAAACATTTTAGGTTTCTGTCCTATATGTAGGTTGTGAATTTTTTCCTTCTGAAGCATGTTACTACGGGTTGTTAACTTACCCGTGAATAACAATTACTATCGTAGCACAATTCAGGGAAAAGGTTTTCCTACTTCCTAGTATACAACACTGAGTGACCCTAGGGGACTAAAAGGGCTCTAAAGGATGCAAATCAACATGCAATTTAGCTGCTTATTCCTAAAGAAGTAAGTTAAGGTACATTGATTTGACTAATTGCATTGATACTACAAGATCCCAAAAGTAAATGATTATGACAGATCTGTTTGCTTCCAGCTGAGCCACTTTGTAACTCAAGTCATATAAATTACAGCACTTTCCATGCGATTTACTATGCAATTAATTGAGCCATATCGCCAATTATCCTGCTAATATCAGCCTGGGAAAAGAATCTTTGTGAATGGGACCCAGAGCTCTCTGATCTGTAGATTTGTAGCAAGGTATTTTTTGCTATGAGTGATTGGAAGGGCAGATTACTTGTTTCATGGATAGGATGGTGCCCTTTAGTCAGCCACATTTGGAAACTGTTTTCTTCCATTCCAGAAACACAACCTTATGTGGGCTATCAGATCTGGTCTGCAAAAATCTGGATGTCAGCTAGATGGCAGCAATGACACTTTTATACAACTCTTTGAGTTCTTCTTTCTACAAGCCAAATGTCCAGCAGATGGATTACTGAATATAAAAAGTTGTTTTTAGAGGGCAGATATGTAAGGGTATTCATATAAACTGCTGTGAAATAGAATTGGTTAGTCTGGACTGTTTTATTACTGTCTTGGTAGGACAGATTTGTGCTCTAGCACTTTAATATATCCAGAATTTTAATAGGAAACCTGGATATAAATTCACTGCCTTGTTTACAGAGTGACAATTAGTTACTTAGCTGTGGAAACTGATTCCCCCCCCCTCAGGAAAAAATGATCTCTGTGTTCAGAGCAGCGCAATTTTCTCAGCAGAGGTTGTGTGCAGTCATATGGCCTTTTCATGAAGTGCCACAGAAGAGAGACGGCCTCTCCCAAAAGCCTCATCCTGCTGTGAGCAGATGTAGGGTTTTTTGCTACAAGAAGAGAGAAAGAAACCAAACCACTGGGCCTTGCAAATATTTGCACAACAGAGTAGGAATTTTGGAAAAAAATGATAAAAGATGATTGAAAATAAATGATAGCTAGCCAAACTATGTATCTGCTGGTAGCAAAGAATCTACCTCCTGCTAAACTGCTATAAATTCATTAAAATTCACCATAAACCTCTTATACATCTATATGCTACGGCTGTAGTTCAAAGAGTATACCAATGTGATGAGTGAGTGAAAGTCTCTTACGTGGTCTAGTTATTGCTCTTAATGTGTTTCTAAATTTGCTGTTGTATTCTACTAAATTTGTTCTACACTGTACTATTTGGGGATGCTTGAATAAGAGTACTGGTTATGCTCAGTAGTAAATATTCAACATTGATGTGAAGGAATTTCTGAAAGTTTAGATCCATTTATATAGGACTTGTGTTCGGGGTGATGTCAGCGTTCCAAATTAGGCTCTCTTCCAGCGCTGACATAGAAAGAACAGTAGCTTGATTTATTGCTGAGATGAATTTTTACCTAGTCTTTGTATATTACAGATAAGGTTTCCTGGGAGACGAGGAGGGGGGCACATTCCTGTGAAAAGAATGTGCTGGGATGTAGAGATGAATTTGCATGATGGCCAATGAGACATTGGGGTTGGAGTGCGGAAGAGGAGGGGGTTGGAAGGAGGGGCCAGTTTGGCTGCAAAATGAATCAGAAATGTCGGACTTTGCTATTCTTAAAATAAAAGTGATTCATTAGAGAGCTTGCGCTTGAGAATGAAGTTTTTTCAAGATAGCACCGAAACCTGACAGACAGCCAAACTCTCCCCCAAATCCAGGCTGGCTGAGTTTAAATCATCCCGTTCCCTCCCAGACATCTGGTCGGACGGACTATGGCTGAAGCCAAGCTCTCGGAGGAAAGCCTGCTTCAAGAGACTGGAGGAGCAGAAGCGGTTGTGATTCCAGCCAACTTGGAAAATACAAAGATTCAACTTTCTCCGCCTTCCCTCCCTGCAGAACTTCAAGCAAAGAAACGTGAGGCAGATAAGTACCTGGGGACTGTGCCAAAAGCTTTAGAGGCGGAATTTTCTTTTGCAAATGTAAAAGATAAGGAAAAACCCCTAAGTGAATTGAGAATGGCGAGCTGGGGATGGGAATGGCAGCGAAGCCCAGACAAGGCAGCACCTCCCCACCCCAGGATGAGAGACGAGGCAGAGGACTATCAACACCCAAGTCTGGCCCTCCAGAGCTCAGCACAGAGAGGAGAGGGCAGAGAGAGAGGAGCCACGACGTTAAACCAGCAGGACACTTCGGATTCCTAAAGACTCTGCACCTAGTACGAAGGCAGTTCTGGTGGCCACACATGAGAAAGGACGTAGACAGTTATGTAAAAAGCTGCACCATTTGTGCCACGATGAAGACAAGGCCAGGGTGCCCGCCTGGATTGTTGCAACCAGTAGCTGAACCAACAAGACCATGGGAGGAGATTGCAATGGACTTTATAGTAGACCTACCGAGGAGCAGTGGAAATACAGTGATCTGAACTGTAATAGACTTATTCTCCAAACAGGCACACTTCATTCCTTGTAGTGGACTGCCTTCAGCTCATCAGTTATCCAAACTGTTCCTGAAACACATTTACCGCCTACATGGAGTCCCCAGGAGAATCATTTCCGACAGAGGGGTCCAGTTCACAGCAAAGTTCTGGAGGGAGTTTCTACGATCCATAGGTTCATCCCAAGGGCTCAGCTCAGCATTTCACCCGAGCACCAATGGGGGGGCAGAAAGACTGAACGCTATGATAGAACAGTATTTAAGATGCTACGTCGACTACCAGCAGTCCAATTGGGCAGACCTCCTATCTTTTGCGGAGGTTGCATATAATAATGCTGTCCACAGCAGCACGGGGCTAACCCCGTTCAAAATAGTGAGTGGCATGGATTTTGTTCCCATGCCAGAATACCTGAGGGAGCCCCCTTCCTCAGTCAGTTTGACCGACTGGATGGCAATGTTGAGACAAACTTGGTAAATGTTAAGAGGGCGCTGGCAAAAGCGGCTCAATCTTATAAGGAACAAGCAGACAAGCACTGAACTCCCCAAAGACCATTTCAACTGGGAGAGAAAGTTTACCTCTCCACCAAGTACTTGAGACTTAGACTCCCGAGCAGGAAATTGGGTCCAAAATTTATAGGACCATTTCCTATAATAAAAATGATCAACCCCGTTACAGTTCAATTGCAGTTGCCACGGCTTTTGGGGAAAATTCACCCCATTTTTCACAGTAGCCTTCTAAAACCTGTAGTGGGGTCTACTTTAAGGCCAACGCCACGTGAACCCCCTGGGCCCCTGGTTGTTGGGTGCCAAACGCACTACGAAGTGCAGCGGATTCTTGATTCAAGATGGCACAGGGGGCGCCTCCAGTACTTAATTAAATGGAAGGGTTACCCAGTGTCAGAGGCTTCCTGGGTGAAGAGCGCAAACGTTCAAGCTGATCGCCTTATAGCAAAATTCCATGCAGACCACCCGGGAAAGCCGGGAGGGGGGGTGCACAGCCAGGGAGGGGCTGATGAGACTAATCTTGTTGTGTTTTCCCTATGGGATAGGTGATGTCGCAGAAGTGAAGGGAGAGGGGCCGGATGTCAGTGTTCCAAATTAGGCTCTCTTCCAGCGCTGACATAGAAAGAACAGTAGCTTGATTTATTGCTGAGATGAACTTTTACCTAGTCTTTGTATATTACAGATAGGGTTTCCTGGGAGACGAGGAGGGGGGCACATTCCTGTGAAAAGAATGTGCTGGGATGTAGAGATGGATTTGCATGATGGCCAATGAGACATTGGGGTTGGAGTGCGGAAGAGGAGGGGGTTGGAAGGAGGGGCCAGTTTGGCTGCAAAATGAATCAGAAATGTCGGACTTTGCTATTCTTAAAATAAAAGTGATTCATTAGAGAGCTTGCACTTGAGAATGAAGTTTTTTCAAGATAGCACCGAAACCTGACAGGTGAAATTCACTTATCTTCGCTACCGGTTCGCAAATATGAGCGTGCATGCCTCTTCCACGCATGCGCAGAGCCTTCTGCGCATGTGCAGAGGGTCAAAAGAGGGACATGATGACGTCCGGGTGGGTGGGCGGAGCCTCCCGCCGCAGGCACTACCAGTTTGCCCAAGCCGGATAGAACTGGTTGAATTTCACCACTATTTAGGTTACTCAGCAGATCGGCTGAAGTCTACTAAGCAAGTGATTGGACTAGTTGACCTCCAAAGTCCCTTCCAATTCTGTTACTGTCTCCTGTTTTGTAATTTGACTCTATGATTCAGAAAAAAACCGAACATCCAGGAAAAGAAATGGGAGCGGGGGAATTGGAAGACCAGGTTTGCACAGTTGTAGTTCTCCTTCCTGTCACTTCTGCCCCCTACATATAGATTTGGCTCTACTTCTGTGATCACTAGAAATCTGTCTTTTAAAAAAAGGTTTTAAAAAAACCTTTGTTTCCCTCTTTGATAAGGGAGGGAAACACTGCCTGCTGTCAACCTGCAGTGCTATCAAAGCAATGTGCAAAATAGAATGCATGCAAAGCAAAATAGAAATGATCTGCTTCTTGACCCTCATCTTGAAACTTGGCAAAGACATCAGAACTCCAACCCATTTTCTACTTTTCTTTTTGTTCTGTGGTTACCTGTGATGCTTGCAGTGTAGCCAGATCAAACAGCTGATTAAGCTTTTTCACAGCTTGGCCTCTGTACACTTCACCTACTGAGAGCAAAGCAGAGGCCCAATGCTACTTCCACAGGCTGGATTAACCAATATGATTTAAAACTCAGCCACTCAGCAAAGGGAAAAAGATCCGTTGGGGATTCCAATTCTACTTTAGTTGAAATCATTTTTTGATCAATGGAGTTTATTGTTTTAACCTCAGACATTGCGGTTTGGACTGTGGAAGCGTTGTTTTAATTTTGCATAACTCCCAGAATCACTGCTGTTGGGGGGGCGGTGGCCAAATAACAAACAAACAAATTTAGAATCGTGTTGTTTGCAGCAACTATAGAATTAGCTTCTTCAAGCAAGTGGCTCAAAAGATTTAATAAACTTTAAAAAGAGACCCAAGTTTGTAACTCATAATGCTACTTCAAGTCTAGCAAATGTTCTGTCAGTAAATAAAATCTGAATCTCATGCCCATAAATTCCCAAATTTGTTCATTTCATTTCATTTTTTTCATTTTATTAAATTTGTATACCGCCCTACCCCCGAAGGACTCAGGGCGGTGAACAGGCACAAAATAAAACACATAAATACAAAACTTAAAACATGATTAAAACCCGATTAAATAATTATTGCCCAAGACAATTTAAAACTCCCAATAATTTAAAACGAATTAAAATTTCAGTTTAAAAATTTAAAAGAAGGGGAGAAATTTAGGCCAGGCCAGCCTGCTGAAATAGGAGTGTCTTCAAAGCACGGCAGAAAGTGTGCAGATCCGGGATCCTCCGTATCTCTGGGGGGAGCTCGTTCCAGATAGTAGGTGCCCCCACAGAGAAGGCCCTCCCCCTAGGGGCCGCCAGTCGACATTGTTTGGCTGATGGCACCTGGAGGAGCTCCTCTCTATGAAAGCGTACCGGCCAGTGGGAGGCTGTTTGTGGTAGTAGGCGGTCCCGTAAGTAGCCAGGTCCTAAGCCATGGAGCGCTCTAAAGGTGGTAACCAAAACCTTGAAGCGCACCCGGAAGACCACCGGGAGCCAGTGCACCTCGCGCAGGAGAGGTGTCACACAGGAGCGCCATGTTGCTCCCATAACCACCCGCGCGACCACACTCTGCACCAGTTGGAGCCTCCGGGTGCTCCTCAAGGGGAGCCCCATGTAGACAGCGTTACAATAGTCCAGGCGGGAGGTAACGAGGGCATGAGTGACTGTATGTAGGGAGTCCCGATCCAGAAAGGGCCGCAACTGGCGAATCAGGCGAACCTGATGAAAGATCCTCCCGGTCACGGCCGTCAAGTGCTCTTCTAACGACAGCCGTGAGTCCAAGAGGATGCCCAAGTTGCGAGCCCTCTCCGTGGGGGCCAGCGATTCGCCCCCAATAGTCAGCGATGGCGTCAACTGACTATATCGGGACGTGGGAAACCACAGCCACTCGGTCTTGGATGGGTTGAGCCTGAGCCTGTTCCTCCCCATCCAGATCCGCACGGCCTCCAGACACCAAGACATCACTTCAAGGGCATCGTTGTGGTGGTCCGGGGTGGAGATGTACAGCTGGGTGTCATCAGCGTATTGGTGGTACTTCACCCCAAAACCACGGATGATCTCGCCCAGCGGCTTTACATAAATGTTGAACAAAAGGGGCGAGAGGACTGACCCTTGTGGCACCCCACATATGAGGGGCCTCGGGGTCGACCTCTGCCCCCCTGCCAACACAGACTGCAACCGGACGGAGAGAAAGGAGGAGAACCACCATAGTACAGTGCCTCCCACCCCTAACTCTTCCAACCGGTGCAGCATGATACCATGGTCGATGGTATCAAAAGTCGCTGAGAGGTCTAACAGGACCAGGACAGAGGAGCACCCCCTGTCCCGAGCCCTCCAGAGATCATCAACCAACGCGACCAATGCCGTTTCCGTGCTGTACCCGGGTCTGAAACCTGACTGGAATGGATCCAGATACATCGTCTCATCCAGGTGCTGGGGAAGCTGTTGCGCAACCACACTCTCGACAACCTTCGCCACAAAACGAAGGTTGGAGACCGGACGATAATTAACCAACATTGCCGGGTCCAGGGAAGGCTTCTTGAGGAGAGGCCTCACCACCGCCTCTTTCAAGGCAGCGGGGAAGTCACTCTCACCCAATGAAGCATTTATAATCCCCTGGAGCCAGACTCGCGTCACCTCCCGGGAAGCCAGCACTAACCAGGGACACGGGTCCAATAAACAAGTGGTCGCGTTCAGTCTGCCCAGAATCCTGTCCATGTCCTCAGGGGTCACAGGATCAAACTCATCCCAGATAACGTTCTCAAGACCTGCCCCAGTCCCTCCCCCTGAGACTACCCAGTCGGAGTCCAGATCTTCCCGGATCTGAGTGATTCTGTCATACAAATACTGAACAAAATCCTCAGCTCTACCCTCCAAGGGGTCAAAAGATTGGAGATATTCCAGAGCAGACTAGGTATGCACACAGGGAGGTGCCAAGCAGGAGAATAGTAAGGTATCTTATTCCTTGAGCTAAAATCTGTTTAACTGATGTTGGAAGTAATCTTGTGTTTTATTTACTTGAAAAAATTAGATTTATGCTACAGTGTACATACATACAGGAAAAAAGTATAGTGAACTACTAGTGTTTATTTGTTTATTCGCTTCCTTATTAATTTTTAATATTACCTAGTAGCCACAGTTATTTTGCAAATGTGCAAAGCATCTTTCAAAGTCTAGACTAGAGCATAGTTTTAAAAGGCTAGAAACCCACCTCAAAGTAAAACGGTTTAAGAATAAGCAGAACATAATCCAACAGAAGTGCAACAATCTTTTTTAAAACTGAAGGGATTTCACTTTTAGCCACTTTAACGTGAATCAAGAGATTCTACAGCTCAGTTTGTCATTAATACTTTACTGTTTAAGTTATGGGGATCACTGTAATAACAAAGATTTTTTTTTAAATTAACTTCATCATTTGGGGTGAACCAGGGAGAAGACTGTACGATATATATTAGGGCTGTACAATACATAGATCAAGATTCAAAGAACAAAATGTGATTTGGATGTTCATGAATATGAATGTTAGGAGTTCTCATGAACACATTACGCCCACTTTGTCTTTTCTGGAGACTATGCATCAGATGCAGAAGACAGACATGTGAGCCGGGGGGTGGGGGGGAGGAATGTGACACTTTTAAAATGTCCATTGTTCCTGAGAGAGGCTATATACTGTTATAGTCAAGATGGTGGCCACAGTTGCATGATTGAAACTCTGCTCCTTTTCCATATGTGTTGCACCTACAATGCGAATAAAAGGCAAATAAGGAAAAGAATAAATTATACAAAGAAGGGAATCACGGTAAAATCTTGGTGAGAAAGGTTTGATTAGAATTCAATGGTGAAATTTTTTTACTACTCGTTCTATGGGTGTGGTGTGGCGTGGCTTGGTGGGCGTGGCAGAAGAAGGATATTGCCACATCTCCATTCCCACCACACTCTAGGGGAAGGATACTGCAAAATCTCCATTCCCACCCCACTCTGGGGCCAGCCAGAGGTGGTATTTGCCAGTTCTCTGAACTACTCAAAATTTCCGCTACCGGTTCTCCAGAACCTGTCAGAACCTGCTGGATTTCACCCCTGTTAGAATTGTATATATAACTGCAAAGAGGAAGATAGGAAGATGAGATAGATAGTTAAGTAGATACGTAGATAGATAATAGATGATAGATAAATGATAGATGATAGATATATAGAAAAAGGAAATTAAAAAGCAGAATTGTCTTTTCTCTGTCTTTTTCTTTTTCACATTTACTATATGTATATATATTTGAATGTATTTCCTATTATGTAAAATCCGCCATCAAGCTACCAGCTTGACTTTTTAAATACCTCAACGCTCCTGCTAAAAACCTTCATTCATTCACGTCATTCACTGTCACCTTCCTGACAGTGCCCACGGCAGCAAATGGGAAGTGAAATGATCAAGCAAATACACCAACATTTTGAACCCAGGCAGTTCCCAAAGCCTGATTAAATAAATGCCTAATCCAGTCTGCAATCCTCTTACCTTGAAATAGGACCATATCATTACCTAAATTATTCTTCCACATATATTCGGAATTAAATTCAGCATGCAAATTTAATTACTACTTAATATGCTCCAAACCTAATTACTGTATTTAAATTTTAAAAGTCACTTCCAAATTTATTACAAGTTTGGCTCCAGTTTTTGCTTTATGTCACAAACACAAACTGTTCCAGCTCAGGAGCAAATTGATAGTATATATTAGTCTCATTTGTTCTGGCTTAGATGCTAAGCAGGGATAGCTTTCTATCTCCATCCACCCACTTCCAATCTTGCTAAGAAGGAGAAGGCATATGATTTGTTTAACTTAGCTCAATGACAATCCATTTACAACAGAACAGCCATCATATCAAGAATCTGAGTTTCTTATTGCAAGGGTACTTATGGAGGATGGGGAGCCAAAAAGTCAAGATGGCAACCTCAATCATGCAATCAAAGCTTCTCCCCATTTAACACTGGGAACATTCAAGAGTCTTTTCTAGTGGCTGTCAGTCATCATGGTAGTGTTGGAAGAAATATCTATCTGGTTCAGTTCCAAACAGGGAGAAAAGCACTGGAAACATGGAGGCTGATTGGAAAGATGGTTTATTGATGAAGCAGAACCACCAAGCACATGGTTCTGGGTAACTGACCACATGGAGTTGAGAGTGGGTGGCTTGTATACCTTCTCTTGGGCTTTGAATTTGAGATTCCTGTTCCTGTACAAAAACATATATTCTTTTGGCTGTTGTCAGACTCCCATGGTGCCATGTGGGGTCATGTTTGTCCAGTTTGGTTGATGTTTGCTGGGTGATGCAATGTTCTTAGGCGATTGTGCAATGTAGTGAGCTCTGCTGCTAGATAATCCTATTATGTCCTGGAGGATCATGTCTTAATCCCATCACCCTGGAGCTGAAGGTCTTCTGTCTTGTAGATAGGCTGGCCCACTCCTGCTGGGGCTATTAAGAAAGACTTGGGGGCTGCTTTCTCTCTTTTAAAAACATGTTTCTCCTTTAGGGAAATATAATAGTCTGGCTTTTTAAATATTTTCCAAAATATTTCATTCTTCTAGGAGAGGGGTGGGTGCTAACTTTGTATAGTAGCAAGTTGTGAAATTGGAGGGGGGCATCTTAAGGATACTGTAAACAACACTATTAAAAGCTTCATGAGGAAGGGATTATGTGTTGAGAGAAAGTGGAAGTCATTTCATTGCATATTGAAATGGGGTGTTTTGACTGACAGAAAAATAGGAAACCCCTCCTATTTAAAACTGACCATCTCTGCTGGTTACAGAAGCACTACTAAAAGAGAATAAAAATATGATAATGTGGATTTGTAGAAAAATTATGGCCTTCATGTTGGAAATTGATGGGGGAAGTAGACACAAGCACTGGGTGACAATCAGTAAGTTTCTGGCAGACCGGTGAAGATGTTCAGAAAACCTATCTGAGCCAGTCATAGACTGAATAGTCCTTTAGATGAAGATTTATTTATTTGATTTATTCATTAAATTTACATGCTGTTCCAGTTCCTTGATTAGGTGACTGGGCAACTCTGATGCCATCAAAGAGTAGATGGTCTCCTTACAATTTGTAAAAATAGCTTATTTGAATCAAGCTTGATTTCTGTTGACTATATGCCATATGAGTGTAGGTTCCTTGGCCACAAATAGAATGGCTTCCTGTGCAGGTACTAACCAACTCCAAATGTCCTTAGCTATGTTGAGATCAGCCAGTGTTAAATTCTGTCATCTATTTTGGTTCTTGAAATATTGGACTGACCATTATAAAGCAGAATGTTGACCATCCTTTGAGATCCTCCCTCATTATCTTTCAGCTCCAAATCTCTTCTTTCCTCCAATAGGTTTGGCATCATGGTTTACTGGTACCACAATGTAGTTTTTCTTGCAATAATAGGGGGAGTTTAAAATATCACTCTCTGCAAATGCCATTCCACCTGCTCTGCATCTGTGAACAAATCTAACTTTAGATTGAAAACAATCTTAAATATTTTTAACTTGTTAATGATCCTCTTGCAGAGTCACTATGGGGACTCACTAACACTCTCATTTGCTTAAGTTCTGGCCTGCTGTAACCTGCCCTCTGTGATAATCATCTCGAAATGCAATTTGACGTGAACGTGGAAGCAGCAAACTGCTTTGCTTGCAGCAGAGAAACTATTGCAGCCAACCAATGGGTGTTTGAGTACACAAAACAGATACCTGACAAACTTGTAATACAACAAGATTTGGAGTGTTCTGATGGGAATGGGCTCTAAACTTCTGATTTGGAAGTAGTCGGTTATTTTTATATATGTTGTTATTAACTATTTTAATTGATCTTGAGGTAACATAGAACAGGCATCTCCAAATTCCACGTTGTGACCTGTTCAGAACCATGCTACACAAGCAGCATGTGAGTGACTGAAATTCCACTTGCATGAGTGGCGGGTGCTCGCACTCCCTCTGCCGCTTGTGCAAATGGAGCTATGCACACAAGTGTGCTCACTCACTGCTTACATGGAACCATCCCCTCTCCCCACCACCACCACCACCGTTGCCACTCCACAAAGCCGGAAAGGTTGGGGACCACCAACATAGAAGCTATATACATTTTGCAAAGTCCTAGAAACACCTCACTAAGCTTCCCAGAATAATTTGTGAATGCTCCATACTATTTTCACTTTTTAAAAAATTTCCTCCTCCATGATCACACACACTTGCATTTGAATGTGTACCTTCCTTTAGAGAATAATGTAGATTTAAATTATACTAATCCTACAGCCATTAACTTCTGCACTGATTCAGTTATGTACTTAAGGAACATAAATTCAGAGTATTTGAAGCTAATCCCAGCTGAATCACTGCAAGTTCTCATCATCTGCATAAAACACTCACACAGAGAACTATATAACATTTTTATTAAAGACAAACTGCCATTATTAATCTGATTGGGATTTGTTTTATTTCTCCAGGCCTGCTACAGAGACTGGAGAGGAGGAGGAAGATAAAGGTTCATCAAGTCAGCCTATTGCTCTGAGGAATTGTTTCCACCTGCAGAGGAACAGTATTCTTGAGAAGCTCATCAAAACCTGCCCAGTTTGGCTCCAGTTTGGCATCAGTCTGGAAAAGGCTTCTGACATACTCTGCAAGGAACCATCAGGGGTACAGTTATGCTTCTTCAAATAATCCAGTTCTTCAGGGACCAGATATTCTTTCTCAAACCTCGATCTGATCCTGAATCAGATCTTAATCTGCATTTGACCAATGGCTTTGTTTCCCTGCTATAGAGCTGTCACTTCCTCAAATGTTCATAGGACTGATTGTAAGGTAGCATTGAAGGCATAAATAGTACAGACCAGCCTTAATCAGCTTGTCCCTCATCAGAATTCCCAACCAACATAGACTGTCTCATCTAGAAACATCAAGTTGGGGAATGCAGGATAGCATGAAAGTGGCAGGCATCAGGAATGACAGGTTGTTGTTGTTTACTAGCCTCTCCAGGTGGGCTATTCAGAGCCAAATACAGCATATGATTTATTCATTTGATTTATTTAAAAATTCATATGCAGCTTTTTCCAAACACACTTTTTTTCCCCAGGACAGTGTGCAAAACATTTCAGAAACTAGTATCCGCTTCTGAATACATGCTTAGCCCAAGAATTTCTTCTATTTGACACAAAATGATTGAATTTTTCTTATAATAACAATCGTATTTTGTCCAGGGAGGGGGAACTTTTAATTATTGATAATAAAGGATTGCAATTTGATGAATGAATATGGATTGAATACAAAAGTTGAGTACAAAAGTATGTTTGGGTGCTTTGGTCATGAATGAGCATGACAATGACTGAGGACCAATTCTTTCTCTTCTCTCCTAACTTTAATTTCTCTGGCTTACTATTTCTCACTTTTCCTTTGCTTTATATAATGTAGCTTATGCAAAAAAGTATTGCGTGATGCATATGCATGTATGGAAATCTAGTGAAATTTTACTGAGATCTATTGGGAGATTTTGTTCTATCTTTTGCTCTGCTTCAGCTTGCAGGGATGAAAAGAGAAATACACCTTGGATTTATTTCCCCAGTAACTTTTTGTAGCAATTGCGTTGACCATAAAATGCTTTATAACTGTTACATGATTGAAAAAACACAAAGGCTGTTACTCATTGATATTCGACATGTGTTGCTTGTAAATAACTCAAATCTGCAATACAAAATTACACTTCAACTCCCATTTACCAAATCGCTCATCTTTTATTATTCCTTTGTAGTACCAGCTGCTATCTTTGAATAAAGGAGACACATACATACCACAGCAGATTGCTAACACATATACTCTTATTTGGTGCTTAACAACATTCCCAATTCAATTGTCCCAGAATTTCCGACTTTGCTATTTGGAGGCCAACAGATTGGGGAAAGCTGGTGGACATATTTATTTTTACACCAATCCTTTCCATGAAGAGCCTTTCATTTTCTTATTCCCTTAAATATCTCATCTCTACTTTGTTCCAAACCCAGCTCCATTTGCATTTGTTTTGCTGCTCAATCCCAGTGGCTCTGTCCTTAGCAGCCATTCCCTCCAGCATACTTCTGCTTCCTTTCTTGTGTCATTCTAACTTCCAAAAAATCTTTTCCCCACTCTAGAGACAGCTCTTTACAAAAGACAGGCCTTGGTAGAGAATATGAAAGGGCTAAAAGCAGAATGGATAATCACAATGGAGGCAGCTTTATATCTCAACCAAGTTATTTATGCTAGTCTCAAATGAACTGGATCAAAGAGAATAGGAAAGTAGTCTAATTTTCAGATGCTAGTAATAAAATGCAAAGCACGTTTTTTTTTTTTTTTACAAAATTCTAGAAGGAATTGAAGGTAAATGAGTTACACGAGGAAGATTCCATATATTAAATAATGTATTTTGAATGGGCTTTCAGTGCCCCTGAAAGAAATGTTGGGATCTTGATGGACACTTGATTGAAACCATTGATATATTCTGCAGTACGGCAAAACAAAAATTAAACTGGAGACTAGGGGTTGATGGGGAAAAAAGATGCAAATCCATGGCATGGCTTTCTTTGCTATCTAAGATATAGTTCCCAGGTGCTGGAGCCTTCTGTATTTCCCACAGCACCTAGGTCTTAAATGATATGCCTTAAGAACCCACTGCTCTTCTTCAGAATTGCGTTGAAGGCAGTGACATTCACAGAAGGGGTTGATGTAGGGCAACTGATGAAAACTGATTGCAGCTCTTCTTTTGTAAGTGCATCTTCTTTTGTAAGTGTACCATGTCACTTTCATGTAAAAAGGGGCAGGGTTTGTGCTGCCTTAGTCATTTTGATGAAGTGATAAATCCTGCAGGTGCCTCTGCCTGAAAATATGATGTGGCTGAGGTTTCACAACCCTGTGAAGCACAGTTGCCTTTTAAGAAAGCAAGATAGAAAGCTTTCTAAGGCTGTTTCATGGTCTTGGCATTGGAGCAAACATGTGTATCCACAGACACTTAGATTTTGTCCCTTGCTTTATCTGATAGTGTTGTACTATACTTCAGAAATTAAATTTGGTGCAGGACTGAAGACAACATCTCTTGACAACAGCATGACAATAGTAATGAAGCATGTTGTAAGAACAATAAAATCAGGAAAGCACTGATATGTCCGTTCCTTAGCACGACAAAGAATCTTACTTTAGCTGTGAATAAACCCATAGTTATAATTATATGGAAGTTTTCCTTATCGTTATAATGAGTGGATAGTGTGGGAACATTGTTCTCAGGAAACTTGTGGATTTGATTTCAATAAATTCAGAAATGTGTGAAAGTTTATTTCCATGAAAATACCTCAGTATGTGATAATTCTGCCTTGCCACCTATTAGATAAGTTTCTTTCATTTCCTTTTATCAGTAAATTACTTTTTTGCTATTGCTTATTAAATGCTATTGCATATTACGGCATCATTAGCATTGCTAGCTTTACCCTTCCCACTTTTTGTAATAAGAGCAGCAGTCTATAATTAGTCTATAATTAGTCCATTTTTAAAGCTCTTAACATTCGATTTGGCCCAAGGCAAAATGTCAGCTATAAGTCTTCTCATCCCACCTTAAGCATGAAAACATCTGGGTGACTGTGGGCCAGTTACTCTTTCTCAGTCCAATCCACAATCAGAGGGTTATTGTTGTGGGTCAAATAGGAAGAGGAAGGGGTAATAGGTATGCTTGCCACCTTGAGTCATTTATAAAAATAATAAATGTGGGAAGCAATAAATAAATAAGGACTTCATTTTCTATTTTAAGGACAAGCTAACATAATTTGTCATAATTATTGCTCAGGCTCTAATTAGATGCCTACAGAAAGAGTCAAAGTAGTTATTATCTATTACTTAAGCAAACCTTATCAAAAACATTAGTGACCAGAGGATCATTTGTAGGGAATATAGGAGCAGTAAAAGAAGCATTTAATCTCTTGTTAGGGAAATAAAATTTCCAAGAATAAAAAGGCATATTAATTTCTAAAAAAATATTTATTCATGTATTTGTTTGTTTATGTTAATTCATAACTAATTTTCCAGGAGTCCTGAGCAAAATTTGCAATAAATAAATAAACTTGAAATTTAATATGTGGAAAACAAAGCAGCTTTCAATACTTCAAGACTTCCTGTTTCCTATTTGTAATCACATTTTGGACAATATTATTTCCAGGTCAAAGCAAGTTAATCAATGACTTGAGAAGCAATAGACTCTTCAATCTATGATTCAGGAAATGAAGAAAGGAGTAGATCCTCTTTTCCATCTCCATTAAGAAGATCTCCAATCCATTTACAAGCTCCCCCCAATCAGATTAATACAGAACTGTGACAACAAAGTGAGATCATTCATCTATGTAACAGTTCTGACATTCATTAAGAGAGAGGACCTTAGAGAAAAACCAAGCTCCCGTAGAGGGATTGTTTCTGATCCATTTGGCATGCAGAAACAATGACAAGCAGGCATTTTTGTAGATCCTTGACATTTGTTCTTCCCACCTTTCCTGAAATGAATATTTTCCCCTACAAATACTTCCCCACATTTTCCTCTCTGCTGGATTCCCCTACCATGTTAGAATCCAGAATGGATTGCAGATAAATGAATTTCCAGTTAAACTTAGCCTATGGCAGAAAAGCTGGGAATCCATACTGATTTTACTGAATCAGTATAGTAGTGTTAGCTATACCATGACCAACATCCCCTGGTGCTTAAGGAATACATATACCAGTACCCTGTTTTCCCCAAATTAAGACAGCCCCTGATAATAAGCCCCAATCGGGCTTTTGAGCACATGGCAATAAGGCCAAGCACTTATTTCAGGGTTCAAAAAAATATAAGACAGGGTCTTATTTTGGGGAAAACACGGTATATAACGAATGTGTGGCTGTAAATGCAACAATCAAGTCATCAGTCAAATGCATGCTCATTATACTACCTCTTTTTAGGGAAAGTTTTGCAAAATGAAGAAAGAGAGCAATCCTGGCAAAGCACTTTGCTTCTCCCACATTCAGTAGGTTTATATACATTGCCTTTTGTTCTTCAACATTCTCATCTTTTTCATTTCATTAACTTTATCCAACCACAATTCCCTTGACTTCCCTGTTCTTCTCAGCCCATTCACTCTTTATTCCCTGTTTTGGCAATTCTATCCTTATTCACTCTATGTGTGAAAGCCACCAGAACATCCTTCTTTCCCATTTGTCTCTCATGTCAGCGTTCCAGAAGACCCCCAACTCCCAGTAAAGACGTGGAAGCAGGCATTTTCCAAAGTTCTCTTTACTGCAATAGGTAAACTGGCACATCTGGGAAATCCTGAATCTGAAAAACCCAGGCTTTCCTTCACTAATACAAAGCTCCCAAAACCAACCCCTCCTCCCCTTTTGGTCACATGCTTCAATCACCATCGGTTTCACATCTGCCCAGCCCTTGACCACTCCTCCTCCAGATGCTGGCCCGCCCTGACCTTGACCGATATGAAAAACTGTTATTATGTCTACTAACTCCCCTCTCCTAAATCCCCCCTCCTATTTTCCCACACATGAGGAGATGGCAGCATTGAAGCTTCCGGCTTAATATGGCTTCCATGGCTGACACCTCACATTAGTGTTCAATCCATGTTCATTCAGAATCCATCCATTTAGAACCCATTCATCCAATCTCTTATTATATCACCACACACTGATTCAACTTATGTTTGTGTTCCAACTTTCATTCAACTATTTCTTTTGATATACTCAGACTTCATGTGGATATATCCTGCGCACACAGAGAAGAGAGAGTGTGTATCCATTTTCTGTTTTTCAACATTTCATTCCTCATAACAAAAATATATGCTATGCTTTGCTTTTCCAAAAGTATTTGCGCATCTTAAAATTTCTGCATCTAATTTCTCATTTTTAGAATACATTTTTTCAAGTTACATAAATTCATCTACTTGTTCTTGTTATT
This sequence comes from Arizona elegans, assembly GCA_022577455.1. Lineage (NCBI taxonomy): Eukaryota > Metazoa > Chordata > Lepidosauria > Squamata > Colubridae > Arizona > Arizona elegans. The sequence goes on along the minus strand of JAKOOJ010000001.1, from coordinate 25,927,561 downwards.
CATTACTTCGGTGTAACTTTCTATCATTCTCTCCATTTAAGAGATGTCAAATAGAGCTACCTTGATCTTTGTTAATTTTCAGCTCCATATTTCTTATTTCATCAATCTACCTAGCATCAACAGTAAATAATTTGGATTCTTGCAAACCACATGACCTCATCTACAAAGAAAAGTACATGTAATTCATATATCCAACCAGGACACTTTTCATATCAACTCATACATTCCTTAACTACAACCATAAAGAAACTCTTGTCTTGCTTCATTCTACAATGCTGGACCTTTTGTTAACTATTTCATTTATACTCATGCAAATTTTATTTCAAGGGTTTAACTCCTAGACTTTTTGAGTCAATTGACTTTTGGTCATTTTTTCCCCTATTCTTCAGAATCAGAAATATCTGCTTCATATTTTCACAATGGCTTTGTCTGGCCTGAGAATCACTGACTCCTGCCTTCTTGGCTTTAGTGCCTTTCTTTCACTTCATTTATTAAGTCATATTATTTACCTTTTACACTTCTTAAGTACCAAGTTGCAATCTTGGATATCATCACCAGATTGGCCTATGTATGTTGACATGATGGATTTCTTCAGCTGAAGCTTTCACATAAAGATTTTTATAAGTTGGAGAAGAAATAGACTAACTTATTAGTTATAGTGGTCCCACATGCAACATTCTGTGCTACACCTGATAGAATAGAATAGAATAGGTGTTGGTCATCACCTTTAAAGCGCTCCATGGCATAGGGTCTAGCTATCTTCGAGACCGCCTGCTGCTGCCGACGACCTCCCATCGACCCGTGCGCTCCCACAGAGAGGGCCACCTCAGGCTGCCATCAGCCAAACAATGTAGGCTGGTGACCCCCAGGGGGAGGGCTTTCTCTGTGGGGGCACCTACCCTCTGGAATCAGTTGCCCCCAGAGATAAGGAGAATCCAAGACCTCAGTGCCTTCCGCCGTGCCCTTAAAACCTACTTTTTCCAGCAAGCCGGGCTGGCTTAAGAAGAAATTTTTAAGTTTTTAGGTTTTTTTTAGTTTTTATTGAATTTCTATACTGCCCTACTCCCGAAGGACTCAGGGCGGTGCACAGCCATGAAATAAAACACATAGATATACAAAATTTAAAATCGAATAAAATGAATTAAATTTTAAATGAATTTTAAATGTTTTAATTGGTTTGTGATTTTTAATTTTTGGGCAAATTTATATATATTTTAATTGTTTTTAATATTTGTATTTCATGTTCTTAATTCTGGCTGTACACCGCCCTGAGTCCTCAGGGAGAAGGGCGGTATATAAATTGGAATTTAAAAAAAAAAGAAGAATAGAATTTTTTATTGGCCAAGTGTGATTGGACACACAAGGAATTTGTCTTGGTGCATATGCTCTTAGTGTACATAAAAGAAAAGATACGTTCATCAAGATGACAGAACTGGTGAGCTTGGGCACATTTGGCCAGAGCACAAAGTCCATAAACGCAACCAAAACTGAATTCTATCCCAAGCATGCTTATGTTATGATATGCAAGCAAGGAACTTTAGTTATATGCCTATAAAACCCTGCTGTCTATATCCCATCAACTAGGAGTGTTTCTTTTACAAGGCACCCAAATCTATAGTGACTCTGAACAGTGATTGACATACTCAGGATACAATACCAAGAATACAGAAATTCACTTCCATCTCCTTACCATGCATACCTGCACATTTATGCATTCAGTTTATCTGATTCAAAATGAAAAGAACCTGTAATAATTATATATGTCCCTGTAGAAGCACATCATGTTATAGTAAATGCCTTACTGTATTGCTATCACTGGTACACAGCCCTGCAAGGATTAACAAACCACATATCCCATCACTCCCATAGCCACTCCTTACCTCCTAGCCCCTCCTCCTGGGTATAATAGCTCACTCCATGAGGTATTCTAGTTGTTCCAGATGTGTACCTGAAAGAGAAAGGTCCAAGGTCAGTGACCTCTGGCTCCATAAGGCCTAGCAACAATCTAGGCCTGCAATAAAGGAATTTACTTAAGAAAGAGAATTCATCTTGTGAGTTATTGGGCTAGATCCATCACCACAACACATCAGCTTTTCTTCTTCAAGGAGGAAGAAAGTAAGAAATTTGTAGGGGTACAAGTTATGCTTTAAGTGTTAAAACTATACACCAAATGTGATTTAAAAACAATCCAAAAACCTCTTTCAGTACTAAACTGATCATAAGAAGAATATGTGAAACTGTAATTTTGGTAAGAATGTAATAAAATTATGAGTTCATTTTACAATTCAGATATGATATTTTTAAATGACAGAAAAATATTTTATATTCTCATATAATCTCATTTACCCCTTTTCCTCTGTTCAGGTATTTATGGTTCGGAAAGATGAGACCCTGAAAAATCTATTCCTGTTAGTTCATTTTCCAGCCCAGAAAGAGGGGTGTGACATTCTAGAATACAAGATAAAAGAAGAAAAATCTTGTAAGTTCATCTCCCTTCTTGAAACACATTTCAATATTTATGCACGCTACACCCACACTATGATCTGTTTCAGTACATATATTTACACTATATTTGCCTGCATATACATTTGCTATGAACTTCAGATTCTGGGGCTTGAAAGGTTGTAGGAATTGGGTTTATCTAGTCTAGTGAAAAGAAGAACTGGAGTGGCAGGATAGCAGTGTTCCAATATCTCAGGGGATGCCACAAAGAAGAGGGAGTCTTCTTCAATTCTCCAAAGCCCCTGAGGGTAGGACAAGAAGCAATGGTTGGAAATTAATCAAGGAGAGAAGCAACCTAGAACTAAGGAGAAATTTCCTAACAGTAAGAACAATTTACCAATAGAACTCGTTGCCTTCAGAAGTTGCTGTGGGCACTCCATCGCTGGAGGGTTTTAAGAAGAGACTGGACAATCATTTGTCTGGAATGGTATAGGACAGTGGTTCTCAACCTTCCTAATGCTGCGACCCTTTAATACAGTTCCTCATGTTGTGGTGACCCCCAACCATAAAATTATTTCTAAGACCATTGAAAATATGTGTTTTCCGATGGTCTTAGGCGACCCCTGTGAAAAGGTTGTTCGACCCCCAAAGGGGTCGTGACCCACAGGTTGAGAACCACTGGTATAGGATCTTCTGCTTGAGCAGGGGGGTTGAACTAGAAGACCACCAAATTCCCTTCCAACTCTGTTATTCTTCTGTCTCTGAAATGTAGGACTGAGGCAGATCTTCTCAGAGTGCTGTCCTTTGAGAGAGGAAGAGATTCTTCCTCGGTGTATTTTTAGCAAGATGATTTTAAAATTATACTAGACAAATTCAGAGAAGACAGTACTATCAGAAATTATTTAACCACGATAGCTAAATGGATATTGTAGGTTCAGCAGTAGTATATTGCTTCATCTCAAATGCTGGAGACCAACACTAAAAAAAAGGATTTGCTTTCATGCTCTGTTTATGGACCAGTTAATTGATTGATCAATACTAAAAACCAAGTCTGGACTAGAGTATTAGATAAAATGGAATCTGGTAGTAATAATAGGAACTGTTACTGGATTGTGTTAGGTGGTTTGTCTTGGTGCATCTGTCCAGCTCACTATTTCCATTAGGTGGGAGCAGTGGTGAAATGTAAAATTTATTACTACCGGTTCTGTGGGCGTGGCTTGGTGGGGGTGGGGGTAATTTGACAGGGTGGGTATGGCCAACTTTTTTTTTTTACTTTTAAAAGCATTTTTTTCCTACAACCTCTTCAGCCGAAGAGGTTGTAAAAAAAATGCTTTTAAAAGGCTCTGACAATCCCAGCTGAGTTGCCTGATCGTCAGAGTCTTTGGTAGAAAAAATGCTTTTAAAAGGCTTAGACGATCAGGCAACTCAGCTGGGATTGTCAGAGCTTTTTAAAAGCATTTTTTCTACAACCTCTCTGGTTGTAGTGGGAGTTTATCCATCAGCCAAAAAAAAAAAAAAAGATGAATAAAAATGGAACTGCAGAGTTATTATGATTGAAATGGAAAAACAATGCATTTTACCATATGAGAGAGATTGTGATCACATGGGCTGTGATCCTTTTGTTATAGTGCACAAGATTGTGGCTAGATAGACAGTTGTACCTACTCAATTTCTTGTCTGGCAGTTAACACTAAGAGGTAGTTTTCAAGAATATTGTTCTCTTTTCTTTCATAGCTGCCCATTGTATATTGAACTCTAGGGAGCTCCCAGTTTTTAATCTTCAACCAATTAAGACTACATGGCCCTTAAAATAAAATGCAGACAAATTTGGACATAAGGCCACTTTAGCTTGGACCAACAGTTAATACCAGTATTATGCTGTATATTACATGAAGTTTCCAATTTTCCTATCATGGATCTTAGAAAATCTATGAATTTTTTCTTTTCCTTTTGCAATGTTATCTACACTGGTGAATGGCTGTTGGTATCTCTTGGTAGGGAATTCCACAAAAGCATTGTCTTTCTGAGTAAGACTGATGTTCAGAATATAAAAATTCATGAAAAAGGCTGAACCTGTATCAGGAATGCTGTGTTATACACTATGCTACTGTAATGTCTTGCCTCTCCAGTTTTCCCCAGAAAGCAGGACTCTTGAAACTGCAGTTGTTCCTAAAGGAGCTTTTATTGGAAGGTTTGTGATAACAAGAGATCTAGGCAAGAACTGAAGCTTCTCACATAAAACCAGTTATTTAAAGCAATGCTAACCAAACCCCTCCCACATGACATCATTGCAGGGAAACAGAAACAGAAACAGGAAACAGAAACTTCATATATAGACCAGTGGTGGGTGGCTACTGATTTGCCCCGGATCGGGTGAACTGGTAGCGGTGGCGGGAGGCTCCACCCACCTGCAGCAGAAGCGTCACATGCATGTGCAAGCACGCGAGTGCCCACGAGTGAACCGGTAGCGATGGGTTTTGGAAATACACATACACACACTGGTTCCGACCACTCCATTCCTCCCAACTTTCCTCCCACCAAAATACCAGTGTCCCTGTAGAAATATCTGGGACCTGACAGCTACATTAGTTTTACCTGCTTGCTCATAAAGGGAGATGACATTTTCCTTCCTTGAGTTTTGAAATGGGTTGTATGTCCCTCCTTAATCACCACATCTCTCTGGCAATTTTCCAGGCTACTTTTCATTTCATTGCTGTTCCCAATTCCTGGTAATAAGGTTATTAAGTGAATGTAAATGCTAATGACCATTCCAGAGTACTAAAACATTTAGAATGCTGCTCTCTGTGGCTTGGCCCACAGTGGCCTCTTGCAGATTAATTCTTTTGCCCTAGCTATTCTCAGAAGCCACATTCTCAAGTGTAATGAGTTGTGTCAAAGAAGCCAAATATTTTTAAAGTGTGTGTGTGTGTGTGTGTGAAGATGTGTTTCCAAAGCGTTCAGCAATTTGAATTTCACAATGTCCTGTTCCTGGGGGGGAGGGGGGACTGTGTAAAAGACTGATTCCTCAGCACATGTAATCTCATTTTCTGATAAGTGGCATTGCACACCCTCACGTTTGCCGAGGTGCTACTTTTGGAAAGAAGTTTAAAAAAAAAAGTGCAAACATTTCTCCAAATAGTTTGCACTGACATGTGCCTAGAATTATGGAAATACTTGGGGAATATTCATGAGTTCTATGGCACACAAAGAATCAGAGAGGGTTAAATTAGCTTGAACAATCACAGAGGTATGACATCACTGTTGCATTTCTGCACTATTCATATGGAAACTAATGAGTAAATGGAAAGAGAAAAACAAGACAGAGGCTTAGAAAAGACAGCTTTATTCTTTCAATTGAGCAGACCGTTTAGCTTCAGCTTGTTTCTGTATTTATCTGGAAATGTATTGTAATTCAGTATCCCTTGCAAAACATCATTAATCCTCCAAATACAGTGGAGCACATTTTAACATAATTCATGAAAAATGTCTAAACTAATTGCAATGGCCCTTGAGGTTACCTTTGTATCCTATTGTTGAATCTTTCTATTTAGGATCAGTCATTATGCAGCCTGCATATGAGATCATTCTAGGAGGCTGGAACCAAATGGTAGTGATATCAGCCAGGATGACTGAACACCTCCTTTTGCTCCAGCTGGAAAATAGATGTAGCCAAATGCAGCTCTGGGTCCAAAGAAATCAAATATTTGTTGGTTCCAATCAAATCTCATTGCTATGAGGCCAAATTGAATGAGAAGAGGTAGAGTGAAACAAGCTAACTAATGGCTGTGTTCGAGGTAGTCTCCCAACAAATATTGGGCACATGCTATAATTTTATCTAATGAGAGTGTCCATCACTTTAACAGATCCCAGGCACTTTTCGAGATCTGTTCTCTCTAGTTTGTTCCAGATCCTATTGTCCTCCCCTTAATTACTTTTCAATGTACTTCCTACAAGTTGTAAACTCCTGGAGTGTAGCTTCTCGATTGCAGTTTTGCATATTACATAAAGAGGAAAACTAATGACTGATGGAAGCATTCCAGTTATCTTCCAGTATGACTTCAGAACATTCTCTGAAGGCCTGAGAGTGGAGTGAAGAATACCAATCATCAGACACAGTTCAGAATGATTGATAGATTCTTAGAAAGAAGACTGATTGGAGCAGGAGAACTTGCAGGATCAGGATACTGGGAATGGGTTGCTATCAGTTCTCCCCGGTTCTTGCGAACCGGTAGTGGAAATTTTGAGTAGTTCGGAGAACCAGTAAATACCACCTCTGCCTGGCCCCACCCCCAATCTATTCGCTGCCTCCTGAGTCCCAGCTGATCGGCTAGAAGGAAAAAATCAGGGCTCACTTGACAAAGAAGAGGGGAAAAAAACAAGACACCTTAGCTTTAAATTGAGAAGCCAAGAAGCCTCCCAACTAATTGGCTAGAACCAATCCGCTCCTTGTAAACCGCTCGGTGGTGGTAGATTGGTAATTGAGGCTAAGCTGCCTGAAAGTGGTTTCTGATGCTCTCGGTGGTGGCAGAGTGGCAAAAAACTGTTTAAACTCTTGCCATGGCGCTTCAAAGGGCCGCCCTACAGCTGTTCAGCAGTAAAAGGCAGTGTGGTGGTAGACCAGTGCGCTCCAAAAACAAATGGGTAGACTGGTACAGTTCGGCAAGCAGTTAAAAGCCTGATAGACCAGTATCTCTGCTAAATCCTAAATAATTGTCTGTCACATGACCATCAAACTACGCCCACAAAATAAGCCACACCCACAGAACGGGTAGTAAAAAATTTTAGAACCCACCCCTGGTTGGAAGACAGATCCAGACATTAAATAAGATCATGTACACCCAAGATTTTGATCTGGTGGAGCCAAGCCATCTACTGTTGTAGGTGGTAAAAACATCTGAAGTCAAGGCACATTCCTGCCAGTGGTGAAATTCAAAAATTTTTACTATCGGTTCTGTGGGTATGGCTTGGTGGGTGTGATGTGGCTTGGTGGGCGTGGCAGGGGAAGGATACTGCAAAATCTCCATTCCCACCCTTTCCTCTGACTAAAATAAAACAAGTCTCAAGCATGTGAATGGTGACAATAGGATATGCAGTACACTGCCCATCAACTGGACCCTCCTTGCAAGAAAAAAGCACAGTTTGTTAGCTTACTTTATTGTCATTGCACCTCGTACAACAAAATTAAATGCCATCTTCAGTGTACATTATAATTATAAAAATAAAATACACACATCCTTCACATTCTATACAATTGCATTGAAAACTGATATTGCATTAATATTGCACTATACAGTATACAGAAGCTCACAATCTGGGGAAAATAGTTTTCCAAGCCTCATTGCAATCTACCCATATTGAGTGCCTGTGTTGATAGTTTATACAGAATGTAAAATATTAAAAACAAACAAAATGACACATCTAAATACAGATAGATGTCCACACAACCAGTATAGACATCTAAACTCCAAATATCCAATCAGACAAGAACATTATAACTAGCTTGCAGAAGGCTAATGAAAGGGTAACAGTCACATCTCTGCAAGCCAGGTATTTCATAGCAATGGGACCACAATAGGGAAGAATGCATGGACTACACCAATGGATCCATTGACCCTTGTATTCACATAGGACCCTGAGCATCCCTCTCTGCATGTTCACAGGACAGAACTGGGCAGATTCCCCCTGGTAAAGATGATACATGAGGTAACCTGGAGCCTAATCAAGTAGGCCTTTAAGCAGGCCTGTCAAACTGGTGGTCCGCGGACTGGATACGTCAACTGCAGGCCACGTCCACCCTGGCTGCGCAAAGGCAAAAAAAGTCACAATCTGGCCCATGACATGTTTGACACCCGTGACAAGTTTGACACCCGTGCCTTTAAAGATCAAAACAGCCCTTTGCATGGGACTCAGAAGCTTATTAGCAACTAAGGCAGTGACTGCAATATAGATGTCATCTGCTAATAACTTAACCATTGCATTGAGTTTTGTGCCAACTGAATGGTATAATGGTAGCCTCTGAATAATTTTTGCCTCATGTAAAGCATGTTAAAGATGAATATAAAGTCATGAGTCCCAGTTGCCAGTATATCTAGTCCAAGTAGTTTAAAACCAATGCACCAGCCTCAGCTGAGCAAAGAGGTCCTGGCCACAACTTCTATCTTTCTTATGGGGAGAACAAATCTGTCCAGAACTAATGTTGGAACAGTCATGGAACTAGAATAGTTCCAGATAAGACAGTCACTCCCACTTGCTAGGACTGAGGCTTAGGTTATTTCTACTCATTCAGATTCTTACAGCTTGAAGAACTAGGACTTACATCTCTGGTTTGGGATGACAATGTAGAATTTAATCTCTCTCTCTCTTCCCCCACCCTCTCTCTCTCTTCCCCTCTCTCCCTCCCTCCCTCCCCCCCTCTCTGCAATGAGAAGACATTGACCCCTCTGGTAACTAGGTACAGGGTGGTGATGCTTTCCAGTGGTTTAGAAAAATTCCCAAGTGCTTACAGGAAGCTACTGAGATACATTTCCACCTACCAGTGGTGAGACAACAGTTCTAGGCAACAGTAATGTGCAGTTAAACCAGAAAGTGATCAATCTGATCATGGCCAAAAACTAAAGGTAATGTCCCCCATTTTCAGATCCACACATCATTTGCTCTGAGTTAAACTACTAATCACCAATATATGAGTAGGGGTTAGTAGGCATATAATCTGGGACATGGAAACGATAAATTCCTAAGCAGCACTGGACCTCATTCCTAAGGTGTTCATCGGTGTTGAAATGCTTAAGCATTTATATTATAGCATAAAGGACTCTGAAACAGTAATGAGGTCTACTGCAAGATTTCTCTCAAAAAGTCTCACAACTGGTATGACTGCTGCTATATTTAACTTCTAGGTATATAAAAACTTCATTTGAGCTTCTTCCCCAGCTGTCCCTAAATAATGAGGAAATGCTGGTGTCTATCAGAAAAAGGGCCTTGTTTGAGGCAATGCAATCTCCCCCACAAAGCTCATTTGATGCTAACATTATGAACCTTGGAGCAACAAATCAAATTTTTGTCTTTATTTCTCAGGTATTTTAGGAACCATTTTGGTGTTAGAAGTTAACTGTTTTCATGATTCTTCACTATAAAATCATATGATTTTATACTTTTTAGCAATTACTATAGCTCTGTTCTACTGTTCCCTAAGAATGTTTTAATTCTGTTTTCTGATTTTAAAAAATATATTAATGTTGCTTTTATATGTACTTTTTTATAACATGGGTAGTACAAGTACCGGCCTATGGGACATGAGATTTCTTCCTAATCTGTTCTCAGAATGAGTGTCAGGGTACCTTTTTAGGTGATAGAAGCTTGAGGACAAACGAACCAAGCTTCTGGCTTTCAATCACTACTCTCTCTGAAGTTGGTACCCTGTTTCCCCTCAAATAAAACATCCCTTGATAATAAGCCCAAACGGGCTTTTGAGTACATGCATTAAAATAACACACACACCCGAAAATAAGACCTCTCTGAAAATAAGCCCTCCCGGAAAATATTTAAATACATGTGCAGCCGGTCCCCGTCATTTCCTGTGGTTAGGGTTAGGGAGACAGAGCTGGAAATCAGGTAAGATGGCAAGAGGAGCCCTGTCTTGCTCCATGCACCCAAAAATAATAAGACATCCCTGAAAATAAGGCCAAGCACTTATTTCGGGGTTCAAAAAAATATAAGGCAGGGTCTTATTTTTGGAGAAACACGGGTATGACCGAAGGGCAGAACTTTTTTCCCAATAACAGCAGAGAATCAAACAGCTCCAGAAGTAGCATAAGAACAACTGCAGGGTTTCAAATTTGATCCTTTACAATGCCAAAACATTGTCTCACAGATAAACAGAGTGGAGCCTTGGAGATGTTGCTTTCCAATCATGGTCACTGGTTTTATTTTTAGCTCTAGCAACGTGCCAAAGATAGCTGTGTCAGTTCTCCATATTTAGTAACCGTGACCACAGCACATTGGAGTAAGCTCAGGGTCGTGCCTCTGGTGTCTTTCCATATTTCGGGTAAGTGACCCATCTATTAGTGAGTTCTAGTAATTAAAAAATAAATATTCTCTTATTTATATTTTCTGATGGAAGCAAAGACCCCTCTGGCAGTCTAATAGATTCCTTAAGTCATTTTGTGAAAGACTAGCATGGCTTTAATAGTTTTATTGCTTTAGCAGTTTTCAGAAAGCACAATAAGTAGATTAAATGTGAAAGGCAAAGGGGTATTATTGAGGTAAACTGTGATTCAGTTTAGATTGGTTGACTTTTACAAATAGAAGTATTAAAGTTAGGCTAATATAAAAAGCAGATTACAGAATTATGCAACCAAGAATGAAGCACAATACCAGAGAAGCATTCCTGAGAATATCTGTCACAACTTGGACTCACATCATGCTGTTGGAGCCAAAATTCTAGCTCAGGAAATGAACGTTGATTTGGAGCCTTTGGACTTAAATCCCTTCTCCACCATGAAGGTTACCATGTGATTTAGTTAACCACCTAGTTTTGTTCTATATGGTAGGAATAGCCCTAAGCAGCCCAGTGAGCAGATGCACCTCTAGTAACACTATGCACTGTGTTATTTCAGAGAGAGGAATGATAGAAATAATAAGACTTAGTGGTACAGTGAGATTTTTTAAAAAAGAGCTGGAATTCATAGAAGTAGGGGGAATGTCTTTTAGGAGTAGCTGGTGTCAGAAAAGAGTTTTTTGGCCAGCACTGATTAGGGAGAGCCTGTCTTCTGTGCTAGATAAACTCTTAAGCAGATGGTGCTGGCCACTACCAACTATTTTAGAGTTTAACTATTCAGATTGCAATCTATTTATGTTTTTCACTTTGTTAAGGACAGTGAAAATACAAAGGAGAATACAAAATGGCATAGAGTAAAGAGTAGGGGAGGAAACAGCCCTGAGTCAGGGTTCTCCAACTATTAATTTGCTATTGACAGGGTGACCGGACTTCCTGAGTCAAGGTCATTTCCATGCCCTGATCAAAGTTGGTTACTGATTAAAGGTATGATAGAATTGATGTTAGCTCCACCCTGGCGATTTGAGGCACAGCACGAGACAGCTAGCATGCATTAAAAAATTCCATTATGAAGCTAAATCCCCTTCCAGTTAAACTGAGTTTCTTGAAAAAGCCTGCTTCTAGCAAAGGGTCACCATTTCCTCTTTTCTCTTCTGTATTTTTTTTTGGAATAAGGCACTTTATTCGTCTTGTCTCCAGAGTGTGTGGGTGTTTTAGAAAATGTATTTGTCAGGCTAAATGTGAAAACAAAGGTCATGCAGTAGCTTTAGTGAAACTGGGTCTTAATTGTCACACAACAGTGAGCAAGCTTATAGATTTTACAAGAACACATATTCAGGATGGAATTTAAGGACCATCCATAAACAAAACCCAACCAATATGGGAGAGTGAGTTAAATATGATGAGATGATTTGTCATCTCATTAAAAAAAAAATAGAAATAGGGCAGATCTGTGACTTGCATAGTTGGGCACCATCTTGAATTTTTGACCTGCCCCTCTTCCCTCCTGCAGACACCCAAGTTAAAATTTTAAATCAAGTTTAACAAGGAAGTCCTTCCTTCCTTCCTTCCTTCCTTCCTTCCTTCCTTCCTTCCTTCCTTCCTCCTTCCTCCTTCCTCCCTCCCCTCCCCTCCCCTTCCCTTTCTCCAGACATTCCTATTATAACTGTACTTGGCCAAAAGCTAAATCAATCCTCTTTGGAATGGCTAAGGAAAAAGTAATTTACAGTATGTGTGGGCATACCCATAGTACCTGTTAGCAACTCCGTAAACAGTGGCATCCTTTCTGGTCTTGTACAGGATTCCAAGAACAAGATTAACATAAGGAGATGCTGACAATTGCTATATGTATACTCACAAGTACCTGGATCATATTTCTCCCATCAAATTGGAGTCACTGCACAACTTCAGCAGTTAGGCTCAGGAAACCTCCAAAAAATCCCAGGGTTTAGACTGGACTGGGCAATTAAAAAAAAAAAGGTAACAGCAAACCATTGCTATACTGTTGCAAAAAAAAAATAATACCACCAATATAGACTGTCCACATATATAGTAAGTCTTTTTTCAAGGGATACTTAGCTTTAAGTATTCTCCCCATTTAGGTGTCTTCTAATTTTCAACTTGTCATTCCCAGTCATTCCATAACTACATTATCTCTTCTCTCTAGAGAAGTTCCTAGTTTTTCTTTTCAAATAGGCATAGGAGAAGTCACAATACTTGTTTTCCAGACCAAATAATTTTGTGCTTTCTGCCAATTACTGGACTATTTTTGCTAAGCTATTCTCTTTCTTTTCATTGCAGAATGCTTTGTTCTGTTTAATCGTATCAAAGGTTACTGAGGCATCATCATTGTTCAGGATTTGTAGCTCCATTCCTGAGTGAAGTGAGATTTGAGCAATGGGATAAAATCTTTGTTCTGAGAAGGAGGGTTTAAACAAATTGATAGGAAGTGGAACAGAACAGCGTTGATTCTAGTAACACTGATCAAAACAATTTTGATTCTAGCTCATAAGTTTCATTTGAACTTCACAGCAAATTATTTCTGGCAAATGTCAAATTGTTATCTGTCACTGTAAATTTTATTTTTTAAACAGCACCAATGAAATGAGACACATCACCAATTTTTGCCATTTCTCCTGCTGTGAAGTGACCATTTCAGAACGAGACCATCATGCATCAATCTCTCTGATATAGTGAGACCAATCCCTGAATACTTTTCTTATTTCTCATCAGTATTGCACCTGGAAGGATCTCTTCTTGTGTTTGAAGACATCTTCAAACTGGTGGCGTTCTACTGTGTCAGTAGGTAAGTTGGATAGATATTTTCCAGTCATGGTGCCATGTGATCTTGCAAATCTGCTTGTAAAAAATGAGTAGCCTGCAAAAAAAAAAAAAAGGGCTTCAAGAGGGTGGTTGAGGTGGAATGGAGAGCATGCTCCCTCAACCCACAAAGGAGGGAAGAGTGATGGAAAAAACCTGCTGTCCACCTGCATAGAATTCCTTGTTTCCTGGGGCTGCCAACATAATGCCTAAGTAAAAGGAATCCTGATCTCAGATCATAAAGATAATGTCTGTCTGTCTGTCTGTCTGTCTGTCTGTCTATCTATCTATCTATCTATCTATCTATCTATCTATCTATCATCTATCTACTAAAATCCTTGTTGTTATGACTTTTAACTGGGTAAAACAGTGCATTATATGGCAACAACTTTTGAACCAAGATACTTCAAATGGGTTAACTTACAGAATTTATCCAAAATCCAGGACTCGTGACTCCCAAGAGAATGACATTTGGGGAAGTTGTGATTGTTTCTGTGCTACTAGCTACTGTGGTTACATGATCTTCCTTTCCAATATTCTATGACAGTTTCCCAGCCAGTCTCAAAATCTCTCACTGCCCTATCCAAAAGCAACTTATCTATCTGCTAGAAAGTGTGGGGGGGAGGGAGGGACGGAGGGAGGGAGGGAGGGAGGAAGGAAGGAAGGAAGGAAGGAAGGAAGGAAGGAAGGAAGGAAGGAAGGAAGGAAGGAAGGATTTCCAGTGTTCCTTGCCAGATTCCCACAAAAAAGCTCAACAGGGAAGCCAAGTAAGGAGTCAGAATTCACTCTCGCTCCCACTGCTTATCCCAATATTTGAGTGGCTGCCACAAAAAAGGGGGACCTCAATTTATTCTCCAAAGCACCTGAAGACAGGACAAGAAGCAATGGATGGAAACCAATCGAGGAGAGAGCCATCATAGGAAAAATTTCCAGACAGTGAAAACAATTAGTCAGTGATTTGCCTTCAGAAGTTGTGGGTCACTGGAACTTTTTAAGAAGAGATTGGACAACCATTTGTCCAGAACGGTATAGAGACTCCTGTTTGTGCAGGGGGTTGGACTAGATGACCCACAAGGTCCTTTCCAATTCTTTGTTATTCTATTCTTCTTCTTCTATTTTGCTTATCTTTGGTCATTCTTTTTCTCTCTTTAGCTAAGGAAATGTCTCTGAAACAATGACCCAATGGGACATGACTTGTTGAGCAGTCTATAACATTGCAGCTGGCATAATTTGCACAGGAAAACAGAATAAGAAAATTCAATTTGTAGAATGTTATTTCAAGCTATGGACGGTGCAGTGTAGAAATTACATTTAGCAATACTTTCTTGGTTAACTTAATTTTTTAAAAGCCTTGCCAAGCAGATCAGACAAATTTGGGATGATATTTTTCTATTCATAGGAAGTATTTTATTTGAAGGAGCATTCAGAATGGGCACCCTCTATCTGCAATCAATAATGTGAATCCAGCCCATTATATTCCATCCACTGAGAGCAATTCTGTATGCAGAACGTATCTTTCTTTATAAAAAGTCCCCTTGTACCTTCTTTGTTTCTCCCCATCACCTGCTTTGCATTATAATTACATAAATCTTGAATATATGAAGTGCTACCAAAAAAAACCAGAGGGGAAAAATTGTTTGGCACAATCAATATCCAAAGTTACTGCTTTGAGACAATCTTGTTATGAAATTATTATGTCTCTTTTTTTCCATTCATCATTATTAGGAAAACCTAAGGAAGAGATATTTTGAGGCCCCAAACCCAAACCTATTACTGTGTGAGCAAAAGAAACAAGATGGTCACCTCAAGCAAAAGACTCTGAGAGGCAACATTAAAGTAGTAGGAGAAAAGAGTTGCCTCTTGCAGATGTTCTGGTGGTGATCTGGCAATTCACATGTTTACTGAAGAACTAATTATTTGAACATCAACTTCACTTTTGTAAATCAAATTGGAGGGAACATGAACAAGTTCCTCATAATACTATAGGTCATTTTGATGGAACTCGTTTGATTTGTTCATGGAGATATTTGTATAAAACAGAATAACAGAATAACAGAGTTGGAAGAATAACAGAGTTGGAAGGGATCTTGGAAATCTTCTAGTCCAACCCTCTACTCAAGCAAGAAACCATACACCATTTAAACAAATGTTTGTCCAATTTCTTCTTAAAACCTCCAGTGTTGGAGCACTTACAACTTCTGGAGGCAAGTCATTACACTGATTAATTGTTCTCACTGTCAAGAAATTTCTCCTTAGTTGTAAGTTGGTTCTGTCCTTGATTAGTTTCCATTCATTGCTTCTTGTCCTGCCTTCAGGTGCTTTGGATAATAGCTTGGTTGCCTTCCCCTTCTTTGTGGCAATCCCTAAGATATTGGAACACTGCTGTCATATCACCCCTAATCCTTCTTTTCATTAAACATGATTAAATGTGTATATGAATATGAATATGAATATGAAAAGGATCTCTTTTATTTCAGGAACCCCAAAATGGTTGTTACCTGACAATTTTATTTTATATATCCTCTAAGTAGGAGGGATATATAAAAATTATAATAATTAAATTATAAACCTTTTATAATTTTTTTTTAAAAAATAAGTAAAATGCTGCATATAATTAAGTGACTGCTGGATGTAAGTAGTCCAATTCTCCTAAATAGTCCTGTGAAAGTTTGTGGTAAGTGAGATTGCCTTGGATAGGATCACTTGCTAAATAAAATTTAATGTAGAGGATTTGGACTAATGTAAAACAAGTATCAGCAAAATGGAATGGGTAGGCGGATGGCAGTGGTGAGTTCATCTCTTAACTTTAGGATTTGCCAAGGCAAGCAGTTTGTTTAACCCTTGTCCAATTGCATGACAAAAACGACTTCCTTTAATATAGAGAAGCTATAGCCAAGCTCTATTAGCATATATTAAATGAAACTTGCTGTTCCAAGCTGTTTTTTTTTTAAAAAAAGAATGACCTCAGTCTGGGAATAAGAACAAAGAATCTTCATCAGTGGTTTCAGAATATTTTGCTGCATGGCCCTTTATAATAGCTAAATCTAACTTGTGTCCCTAATCTCCTGAAAGAACATGTATATATAGGCACTAATAGGTAGGAACACAGAGAACAAGTACAGAATTCCACACAATTTGGGAATACGATATATCCCAAGAAGCATATTAAACATGTGCATGTTGTACTACCATTCATCTGGTGGCTAAGACCTCTATGGCTGCATCTTGTGACATTTTAAGTGAGATAACTTTCTAGCGTGAATAGCAGGTTGCCGAATAAGCTGGACACCCTCTTTGTGGATATAGATAGGTGATCAATGATAGCACCAGTCAATCAATTTATTTATTGTTTTAAAATAGCATCAGTCAATCTGTATTCTTTAGCTATACTGAATGAGAACTTTGGCAATTGCAGCCCCTTTACATCTGGATTGCAACTGGTTGGCCTGATTAACTACAGTCAGTGACGTCCTATGAAGAGCATGTACTTCAGAAGTCTTCCCCATTAATGCCTTTATAGTGCTCCCCAATCATCCAGAGCCTGTTCTTGTTACTATTATATCAGCACAATAGTGGGTGGATAACTCTAGAAGACATTATGACCATTTCATCATTCCTGATTTATGTTCTTTCAGTATCGCCAATCATTCTTGTGTTTATATTACACCTTCTTCATGCTTGATTGGCCCAGCAGTTGTAGAATGATGCTATACACTGTTATAAATTCCTAATAAGGAAATGTCAATTATCCCAAGTGGGGATCTTGAATAAGAACCCTTCCAAAGCGGTAACTAATTATGGCAGGAATATATCTTGGCAACATCTGTTTTTCCGCTCAGTTTCCATTATGTTGCCTTCAAATCATTGACAGCCCGAGAAAGGTTTAAATTGTTCTTAATTCTGCCTGCATTAAAGTTATGTTTTCCTATTATTCTGATTCTATCTAAAGACAGGCTCTGGATATACAAATGTGCAAACTTTGCCATGCATAACCTTGAAGTGAATCAAAGACTGGTAGTGACTGAGAAGAGGGGCAATAACGACAGCAAATGGGACTAGCAATTTTTGTGCCATCTCGGGGCTGCAACAGAGCAGTATAGAAAGGATCTGAGACAAGGGTGAACAATTATGGCAACTTGACAACTTCAATTCCCTGAATTCCTGAGCCAGCCATTTTGGCTCAGGAATTCTGGGAATTGAAGTCTGAAGATTGTAAAGATGCCATAGTTAGCCACCTCTAAGTGCTATGTTTATGACAAAAAAAATTAATAAAAAAAGTTTTTTACAGGACCACCCATGGTCTTATTTCTACACTCATATATACACACAGCTGTCACACTCTTCCTTTTTTGGTATAAACAATACCATGTGGTGCATAGAAAAGAAATAGGAAATAGTAATGCAGAGAGAAGTTAAGGGCAGTAGGAAGGACAAAGATAAGGAAAGAGGTAAAATTCCTTTATACCAAGAGTATCCACTACACCTCTTCACACTCTTCTTGTCCAGACAAAATATGCTTGTTCCCGCTATTTCCTACAAATTTATTTGCTGCCTTTTCCTCTTTTCTTCTTTCTTCTTTCTTTTTTTATCATGGTTTTATCATATGTCCCCTTCCTATTGACCCTTTTACTCTTCCTTCATTTATGCAGGTTATGGTTTGTTCCTCATGTATTGTCTCTGTATAAACAAATAACTTGTGACAATTAGAACAGTTAATCAATGGAAGGACTTGCCTCCAGAAGTTCTGGATGCTCCATCACTGGAAATTTTTAGGAAGAGATTGGACAACCATTTGTTTGGAATTCCTGCTTGAGCAGGGGGTTGGACTAGAAGACCTCCAAGGACACTTCCAACTCTGTTATTCTGCTGTACAAATCACTGTCCTTTTTTTGTACTGGTCTCTCAGTTTTGTTTTCCATCCACTTTGATTTAACACTCAGTCATTTGTGATCCAAGCCCTATAGCCACCTACACTTCATTATTCCTACTGCACTCAGCTAATTTTTATATTTCTCCCGAAACACTGAACTCTCACTTCCTTATAAGAAAAGGAAATGAGCAGAAACATGCCCATTACATCTTTTTTCACTTCTTTTGGCAAAAGTTATTATAAAAGGCATGTTCTGAATATACATCCTCATCCTCTTAAATCATCATCCATAAGCACTTCCTGCACATTTATCCACAAATACATTGAACATACAAGGCAAATTAACACATTCTTTTTTTTACTCTCTTCTAAATGTTACTCACTGAAACAATTCCCTAAGCATTCCACTGATTTTCATGCAGGTTTTATTTCCATCATGACTTTACCAAATTCAACAACCAACAACAACACCATATTCATGCAAAACATTTTCCCCCAAAATTCAAGTCTGTTCATTGCATTGTATGCATCCTCTAGTCTAAATCAACAGAAGTACAGTACATTTTCTTTCCCAAATTCATACATTCTAAATGACTGCTAAAGAACCGAAATCTGGTCTGCCTATCCATTAAAGTTGAAATATACTTCCAAAATTTGGCAATTGTCTCCTCATCTGCCTTTTATACTCTTTCACTCAGAAACCTGCAAAACGCCTTGATAAACACATTTGAGAAACTAATCCCCATGTAGTTCTTCCATTCAATTTTGTTGCCTTTCCCTTTGAACAGGGGAGAAAAAAATAGCCTTCTTCCCATCATTAGACTCTGATGCAAACTTGGTGCATGTTAAACAGGTCAGACAGCCACTGCATCAAGAAAGGACTCTCAGATTTTCACATTTCTCTGGGTACATTTTCTATATCTGAAGCTTATTCTTTTTCAATGCTCCAACTTTCTTTTCATCATTTCTTTTTCCTTACTAACTCTAATAACATTTGTCTCAATTCTGCTCTAATGATAACATACGGTATTAATAACAGAGAACAGTTGTAGCTCAGGGTTGAAATGCGGGGGACCTTGGTGTTCTCTGAGCTTTGTTTTCTTGGTAACATCATCAATGCTGATAATATATTGTTATCATTCATAGAAATCGCTAAAAAAACCACAAGTAAATTACAGCCTGATTCTATGTCAAGGATGCCTCCGCTATTCTGTTCTAAGTAGGGCCTCATATCTAGAGATCACCTTGCAAATTAATGTATTATTGCTCACAACCCAACAATTCAGATATGTTTGGAATCCGGCAGCATCAAACCAAATAAACAAGAAACCAATAAATTGGTGATACAGGTAATCTACTGATACACACAGCAAACATTGTGTTGCTTTCTCATATTGTCCCCCCCTTTCGCTTTCCTTCTTTTTTTATTCTCTAGAGATCTGCTTCCGTACACACTAAGATTGCCACAAGCAATATTGGAAGCCAATAGTGCCACGGAATTAGAAACCATCTCTGATTTGGGGACAGGTAAGATGTGTTGAAAACTGATACAATATACCTATAAATACGCACCTCTTATTTTGTTAGTTTGTTATATGATGCTACAGATTTCTGCAAGAAAAATACATTCCAGATTGCTGTGGTCTGTTCCTTCTCCCCATTGTGGAAGTGCTTTATAGAAATGTGTAAAAGGCTATTGAGAACTATCTTCTATTTGAAGAGCCTTGGTGGCGCAGTAGTTAGAATGCAGTACTGCAGGCTACTTCTGCTGACTGATGGCTGCCAGCAGTTTGACAGTTCAAATCTCACCAGGCTCAAGGTTGACTCAGCCTTCCATCCTTCTGAGGTCAGTAAAATGAGGACTCAGATTGTTGGGGGCAATACGCTGACTCTGTAAACCACTTAGAGAGTGATGTGCTGTGAAGCACTGTGAAGTGGTATATAAGTCTAAGTGTTATTGCAATTCTATTGCTATTGAAGGGATCTTCTCCTTTGATACATTGTCCAATTCAGCTCTGATTTAAACAGCCATTAAAGGGGATAACAGGAGCCTTGTATGTTTCAATCAACTGTAAGTAATGGGATAGGAGATGAAAAAAGAAAATCAGAACATTTTATTTCTGCTATTATTCTCAGCAGCGTTAGTATACTTTATTGCAAATCTGAGTTCTATTTTCTTTTCTGATAATGTTTAAGGAACATTTTAGCATGGTGAGGGTGATGGTTTGTTCTCCAAGCTTGTGGGTTGGTTTACATTTTAGATGGTGTTTCTCAACCTTGGCAACTTTAAAATGGCTGAACTCAGCTCCCAGAATTGTTTAGGTAGCATACTGGCTAAGGAATTCTGGGAACTGAAGTCCACACATCTTAAAAGAGCCAAAGCTGGGAAACACTGCATAAGCACAACATTCTGCTTATGGCTCATGTAAAGAAATTCTAAATTGTGGACATTAGTCATTTTTGTTGCTTCACTTTGTTCATCGTTTATTGGTGGATAAATGGCAGAATCAAAGGCATTGGGCAACTTTCTGCAATCAGAAATCTGTACCAACTTCCCCCACACATTTATGGGAAGACACAAATCTGAAAAAAAAACCAGGATTTTTCTGGCTGATGCTTACAACATTGTTAGTTACATAAAAAGAAACAACAGAGGTTTCTTTTTACAATTATATACTGTACATTAGGAGAAGCTGTTTTTAAATGTTCCTTATGTGAGGGAATGAAACTAATTTTAGACATTTCTTTTTTTTAAAAAATCATTAAAACAGATGAAGCAGAATACTTTTTGTACAGGAAGAATAGCATGGGTTAGATTTATTCTGATCCACACTATTCAATGCACCCAGCCCTCAACAAGATGCCTTGAACATTTGATGGGATTGTAATGTTCTCATGCCATGCTGTCTAGAAGTACTAGAAGCTGTTGTCCCAAAATTATGGGTAGGAAAATCTAATTTGGTGTTTTCATATATTGAATTGGGCTCAGAGACATAAGGCAACCAATGACAATTGCCTCCAGCATGGAAATAATATGACTAGACTGACTTTTCACTGTCACTAATTGGGGGCAGTTACCAAGTTGTCTTCAAACACAGCTTCACACAGAGGATATGTCAATTGGCTAATTACATTTTGACAGATTTAAACTCATGTAATTGAAGGGAAGAAATGGATAGGAAGGATTTTTTTTAAAATTTGGAGTATAAATATTGCTACTGGGGCCTAAGAAGAGCTCACTTAGATCTGTCTGACTTGATTACATCCAAATTAAAATTTTACCTAAGGGATGGAGAAACACGTGGTTGTCCAGCTGTTGCTATTCTACAATTTCTGTTAACACTAGCCAGCATGAGGTATGCTGAAAGATGCTGAGAATAGTAGTTTAGCACAGGGGTCTCCAACCTTGGCAATTTTAAGACTTGTAGACTTCAACTCCTAGAATTCCTAAGCCAGCTTTGCTTTGGTTGGAGATCTCTGGTTTAGCAAACATCTGGATGGACTCACATTCCTTACCTCTGAAGTAGAAGAGCACCCAACATTCTAAGATTGTCCCAGGGTCACTTCAGCTCTGGGTACAGACAATTTGCTCTTCTTTACAAAGATACATACAGAACTCAGTGACATCATCACCTACCTAAGAGAGTCAGGGAAAATGGTAGAAAACATGCAAATTTCTATCAAAAATTTGAAATACAAGACCAGAAGGAATTCTAGAAGGAATTCAGTACATCCAGCTCAATCCCACTGTTTTAATACTGCTTTCATATGGAAGCATTATTCATTTCTGAGAATATATACTTATCTTTGTGTTTATAGGTCTATTCTTACTTATTTTAAATAAAATAAGTGCAGTGTATTTGAGAAAAGGGATGAATAAACGGGTTCAGATTTCACCTGTGCTGCAATTTCACTGGAATTGCGGGTGTCTAATTCCTTGGGATTCATCAACTCATCTATAATATAAGATTAATATGTTCTGCCACATATAATTTTTCTCACAGTAAAGAATATGCCAAAGTGATTTAGATTAGAGCTCCTGAATCCCAGGGCCACAGACCATCATCGGTCCATGGTCTGCCAGGTACTGGACTGCGCAAGCAAACAAAGCCCCATCTGCATACACACGGGATCCAGGCAATGCACGAAACCATGCCCCCCAGGCCATGGAAAAACCGCCCTCCATGGACCTGGTCCCTGGCATATATGGCCTATATGTGATACTTAGGCCCATAGTTTTATATAAGTTATGGTTGTAACTGTATACAGTGTTGTGAACTATATCTACTGCAAAATATTGCCACCCATGCCCACGTTCAGCTTGGAAGACATTATACCAGTTAACAGATAGATGTAAAGTTGGATTATAATGTAGAAATTGAAACAACATCAAATGTGCTAGCTTTACCTTCTGAAAATGTTCAGCATTGGCTGTGTATCTGTGAGCATGATCTCTCATCTATGAGAGCGTGAGCATGATCTCTCATCATCTACAGAGAGGACTACAATCTTCGCAGCCCTGGTCCCTGGCGTTCAAAAGGTTGGGGGCCACTAGTTTAGATTATTAAAATAATATGCACACTAGTCTATGAGCCCTTGGAAATACTTTTTCAATTACAGAGTAATTTTGTCTTGTACCAAATATATTAGCCAGGTAAATTTAATATTGTTTAGACTGACCAGCAGTTGCTTTCGAATATTTTAGGAAGGAACCTGGAAATACCCAGGACTAAACCTTGAACTTTCTGTTTGCAAAGCATGTGCTGTCTTATTAAGCTATAATACTAAACCTTCCTTTTAAAAAAGTCGTAATAAATAAGGGCATAACTAGACTGTAGTCCATCATATTTTTTAGGAAATCTAACCAACATAAAGAGAAGGTAACAATAGGTAGTGTGGCCATAGTTTCTTTCCTAAAAAGGAAAGATTTTACAATCTAAAACACTCACTTATTGCCAATTTCCACTTCCTCTGGAATCATAGGAGGTGGAATTCCCCATTTTGCACTGATCTTCCAAACTGATATATACACTGTCCTACAGACAACTTGTATTACCAGTTCCTTCCACAGTGAATGTGGTTTCTATCAAAACGTCATTGCTAAATTGTTGGTTTTTAGATTGCTCTCATTGAGATGAGACTGACAGTGCTTTTGTTTTTCAGTTTCGGTCTAGATTTTAACAGAATTTGTGTTTGCAGGACCTGGTTTAAAAAAAAAATAGCAAACACAAGAAATAAACAAATACAGTCAAAAATGTGCCTAGGAAGAATATGAAATGTAACAAAGTTTTGCTTAATACATTTCTGAAAAGAATTGATAAAACATTCACAGTACCAAATACTAGATTTTTAAATTTTAGAGTTATATTCCACTTTTCCTCAGATCAAGGTTGAATATAAAATTCCATCCCCCATTTTTTCCCCTACAAAAAGTAGTTTTGTCTATGCAATAGTGATTAGGTGAAAATTGGTCTATATGATACCATGATTGTAATGGATGTGAACATAAGTCTCCCCAGTCCTAGTCCAATATCATAACTCTAGGTTTTGTTGGCTCTTGAACCTTAGTAAGTCAACCTTACGTGCAGCAAACATTTCTGAATTTCACCAAAGATGTCATCTATAACTCTAATTTGTTCAGTTCCTGCTGAATATTATGAAGAGGTTGAAGCCCTACTAAGCAGGTATACACAAAAGTATGAAGGCTATTGCTTAACGCATTGTAAGCCGCCCTGAGTCTCCGGAAAAGGGCGGCATATAAATCGAACCAATAAATAAAGATAAGCTATCAACAGGACATGGTGTAATTGTTCTCATTCAATTTAGAGTCTGTTGAATACTCTGCCTAAACTTGGGAAACGAACTTAAAAAATACTGTACTTTCACCACTTTTATTCTAAGCAAAAGATCTGAAGCAAGCCCTATTCACAGTTAGGAATTCTTCTCCTTTGCAGGATTCATTGTCATATATGCAGGTAGTAGGCAATTTTCCTATATTCCCCCAAATAATAGCCCCTCTACAAAGTTATTGTTGTTGTTAGTTGCGAAGTCATGTCCAACCAATCGCGACCCCATGGACAACATTAATCCAGGCCTTCCTGTCCTCTACCATCCTCTGGAGTCCATTTAAGCTCACGCCGACTGCTTCAGTGACTCCATCCACCCACCTCGTTCTCTGCCATCCCCTTCTTCTTTTGCCCTCAATCTTTCCCAGCATTAGGCTCTTCTCCAGTGAGTCCTTCCTTCTCATTAGGTGGCCAAAGTATTTCAGTTTCATCTTCAGGACCTGACCTCAGGGTTGATCTCTAGGACTGACCAATTTGATCACCTTGCAGTCCAAGGGACTCACAGGAGTCTTCTCCAGCACCATAGTTCAAAGGCCTCAATTCTTTGGCACTTAGCCTTTCTTATGAATTTCCGTATAGATTACTCTACAAAGTAAGAGTACATAATCTCTGTTTCATTTAGGAATAGAAACTCATATGGCCTATATGTGATACTTAGGCCCATAGTTTTATATAAGTTATGGTTGTAACTGTATACAGTGTTGTGAACTATATCTACTGCAAAATATTGCCACCCATGTCCACGTTCAGCTTGGAAGACATTATACCAGTTAACAGATAGATGTAAAGTTGGATTATAATGTAGAAATTGAAACAACATCAAATGTGCTGGCTTTACCTTCTGAAAATGTTCAGCATTGGCTGTGTATCTGTGAGCATGATCTCTCATCTATGAGAGCGTGAGCATGATCTCTCATCATCTACAGAGAGGACTACAATCTAGGTCAGAATCTTCGCAGCTGTCTGCATGATATTTTTTTCTAATTCTCAGTTGTTTAGTGAAGTGACTTATTACTATTAACGGTATTTTAGTATTTTTTCTAAATGAAGGTACACAGGAAAACTGGGGGAGTGAATTCTTCCATTAAAGAATTGTAAACTCACTTTCAGTTCTCTAAACAACCCCCTGCATTGAGCATAGGTTGTTCTATACCTCTGTTTGGTGGTAAAATTGTATTAGTGGATTTTCAGATTCTGGTATAAAATAAAATAGACTCTGGGGCATGAAATCTATCATGGGTAGCATTACAAGAACCATTCTAATGCAGGAAGCATTTTGGATACAGGGAATTCTGTTTTGCTGTATTCAGTTAGACAGCTCGGGCAATTTTTCTGAGTACATCACCAGTTTGCTTCATAGACATCGTAAAATTCTTCTAAATTGAAATAGACTATTCTGTACTTGTAACACAACTCTATACAATTGTCCATACCAGTAATGGGTTTCAATTTAGTTTGCTACCGGTTTGCTCATGCGCGTGCGCTCATGCACATGTGCAATGCTTCTGTGCAGAAGCATCTGGGCGGGTGGGCGGAGGCTCCTGCCACTGCCACTACCACTTTGCCTGATCCGGGGTGAACTGGTAACAACCCACCACTGGTCCATACATGTAAAACATGTTAGTATATGTAATTTATACAAAGTGATCTCTATTAGGAGAAACTTTTGATTTCTAAAGAGTGGTAATATGGTTTTTCAGACCAAACCAAGACGTTATAACAAGCTGCAATCTCTCTTCATCGTGCTGCCCTCCCAGCCCCCTATTCAAGGGTTAGATTAGGGTGGTAGCAGTGGTGGATTGTCCCCAGTTCACACCGGTTCTATAGAACTGGTAGTAAAACCGGTGGGAGGCGCCGCCCACCAACACCGACGTCATGAAAATGCTTCTGCGCATGCTCAGAAGAGCACGCGCAGTCCCGCTGCGAACTGGTAGTAAAGATAAGTAGAACCCACCCCTGGGTGGTAGCATTGGCATACTTAAAGCAAGCTTGCACAACATATGGCTCACTGGCATTTTTTTGAAACAATACATCCATTATTGGTAAATCAAATGTTGTCACCACCAATGAGAATCTGCCAATACTGTCCCAAAAGATATGCTGGCAAGTGCCTTCCGGCCTCCTGACACCATTAGCTCCAATGCTGTTGCCACATCGCTAACCACTGAACAGCTAATCCATTATGACTTAAAATTATTTTTAAGTGATCAACGTAGCCCTTTCACTCTATGAGTTGTGTAGGCTTGCTTATTGTAAACATGTAGGAGACCCCAACGGTGTATTGGGAAGTAGACATGGGCAGAGTTGTCTCTGGTGTGGTTTTTCTTCATAATTTGATCTTGACGTAGTTTATTAACTATCTTAACTACTTATTTTGCCCACCACAATAGAACGATTTGGTTTTTAGCGAGGGTGGAATGCTTTCCTTTTTACATGTCATTTTAGGGCATCTTTGTAAAACTTACTGATAATGCAAGGCTGAAGAGGCTGATAAGAGCTGGTCACTCAGGAAACCTCTCCCTGCATCAATTAGGTAATCCCTGCAAACAGAATCATAGTCTTACCATTACAATAAACTACTATGCAGGAGAACTTTGAATCTTGCTTTCATAAGTTCTTCATGCAGAAACCTTTACACTTTTTATTTCTTTTGCTTGTTTCATATTGTTTGAGAGAGCATAGAACCCTTCCAGGTGCAAAGTCATGCAAACATTTTGGAAGCCTAGGACTCCATGCAACAAAGCTTTCCTAGTTTCATACAGTGGTAATGGCTATTCTTAGCCCCATTAACTCATCTTCTTTGCCTCTTCTTATAGGCCATCCTCCTTTCAAATGTTGAATTTACAACCAGTTGTGTGTACATTTATTAAACTGTTAACAAACCCTCCACTCCAGAATCAGCTAAACTATTGCCAAAAGGGAAGTATAATCATCTAAAACCAAACAGAGATGTCTTCAAGAGCCCAAGGATGCACAGCTTTGCAATACCGTCATCAGATTTTGCCATATACAAATTGTTGAAAGAGCTAATTTCATATTTGTATTCTATCATAGCCGATGAATAAAAAGTTGTTAGAAGTATATTCTGCAACATTGTTCCATATCCTTCTGTATGTGCTTTGGGCACTGCATTTCCTTAATTATATTCTCAAACACATAGGTAAAAGCATTCAGAAAGTAGTCCGAAGTGCATTTCCTGGGGTCCAAGGAATTTTTTTTTAGAATCACGTAGTTGAAAGGAAATTCAGATAATCTGGTCTTTGTTGGTAAAAGCAAAAGTCTCTTAAATCTTCCCTGATAAATGGACACCCAACCACTTATTAATCAAATATAAAACACAATCTTCCAGGTAGAAATGAATCTATGTTTGACCTGTCTCATAAAGCTTCAAATAATATTTCTTGCATAATATTTCCATATTCATTTGTAGATTAACACTCTACCATTAAAAAGGAAGCAATTTATGCTATGAGTTGGCCTGATGGCACCATTTGAAATAGAATTGAGTAATAAGGTTCCAAATGGCTTTGAAAGCACATCTACCAACATGCTCACTAAAATTAAGGTGACAAATGACTTTGGAAGTAATGGATCTCATCCTATCCAGGAAATTTACATTGAGAAAAATGCTGGCTATCCCTAAATATTCATGAAGGCTATTGACTTCCTTTCCTCCTATAATATCATTACACTATTTATCTTAATTTATATTAATTGGATTAGTTTGAAACACTGTGCTATATTAATGTACAGCTGGAGACAGAATAATTCTACTTTTTAAGCAACATTGTGCAAGTAGTGTTAAAACATCATTGCTTTTGGTTGGCTATTATTGTGGATATGCTTATTTATTCACAGGTTTCTGGAACTCTTCTTTACATCAAAGACAAGGAAGAAAGCTTCTCCATTCTGTGAAAGACCCTGCTTACATCACAGCTCAGGCAAAAAAAGGAAAGAACCCCAGCCAGCCTTTTGCAAGCGGCACAAACAATTGTTCATGTGAAACTGAGCTGGCAATAGGAAGTGACAAGCTGTGGTTTGTAAATCCTATTTTTATAGAGGAGAGCAGCTATCAATTTCCCCCATATGTTTCTCCTTCAGAGATCTTCAAGGAGAGTCCTTCTGGCGGTAGAAACCTTGTGACAAAACCTCCAAAGAAATCTCCTACTCGACGTCCTCCCCCTCCTCCCCCCCCCTCCTTCTCTTGCTCCTCCTTCTCTTGCTCCTCCTTCTCTTCCTCCTCCTCCTCCTCCTCCTCCTCCTCCTCCTCCTCCACCACCACCACCACCACCACCACCTCTATTGTCCTTTCATGCTGGGAAACAAGCCAAAACATCTTCTATGACCCCTTCCAAAGAGGATCAATTCCATAATTTGGAGAAAACCAAAAAGGAGATGAAAACTGAAATTAGCAAAGACAAGGAAGATAGCAGACAAGAGCTCTTTTTGCCTCATAGCCTTCCATCTACAAATTCAAAGAAGATTCCTCCATCCATTCCACCAAGGCGATGTTCATCTGAGAGAACTTCAGGAAACTCTTGCTTTGATAAAAGTCAGAAATGTTCACGGTCAGAAGAACAACAAGTAGAAAAACAGAATAGGAGGAATGAAACTTTGACTAACGATCACCAGGGTGATAAAGCTCCAGATGTATTGGTGGAAGTGACAGAGAAATCTGCCTCAAATGTTCAAAATGTGACACCTGATGGAGAGGACAAGAAGGAACTTACAGAGCAGCAGCAGAATTTATCATCTGGAAAACCCTCCCAGCCTCCCATCCCACCACTGAGAAAGAAGAGGTTCTTTAAACAATCATCATCTACCAGCTCTTTTTCTTTGGAGCACAAGAACATTGAAGAGTCAGAAGTTCAAGAAGAAAATAAACAAAGAGTAGAAAAAACTTCCTCTGTTTCCAAAAAGGAATCAAAATCTCATCTTAAGGTTGTCAGCATATCAGATTGTGAACGTTCAAGTGATTCATTGCATTCTCCTGTAGGCAATGTAAGGGCTCAAATGTCTGCCTCTGAGCCAGATTCTTATTCTACAAGCAGCACTGAAGATGAATTTGAATTGAGGACCAGTCCTACAGTGAAGAAGACCCATTCTATGATTTTAGGCAGGGCCAAGCGTCGTCTGTCCATGGTCAGCCTAAGCAATGTCTTCACAGCATTTCTCTCTTCTGACCGAAAGCTCCAGAAGAAGATTGTGGAACTGGCCCAGGATAAAGACTCTTACTTTGGCAACTTGGTGCAGGACTATAAAGTCTACAGTCTGGAGATGATGGCAAAGCAGATCTCCAGCACAGAAATGCTACAAGAGATTCGCTTAATGATGACACAATTGAAAAGTTACTTAATTCAAAGTACCGAGCTGAAATCTTTAATGGACCAGACAGTTCACACAGATGAGAAGCTAGGTAAGTGTTCACATTTCTATGGCAGTTTTGATCTATAAGCAAGAATGGCATACGGTTTCATTGCATATGGACTAGGGTAATAGGAGATATAGTCATTATCATCTAGTGGTTCTCTAGATCCAACCCAACCTGTGATGGAGTTTTGCCCCCAACAGAGCATTAAGAATATGCTTCTGTTGTTCCTTCCCTTTTCAGAATGGTATTTTAGAAAATGGGATGGAGAAAAAAATCACTTGCCCTGAGTTAAAGAATATGTTTTTATTTCTGAACCCCATTCCCTGCATCTCAGCATACATCTACAGCTGATAGTTACCCTTTAAAACACTTTGAATTATATGCACTCAACAAAAATAATCATCAACTTAACAGGATGAACATGGAGATAATGTAGAGACAGGTATCAATCAAAGTTGATTCCTTTTTCCAACTACACTTTTTCCCATGGTCCTTTTTCTTCTTTTTATTTCACATGGGGATAAACTAGGGTACATGTGGTAAATTAACAATATGAATGCAAACAAGGACATGCATGGTGGGCAGAATATGTAAGGAGAAAGTAGGTTTCTGAAGAATTGGTTATTTTTTTTAACTTTTTGATCCTCGGCTTAGTTTTGGGTAAATATTTCCAGGATTAGGAGAGAAAAGAAGATGCAAAGCATCTTTTGTTAAGTCTGATAAATGGCCGCTATTCAATGGTAGATTTCACACACACAGTTATCCACAGATTTTTTTAAAAAACATGTTTCAAAACAACAGCTGATTGTGGGTGACTTGGAAGTAAATGTGTCCATTTCTTTTATAATATCCTGTTTCCTCCAAAATAAGACATCCCCTGATAATAAGTCCAATCGGGCTTTTGAGCACATGGCAATAACACCAAGCGCTTATTTCAGGATTCAAAAAAATATAAGACAAGGTCTTATTTTTGGGGAAACACGGTATTATCATGCACTTTGGTATCCAGGCATCTAGTCTATGAGACTGTTTTTGATATAAACACATGGAGAAAGCTTATTCTACTAATTTTCTCATTTCAGACTGCTTTTAAAATGTGTAGAAATGTCAGTTCGATGAAATTGAAATTTCCATGGTCATTAACTATCCCCCTTTCACTATCCAACTCTTTATTATTGTACAGATTGTAATTTTTGAGTTATTTAGTTTAAGGATATAATTGTATCCTTTGCATGTGTTACATTAATAATAATACAGATTTCAATTTCCATCAACCCCAGGGGCAAGGGATTGTGGGAGTGCATTCCAAAGCATTTTGAAAGCACCAGGAATGCCTATTTTGCCATGCCCATTAATTTGGTACTAACACTACTGAAGTCATTGAAATTATCTCTGATTAAATCTTGGGAGCTCATAAATGCTATGATTACATGTAAATTAGTATTACTGAAATGTTAGTTTGTAAATTAGTAAATTAGTATTACTGAAATGTTTGTGTTGTGAATTAAATTATAGATTGGTCTGATTAGTTCTGAGAGAAGCAAGGGAGTTTGTCTTGGGAGTCATCACTGCATTTGTATGAAAGTGCCTTTTTAAAAAGATGCATCTTGTATGTGTATGTCATTATTTCTCCAGCTGCTACAACGAAGATCAAGTACTTTGGCTGTAATCTTAGGGACTGATTTGGATTGTTAACACTCTAGAGCTGAGACAGGACAGTGTGAATCAACTTGATGAACTTTTGCAAAAATAAACTTGGGACTTTGCTCATTTATTGGAAACCTTAGGCAATGATTTTAGTAGAATATGAGCTATAGAATGATGAACTATGACGCTACAGAATTTAACACTAGGATTGCACTCCATGAGCAAAATACTTGTTTTGCAGATATTAAAACAACTATGAGTCTGATGTGGAAATGAAAGTTTTAAGAATTGCTCCATCACATATCCACTTGAAGGAATCATCTATTTACACAGACATGCTGTTGATATTTCCTCCTAATCAAGAACTGATGTTTTGACTACTTCATTCAGTTCCCAGAAACTAGGCACATATGTAAAAACTAAAAATACTAAAAAAAAAAAAAGCACCTTCTTTGATATTCTGTTTTAATTTATTATCTATACTTTCTTAAGTGAATTATCTATCTGGTTATCTCAAACATTGAACACTACTTTGTATAGAGCCCCTTCCAGGAGAATGGCTTGAGGCAATTCTTTCCTTTTCTCCATCTCTGTAAAAAGACCTTGGTAAGAATTAAAAAGTATATGTGAACTTGCAGGAGAAAGCATTCCCAGCAGAAAAACATTTTTCTTAAATGAGGAAACAGACAGGCAGGCAGGCAGGCAGGCAGGCAGGCAGACAGACAGACAGACAGACAGACAGACATATTGCATCTGTTCACTAAAGCTGTAGGAGATGACCAGGCTGAACCTGAAGGAGGGGTCAAATGTGTCATCAGTCATGAGTTCCTTCGCACCCATAAGAGATCTAAATTCAACTCACTGTGAATTCCTTATTTACAGCCAAATTGCTTTAACCGTTAGTAGTTCAGATTCTTATAAAGAGTTTGTAATAAATCTTTCTACCTATTTGAACTGCCTGGATCTCCTGATTTCCATGGTGCTTGACAAAAGCTCTGTCTTAGCTCAAGTGGTAATGAAATATGATGTTTATTTTATTTACAAATAGCCTTTAGTAAGAGAATATCTATCTTTGACTTCACCAAAGCCTAGTCCCTCAAATTTGATTATAAAGTGGCTAATGGAATTTGTACAAATATGCACAGGTGTCCAGAATGATGGCAGAGAAAACCAAAAATTACATCTTACTGTGAAAGTTAATTGAGGTCAGGATTAAAGTAGATAAAACAACAGAGTCATTATTAGCTTTGTTGATGTAAATCTCTATGGGTTCCAAAGTCTGAATATGCCAGTCTTATTATGTTGCTGCTTTCTTGTATATTCCTTTGACGTGTTTTATTTTCCCTCTTTTCAGAAGTGATAATAGAATCCGCTTTGCACAAATGTGTCTTGAAGCCTTTAAAAGTGCCCATTGATACTTACCTACGGGAAATCCATAACAAAGATGGATCTTTCAAACTCCTAAAGGAAAACCAGCAAGTCATACAAAATACAACCACAACCGAATTGGGAGTCACCACTAGTGTGCCTGAATCTGCATTGCTGGAAAGAATATTCCATAAATTCACAACCATGACCAAGGCTTATTCTCCAGAAAAGAAAATCAGCATTCTACTGAAGTCTTGCAAACTCATTTATGATTCTATGACTCAAGGGAATCCAGGTACTATTTAAAAAAAAAAACTTTAAAAAAGTGGCCATACCTTTTAATATTAATAGCTATTCTGATAAAGTGACAATGATGATTAGTGTAGATTTTGCTAGATAAACAGAACCTTCAGAATTTTTGTTCATGGACGAGAGGAGTATCTGAGCAGATACAGAAACAGCTGAATTAAACACACTAGACTAGACTTTATCGAACAGTTGTTAGGTTGTAACAGTTATACTTAACCAGTGGAACAACTTGCCTCCATAAATTGTGAACTCTCCAGCACTGGAAGTTTTTAAGAAGAGATTGGACAATCATTTGTCTGAAATGGGTTTCCTGCCTGAGCATGGAGTTGGACTAGTAGGCCTTCAAAGTCCCTTCCAACTCTGTTATTCTATTCCAGAGGTCAGCAACCCGCGGCTCTGGAGCCACATGTGGCTCTTTCATCCCTCTATTTCAGCTCCCTGTTGCTGGTCTGCTCCACAATAGATAGGGCTTTCAGTTAGGACAGGTAGAGGGAAAAGGATGCCATCCTAGGAGGAGACTCTAGGGTGGGAGAACCGGACTTCCAGTCAGCAGAGGAAAAAGGACGCTGCACTAGGAGGAGATTATGATGGGGGAACTGGACTTCTGGTTGGCTCCAGAATTGAATGGGGGCTTCTGGTTAGGACCTTTGTGACTCTTGGCAACTTAACTTAAACTTGGCAACTTTAAGATTGATTCAGAATTGGATCAATCCTTCTTGAATACCTTCCAGATGTGTTGGAACTGCGACTCCTAAATTTATTTATTTGTTGGGTTTTTATTATTTTATTATTCCTAGGCCCCATAATCCAAAAATTCTTGAATTAAATTAATGATGCTAAAGCAAAGCACCCATAAAGAAAATAATAAGAAAACAGAAAGTAATAGTTAAAATTATTATGTTCCACGATATCTTGGAAAGTCACCCCAAATAAGTCCAAAAACATAATCAATAAATATATTGTGACATATATTTCCTAAAATAACTTGGCTTTCAATTGTTCCTGAAAAACTAAGGTAGAGGAGGGCTGATCATGTTTGAAGAAGAAGGAGGTACCAGAGACAGATACAGCAAAAGAAAAACAAAGTTGCAAATCTCCATTCGCTTTTACCTTGGGGAACTGGAGAACTACTAGCAGCTCTTCCCATGTCATATATATTGGGCAGGTTCTCCTGTGAGGAGAAGATCTTCCTGGAGAAGTCCACGCACAGCAAGGACTCGGGTACATCTGTTGGATAACAGATTGGAAATAGGCACACTAGTTCCACCAATTCAGCAGGACCATTTGTTTATTTTAATAAAATGTATAGCTTGCTCCAGCCTGCTATAACTTTGGAAGGCTTATATAATACCATCGTATAGGTACAGTACAGGGGTGAAATGTAAAATGTGTTACTACCAGTTCTGTGGGTGTGGCTTGGTGGTGGTGGGGTAATGTGACTGGGTGTGGGTGTGGCCAACTTTTTTTTTTTTAACTTTTCAAAGCATTTTTTCTAATGCTTTGAAAAGCCTCTGACGATCAGAAAACTCAGCCGGGAGCGTCAGAGAGGCATTTTAAAAAATATCTCTCTGCTAATCAGGAAACTCAGCTGGGATCGTCAGAGACTTTTCAAAGCATTTTTTTTACCAATGACTTTTCGGCCAAGAGGTTGCAGAAAAAAATGCTTTGAAAAGTCTCTGACTATCTCAGCTGAGCTGCATGATCATCAAAGGCTTTTTTTTTTACTTTTAAAAGCATTTTTTCGTCGGAAGAGATTGTAGAAAAAATGCTTTTAAAAGTAAAAAAAACCCAGCCTCTGATGATCCTGCGGCTCAGCTGGGCATGGTGGGGGGGTGAGGGCGTAGGGATTTTTGCTGTTGGTTCTCCAAACCACCCGCCACCATCGCTACCGGATCAAGCGATCCGATCTGAACCGGGAGCATTTCACCCATGGTACAGTAGTACAATAGTCCTCAACTTACAACTAGAATTGACCCCCAACATTTCTGTTGCTAAGCGAGACAGTTGTTGTGAATTTTGTCCCATTTTACAACTTTTCTTGCCACAATTGTTAAGTGAGTTAGTATAATAGTTAAGTTAGTAACAGGGTTGTTAAGTGAATCTGGCTTCTCCATTGTCTTTGCTTGTCAGAAGGTCACAAAAGGTGATACACATGACCCAGGGACACTGCAACCGTCATAAATATGAGTCAGTTGCTAAGTGTCTGAATTTTGACTATGTGACCATGGGGATGCTGCAACCGTCATGTGAATAACAGTCGTAAGTCACTTTTTCCAGTGCTGTTGTAACTTTGAATGGTTTCTAAATGAACTGTTGTAAGTTGAGGACTACCTGTGTTGCAGCCTGAATCTGTAATCAGTATCTGAAATTCATTAGTAAGATGTTGCTGATTTTGCTGTTCTTTTTTTTTTTTTATTGCAAAAATTTTACAATTACATTTTCACCCCCTTTTCCCCCCCCCCCACTACCCCCCCCAAACTTCCCAACCTCCCCAGCCCACCCTAACCCTCCCCTCCCCCCAGACTTCCTAGTATGCTCATGTCAGATAAAAGGAAAAAACCCTCCTTTGTATATAAAACTTGAACCCCTCCCTCCCCCTTACAAATTTTCATCTTCATTACATTAACCTATTTCTATCTTGGTATATCATTTTCAGATAAATTTTCATCCTGATTCCCTTAAAAATATTTCTATCATAATGTAACATTTTCTAACAAATTTTCATCCTTAA
This sequence comes from Arizona elegans, assembly GCA_022577455.1. Lineage (NCBI taxonomy): Eukaryota > Metazoa > Chordata > Lepidosauria > Squamata > Colubridae > Arizona > Arizona elegans. Next base: position 25,892,104 of record JAKOOJ010000001.1, on the reverse strand, counting down.
CCTTAAAATATTTCTATCTTAATATAACACTTTCTAACAAATTTTTATCCTCAACCCTAAAATGTTTCTATCTTATATAACATTTTTAAATAAAGGCTATTTGATACTTCCTAGTTTGATATTTATGCTGAACATAATTTATCCACTTCTTCCATTCCCATTCATAAGTCTCTTGAGAACAATCTTTTAAATATGCTGAAATCTTCGCCATCTCTGCAAAACTGGCCATCTTCAAAGTCCATTCCTCAATCGAAGGCAGCGCTTCATTTTTCCAGTATTTACCTATCAACAATCTTGCTGCAGTTATCATGTACAATATCATTTTTGTTTCCCCCAATGTAAAACCCTTAACTATACCCAATAAAAACAGTTGTGGAGAAAATTGAATTTTTCTCTTCAAGACATTCTGCATGACCCACCAAATTTTTACCCAAAAAGCCTTAACTTTCTTACAGGTCCACCAAACATGATAATATGTAGCATCTAAGCAGTCACATCTCCAACATTTAGGCTGGGCACTAGGGTACATACACGACAATTTTTTTGGATCTAAATGCCATCTATAAAACATTTTATAGAAATTTTCCCGCAGATTCTGCGACTGTGTAAATTTAACATTCTGAACCCAAATTTTTTCCCATGTTTCCAACATCACTGGTTCCTCAAAATTTTGTGCCCACTTAACCATACAGTCTTTAACTAGTTCAGTTTCTGAATCCCTTTCTAACAAAACATTATAAAGTCTTTTAATATGCATTGGGCCTTTCTCTTTTATATGTCTAACTAATTCTTCCTCATACATCATAATACCAGTTTTTTGGTCCTCTTTCCATCTCAATTGCAATTGATTATATTGTAACCAAGTTAAATTAATCCCTTCAGCCAACAATGTCTGTAATGTCTTCAGCTGCCATCTGCCCGCATCTGTAAAAAGAACCTCTTTATATAAAAACCCCCCGAGTGACATTATATTTGTATTCCACAAGGTATGACTAAGATCCAGCCATAGCGGTATTTTATAATTCCAGTTGTTTCGGTGCTTCTTCCAAACTCTCAGCAAAGAATCTCTAAGTATATGGCTTTTAAATACTTTATCCACTTTGCTGTCATAAAATAAGTAAGCGTGCCATCCAAATTCCAAATCAAAACTTTCTGCATTCAATATTCCAGTCTTTTTTCCTCCAAACCAATCACTTACTAAAGTCAAAGCTGTTGCATCATAATATAATTGTAGGTTTGGAAGTTTGAGACCTCCCCTTTCTGGGATGTCTTGCATAATTTTCATTTTTACTCTTGGTTTTTTCTCGTTCCAGACAAATTTGTTGATACCAGTTTGCCATGCTTTTAGTTGTTTATCATTTTTGAGCACCGGAATCATTTGAAACAAAAAAAGAAATCTTGGCAAAATGTTCATCTTAACTGCTGCTATTCTTCCAAGTAAAGACAGCTGCAGTTTTTTCCAAATCTCCATATCTTTTTGCACCTCTCGCCACAACGCCTCATAGTTATTTTGAAACAATTTCATATTTGATTCTGCAACCAGGACCATTTGTTTATTTTAATAAAATGTATAGCTTGCTCCAGCCTGCTATAACTTTGGAAGGCTTATATAATACCATCGTATAGGTACAGTACAGGGGTGAAATGTAAAATGTGTTACTACCAGTTCTGTGGGTGTGGCTTGGTGGTGGTGGGGTAATGTGACTGGGTGTGGGTGTGGCCAACTTTTTTTTTTTTAACTTTTCAAAGCATTTTTTCTAATGCTTTGAAAAGCCTCTGATGATCAGAAAACTCAGCCGGGAGCGTCAGAGAGGCATTTTAAAAAATATCTCTCTGCTAATCAGGAAACTCAGCTGGGATCGTCAGAGACTTTTCAAAGCATTTTTTTTACCAATGACTTTTCGGCTAAGAGGTTGCAGAAAAAAATGCTTTGAAAAGTCTCTGACTATCTCAGCTGAGCTGCATGATCATCAAAGGCTTTTTTTTTTACTTTTAAAAGCATTTTTTCGTCGGAAGAGATTGTAGAAAAAATGCTTTTAAAAGTAAAAAAAAACCCAGCCTCTGATGATCCTGCGGCTCAGCTGGGCATGGTGGGGGGGTGAGGGCGTAGGGATTTTTGCTGTTGGTTCTCCAAACCACCCGCCACCATCGCTACCGGATCAAGCGATCCGATCTGAACCGGGAGCATTTCACCCCTGGTACAGTAGTACAATAGTCCTCAACTTACAACTAGAATTGACCCCCAACATTTCTGTTGCTAAGCGAGACAGTTGTTGTGAATTTTGTCCCATTTTACAACTTTTCTTGCCACAATTGTTAAGTGAGTTAGTATAATAGTTAAGTTAGTAACAGGGTTGTTAAGTGAATCTGGCTTCTCCATTGTCTTTGCTTGTCAGAAGGTCACAAAAGGTGATACACATGACCCAGGGACACTGCAACCGTCATAAATATGAGTCAGTTGCTAAGTGTCTGAATTTTGACTATGTGACCATGGGGATGCTGCAACCGTCATGTGAATAACAGTCGTAAGTCACTTTTTCCAGTGCTGTCGTAACTTTGAATGGTTTCTAAATGAACTGTTGTAAGTTGAGGACTACCTGTGTTGCAGCCTGAATCTGTAATCAGTATCTGAAATTCATTAGTAAGATGTTGCTGATTTTGCTGTTCTATGAAAGACAAGAGCCTTTCTTTTTAGAAAAGTTGTGTTGCTCCTGAAAAGCATAATATTTGAATAGTTTGATTAACTGTGTTTGTAAAATATTTAGAAATCAATGCATAGCTATCTACTCCATTAATTATTTGTCCAGTTCCACCACAAAACCAAGGGAGAAGCACGTTTACCCATAAGTGAGGAAAGGTTCTTCATTCCTTTATGGACATCTGGGAAGGATTCCAATTCCTGTAAATTCTGTATTCAATTATTAAATACCTCTTTTTTCGAGTCCGGCAATCACAATTAATGTTGACCCAGCAGAGTTTAACTAGGAGACGGTAATAGCGTGGGGCTTTATAGCACTGGAGGAGTGTTTATTTTAAGCCTCTTATAGATATTTATGAAACAATGATTCATTTATTTGAACAAAAACCAAAAAGAAGACAAGCTGGATTTGAAATAAGGCAGTTTCACCTTGAGCAAGTGTAGCTGTTTCCAATGTCACTGAAGGAATCCCTGAAAGATTTACAGCTGCTAATTTGATCAGAGGTCACAGGAGACCGAGAATTCAGGCAGATTTCCACAGATTCTTCTCTTTCCTTTCTGGCTTCCCAGAATGACAAATACTAGAGAGTACAACCTGTCTCTCCAGCACATTACATAAGCTAGCATCGTTCAGTCTAGCACTCACCAGCTGTGGACCACTATTCACAAGATGTGCCAACAAGATGTGCTTGCAAACAATTAAACCATAGTAGAAGCTTCAGTCATTTCCCCTTTGTTTGAACTAAGTGGCCCAGAGTACAGTCCTACTGGTGTGTGCAAAGCATAATTCCTGTCAGACACATTTCAGGTTTTTCCCCTCACTCTGCTTTGACACTCTGGTTTGATCCATGTGCAAGCAGGACACATCTGAGGTTCTAATATGTGGCGCAGTGGTTAGAGTGCAGTACTGCAGGTTACTTCTGCTGACTGCCGGCTGACTGCAATGCTGACTCTGTAAACTGCTTAAAGAGGCCTGTAAAGCACTGTAAAGTAGTATATAAGTCTAAGTGCTATTGCTGTTGCTATGTGCAGATAATTTAACAACCATGAACTGGCCTGAACTAATTCGAGAGTCCCTCTTATCTGGGCACCCAAGTCTGGGAAAGATAGTATAAAACCTCTATTTTTTTCTAGATAACTTGTGGTCCCTTCCTTCCTTCTAACCGCATCATATTTAGCAGCACTAATTTTTTTTTCAAATGTCTTTCCATGCCATTGACTTTATCTTGTCCACAGTCCATGACTGAGGCAGCTTTAAGTGATTCTTTGCTGCACTTGTGGTGAAGCAGCATTTCCTCCTTTACATTAACACATCTGACCACAGCCTCAGAGTGTGTAAAATGTTTTAGGTTTTGTAACACATTATTTTGGAGGGATGTCAGGTAATTCTAGTGATGTGAAATCTAGTATTCCTCAGAAGGACTGTCAACAGAGACATTAATTTTGTATTGATAATTGGTTTTTTGAAGACTCAAGGATGGGTGCACTTCAGCTCTGCATTGGGGAAAGGTCCCATGTATGCTTTGTGCTTAACATATATAACAACCCATAGTAATATGGCAATTTGAATTTTGTCCCAAGACAACACTTCAAAGGGATGGCAGAGGGACATGGAGGGTGAGCAGCCGATGCTCTTTGCTACTCCTCCATCCTGATTGATAAGTCATTGAAGTGGAGAAGAGTTGTGTGTATTATAACAGAAGGTGTTGCTCCATCTCATGTCTCCCAACCCCTTTCTTTGATCCACTGATCTGTCAACTAAGCTGTTTTGAGGAAAAGATGTAATGTTCTACTGGAAGAATAGACCAGGGATTGAATTCAGCCGGTTCGGACTGGTTTAGGCGAACCAGTAGTTAAATTGCTGGCTGGCCCCACCCCTTCCAGGAGTCCCCATGCACCCCATTTGCAGGGAGGCCTCCTAGGCCCAAAATGGGGCACTGGGGCGGCACATCCCCCTGTGCCCCGTTTTTGCTCCCAAGGAGGTGCAGGAGGCCAAATGCTGCCTGTCATACCCCCTGGCCATGCCCACCAAGCCACACCCACAGAACCGGTAGTAAAAAAAAATTGAATGCCACCACTAGAATAATCCAATGTTCACAAGCAGTCTGAGCAGCAGGTCAGCAATGTGGATTTTCCAACACTGATGATCTACCAGCAGGGTATCTTGAAAAGTCTCCATCCCAGGAAACTGCCCACAATTGTCTAAGTCTGTCCCGCTATATGTTAAGAGCAGCAACTGGAAGTGGCTTTTCCTGTCTACGGGTGAAGAGAAGATGCAGCCAGGAAAGTGCACCAATTATTGTCCTTAAATTATTCCATATTAAAACTATAAGGACCAACCTATTTTCAAGTCTTGTGCAATAGTGGTGAATATATATAACTCATGTGTAGGATGAGGATGAAGGTTTGTTTTCTGAGCTTGTAGGTTGGTTTCTGAACGTTTTGTTACCAAGCTAGGTAACATCTTCAGTGGAGTTTAGGGGATGTCAGTGTTCCTCTGTTTATAAAGCTTCAGGTGTGTGTGCGTCAAGAGAGGGTCTTGTGAGCACTGACCCATAACAAGACCCTCCCTTGACACACCCAGACTTGAAACACTTATAAACAGAGGAAAACTGACACTGACATCCCCTAAATTCCATTGAAGATGTTACCTAGTTTGGTAATCAAATGTTCGGAAACTGCTTGGAAAACAAACCTTTGCCCTCTTTCAAGCCTTATCAATGAAACAGAATATAAGTTCAGCCATCTATGCAATGTAATTTATGTCAGTATACAGAACTATTGAATCAGGGATGGGAAGAATTATGCCAGCATAGCTGTGAGGAAATGCCCATTGACTAATTGCAACTTTCTCTGGGTGGAGTTCAAAATGATTTACAAAAGAAGGGAAGTCTTAAAGAAGACTTACCAAAAAAATCAACAAGGTTTCAAACTACTGTTAACTCTAATAGTGTATCTAAGTTCACTAAAAAATACTCAGAAAAAGAAAAGAAATAACAAGTTTAAAAGCAGTCGTTCCCCATCTATCTATCTATCTATCTATCTATCTATCTATCTATCTATCTATCTATCTATCATCTATCTATCTATCTATCTATCTATCTCTATCTATCTATCATCTATCTATCTATCTATCTATCTATCTATCTATCTATCTATCCTGTATATTATTTTTTTTCAAATAACTCAAGACAATGAACATATCTAGCACACCTTCTTCCTCCTATTTTCCCCACACAACAACTACCCTTTCCTGCACGAGCTGCACTGGCTCCCAGGGGTCTTCCGGGTGCGATTCAAGGTGTTGGTTACCACCTTTAAAGCGCTCCATGGCTCAGGACCTGGGTACCTACGAGACCGCCTTCTGCCACCGATAGCCTCCCACCGTCCAGTTCGTTCCCACAGAGAGGGACTCCTCAGGGTGCCGTCGGCCAAATTATGTCGGCTGGCAACACCCAGGGGGAGGGCCTTCTCTGTGGGAGCCCCTGCCCTTTGGAATGAACTGCCCCCGGACATATGCAAGATCTCTGACCTCCGAGTTTTCCACTGTGCTCTTAAGACCCTGCTCTTCCGACAGGCAGGGCTAGCTTCATAAATTGAGTTTTAAATTTGGAATTCTTAAATTTTGGGGTTTTTTTAGTTAATTGGCCTTAAATGTAATACTTTTAATAATTTTTTAAATTTAAATTATGATATTTGTATTGTGTTTTTACCTGGCTATACACCCCCCCCCCTCCCGAGTCCTTCGGGAGAGGGGCGGTATAGAAATAAAATTATCCTTATCCTTATCCTTATCCTCTGAGGTGAGTTGGGCTGTGAAAGAGTGACTGGCCCAAGGTCAGGCAGCTGGCTTTCATTATTGTTTTTGGCAGCTAGTATTTAAGTTACAGCTGAGATTCTGAAAGCAAGACTTCCATTAAAGAAACTAGCAACCACTAATAGTTCTTTTCCCAGTGAATTTATCTAGTTCTTCCCAAATGATCAAAATCAGTACAATTATTGCATAACAGAACAAATTGCACATTACGGTTCTGCTTTAGTTCTCTGTTCAAATATATGATGGATGAACCCAGGTACTAATATTCAGGAATATTGGAGTGAGGTCGATGACTTTATTATGTCTCCTATCATTATAATCAAGTACCTTATATCAAGTATTGCCGTTTCATTCTGTTGGCTCTCTCTCCACATTCAAGAAAGCTTCCTCTGTAATCACAGAATGTGGAAATATAGTACAAAGAAAAAATTTCACCAAAAATTATTGGAATAATGAAGTCTTTCTTCTCTTTAGTAATCATATGCTATGCTTTTGCAAAACAAGGTGATTGAATATTATGACATTCTATTGATACCATAAGGTACAATTTATAAAGAAAGCCTTAATGCTTTTAAGCTCTGCCACCTAACCTAAATATTTCCCTTTTTATCATATGTTCTCATGATTTTTTGAGTTTTGCATAAAAAGAGTATTTAAGGTTGCATCTGAGTATAAATCTCAGTTTGAAAAGTAATTTATTCTGAGGTTTTCTGACATATAAGGAAATATTTTAAAAATCCAATGGCTCTGTTCTAAAATCCACTTAAGCATGCTTAAGCCTATTGATTATGGTGGGCTTAAAGCATGATTTAATCTGTTTTGGATTGTGAGTGGTGAGAACATCTGGAAACAGAAGATTATCTCATAGCATGTCACTTCAATATTGGTATACTTTTGAACTCAGTTTGACTATCATATTTTGTGTAAACTTTTGCATAGTAAGCATTTAAAACAGTCAGATCTCTTCCATAATTAGATGTTCATTTTTTTCTTATATTATAAGATAACTCTTTCCATAATTTCATGGTATACTAGCTGGTCAGAATCCTATTCCTTTCCCCATGCTATGTTTGTCTGTAATGGAGCACTGTTACAGCTGCACTTACTCTACAAAAATGTATTTTTTATAACACAAAACACTGAGTACTATTTCTTCATAAAGCATAACTCATTTGCTGCCATGAAATGAGGTAGTGGCTACCAGCTTACCAGTAGCTTTAAAAGAAAAGAAGTAAATTCATGGAAATAGAGTCAAAATGTTATGTTTAATGGCATACTAGTCATTAGGGAGAAGGAGAGGATGAATCTTGTCATGTCCTGTTTATGAAATCCTCAGAATGTCTGGATGGCATTTATAGAAACAGTTTTCGGAGTCATCAAACTGTGCTGTCCTTGGGTTCATACCTCAGACAATTAATCCAAATCTGATGAAGACAATGAAGTTAGTGAAATCTGGAAATCTGGATTTCAGCCAAATCAGTTTGTATGTTTATATCATCTGTAGCATTTATTCTAATTCACGTTTTGGCAATTGTAAGAACAAAATGCTCTACAATGATTTGGGTAAGACCTGGTTAATTCATGAACGGGTTATTTGGATTGCACAACTAAGTTACACTTCCTTAAGTTCAAGCAAGTGTTGTCTCCCACATACTTTTGAATGAATCAACTCTGTTCTCCTTTTAGGGAAGCCTCATGGAGCAGATGACTTCCTCCCAGTGCTCATGTATGTTCTGGCCCGCAGTGATCTGACAGAGATGATTCTCAATGTAGAGTATATGATGGAACTTATGGACCCTGCTCTGCAGCTGGGTGAAGGTATGAAAGAACTCCAGTGTATTGATGCAATGCAGGAGTGGCCAGTTTGCAGGCCACATGAGGCTTATCCAGATCCTTTCTTGCCCACACACCCCAGATCTCATCAACATTGCATGTTTAATAGAAAATAAAAACATTTGGTAGATTTCCAGGATTAAAAATAGTAATAATAAGATCCATGCACAAAATTTCAGATAAACCTAATCCACATTAACCTCCCTAACCTAACCCCAAAAGGGGGAAAAAAACCAACCAAAATTTACAAGCACATATTTCTTGGTGATGTCATTAAAGCAGCATTATGCCTTACAGTAGGGGGTGTCCAACCTTGACAATTTCAAGACTTGTGGACTGCAACTTCCATGCTGGCTGGGGAATTCTGGAAATTGAAGTCCACAAGTCTTGAAGTTGCCAAGGTTTGGACAGACCTACCTTACATCCTTTTGGGGTAGAATGAAAAACATATGGGCTCCTACCTATGGTGGTGGGAGAACATATCAATGAGAGTAAAATGGAACATGCCTAATAAACTATTTTTATCTTGGCTAATAGTCACAAGCTAAGTAGGATCAATCCTGTTCAGTTTTACATAGGGAGACCACTAGGGAAATGAGCAATCTAGGCAAGACTAGAAAGGAGAAGAGAAGGGCAAACAACTTCCATTCCATTGCCAAGACAATAACATGAATGCATCCATGATGTTACAGAAAATTAGGCACAACTTTAAAAAAGCTATTTTATTCTCATTGAACATTCACTCTCAAGGCTGCATATCTCTGCATATTTTTATAGATATATTTTTATATAATATCAACCATCACATGCTCTAGTCTAGCAGGACTGAAGCCATATACAGAGTGACAACAGGAAAATGACATTAGCCATGAGAAATTGACATAATCAATAAAGTTAGTTAAGTTTGCAGAATGAAAAAAATACCTCTAGATACCAAGAGGAGGAATGGACTTGGGCTGTGCAACAATTTAATTGAGGAATCTTAGCTAGCAGGTATGAAACAAACAGCACTTCATATAAGGAAGTGAGCTGAGTGGTTGAAAAACTAGTCCACAATCAAGAAGTATCAAATTCAGATCTCACTTCTGCCATAAACGTATTGCATGACCTATATGAGGAGACTCCTTCTGTCAATTAGGTAACGAAACACGCCTAAACATCTTATATACCGGTAAATTGTGATTATTGTTATTATTCAATCATTCCACCACAGAAGAATGGTGGAAGAATTTGTATAGAATAAAATACAGCACAGGTGGATTTAAAAGATAATTTTAAAAATAATAAAACGCTCACAAATATTTGTGTGTGTGTGTATGTGTTTTATTTTTATGTATGTATTATATTAGGGCCATATTTCAGATTTGATCTGGAAAGCACAAGTGTTTGAATTCTCTGTAGATTTTTACTTCCATTTGTGATTATTTGGATTTTTATAACTGTTTTTAGAGTATTGTACAGGTAGTCCTTGATTTATGATCGAATTGAGCCCCAATTTTCTGTTACTAAATGAGACATTTGTTAAGTGAGTTTTGCCCCATTTAATTACCTTTCTTGCCACAGTTGATAAGTTGTTAATTCAACTTATCAACTTCCTCATAGCTTCCTCATTGATTTTGCTGGTCAGAAGGTTATAAAAGATGATCACATGAACCTGGGACACTGCAACCGTCATAATTTTGAACCAGTTGCCAAGCATCTGAATTTTGATCAGGTGGCTATGGGGATGCTGCAACAGTTATAAGTATGAAAAATAGTCATAAGTCACTTTTTTCAGTGCCCTTGTAACTTCAAACAGTCATTAAATGAAGTCAAGGACTCCTGTATAGCATTGTGACTGGGAGGTAACTGGAATTGTCTGTTTCTCTGTTATACTTGCCACTCGAGAATGAAGGAAGTGGAATAAAAATGAAAATAATAAATAGCAACATAAAAATAACACGTAATTCTTGATCAGTTGAAATAAAATCTGTTTTATTTCAAGAATATTCATCTTCCTCATTCAGTATGTCTTTGAAAATTAAATGTGCTTTATTGGGCCTCCCTAATCTGGTCTACTGTAATATAAATAGAACAGAACAGAACAAAACAGAACAGAACAGAATAGAATTTTTAATTGGCCAAGTGTGATTGGACACACAAGGAATTTGTCTTGGTGCATATGCTCTCAGTGTACATAAAAGAAAAGATACATTTGTCAAGAATCATAAAGTACAACACTTAATGATAGTCATAGGATACAAATAAACAGTCAGGAACAATATCAATATAAATCATAAGGATACAAGCAACAAAGTTACAGTCATACAGTCATAAGTGGAAGGAGATGGGTGGTGGGAACGATGAGAAGATTAATAGCAGTGCAGACTTAGCAACTAGTTTGACAGTGTTGAGGGAATTATTTGTTTAGCAGAGTGATGGTGTTCGGGAAAAAACTGTTCTTGTGTCTAGTTGTTCTGGTGTGCTGTGCTCTATAGCGTCGTTTTGAGGTAGGAGTTGAAACAGTTTATGTCCAGGATGTGAGGGGTCTGTAAATATTTTCACATCCCTCTTGAATGATCACTAGAAAGCAGCAAAGAGAGAGAATTTTTTTCCTATGTCTTTGCTGTTAGTAATTTGGATTTTTGCTGCTTATATTTGTTACTGTATGTTTTTATGATGACACTGACAAATGATTTTGGCCCCTACTCATGGGCCCCAGAAATCCCTGTAGAGGCACTAGGCACGTGCTTTTGCCTAGGTAATATTTAATCATGGCCCAAAGGGAGTTCGTGCACTTGAAAAGGGAATGAAAGAGAAGTAGAAAAAACAAAAAAGAAACCATGGCACTTTAAGAATGAAAGTAATGTGGATTTATCAGACCAGAGCCCTTCATATTAAAGAGGACTCCTAGCAAACAATCCTGTTCTTTTCTATTTAGGGAAAAAAATCTCATTGACTTTAGAAAAGTTTATTTCCCTGTACTTCCTTGTACAGGATTCCCGGTTAGTCTCTAATATTCTATTCAGGATGTTGTTTTCACTGTAAAAGTACAAATACAACTTCCTTTCGGGAAATTGTAAGTGGCTCTCCCAACAGCTTGGCTGCAGTATTCTGAAAACAGATCTTTCTTCTGAAAATAATGATCACAACAACAACAAAAACTTGCCAGACTGCCAGAAATACAGACACCTGTCTGATATTTTCTCTTTGCTGTAGTTCTGTTATGGCTACTATACCTGGGCAGCTACAGCTACAGTTACAGATAAACACAAGGCCTGGATTTAGGAGGAATAGTTCAGTGGTAAGAAAGGTTAAGAGATTAGCCTGGGATTTCAAAAGCCCATCTTCCAGTGGTGGGTTGCCCCCGGTTCGGTTCTATAGAATCAGTAGTAAAACCGGCGGGAGGCTCCGCCCACCGGCTCTGACATCATCAAAACACTTCTGCGCATGTGCAGAAGATGCCTCACAGGGTTGTTTCTATGAATAAAATTAAGAGAGAGCCACATGGAAGATACCTTACATTCTCACACAAAAATAATGATATTAATACATTAAAAAAACAAAAGAGGAGAAAAAGCAAAAAAGATGAATAAGAATTAACAGACATTAAATACTCTTGTACAGATTCTTTTCTGGACCTCTTTTTGTGGATTAGTCTTATGCTATACAGGCTTTATTTATGACCACAATTGAGTCCAGAATTTATGTTGTTAAGTTAAACATTTGTTAAGTGCCCCATTTTATAACTTTTCTAGCTACAGTTGTTAATAATTGCAGTTGTTAAGTTAGTAACACAGTTGTTAAATGAATCTGGCTTCCCTGTGGACTTTGCTAGTCAGCAGGTCGAAAAAGCGGTTCCCATGACCCCAGGACACTGACACCATCATAAATATGACCCAGTTGCCAAGCATCCAAATTTTGATCACATGACCATGGCGATGCTGTAATGGTTGTAAGTCTGAAAAATGGTCATAAGTCACTTTTTTCAATGCCATTGTAACTTTGAATGGTCACGAAACGAACTGTTGTAAGTCAAGGACTACCTGTAGTTATTAGCTGGAAGGAGATTTTTTTTGGCTTTCAGCTATGATATTTTCCATATTTATAATATTTTGTTTTGTCTGTCAGCATTCCAGAAAGTCCCCAACTCTTGTTAGTCAGCTTTTTTTAAAAAAAAATAATGATTTATATGCCGCCCTTCTCCGGAGACTCAGGGCGGCTTACAATGCGTTAAGCAATAACCTTCATACTTTTGTATATTTATACAAAGTCACCTTATTGCCCCCATAATCTGGGTCCTCATTTTACATACCTTAGAAAGGATGGAAGGATGAGTCAACCTTGAGCCTGGTGAGATTTGAACTTGCAGTAATTGCAGGCAGCAGATGTAAGTGGATGTTAATTAGTCTGATGAGCCACCAGAGCTCCTACATCTTCTAGCTGTAGAGTATTTGTTGATGGTGGGCATATAAGCGTATTGCATCAATGGACAAAGATATGTTGCATAAACATACAGTATATCAGATATATCTGCATACTTGGGAGTTGTTTTCACATGCAAGAGGACGATTAATTTAATATGTAGATGGTGCAATACTAAGTTGGACAAGGCTGAAAATACTCCTTTACGTCCCCTTCAGCCGTATTGCAAAAATGCTAGGCAGCGCTTCCAGTGAACAGATGGAGGTGCACAAACTCAATTTATAAAAAGAAGAGGGAAACATTCAAAGAATGAAGAAATAGTTGGGATGGAGACTTTTCAAAACTTTGTGCCAAATATTATGGAAATATTTGCATCTCTGGAAGTAAATGAAATCATTTGGAAGGAGAAAATAGAGTACTGGTTTAGGAAAGACAAATAGGAAGGAATGCAGCTCCTTGGGCTATTTGAAATGACAAATGCAACAAGGATTTAATGTCTCCTTCAGTGTGTCTTAACTTGTCCTTATAACATGTTTGTAAGGACAATCAAGACAAAAGGTTACAAATATGCAACATATCAGAATTAACAAACTGAAAAATCTCTGTAATAAGCACAATATAAGGTTACTTCCTCAAAGAGATTGGTAGAACAATATTTCAGTGTCCATCAATTCTTGTTTTTCTTTCTTGCCTTTTGTAAGAGTGCCATCTGTTGTTCAGTTCCACTACATTTTCATTGTCTTAAACCCAGTGATTCGATTTGAAACCAAACCTGAGTATCTCTCTGTCCCAACCAGAATGATCCCCCAGATGTCCATGCTATGTTTTCACAAATGCTCCCCTCCATATTTAAATTTTGTTTGTTGGTTGGTTTAATTTAAAACATTTATATAGCCATTCTATAACTGGTAGTTTTTTGATAGTATTAAAATAAGCCATGAAGTGCAAAGGAATAAAAATTGCTCAGTGTATGTTTATGTTTCTTCATTTTTCCTAGGTTCTTATTATTTAATCACTACTTATGGGGCAGTAGAGCTTATCAAAAGCTATGATAAGATCGCGGTCACTCGACAACTAAGCACTGAAGTTCAAGATTCGATCCACCGCTGGGAGAGACGGAGAACACTTAACAAAGCCCGGGCATCTCAATCGTCTGTTCAGGTTAGGAAAGTGTGGATTTTATGCATTGATCATCTTAGTCAGCTTTAAAAGAATTGCATATCTTTTTTGAGCAAAGTTTCCAGTAGAGTTTAAAAGCAGAAAGAGTTGGTAGAACTCTCCTTAACAATTTTGTAATGCATAAGACCTAATAAGCAGAGCTTTGGAAAATAAATAAGACTCAAATTAAGTACCTAGATAACATCTAATTAATAATAGGATTTTTATCATAACTATTTTTAAAGCTTGGGAGAATAAAAGCATTTCTACTTTGCACTGGATGGATAAGAATGAGTTATGAGTAGGGTGCCATCACTAAGAGGGTTCTTTTTCTGATCGCCACCCTGTAACCATTCTAGAAAAAGGACTGGGGTGATATGATAGCAGTATTCCAATATTTGGGGGGCTGCCACAAAGAAGAGAGGGTCAACATATTTTCCAAAGTACCAGAGGACAGGAAAAGAAATAACGGGTGGAAACTAATCAAGGAGATAAGCAACCTGGAACAGTATTCAGGCCAGGAAGTCACAGTATGGACAGAACATTGAAAAATTGGCCAAGGAATGTGACATGACTGTACAGTATACTCTCCCCTGATTTATTCAACCTATACACTTAACATATATTAAGGAACATATATTAGAAAAAGATAAGTATGGTTTCAAAACTGGAGGAAGACAATGAAAACTTAGATTGCACTGTGAAACATAAGGATACTTCAGTGACAATGAAAGTTAGAATAATTAGAACAATTTTGTGGTAATATGTAGTCACCCAGAGTTGCTTTGGATAATGAGATGGACAGCATATAAATTTAATAAATAAAATAAAATGAAAGCTGGCATTGAAAAAATAGATAAAAGGATGAATGCTTTTGAATAATGGAGGTGAAGAATGTTCCTAAGAAAATATGGACTGCAAGCAGCCAATCAATGAGTCATGGGTCAAATAAAAGCTGCTGTCCTCGAGGCAATGATCAACAGAAAGAAATTGATCCACTTTAGGTATACAATGGGCAAGTTGATAGATTAGAAAAAATGATCATACTTAACTACATCAAAGGAATAAAAGGGGAACAATAGAGCCCCAATGTTCTTTTGATCTGAAGGCAAATAAGATTGTAGAAGAGACAAGGAGCAAAGGTGATTAGAGGTCTCAAGGAGAAACTGTATGGTGAATGATTGCGGAAACTAGGTATGTTTAGTCTAACAAAGAGAAAGATTAGGGGTGTCATGATAGCAGTCTCCCAATATTTAAGGGGTTGTCACAGAGAAGAGGGAGTCAATCTGTTATCCAAAGCACCTGAAGGCAAGACAAGAAGTAATGAATGAAACATTATGAAAAAAAAAAAAAATCCAACCGAGAATTAAGGAGAAATTTCCTAACAGTAAGAACAATTAATTATTGGGACAGTTTATCTCCAGAGACTATGGTTACTCCAACATTGGAAATTTTTAAAAAGAGTTTAGATGGCCGCTTGGATGGAATAGTATAGGATCTCCTGCAGCGGTGAAATCCACTTACCTTCGCTGCCGGTTCGGGAATGGGAGTGTGGGAGAGTGCCTCTTCTGTGCATGCACAGAACCTTTTGTGCATGCGCAGATGGTAAAAAAAGGGACATAATGACGTTCTGGGGGGTGGGCGGAGCCTCCCGTCGCCTATGCTACTGGTTCGGCGAGCTGGATAGAACTGGGGGGGGGATTTCACCGCTAGTCTCCTGCTCAAGCAGGGGGTTGAACTAGAAGAACTCCAAGGTCCCTTCTTTTTTCTGTCATTCTGTTATTCTATTAAAGTCTGTGTGGATACATATAGCATCTGTCATCAACCCTTTAAATCAAAAGCATCTTTTCCTGGGACGATGCTGCATATGGAAAACTGGCTGTACCCAATTCTGGGTAAAGATGGCACTGCTTTGAAGGACTTTAGGACAGTCTTATATGAGCATCAACTGTATGGTCTGAAATGCCTTTTTGCCTTTGAAACCAAGGCACTGTACAGCCTGGAAAAACAATGGCTAAGGCTGATGAATAGTATCAAGGCGATTGATCAAAAGCCCTTCGAATAGTTAGGTGTTGTTGTTAAAAAACAGACAATGATAGTGAGAATCTGATGGTGCAAGCATTACGAAACCTGACTCAGTGACACCTACAATATTTGTAACTTTTGAGCTGCCCTAATGCAGTTTAATATTTAAGATTTCCTGCCTTTCAACCTCAAGGTGGCAGCAAACACTATTTTTTTTTTCAAATAACAAGCTTTGCATGTCTATATCCAGGGAGTGTCTTGCTTTTGTGCTATTTGTACACATTGTAAATAGTTCTTCAGGTATACAATCAAAAGTTGCCTTCTGAATCTCAAATCTTTTCAAGCTATGAGGAATTTGATCAAAACAAATGATTTTATCTGGCTGAAGACCGTTGGCCTATCTTGCTATGCATTGTCTATCCTGATTATCAGTTCCTTTTATTTCCCCATGTTAAATATTAAATTTCAAGATCAAACATTAAAATACAATCTAATATAAAAGGGAGAAAGGAGAATGGAATAACAATACAAAGTAAAAGTGACAGAAAAAAAATACAGCAACCAAATTTCTAACAAATATGACCTTCAACTTTCTTTTAGTTCAGAGAAAATAATCATATAGCAACCTCTCTCTAAATTTAAACAGATAATATTAATAAAGTCCTGATAATTAACACTCTAAAATGCCAATGTTCTTAAAATATTCTTCTAACTTAAACAAATATTAAATTCAAATTATTAAATATTAAATAAAATAAAATATTAAATATATAAAATTTATATTTTAAAAGCTACAATAAGACCACACAGTAAGTGGTCGATTTACGACCAGAGTTGAGCCCAAAATTTCTGTTGCTAAGCAAGACAATTGTGAAGTGAGTTTTGTCTCATTTTTTGACCTTTCTTGCCACATTTGTTAAATGAATCACTTGAGTTGTTAAGTTAGTAACACGGTTGTTAAGTGAGTCTGGCTTCCTCATTGACTTTGCTTGTCAGACATCGGGACACAGCAACTGTCATAAATATGAACCATGTCTGAATTTTGATCATGTGACCATGGGGATATTGCAACAGTCATAAGTGTGAAAAATGGTTATAATTCCCTTTTCAGTGCCATTGTAACTTTGAACAGTCACTAAATGAACTATTGTACGTTGAGGATTACTTGTAGACTTTTTGGCTGCTTTCTTGCAAAAGAATTCCTCAACTTCATAGTTTCAGGCAAGAGGTTTTTCCAGCCCTGTCAGAGGTGGAGTTAAATCTGGGGCTTTCTGCATGGAAAGCATTCATTACTTAGTTTCACTAAAGTTTAGAACACATGAATCTTTAATCTTTTGAAGAAATCCAACACACTCTGCTTCCTCAGATCATATAACTAAAAATCATTAACTCCTTCCACATTTCCATACAGGACTTGACTTTCAATTACTACTTAACTATCTTAATCCAGGTTTATACTAAAGCTAATACTGCTGAACCTCTGCAGTCTACTCTTGTATACTTGTCCCATATTTTAATGTTTTCTTCCACATTTTTAAACCTTTAAAATCACATTTTTACCATAGTATCATTTCTGTGTTAACTTTTAGAAATTTATTAAAAGCAGTTGATTAGTTTTTAATGAATTGTATCCCGATTTTTGGTGGTGAAAAGGCCGGACAGGAATTTTATGCATAAATAGGGTTGCATTTTAATAGAGTCGGAATGAGTATTGATGTTATTTCAAAAGTTATCTTCCTTTTTTTCCAGGATTTCATTGCCATTTCTTTTATGGAGGCTGAGGTCAAAACAAGGACACTGGCATATCGGACCAACTCCACGACTCATCAGCTAATTCAGCAGTGCGCTGAGAAATTTGAAGTCTCAGAGGCCCAGGACTACGGACTGTTTGTCCAAGTGGATAACAAAACTATGCAGATGGATGACGATGCCCTCCCTCACCAGATCAAATCCCATCTCCTGAATAAAGAGCCCAGGCTGACTTTCTGCTTTATTTATAAACAACTTGGTGGAGAAGAGTCACCAGTTCCCGTCATCAAGGACACAGATGCCTTGTAGCAGCAAGGCTACTCTCTTGAAGCAAACTTGGTTTAGATGTTTTTTCTTCCAAATCATCTCCTCCAGCAGCAGAAACTTTCCAAAATACAGTTTCTTCTCTGGGTGGTGACATGGATAGCATATGCAATCCTCCTGTGGGGCATTTATTTTACAGAATTCGTTTGCAGTCATAAATGGAATAGCCAAGGAAAGTTCATTCTTGGAAAGGGGGAAAAAAAGCATTTGAGTAGTAGTTTGGAGACTCAAACCATGAATGTCTGATATAGTGTTCGTGCCAGATTCCTTGGCACAAAGTAAATGGTCTTGAAGTTATGGACTTCCTGGCAAATTGTTAGACATTGTAGCATCATCTCCTCAATGTATAACAGAAAGGGTGCAAGTTGTTTTTGATGGTCATCACAGAAAATCCAAATGGATTGGATTTCCCTTTAGTAGAACAAAAATTAATAATGAATTAAATAGCTCAGAGTGATTAGATTCTCACATATCCGGCCTAAGATGGCCTACAATGCCCATCTAATGGTAACTGACGTGGGGGGCTATAGAGGTCTGTGCACTTACATAAAATGTCAGTGTATCAATATAGCATCTACTGATATTAACAAAAGAAATCTGAGTGGCCGTCTCTCATACTCTTTCTATGCCTTTGTTATATTCTCTAGTTGTACACATTGTATCACAGCCAATTCACAGCCATCTTTATATTTCCAGGTACTATACAAAATAATTTGCCATGAAGATACAATTGACAATCAAGAGTCTGGCCATAAATTAATGTAGAAATGTTTTCATTCCATGTCTCCCTATCAATTATCGTTCATAAATTCATTCTTAGGAGTGTATCACAAAGCAGTTTTGCATCAGTAATTTACTTCTCAAAGGAGAAGAACTATATGCCCAAAGTAGAAGCTTTACTTTTGCATGCCAAACCCTCTATATAGGACTGACAATGATACCTGTTAAAAACCAGGGAGAACCGTTGGCAGTCAGATTAGGTGTGTGTCAGGGGTGGGTTCCACTTACCTTTGCTATCGGTTCGCAATGGGAGCGTGTGTGTGTGCACACTTGCTTTGCTTGCACGTGGCACTTCTGCGCAAGCGCAGAGTATCCATGATGATGTCTGGGCGGGTGGGCAGAGCCTCCTGCCGCCATTACTACCGGTTTGCAAGATATGGACCGAACCGGTAGCAACCCACCACTGGTTTGTGTGCCAGATTCTAACTTTTCATAAGGTAACCACCTTTATACCTGGATGAAGAAGGAAAGCAACAACATAAGAAGGGATGACAAGAGTGGAGAGGGCAAAGTAAAAGAACATTATTATAGCAAAAGTTTTCATGAATCACAGACTACTTCATTTATCTGTGTCTTTAAGATGTCATATGATTCCTCATTGTCATTATAATAGGGGCTATGAAAAAACTGTTGATTTGAGGAATCGTTGTTGTCTTCTGTTGTTGGTCCTCTGAACATTTCACTCTGGGTACAGAGTGTGGCTCTTCAGAGCTCTCCACAGCAATACAAAGCCAGACACACAACCTGGCCATGAGAAGCTGAACCTTGTGTATTAGCTTAATGTGGATGATGGTTTTTGTATATGAGTCTGCAATGGCATCCAATAATGCTGATTTATACAGTCTGTCATCTGTCTGTCTGTCTGTCTGTCTGTCTGTCTGTATCTACCTACCTACCTACCTACCTACCTATCATCTATATCATCTCTCTCTCTCTATCTATCATCTATCATATCTCCCTCTTTCTCTTCCTCCCTCCCTCCCCCCCCCCCTTTCTCTCTCATCTATCTCTCATCTATCTATTATCTGGACTACTCGTTCAGCAATAATTCAAAGTTGTGATGGTACTGAATGAATTGTACTTGCAACTGGTCCTTGAAGTTTTGATAGTGATCTGGGCATTTGGCAACTTGTTTGCACTTATGAGATGTCTCATAGTCATGTGGTCACCATTTGGAATCTTCCTTATTGGCTTCCCACAAGCAAAATCAATGGGGAAGCTGGCAGGGAAGGTTGCAAGTCAGTGTGGTCGATCATTTGCACTCTTCTCCCACCTGCTTCCCATTCACCATTCCCTGTCCAGCAGCCTTCCTGCACTTGCACTGTGCCTTCTGGGCTACTTACATGCCCTCCCCTTCTGGGCAGCAGCTACTTACCTGCCTGCTGGTTTGCTTGTGAGCCTCCTGGGACTCACTTAGCAAGCTGCAATCCTCACCGAACAATAACTATGGGGAAGTGCCAGAATTGCCGTCATACTTAGCGATAGAAATTCTGGTCCCATTTACTGTTGTTATTCAAGGAATACCTATATCTGTCTGCCTGTCTGCCTATCTTGTTTGACATCTAATTTTGGCAGCTGTTTGGCTTTCCATTGATCAGTTAAGATGCTAAACTGCTCTGGCAGAGCCTGAAATCAATAGTTTTGTTAGGTAGCTCTGCTGGACTAATATATTGACGTCTCAGCGTAAGAGGCCTTTTCTGCCACACAAAAAGTGTACCTTCCAGTTATGTATTATTTTTTTTAAATCTGATATTGAGAAGTGTGTCATCTTTATCATAACATTTCATAAGATCTGTGCTCTAAGAAGACCTTCAGAAATATATTATTTTCTTGATTTATGTGTATTTTAAGGTAATGGAAACCGTGTTAACAAAGACTTTGGAGTGGAAAAGCTTTAGTCACCCAGATAGCCAGTCCTCTTATCAGTCTGATAAAGCAGTTTAGAAGGTCACAAGATAACCTTTTGTACTCAGGGTCTAGAAGTAATGTGGCTACTTGTATGGACTGTCATCATTTCTTCAAATAATTCTGCATTATTTTGTGAGTTTATAATATAAATCATGTGTTGTCTGAGGACATTCCTCCTCCCAGATATGCTTGTTTTCTATTATTGTCAACTTTGCCATTAAATTCCCATTCAAAAGATTTAAATTTGCTTTAAATATTCCTTAGTACCAAAAAAATAATATTGGGGTTGACTATAAATGTGTAAAACTTTGAGAGCGCTTTACATAATGACTGCAGTGGAAACCGGCATGCCAAGGTAACTCACAAAATGCTCATTTTCCAGAAAACAAAATTAATGAGGTTGATTCTTATAATCCCATAGGATGTTCTGATCCCTCAATTCTCTTTCTCTTTTTTATTTTTCTGGACAGGTAGGCACATTTTCAAACTAGATGACATGGCAAAGATTATTTATGTAATCTTTTTTAGCAAGTTAGGGACAGGAAGCATAGTGGGATACTAAGGGAAATATTCTTAGGGTTACTGGTACCAAGAGCTACCAAGCTATGAATCCCTGGGCCATAGATTTGTACCATGTACTACAGTTTCATGCCCATTTGCTTGCTGGGGATCAGTCTTAGACCGGCCCAAACTGTGTTTGGACTAAATAATCTTTACACCTGGTTCATTTTCTATATGAGTCATAGCAAGAAAGTGAAGTGGAAGTGAAAACTGAATACCAAGTCTTTCTCCTTTTTCTCATGAGGCGAACTCATGCCAAGATAATATTTTCTGGTCATGGTGAATCACTTTGACTGACCTAATGCTTCTAGATTCAACTCTGTGCTTTCAGACAATATAGCAATTCTCTTTGTTTTTGCTTAGAAAAAAAACCAAGACAGATTGTCGTAGAACAGGAAAAATGTAAACTAACCAAGAGGATAAGGCTGTGATAATTTGTTCTACCTAATAGAGGACAATTAATTTGAAGAGGTGTCAGTAATGATCTGTTTGAATGTCTATTTAGTCTAAGTGCAATTTAAAGGTCAGGACCAGGATCAAAAAATTGAAGAGAAGCTTATCTCCTTTATTTTGCTAACTGTTAACCTATGTTAAGACTTTAAGTATAATTTTTCAATGTTTCCTAATTTAAAATTGTGAGAAAATGTGCCTTCAGTTTCCAAGACTCATGGTGAGATGGGTTCCAGTGGCCTCACAAAGAGATTTCAGGTTATTTATCCTTGATTTAGAAAGTAGACTGAGAATGCATACAGTATCTTGTTATGCTGAGGACTGTTAGCTGCTACTGTTGTTGTTCAATCACTAAATTGTGTCCAACTCTTTGTGACTCCAAGGACCATAGCATGCCCGATGGACCCTATTGTTCTCCACTGTCTCCTGAGTTTGCCCGAATTCATGTTCATGTGTCAATGACACTCTCTAACCATCTCATCATATTGTCCCCTTCTCTTTTTGCCTTCAACCTTCCCCAACATCCCAACAAAAATAGCTTTCTATTTAGTTTTATTATACTTTAAAGATTTATATGTACACATACAAATCAGCATGTGCAAATTGTTTGTGAATCTGTGTCTTTTACAAGTTGTCATAAGGGGAAAATCTCTGACACAAGATTAAGGTGTTTCGAGATGTCTATGAAATGAAGAAGGCTATGAATATTCTGATTGCTGCCATAATCCAGAATTCAGGTCCAATCTCAGGCAGCCCCAAAAGCTTTAAGTGAGGTTCTAAGAGATTTCAACATTTTTAGAAAATACCATTGTTATAAGACAAAAAGAAGACTATTATATCCTTGATTGGAAGATAATCATATAAACTATATTTAACTTACTGACTATAACTATATATTTAAAAATCATGTCAGATTCCATTTTTGTCTTGGCCTTAAATTGTGGCTGTCTGGAAGCAGGTCTCAGGAAATTATCCAAAGGACAAGTATGGCCTTTGACCCAGAAAAAGTTGCACACTTCTGGCCAGGTTTCGGGAACTAAAACAGCAGCAACAGCAGTTTTGTTGACATGAGCCATTGTCATGTGAAAAAGTAAGTGGAACATTCCTCTAGTGACTTAGATTATTCACATGACTTATCAGCTGATAGTGCAAAATTCACTCAGCTTCTGGAAACTCTGCCCCTCTGTTAGTCACCTTCTGTAATTTGAATAAACATCTGTCTCTTCTTTATTTTTTCACATATGAAGTGGGGGAATCTCACAGGAAAGATTCATAATTCAATTATAAAAGTTCTGCCAAGACTTCACTATTCAACACTGAGTAAAGCAGAGGCCTTTTCATCTCAGACACATAAATCAGCCATGCCCTGAATGGGGATTCCCATTGCTCTTCCTGTTCAGGTCCCTTTGCTGATGCGTGACAAGATTTTGTTTAATAAATTGGAACTTGTACTTTTAAAAACAGCTTGATTTTTAAGATATGAATTTAATCTTAGATTCATGCAAGGAAAGAGTGACAAGTCTAGCTAGTTCAAAGGAAAAGAGGATGAAGAAACACAGGCTCCTAGCACACTGTTTTTTAACTTAGAGCAGGGCTGTCAAACTCCCGGCCCACAGGCCGGATGCGTCATGTGCTGGCCACGCCCATGCCTGGTTTAGCAAAGGGGAAGAAAGTCCCAATACATCATGTGATGCCGCTGTGATCATGTGAGTTTGACACCCCTGACTTAGAGGAATGCAGCTGTTGCTGTTTGATGGATCCTGTTTCAAAAACTCTGCTGATGGAATTTTATTTTTTCACATGGTTATATATTACTAAAATTAACTGGGGGCGGGGAGGGATGGTGCATAGAAACAATGAAATTGTTTAATTTTGAAAGTATGTTTACTTTTTAAAATATTTTATTCATTTCTAATGCACACTTAAATGATTGTGAAAGCACTCAAAGACATAAACAATTGGGGATTGATTTGTTATGCAAACATTATGCAACATCCTTGTGTACAGTATTAGCTGAGGTAATTCATACATGAATAAAGAAGGTTTGAATAGCTCTCATATATACTGAACTGGAACCAGTCAACTACTAGGTGGCAAAGTAATCTTGCATTCCATTTATATCCTAATTTTATTTTAAAAAAAATATGGCATTTGGAAAGGGAGAACTGTCTACCCAAATAAGAGTTTCAACTGCGTGTCACCAAGCAAACATGGAAAAGTTGAACTGATAATTCCAGACTCTTTAGGATACAGTGGCCCTGGACAGAAAGTATATGTCCACAATAAACATTTATCCTCTTTTATCTTACTGAGTCTGAGCTATATATCATAAATCTGTGGCAATACCACCTTGTATTGCTGCCATGACAACTAAATGAAGGTGTCTGTGACGTCACCAGGAGTCAAGCACTATTTGAAGGAAAACTTTCCCCTGTAGAAGCCAAATAGCAGAAGTGGGAGGGGGAAGAAAGTGAAAGTGAAGGATCATCTGTCTTGTATTCATGTGGTTCCAAAGTTGCAAAGACTGTCTGACTTAACGGGTATGATTTACCTGTGCTAAGAAATTGGAATTCTATCATTTACCTGGGAATAAGAGTCCTTTAACTCAACCGGATTCATATTTTAGGCACATACAAGATTCCACAAATAGCAATTTATCCATTCTACAGAAAAATGTGCTTTCATAAATAGCTTTGTATTAGCCAGCAGAATGAATTTCTGGGGCTAGAGAGTAGATAGAAGTTGTTGTATCTGATTTGTGTAGTGAATTTATTCATTCTCTGGGAGTAGACAACAATGTAGGTGTCCATTCCCATAAAGTTACAGAACTCAGAAGCCAGGAAGGCATTTCTTCAATGAGAAATCATTGTGGTTTCTAAACTCAGCTAAAACTTCCAAGTGCGCTTTTCTAGCAAAGACCAAAGACAAACTCCTAACTCTACTCCTAGCTCAATTTTGCACCATTGGGATCCCCTATACCCATATTAAATGTTGGAGATCTCCACAACGACAAACATAAAGTTAGCCCTTCTAATCATAAATAGTTTGGTTTTCATTAATCTATCATAGAGTTGTAAGTTAGGGTATCAAGTCTACTTGGATCAATGTAGAATTTAGAATAACAGAGTTGGAAGGGACCTTGGAAGTCTTCTAGTCCAGCGGTCACCAACTGGTGGTCCATGGACCACTGGTGGTCCGTGAAAAAATTTTGGTGGTCCTGGTCCGCAGAAAAATTATGTGCATTTTTTATATTGCACTAAATCAGGCATCCTCAAACTACGGCCCCTGGGGCAGATAAATGCAATGAACATTTGTGTTGCTGCAGAATCTCCCCCCCCCTTTGGGGTCTTTTTGTGCAGGTCGGAGGGGATGCAGAAATTCCGACTTGGGGTCTGCTTCAGCCCCCTGATGTGGGGCTTTGGGCGAAGGCTGGACGGAAACGCTACTGGTGGCAAGGAGCCGGAGGGCCCCGTTCCAGTGGGACTGCATCATGGCCTGGAACTGGTTGACCATCTCAGCCCGCTGAGCCTCCAGGCGCTGGTACTTGGCCTTCCACTCCTGCAATCTTCCCTCTGCTTGGAAAGCCTATGCTTCTAGTCCTCAGTGAGGTGCTTCTGCTGAGCCTCCTTCTCGTTCAGATCCAATTTGAACTGAGCTATTTTGCCAACTCTTTCCCATGGTAGCTGCTTAGCTCCAACAATTGCTTCCTGTTGGGGCCTTAAGGAGCCCGGGCACGGGCAGGCTAGGAGTGGCTGGGAGGGGAGGAGTGAGTAGAGGCCTGCGAGGCACCCCTTGACATGAGTAACATCAAGTTGGCCATGCCCACCCAGGCACAAGACCACCTAGCCACACCTATCCAGCCAGTTATTAGGCAGATCATATTAGTGGTCCAAGGGGTTTAAAATTATGAATTTAGTGGTCCCTGAGGTCCGAAAGGTTGGTGACCCCTGTTCTAGTCCAACCCCCTGCTTAGGCAGGAAACCCTACACCACTTCAAACAAACGATTATCCAACATCTTCTTAAAAACTTCCAGTGTTGGAGCATTCACAACTTCTGGAGGCAAGTTGTTCCACTGATTAATTGTTCTTTTCAGGAAATTTCTCCTTAGTTCTAAGCTGCTTCTCTCCTTGATTAGTTTCCATCCATTGCTTCTTGTCTTGCCTTCAGGTGCTTTGGAGAATAGCTTGACTCCCTCTTCTTTGGGGCAGCCCGAGATATTGGAACACTGCTATCATGTCTTCCCTAGTCCTTCTTTTCATTAAACTAGACATAACCAGTTCCTGCAACCATTTTTGTTTTAGCCTCCAGTTCCCTAATCATCTTTGTTGCTCTTCTCTGCACTCTTTTTAGAGTCTCCACATCTTTTTTTACATTGTGGCGACCAAAACTGAATGCAGTATTCCAAGTGTGGCCTTACCAAGGCATTATAAAGTGGTATTAACACTTCACGTGATCTTGATTCAGTATATTTCAGTAGAAATTTCATGAGTATTTTGGACTGGAAATCTTAATAAAAACAAGAAACGTATCAACCACCATTAGAAACCAGTGCTACTCTAGTAAATTTCAATTTAATTCATTCAGATTCTAAGCAATGAATTTCCAACCACCCGTGAGAGATGAGGGATGGGAGACATAATAAGAGGAAGGAAAAAATGCAATGTCTTGTTTTTTAAGGAAGAAGTAATTTAAAACTCAGACAAAGCTAACAGCTGCAGGAAAGCCTATTAGCTTTCTAAAGTCTTTAGGGAACAGAGGTCATAGGATCAAACCGTGTTACTTAGTTCAGCAGTTCTTTGTTATGTAATGATTTGCTAGAAGCAAAAGGAAATAGGAAAAGCAAACAAGCAGGCCAGTAAACGTTTAAGAGGAAAAGGTTGGGATAGGTGGGATGGGAGAAAAGTGGTGAAAAGGAACAAGGCACAACTTTTCTTTGAATTGTGAAAACATACTGTGGGTATTCTTTCACAACCAGTCTTGACAGAAAGCCTCTTTTGGGTACTTGTTATTTTTAACACACCTCACAGATGGATCAGCTGAAATCTTGCTTCAGAACAGTTTGACTTGATGCCTTTTTTTTTTGCTAGTCAGCGTGATATCTCTGTAACACAGCTTTTTCACAGTTTAGCGTCTAAAACATTTTGGGCTTTTAATATTCTCTGAAAAATATTCTCTGGAAATGTTTGAACTACTGCAAAATAATGTTTTCACAGGGCATTAGAAACGAAGCATCAAAGGTACTATATGTTGAACACACAACTTATGCAGTGACTCTCGACTTCAGCAAGTTTGTGTGCGAACTTCAACTCCCAGAATTAAGATGTCTACATGTCTTAAACTTGCTGAAGTTGAGAAACACTGAGATAAGTATGGGAAAGGTTTAGGAACTGTATAGTACATGTATCATTAGATACAACTTTTTATAAAGAAAATTTAGTGGGCAAACCCCAACATTTCATTTGCAGCCCTCAGATTTTCCCATAATTGGGACTCCTGGGAAGGGGATTTTAAGTGACAAAATCGGTACCTTGTTCCTGTGAAACCACTTGTTTCACTTACTAAAGCACTAAAAGTCCCCAAATCTTGGACCAACCACTTCTCCTAAATCATAAGATTAATACCCCATTTTTTTATAGTCTCCAAGACAAGTCAAGAAGTACCCTCCCACCTCCAGGCTAAGATTTTATCCATTCAGGTGAGTCAGTATGTGTGTGTAAAAAAAAAAAAGACAAAATGGCAACCACAACTATATAGTTGGAATTCTTTTTACATCGATATGTGAAATAGTTGTAACAAGGGCAGGGCCCTAATCAGTCATGGCCACCATATTGACTGATCCATGCTTTCAGTAGCAGGATGAAAGCAACTTGGATCAAGGAAACAAATAGAATGAATATTAGGTTTTCGGGTAAATGCCATTTACTAAGATTCACAAGATTGGCATAAATGAAGTATATATTTTTATGACAGCAGATTTCAAATAATTCAGACTTTCAGAATCCTCCTTCTTACTAAGCTAGCTAATGAAGAACCCTTACTTTTCAACATGAAACTCTTGGCTGCTGTGGTACTCTATCTTCAAGGACAAAGATAAGGACAAAGAATAACTTTGTTATTTGCTTCAGGAAACCAGCAGAAAGATTAGTTTTATTGGAAAAACTTCATTTCGTGCTAACTTCCCTGCTACTATTAATTTTCTCTTCAAGGAACGTTTCCTAAACTCCTGGGGAACCCCAAACATTCCAGAAAACACTTCAGGTTCCTCAGGTAAAAGCTTAAATACAGGCATTACAGGCAGAAATTCTTTTGCAATAACATATCACCCATTTAAACACAAAAACTACAGAAGCACACATAAGGTTTAATTTCTTTTTAATTCAAAGATTGCCCTAAATACGGCAATGTCACCTATCAACTTTTGTAAACATACATCAGACTTGAAAACAAACACAATATATATTCTCTTTCAGAAGAAGCTGCGGAATAATTCTTCCATCACTCCTGAGTTTAGAGACCGTGATTCGTTCTTTAATGAAGCTGAATCATGTTAAAGCATTATAGCACATTTCCCCACTGCTTTAATGGGGAGGGAGAGATTGATGGCTTTTTATTCTTGAGCCATGCAATGTAAACCTTTTAATTAATAATGTATCCTTCAAATCATGAAAGCACTGACCTACAATTATAAAAACCAAGAATATTACATTCACAAAAGGGAATTTTGGGAAATCTATTGGGTCACCTGTAAATGGTTGAGACACCCAAAGCTTCTGTAAAAGGATTATAACTCAACGTATTTCAATTCAAAAGAAGAGCTTCCGCAAGTTAGCCCATTCGTAAAATATTACAAATAAAACTATCCCAGGCTGACACAGAGGAATCCAGGTGGCAACTGGGAGGGCTCTGAAGAATCAGGAACCCAAAACCCAGAAGCAGCTCCTGGAGTAAAACACAGACCTGGGTGGGATCACAACACCGCATTCTGTGAAAACTTTAAAGTGTAGGACCCAGTCACTTGTTTTAAAAATAACATGAGCTTGTTGCTTTGTAACGTATGCCTGTAAATGATTTTGCTTTGCCTTGCTTTGCGTTAATTCCTTGTTGATTATTCCAGATTAATGTTATGGTTATTGATTAATTTATTGAAAGGAGGTAGATTTTCCTGGAACGGATAGTTATCCAAGGCACACTTGATCCATGGCTAACTGTATTCTGCAAGAGGAAACAATGATAAATTATTAAAACCTTCATAGCATTAATGTTTTATATTTATACATCAAAATTTTATAAAGTACCAACCATTAAAGCACATTTTCACAGAGCTCCAATAAAAATGTCTACATGTGGAGATTACCAGAGCTAGCAGTAGACAAGGGCTGACAACAATGGACCAGTGATGGGTTGCCCCAGGTTCGCACTGGTTCTAGTAAAACCGGCGGGAGGCTCTGCCTACCGACATCATCAAAACGCTTCTGCGCATGCTGCAAACTGGTAGTAAAGGTAAGTAGAACCCACCCTGCAATGGACCATATGTGCCTCCCTTTCTTGAAATCCCACTGAGATTACATTATAGAAATTTGAAAACACATTATTTTTTAAAAAAAATTAAAATCACATGAAGATTAGGAAAATTCCATCCAGGAATGTCACTGCTATACCCTTTACGGCTTTCAGGCTTTTTTTAAAGTGGCCTTTGATTATAAAATATTATGTAATATTGCCTTTCAGCAGATCAATAGATAAAATACACATGTGCTTTTTTACCTGTCAACGGGATATCCTGTTTCACAAACATTGACCAAGGCATACAACTGTCTCAGAGCATATTCATACTGAAAATGAACACAAACAAGAGAAATTACTTTTCATCACTCAATCTGCAGGTTTAAGAGATTTTCCTAGATTTTATTAATCCTATTCATTTTCAATGTATTTATCTGTTTTCTTAAGTTGCTCGGTTTCTGAAAATTCTGAGCAACTCACAGCAAACCAATAGAACAACAGTAAAACCAAAAGCAAAACTGTTACTATTTAGTTGAAGCCAATCTGATGTACCATCCCTTAAAGAAAGAGTAATACTCATCTTCAAATGCTCTTCTCAAGAACTATGTTGTTATAGCTCTTTAGAAGCATAATAAGGAATGGACGTCCAAATAATGGGATTCACTTTTCCCTCACTGAAAAAACTCAGCAGGGGGTCTCTGCAGATGGCATTTCCTCATAAGTACATAAGTCATAACCCCTAACAAGCCTTCTTTCTCTGATCACTTCGGGTGGGCAGATGCAACCTAAGGACATGGTTCCACTGATATATCCCTGAGCCACGTGAAGCTTTCAAAGTGACAACTAGCACCTTCAATAGTAACCAGAAGCTAGATGGCAGCCAATACAGCTCCCTTACTGGTGTTTTGTACAAACAAGTTCAAGTCCCTGCCCAGCACTCTCATGTCCATCACATGGTCCAATCATCCACCATCCAAACTGGAACCACCTCCCAGTCATCCGACTCCAGGTGCCAGGGCAATTGACTCTCTGAGAAAGGAATGTTATTTTGACTACATACTACATATCACCCATACTCTATGCAATCCCCCTCCTATTTTCCCACAGACGAATATGCGGCAGGCCTGAAGGTCCAAATGTAAAAGATGGCTTCCAGGTCTGACAGATTTTTTATTTGATTTGGTACACCTGTAACAAATGAGCCTTCTCTTGCTGGATCATCCAACACTTTTGAATGATCTTGAAGGCCAGCTCTTATAGACCAAATTACAACAGTTCAGAAGTGAAGTGACAAGGCCACCTTTTTACAGGCATAGTTGGATCCGGGGAGGACCCAATTTTCTACCATGACGTAGGCACACACCATACCAAACATTTTTTTCCCCCATAATGAATTATTTCAGTAACTTTTTCTTCTGTTGAACAAAGTTGTACTTCACAGCAAATAAAAAATGTATAGTAAGAAGTTTTATCAAACCAGGAATGAGGAATCTTGATTTTTCACACTTGAAGAAGCTATAACTTCCAGCAGCCCCAACCAACTTGGCCAATAGCCAAGGGTGCAAAAAACGGAGGCTCAGAAACACAATGCCCAACATATCTTAGAACAGGATATAAAATACACTGCTCTCCCAAGGCTGCTGCAATGCTATCTTATTCAAATCAAAGTACCTTGACACAAGCCCTTGACAATTCCAGACAATTCTATTAAGATTGCAAGATCTACTTCTTCTCAAGTGGAAAAAACAAAAATGCAAATATTCACAATCCCGGTCAACCAAATAACCAAACTGAACTTTTCCTTCTTATACAAATAGAATAGACCAGTTTTTCAATTTTACACACTCCAAGTAAGACCAGTTCCAATCCCTGTTACCTAACCCAACACCTTGAGTTAACTTACCAAAGGATTGTGCCAGTTAAAGCAATGTTTTTTAAAGTGATCCATTGCTGACTCATAACAGTCATAATTTCTGAGGTTCAGTCTAGATGATAAGATTTTACTTGCATGCTCTTTAGAACCCGTTATTAAAAACATGATATTTTGCATTGATTCCTGAATCAGCTGCCTGGCCTAAAAGAGAAAAAAAATACAGGAAAAAAATGATATTTTTAGGATCTTAGAAATGTAACAAGAATTCCTTGAAAACACCAGAAGAATGAATGAATGCTGGAACAATTTTCATTTTCTTTCAGGATAAAGTAAAACAAGAACAGGCTTTTAGCAACCACCAGTGGGACTAGAAACTCAGCGACCGCTAAGTGAAACATCACAATTTTCTGATTTTACTTCAAAATTTCATTTCGTAATTGCAAGGACTGGTTGCAAAGTTATTTTTTTCATCACTGTGTAACTGTAAAGAATTGCTGTACAAGACAGATATTAAATGAGAATTGTCTGTATTCACTTGCACATGAATGTTTTCCCTCCTACAATCTGCCTACAATCATCATAATAGCTTTTCAAGGTCAAATTTTAGGGAAATATCTGGTTCCATGCCATAACACTTAAATTCTTAGTATTATCTTCCTCCTCATTCAGACTGATGTTTCATGCATTTTTTTAAACTTTTTGGAATTTTCCAATTCTACAAACCTTGCAAAATAGAGGTTACAATTATGCAGATGGTTGCAAATATTCGGTCATAATTCCATACTTATGATGCAACAATATACAATCCAGTCACTCCTGGAAGAAGTAACTCATTCTTTGAGTAAAACCATTAGGTTAATGGAATTTAATATACTCAAAATATACTAAGATTTAGGTCTCAACATTTTCAATGTTTTCCTTTAAACCGGATTAAATCTGAACCCAATATATTTTTAAAAAAGGATATTTCAAGTCTGCATCAGCAGCTGAAATAAAGTCTGCATTGTCAACTCAGCTGAAATAAACCAGACTATTTGTACTTTATCTATTTTTAGCTCACTGGTTGTTTACCGTCCCTATTCTTAAGAACATCCTTGCCAAACTCCATACAATAAAACATCCAAGTTTAATGCTTCTGGTCCCAGACTTTAAAGCTCTAAATAACAAAAAAGTATAATGATATCACACTAAGATAAGACCGTGTGGAGTTTAGCAACTTACTATAGAGGGAGGACTATGGCAAAACTGGCTAGTTGATCTTCCACTATCCCTGCTTAGTATGATGAACTTTAAATCAACAGTTCTCACTTGCCTAATTCAGAGTAGAGAGAGAGCACAGTTCTCCAAAATAGATGGTTCCTGCCTCAACTACTACTAATACTTTGAATTCTTGTAAACTCATGTTTGGGTCATCAGTGATAGTATCTAGCCAACTTGTTTGGTGACAGCATATTTTTTATTGCTTTTGATTTTTTCTCAGGGTTTTTTCCAATGATTTTTTTTCTGCAGTGAAGACTTGGCTGTGTTCCTGGATTCCCTCAAGTGTGTTAAGGGTCCTGTATTCTGGATGTATCCATAGCTACAGTTTTACATGGTGTCATATGTATTTTATTTTACACAGTTTTAATTGTCTATAACCTTTAATTGTTTTATGTTACACCTTTTTGAGATAGGCGGGTTATACTAGTCAAATAAATATGGTACTGTATTATCAGCTGGATTTTTCTAGCACCACAATTCAAAGGCATTATTTCCCCCTCGAATAAGACAATGAAGCAGCATTTTCTAAATACTGAAATACATTTAATAGCACATTTTTTAATCCCCTTGGGCAGCTAGTAGCATGAATTAAACATCATGTTAAATCATGATATAGTTTATTTAGTTAATGCATTGTGTGAATTTACCACACAGATTGAGATTTACTAATAAATAAGGATTAAGCATGGTTTAATATAAAGGTGGCAATTTTTTGCTAGGAGCTACATTTTACATATGGGGGGGGTGGGGGTGGGGGCAGAGTAGATAGAGTCAAGATGCAAAGTAAGTGTATCACAGCCCTAAGCAGGATATTCTTTTGCTTGTTTGAGGCAAGTCCCTTTCTGTAAAGCTTGCATTATAAACCACTGGGGAGAAAGCCATGCTGCTGAAAAAAAATTTACCACTGTCAGTGAAAGGGTTTCCATTTCCAGAGGCATGGTATGAACCCCTGTGGCTTCAGCTTGCTCAGTCTTACCTTAACCCAATATGTGAACTGGGCATTTCTGTTCTAACAGAGATTCTTTTCACAGAGACATAAGACAGTCCCTTTCCATATGTTACATTTCCTCCTCACTCTTACCTCCAGATGTGACTTCATCTCTTTTACAATTGCCTTTGCTTCATAGATGTCATTGGTGGCCATCAGTTTTCGCTTCATAATTGCAAGGGGCACATCAGGGCTAGGTGTGAGGTCATAGTGATCGACCGGCGGCAATGAAATGGGGATGCTGGAATTCCTTTTTGAGCCCTGGAACTGCATTACTTTCATATGAGAGATAGACTGCAAGTGGAAAAATAAAAAGACAACCACTTGAAAAAAAAAAAAAACCACTTGGTCACCACTTGGTTTATAAAACATGGTCCCTATTGTTAGGAAATGGTTATTTGTCTAACTAGTTGGTCAGGCAATATATAAACCAACAATGTATGTTTGCAGTCAGAAAGATATTATATTGCTTTAAGACTGTATTGCATCATCCTGTATCCTGATTGGCTAAACTCTGTAGCCAATGTACTTAAGGGAAGTCAGGATCATGGCTTGTGTGGATACTACACCATTTTACCTGCTTATTTGCTGTAACTCTCTACCTGATCTCTCTGCATGATCACTGTTTGATCATAGCTACATGTTGTTTTCTACTATTTATTGAATGTTTTGATATTGAATTTGCTCCTGTTTTGAAAGTCAAGAAGAACTGTTTTATTGTGTATGACTACAACTAGTAAGAAGACTTTGTACTTGAAATATCCCTGGATTGATCTTTTAACTCTCGTCTTATCTGTTTTGGACTGTTTTTGGATTGTTTTTGGACTTTGCTTTACTTTTTCTAAAAGTAAAAGACTACAACAACTTAGTATGTTTGTATGTTGACTGTGATTATTCACAACCACTCCCAGTCGCTTTTCATGTGTTTACTCAAAGGGTATTCTGCTCAATAACCTACAACATCGGTTATGAGCCAAGAATATCCTTAACACCTATTGGTCTACCTGGCACAGAAATGATAAGCAAAGGGAAAGTTGGATGCTGCTACAGATGGGTTTACTGAAGTTGTAATTCAGCAAAATTGTGAGCTTCCATTATTCCCTGTTCCCTATGCTAAACAACTCCCAGCATCATCCCAATCCTAGAACTAGGAAGGAGTCTGCCCCTTATGTGAACTTAATTTAGAAAACTTATGTTAGGGAAGACAGTTGGCCATTCTTTATCCTCCTAGAAGCCAGAGCCATGCCTACCATGGTGAGCTAATCTATTGAAAGTTAGATCTTAATTAGAAACTATAAAACAAGGAAGGTAAAGGATTCTCCACCCCCCTCCCTCTTTTTTCCTTTTTTCTTTCCATCTTTCAAAACTCAAAGGCATGGCAGTTTAAAAGTTGCATTTCTTGTATGGAGCTGTAAATAAAATACTCAATAATGCAGCTTTTAGAATGTAGCTTTTAGAATGAATTTTACAGAACTGGATGTCTATGGGTAATCTCAAGCATCCAGGTCATGGTTGTCCCAAAGGTGCTTTTTCAAGGGACTTTCTTGGTTTTTTCCTTTGAAAATGTTTCACTTCTCATTCAAGAAGCTTCTTCAGTTCTGGGTAGAAGGCTACTATCACAGAAACCTGTCTCGACACTTCCCTACTATTAATTACTCACAATGTTTCCATATTGCATCACATGACTAGTGTTGGTGTAGTTCCTTACTAACACAAACTGCCTGTGGAGGGTTTCTTTTTTCAAATCTTCCTGCAAAATGAAAAAGAAACAATGTGATTAAGACTTTTATGAACAAATATTCAAATACAGTTTCTCTCCAAAGTTTTGGTTCCCGGTTAGCATCTTTATAATATAATCTTTTTTAAAAATGCTGAAAAACATCCCAAGTGGCAATTTATGCAATAGAATTTTAAGCTCAAAAGAGCTTAAAACTCTATTGCATAAATGGAGCCTGAGTGGCGTAGGAGGCTAATGCCTCCTAAGGCAGCATTTAACATCCAGCTGCCTGCAATTACTGCGAGTTCAATTCTCATCAGGCTCAAGGTCGACTCAGCCTTCCATCCTTTCTAAGGTGGGTAAATTGAGGACTCAATTTGTGGCGGCAATAAGCTGACTTTGTATAAATATACAAAAGTATGAAGGCTATTGCTTAACGCATTGTAAGCCACCC
This sequence comes from Arizona elegans, assembly GCA_022577455.1. NCBI lineage: Eukaryota > Metazoa > Chordata > Lepidosauria > Squamata > Colubridae > Arizona > Arizona elegans. The sequence continues at coordinate 25,856,601 of JAKOOJ010000001.1, read as the reverse complement.
TGAGTCTCTGGAGAAGGGCGGCATATAAATCAATTTTTTTTTTTTAAAAAAAAAGGAATTTCCACAAAACTCATCACAGATCATTTGTCTTACACTGAAAAAAAATTATGAGGAACATGCAAGGACTGGTGATTAATATTCAGAGAAATGAAAGAATATGCCTCATTTAGACATTTTTGCAATACACTTTACTAATGGTATTCAGAAGTGTTTTGAGGTTACTTCTCTTCCTCTCTCTCCTTCTCTCCCTCCCTCTCTCTCTCTGATTTCCAGAAACCAAAATAAAAGAGCTAAAAGCAATAATAGTGTACTCAATAACCAGTGCACATTTTTCAGAATTCTTGCCACAGGCCAACAATGGGTGCCTATATAATTAACATTATTTAGTGTGTAAATAGGTTAATCTCCCCAAAAAAATTTGTCCATGGATGAAAATCATAAGTATAACACTCACAAGGGAAAAAAATAGGTGGCGTTTTGAAATTGCTAACAAAATCGGAAGATGAACCAAACCATAGGGAGTACCAGAATATGACTTTACCTAAGGCACCAAAATGTCTAGAGCTGGCGCTGGATGACCTTATTGGCCTTAGCTTCAGCCTCAAATAGGTGGGTGGCTGAGGACATGGACCAGACTGCTCTTATGTGACTTCTCTCTATCACCTCTCCCAGAAACTCTGGGAAATGAAGCACCAGAAAGGAAAGACAAAGACTAATCAGACTAAACATGAGTAATAGCCCATATTCAGGCATACAACATGGCAATAAGTGTGGCAAAACACCATTATTTCTCCAGATTTGTTACATCTGCACGACCCATTTAGTGAGGAAAGTCAGAATCCAGGAGTCCCCTAGAGGGTCACAGAGCCTTTCTTGCTATTTGGTGGATAAAGTAATTTGGATTCACTCAAGAGTTGGACTCTGACTGGTCAGGTCCAATGAACTGCCTGGGATACAGTCTTGTGATGCTAGGTGGACTGAATTCGACTCATGATTCCTTATTAAATGGACAGGGTCATTTAATTATGAATTTGGCCACCTGCTTCTTAAATCCAAGCTCCTCCTATATCATTAAGGTTGCACCATCCTTATTTTTTGCAACATAGGTCACTAACCAGTGCAACCATCATGCCATCTTGGTGCTATACAATCTAGATCCAACTGATTCAAGATATGAATAATCCACTTCTTCCAGGGCTCTCTGCAGCTGTAACCCAACCATCTTCTCAACAAGAAGACCAAACAAAAATTGTTTGGGGCATACTGATGTCTCTTCAAGGCTAACAGAATAAGCCTCTCCCTCCCTCAAGAAGGCTGACACCATTGCACAGACTCAACCTCATGTCAGGTGACTGGCCTAACAGCCCAAAGGATCCTGCCCACTTCCACAGGAAACGTTTCTGAGAATCCAATTATTCCCAGATAATCGACCATGCCTTTATCATCTTAATGGGACCAGCCTAATCAAGGTCCATCTGTGAGTGAATCCAAGTGACATGATCCCCCAGATGCCAATACTTTTCACAAGGGTATCCCAATTGATTCTCTCAAATAAATCATTTGGAATGGGGCCACTAGCTGGCTATTTGCAGATGCAATAAAAGCAAAAGAATATCAGTTTCATCTTGCCACAATGTAATCCCTAATATGGGTCCTTGCACAAGCAAATACCAGATCTTGGCAACTTACCACATCAGAATCTTCCATCCATTTTACACTGTACAAATCCCCCAGGTATGTTTGTCTCTTTTCATCGTAGTAACACGCATAGGAAGATTCATCAGGGTTAGATGCTGTTGTGGCATAAACTGTGAAGAAAATGGATAAGGCCTATTGACTTGCTCAGGACAGAAGTCAGTTATACTTATACAACCTGACCAATGGTGCCATTTGAAGCACTTGGATTTTTAAGTAACTTGCTCCAATAACAATGAATAATCTTTAAAAAATCTTTTCACTTTAAATCAAATAAAATAAACTAAAAGGACAGACTGAACAAGGTAATCAATCAGTAATGAAACTTCTAAGATATGTTAGCAATTTCAGCCTGGCACAGGATAAATGGTTCCAGCTTGAATGGTATCTGAGATTTTAATTTGCATTTTCAATTTTAATTAGAGCTCTCAATTGAACATACTGTAAATTGTATTTATATATATTTAGAATCTACAAAAGGGACTAGGTCAGTGCTGGCGAGCCTTTTCAGCACCGAGTGCCGAAACAGGAGCACCGGAAACCGGAAGAGCAGTTCCCCGGCGCACATGTGCGCACCAGGAAGCTGAGCTTCTGTTTCCGGCGTGCACATGCGTGCCAATCACCTGGTCTTCTGCTTTGTGGGTGCATGTATGTGTGAAGACCAGTTGGCTGGCACACAACCCAGAAAAGCAACGGGCGACCGCTGGTGTGCCCGGAGAGATGGCTCTGCATGCCACTTCTGACACACGTACCATAAATTCACCATCACAGGACTAGATGGTCTAACCTCCTAAATGCCAATGAATGTGCTGGCATTAATTTGAGGAGAACTTTGACTAAATACATCTTTACATTTTAAATCTTTGAAGAATGTACCAATAATAACCTATTTTGGTCTTCATTCTGGCAGTTTAAAGTTTTTAATCTAGACATGGAAGAAGTCTGAAGAATAAAGTCTCTTCTCATACACATAAATAATGCAAATAGTTCTTTCAGACCACAAACAATTTGTGTTTGCTTGCACATTCTTAATGGTTCTTCAACAATTTCAAAGTCACTGATTCTGAACACTTGAACAGAACTACATATATTGTTTATCAACCACAGTTGAGATTGACAACTCAGTGGTTAAGCAAAGTGGTCACTAAGTGAAACCACAATTGTGTTTATGATCTTATTTCATCTTTTGTTGGCTTTTATTGGCCTGCAAAGAGGGTAAATGTGAGGATTGGTTACAAAGTTACTTTTTCACAAGATTTTTTTAGTTCTATTCACAAAATACTATTAGATGCCCCCCAAAATGTAAAGTTTTAAGTGCTAGAAGAAAACCCACAGATTGAAATAAATAAATACAAAATAAGTAAAACATCAGCCAGTGGCAAGTTAGTCAAGGTTCTCTATTATTAAACCATAATTAACTAATAGTTCAATTATACTGTCAACACATATCCTATCTGCTGAAATGAACTACAATGAAAACTTGGATTAATAATCATTTTACTGGATATAGCCAACCAAATCTTCACTCTTTAAGAACAGTCAAGTTCATTGTTTTTAGTTTGTCGAGATAAATGTCATTTCATGTCTCAACTACTGTAAAGTGCTGTACATGGATATGCCCTTGAAGACCATTCGGAAGCTTCAATTAATCCAAAATGTCCATGCCCCTCTGCTCCATGGTTGTATTAATTGACAGAGTGCATCTATGTGCAATTCAAGGTGGTGCTATCATCTATAAAGTCTACATGGCATAGGGCCTGGATATCTGTGGGGCTGCCCATCTCCCATGGTTTCTGCCTATCCAGTACAATCCAGCCTAGTGGACATGGCCCCTCAATTAAAGAGTGTCATCTTTTGGGACCCAGGAAGCATATGCCTTCTCTGAAGTGGTATCTCCTCTTTGGAACAAGGTCCCTCCTGAGATCCATATAGCATTCCAGAAGGACTTCAACATCTGGTTGATCTCCCAGACTTTGGGGTAAGGTGGATAAGACTTCCCTCTTTGTGATTTTTTAAATGTTTTTCTGAGAAAAATAAGTATTATTCCTGTAAAAGCATAACCTGAGTTACGCCATTTTAAAATCGTTAAGAAGGGGAAGTACGCGAATGCTGATCTTACATGTATAAGCAATATTTTTAAGTAGGGTATTTTTATATATTGGAATTATGGGGACTTTCCATAATGGGAATATCATGTGTTTGTCTATTATATAAGGTTTGAAATTGTACTCAAGGGACATGCTTGTATCCTGTAAGATGTAACCTGAAATTGTATAAAAGACGGCGAGAACGAATGGTAATTTGCTCTCTCACTTTGAGGGAGACCTTTGCAAAGAATAAACTCTGTTCCAGGATTATTTTGGTCTTTGTCTCTTTAAAACGATAATGGGATTTACCTGTCGACCACAGTTTTCTTTGTTGTTGGATTGCCTTCTTGTCATTATTCTGTACTTATTCTTGTATTCTGTGGTTTTAATGCTATTGATTTTTGTGAGCCTCCCAAAGTCAACTGCAGTGAGGTGGCATCATCAAATAAATGGGCACAAATTATATGAGAATGTCAATTATGTGACTTTGCAAATTACGATAATTTCATAAATTAATGTCTATGATATAAATTTGGATTTATAAGGATTGAGAATTTTTCCTTCAAATGTTCCTTTAAGATGAGTTTTCACTAGTGTTTCTTACTGATTTCCAGATCAAAATATTGACTAATCACTTACCATTAATATCATTAGGTAAATTTTCCATCATTGATCCAGATTCACATGCTTCAATGTAAAAAACCATCTGTAATTTACAGAAGACTCTATTAGAAATATTTTAGCAGTGGTTGGTTCATTATATTCATGTTTTCTCTCTAGTATATTGCCTTTTAAACCAGCCCTCTCTGATCTAGAATCCTCAAGATACATTGAGATTATAATTCTTAGTCAACACTCCCAGTGATTGCGAAACCTGACTAGGGACTGTGGAAGTTATAGTTCTCACATAGGTTGGCAAAGACAAATTTTGTAAAAAGCTGATAGAAAGGCAGTTGAAATACTTTCCAATCTGTTTACATGAAAACACTGTACATTTAAACACAATTATTTTTAAAACCTATTTCAAATTTGATGATTTATTATACAAGTCTCTAAGACACTGCAAAGGGAATATAAATTGGACACATCAACAAAGTCCTACTTAGGGGTCTCTGGATTAATAGAATTGATGAAAAAAGGTTCTATTTTATCCTTTTCTCTGGAAATGAGCATTCACATCAAGCAGAGAATAATATAAGCACCTGTGTTTCAATTCAGACGTTCAAAACAGATGACAGCTTAGCTATGTAGCGCTGTATTTTTCTTTGTACTTTTTTTTTTTTTAAAAAAAGTGAATGTAGTGGTAAAATATTCATAGCTCAGGGTTGACCTATGGGGTCCTTCATGCTCTCTGAGCTTGGTGGTTTTCTTACAGATCTTTTATAGGTAACATCATCAGTGCTAAAAAGGAGTGAAGTTTGCTGTTATTTTATTTACATCTTATATCCCAAATTAACTCTTATTTGTCATTAATCATACCAAAGTTATAGCAGCAAGAGTACTGACAAAAAGAAGCCTTCATATAACTGAGCCCAGATTTAACATCAATTTAATAATAATAATAATAATAATTTTATTTCTATACCGCCCTTCTCCCGAAGGACTCAGGGCGGTGTACAGCCTATTTAAAAACACAGACAAAACAACAGTATAAAATTTAAAATAATTAAATAGGTGGCTCAAATTTAAAACCCCAATAAATTTAAATACCCAATTTAAAACTATTGTGTTGATAGTCCGGCCTGGCGGAACAACAGGGTCTTCAATGCGCAGCGAAACACCTGGAGGTCGGAGATCTTACGAATTTCCGGGGGCAGTTCATTCCACAGGGCTGGGGCTCCCACAGAGAAGGCCCTCCCCCTGGGTGTCGCCAGCCGACATAACTTCCCCATGCATTTTCCTCATAATCTTGTGAACAAGGCCACATTCCAAATAGTTTATTAGTGTAAAAATTATTGTATCACAGCATAGAACTGAATACTGTATGATTCCCAGGCACTTCAAAACCAAGATTTATAACAAGGCTTGGTTTACTGCTATAGTATAATTCCTCATACTTGGAAACACAAACTTCTAACTTTCTATAATGTCATCCATTCCATTAAACTCTTGTAAAAATTACAGATGAAACTATAAAGAAATCTTCTACACTATTTTTATACCTTGAACGTAAGAATTTTACCTTTTGGTATTTTTTATGATGGTACATATACCTAATTGTCTTGTTCAGGTGTTGCACCTTGAGCTGGAAAACAAATTGTTCACAATTAGCTCACAGGCAAATGAAATTAGAAACATACAGTGCATATTCCTCTCCCAAAATTATATGAAACCTTTACAATTTGAGATATATGCTAGCATAATTATACATGAATATGAGATTAAAGAGAAGGCTGATTTTTGAGTTTAGTCCCTGTTTCAGTAAAATCAAGTTGTTGGAAGTAAAAAAAAAAATCCCATAATTTATCTAACTTCAATATATCCTCATGTTAGAGAAAGAAGATATAAATTCAGAAATTAAAGCAATGATTATTTACATTCTATTTTTATAGTCAATCTAATATATATATATTAGTTGGAAAATTTATTACAATTCTCAACCAATATGCATGCATTTTTTCATACTATTATTCATACGTACACATGGACCTCCCCCCAACATTCAGAAACGATTTTTTCAAGGATCCCATGTCAAATTCAGGAACTGATATTCTGGTTTCTTTTTCATAAAGCACCAAAGAAATAAACACCCAGGAGCTTTCTCTTCCCTCTCCCTTCCTCTCCTTTTTGATTTCCTTGCGGATACATAAAACAGGCTTTTTGTGTGGAAAAACATACATCATCATCTGGAAAAGCCAGAATTCCAGGGCCGCCATGATCCGTGAAGTAAACAAATACGTGATCCTTGGAGCCGCTGTAAAATAAAAAAGAACTCATCACTTATTTATGTTCAGTCTGTAAAATTACATTAGCTATGAAGTCATCTTTTGGGAACCTAATCCATTCTTTTTCCCATTACCTTTGTAATACTTTTCCTGATCCTTTATTCTTTACTGCTTCAGCATCACCCCTCAGCACAGCAAGGAAGGTCTCCGGTGTTACATCCTACAGATTGGTACAAATTGAAAACCAAAATGAGCTCTGTGTTCTGTATCTGTAGCAAGCAACCCATAACCAGCATATCTATTAATGTATTTATATCCTGCCTTTATTGTTATATGTAATATAATATCGCCTTCATTATACGCAAGCAACAGCAATGTTTCTCAAGCAGAGGGGTAAGTACAGTATAGGATGCGACTCCCATCTTAAAGAAAAAGCCTGTTGGAGAGAATGATAAGAGCAGAGAAAATACGTGCAAATTGACTGGTCTGAGATTAACAAAACTAGGTATGGAGTCTAGAATTAAAATGGCCTCCAGAAGCGGAAAAGCCAAACTGAAATAGCATTTTCTATAGTTTGCATTCTTGTTATTTGGCTATACAGTATTTTTTAATTTGGGTTTAATTACTGCTTTTATAACAACAAGCACTGTTTCATCACGAATTAGCTTTTCTGTTCCAATATCATCATGCAAGGAAATCAGACACTTACATCATTTGTGTAGTCCTTTAATACTCCTTTGTATACATCTGTGCCATTTGGTCGATTAATAATAGTGCCTTTGGTTGGATTTCTGGAAATGGAAAAAGAGTGTGAAAATTACAGACATACATAAAATATGTCTCCAGAGATTTCACAACATGAGCATCAACTGCTATAGAAAGGAGAACCGTCTATAAAGCAGGTCTAATGCTAAATAAGAATTCTAATCATTAGGGGGAAATCTAATTTTTCCTTCAGGGAAGCCAATTTCCCCATCCTGATCCATTAAACTTTCTCCCTTTGATTTCCTTTTTCTTCCAATTTCATTATGATGATATTAGTCTACAGCTAACAAAGAAAGAAAGAAAGAAAGAAAGAAAGAAAGAAAGAAAGAAAGAAAGAAAGAAAGAAAGAAAGAAAGAAAGAAAGAGAAAGAAAGAACATATACACACAGCTTTTCCAAACTTTTAGATATACATATCTTTTATGCTGAGGTAATAAAACATCCAAAATTTTTGGAATTCTTAATATTACTTCATTATCTTACCAGTTACTCAATCCCTATGAAAAACATTATCCTTTCCTTATCTATAGATCATGGATTGGCCCCAGTTTTAGGTAGTATCATGGAGTAGATACAAGGGGTTCTTTTTTTAAAAAAATAAGCAGGATCTTAAGTAAAAGAGCTGAAATTATGCAATTTGTCTTTGTTTTATTCAGTTTATGGGCTGTGGAAGCTGCTTTCGAATGGAAGTGATATCCTGGCCATGCGGCTTGTTGCCAAGCATTGCTGTAAGGAAATGGAATAGTTAGATGCTAAATAACACATAAAATAGTATATGGCAGCTTGGACCAGCTGCAAAATGCTTTACATAGTTATTTTACTTCTTTTGTTGCTGGATAGCTTTATATGTCCCATGCAGCCTGTGAGTGTCAATTCAAATACGATACTCAAGTGTATCTGTACCTATAAATTGCCCTAATCTGCCTTTGAAACAAAAATGGCCAATCTTAAGACATAGTTTTGTGATTCCCAAGATGAGCTATGAGCTAGCTTATTATCACATTCTAAGAAAATATATATATTTATATTTTCTGTCCCCTTTATGTCTTCTTTCAAATTTACAGATACTACCCCCTCTTATAACCACTTAGTTGTTGAGTGATGTGGTCATTAAGTGAGATGCCAACTGATTGTTTTGCTCAATGACTACATTTCCCTCTCTCTATTGCAGTGACTGCACAGGGTTACTAAGTGAACTGCTAGGGAGTGGGCTTGAGCCTCCTAGGCTGGTGGGACAAGGAGAGGGCCTGAGCATCCCAATACACCCGGGAGTCCCAGGCCGTCTCCCTTTTCGACCAGAGAAAATGACTGCAAACACCATCATTCTGGAAGACTCTGAACACTGGCATTCACTAGTTTCTGCCTCTCCAGAGAGAAAACACTAGTAAATGCCAGTATTCTGAGTCTTCCAGGACATTGACATTCACTAGCAATTTTGCCAGATTTGAGGCCCATTCTTCCAGCATGGTGGAAGATTTCCCTTCTCCGCAGAGGGCAAATTCCTTGGTGCACTGGGGAAACAGATCTCAAATCCATTATCCCTTCCACTTGCAACATTCCCTAATGGCTTCCCCACTGACTTTTTGGGGAAGCTGGCAGAGACAATTGCAAATGGCAATCACTTGATTGCAGGACACTAGTCGTGAATGAGAACAGGTTGTCAAGCACTCAAAATGCACTTATGGGACTAGGGGACCCAGTGTAAGACTTAATGATGGCTGAAAGTGCTTTAGGGCTGTAAAGTATCCGCAGTGAGCCTGTCATGACCGCAAACAGTCATTAAATGCTTGGTTGTAAGTCGAGAACTATCTGTATCGATCATTCCAATGGAACGCAATATGTGTTATTGTTTCCTGAGAAAAAATAGAATGTTAAGGCAGTTGGACAAGCCCAAATAAGTTGATTGTGGATGTGCCTGAAAGCATTACATGAAACTCATTCAAACAGTAAGCAAAGGTGAAGTTGTGAAATTGAGACTTTATAAGAAAAAAAAACCTTGTGACTTTATTGTAGCATTGTTGTGGTTAAATGTTTATTACTTACTCATCATTATAAGCAATGTCATCATACATCATAACAACGATTTGTTCATCTGGTATACCATTCCGATGCACAATTTGGTAAGCATGGCATGCATCAGCCTGAAAGATGTAAAATAGTTTTCTTTACCAACTGTTTTTCAACAAAGACGGTATATTATATGGATTTTGCTTAAGTTAATATCTTGTTTCTCACAATATAGCATTGGAACATGATTGTCAACATAATGATTACTCACTGTACAGTAACCAAAATGGTGTTATTGCAAAATTAGAGGTGTATTTGGAGAAACCCCTAAATACAGAGAAGATGAAACATGCTGTAAGAGCCTTGGTAGTACAGTGGTTTAGAGCACCCTGTTATTAACACAGCTGCCTGCAATTACTGCAGGTTCGAATTTTACCAGGCTCAAGGTTGACTCAGCCTTCCATCCTTTCTAAGGTAGGTTAAATGAGGACCCAGTTTGTGGGGGCAATAAGCTAACTTTGTATAAATATACAAAAGTATGAAGGCTATTGCTTAACGCATTGTAAGCCGCCCTTAGTCTCCAGAGAAGGGCGGCATATAAATCAAATTTTAAAAAAAAAAATGCCAAGGGGACCAGAATATCCTCACCTGACAAAACACATCCCAAGTAGAAGTAGCAGTATCACCTAAAAGTGAAACCTTAGAAAGCAGAGGAGGAATAGAAAAGATGGAATGAATGTGGATCTGGGCAGATTCCAGAAAAGATGATGGGTGACTCATGGCAAGTCCATCTATGAGAAGAAGAGAGGGAAGAAGGAAGGAAGGATCACTGTTGCATGATACCAGGGTGGATAAAAATCAATGATTTTTTTTTAAAAAAAATAAAAAAAATCAGATTTTTTTGATTTAAATCGGATTTTTTTGATTTTTATCGAATTTATTTTAATAAAAAACTTTTGGGGTAAAAATCTATCGTAAGATAGTTTTCTATTTAAGATACATAAATAATTTAGTTTATTCAGCATGAAATGGAGCTTAGTTATGTAGCATGAGGCTGTATATTCTGCAACACTGGGACTATCGGTGAGTCAACAGTGGGTCAAAGGAGTAGCAGAGATGACAGTTGCTCTTTAAAAATTGTGATTTAAATCAACTCGATTTAAATCAAATCCACCCTGCATGATACGGATGGAAAACTGATGAGAAATGCAAGAATCCATAGTGGAAAAATATTGGGCACAGTGCTGGGGTGAAAAAGTCTGGCAATGAGATAATGGAGAAAATAGCAGACTGGGTGACACACTGGGGAGAGAGAAAGATAGTGCCATCTAAAGGAAATAACTAAGGAAACAGGTAGGAAAACGAGTGAGTGGCATCAGCAAGTGTACACAGACAAAACAAAATAGGGAGGAAAATGGTATTCACATCATTTTGGAAGAGGTCACTCATCCCAACAGTTACTTTGTTGGTGCTCAGCACACCTTTTCCAGAATTCCAGAAGCGAATATAGCCTCTATCATAGATTCTCTGAGTTGAATTAATGTTAAACTCAGAACCAAATATAAGTTATGCATAATTCCAGTAGCACTATCTGTGTTCCTGTATATTACACTTTAAGCTGCAGGTTCTAACACAGTATTGCAAGGAAGTCTAGCTAGAACTCAATGATCAGAAACCCAAAATGATGGCATTTGCCAAAAGGCTCACAAACCACTCCTGGACAATAGATGACAAGAAGATTGAGCATGTTTCTTTTTTCAAGTATCTAGGAGTAGTCCTTTATTCTGCCAACAGTGGAAAAACCCAGAAGGACTGCATTGCTTAAAATGCACAGAGGAGCTCATCTGCCATCTTAAACTCCTCAAAATAAGAGGTGCTTACTATAAACCTGCAAAAGCCAATAGCAAAACTTCTTTATGGTATTCAGCTGGCCCCCTTCCCTGATTTTGTGCCAGTAGAACGTGTTCAATCAAAATTTCTAAGATAGGCCCTTCAAGTCCCAAAATGAGTCTCTAATGCTACCTTGAGACTAGGGACACCATAGTGGAGACTATAGTATGGGTGACTATACTAACTATTGGTTCAACTATCATTTTCGCACCACTTGCCTTGCTCACTATCTATGAAGGGTGATTTTCAATCCACATGAGAAAAGACAATGACAACTAAAATCTCATCCTTGGGCTTTGCTCCATATCCTCTACTCAGCATGGGATATGGTGAGGACAATGAGTGTAGCAAACACATATTTGGATCTAATCAGGTCTCCACCTTTACTGCTGGTGAATCCAACAGGTACTCTGCCTTCCCTATTGGATACATAACTAATCTTGAAGTACCTAACCACCAGAGGTTTACTCTGGCGAGAAATCATGTCCTCTCCTCAGCTGGCCTTGAAGGCTGAAACAGGAAAATTCTCTACCAACATACACAATATCTTTGAGACTCTGAACACACAGAAATAACAGAACATATATTTCTCTAGTGCCTGTACTACAGAGACATTTGCACTAGCTTCATCTCACCATTACTGTACAATGGTGTACACCCTTGGTACACCATTACCCAGGGTGCATAGGAGAAGTCTACATCTCCCTGTTGTTTGTGGATACCGACCCTGATACAATATATATTGCCCTGTTGTATGCATCAGTGCTTAAAATTCATCAGATGATCTGGGTCATAAACTAGTCTCAATGAGCACTACTTCCTCATCCTAGAGTGGTCTGTACTGTGATAATTTAGTCTACCACTAACTTTTCTGCCCCCCTACATCCATCTAATGCTTCTACCTCTCCTTTTAGAGTCTTTTTAGACTTTTGCTTTATATATACTTCTCTCTTATATCCTTTAGCTTTTTATAATTACTATTGTTTAGACTCTGAGGTATTTTCTATGCTTTTTAATTGACTGTACGTCACCCTCCTTATGATGATCTTTGATCATAATAAAGATTTGATGATGTGGTAAACTGCAGGTGTAATTCTGGAATTTTCCAATTGCAACAGCTTATAATGTTTGCATATCTAGCAATACAGTTTTGAAGACAGAAAGGCCAAAATTGAGAACTTATTTAAAGCATTCACACTTCACTAAATTTCTGTGGTTTGCTGTGTGGGTCACTGCTTGGGAAGGAGAAACCAACACCTGCAAAATTATGAGTCATTCTCCAAATAAACTCTATATGCTCACAACAATACTTTTTCATTCTAGCCACTCTATTGTAGTAAGTCTAACTTATTCCAAATAAAGAGCAGGAAAAACGGTTATAAATTTATAATTTATTTTATAAATGCTTCTATACGGTTTGAAAAATCCTGGAAAAATTCCTTTAAACCAGAAATTAAACCTATAGCTAAGTCAAAGGAACAATTGTCCCAGTTCCTATAGTTGGAGGCTGTTCAATATCTGAAGTCCTCTAATTTCCTTGTTTAGAAAGAAACGGATATTACTCAACATTTAACTTTCACAGGACACTGTAATGAATGACTTTCAAAAGTGCTTAAAAATTCAATAATAGAAAAGATTTATTGCAAAAAACAAAAACAAAACTCACACTGCACTATAGTGGATATCAGTATTTTCCTTAATATTTGTTTTCTCGTAAACACATAGAATGAACAGCATTTCTTACTCCAACAATTCTGAAAATGTATATGTACATATGTTCCAATAGTGGGATAACTTTGTCACACAAAATGCATAAATCAATGTTATGTTAGCCTTTCCATTTTCTTTATTGCAAGCATAGTGGAATAAAGATCTACAGAGACATTTTAGCCAGGTTACATACTGAAAAGTCAGAGAATAAATGGAAATTAATAATAATAAGTAAGTAGGGAATAAAAGAAACATCTGAAGACACAGTAATTTCTATGCATTGTTTCTCAACCTTGGCAAATTTAATATGTGTGAACTTCAAGTCTCAGTATTCTCCCAGAATTCTCATGCCAGCTGGAGAAATCTGGGAGTTGAAGTCCAAATAATTTAAAATGGTCAAGGTTGAGAAATATTGGTTTTTAGGTCATGAAAAGGGATAGAATCTTAGAGATGAAAGGTGGGCTGAAAGTTTCTACCATGTTCATTTTGTTTCCTTCAGTGAAAAGTTCAGACTGACTCTTCTTTAAAAGGGCTACACATTTCTGTAATATCTGGTTATTTTGCCAATTGCAGTCTAGTACAGTTTCCATCTTCTGTCAACAAGTTTCTAGTTGCAACAAGGACAAACAAGTTTGGGGCAAAAGAGAGGAAGGTTTCACAATAAAAATCACTGTCGCTTTTACTTAGCATTTTTTTAAAAAGGTAAACATGTCCTTCTGCAGAATCTGACGCTGCTGTTTCTACATCTTCTGTTGCAACTTCTCTTCATGTGACTATCTATGAAATTTTCCTTACCTCAAGCTTCCTCCTCCATACATACCTTATTCTGTCTGTTTCTCTTTGACCTGGTTTGTACTTAATGTTTACAAAACTGAACTGGAACTGCAAAACCTATCAGATTGCCTTATTTACAGCACTTCTTGCTTGGTGACTATATTTGTGACCATGAACAAATACAAAGATCATAAACTGTAATTAAAAAATCATTTCAGAACTATGTAGCATTTACAAAATTTCTTGACAGTGAAACTGATTAAAGTTTAGTCAGTTTCAGGCAGCAGGGTTCTAATCAACTTATTAAGATCAGGACTCTGAGCCTGTTAACTTGCATTAGCACTTTTTAGGGAAGCTCTGGGAGGGGTGGGGGGTGGGGTGAAGCAGCTCAGGAAGAGACAACTTGTTTAAGTAATCTCTCCACCCTGAAAGGGGGCAAAAAAGGGAAGAAAATCAGGTTGGACATTGTGCCAGAGAAGTTTATCTGAATGAGATGGTGGTGATTTTTGCAGCATCTCTCTCTTATTCACGTATTCACTTAGTGACAATAGCACTTAATGACCAAGTCAATGGAGCAGAATGCAGCCACTAAATGAGGAGAAAGCATAGTCTGTTCTGTCTGTGCACTACAGCAAAGAACGCCAAACCTCATAAGTGTCTCAAACTTTGCTAAAAATGTTAAGATTTGGTGCCAAGTTGGTGACTTCTGGATGGGCTGGTGACTTCTGGATGGGAAGTCTAAATAAAGCTGTATCATACCAAAACCTGTGCTAGAAGCAGAATGGTAATAATATTTTGACTCTACTTATGCAATGTGTATCCTGCCTTCCTACTCAAGACAATTACTTAACACAATTAACAAGAACAATTTCCTCTGCCATATTACACCCATGCAGAGTTTCTTCAAGTTGTGAGAATAAATATTTGAAAGTGAAGTAGGGAAGATTGGTTACAGTGATGGCTCTCAGTTACTTTGATGGGCAGCTCAGGCTTAAAAATCTTAGCTCTGGGTTATTTCATTATTATTATACATCAGGATAGTATTAATAAAAAAAACCACATTGAGTAGGCTAAACTTCAACAAACAAGACATTCATTCTCAGTGCAGTCTACTGATATTTTTAGCTAGGTAAAGGGAGTCCTACAAAATTCTCTTCAATTCAGCACAAAGTCTTCTGTTTACTCAGTATTGTTCAGCTGGACTCAAAGCCTTCTCACCTGGTGCCTATAGTTATACCAGCCATTGGAACCAGCCACGATGACAACCCAATGCTTGCCTCCATCCTCAGGGTCCTCCAGGGTCAGGGTACTAATTGCCAGCACACAGCTCAGAAGTACAGCTACCTTCAAGGCCATTTCTTCTTTTTTATTCAAGACCTACCAGAACTGAGAGACAAGATAGCAAACAACCTATGAAACAAAGCCGTAGCAAAATGCCTGTAAAAAAGAATTTTACAAATTTTACGAAGTATGATTCACATACTCACAGTATGAGTGCAGTAAGGGATAATATGACCTATTTTGAACTTGGTTAAACTAGGCATATGTGCCTGAAATTAACTGATAGATTGATTTGTTATTGTATTGCATTTATACTTGACTGCTTGGAGTTGGATCCATGGCTGATGCTTTAGCCACCATTACTATATTGGTATAGTATTCTCTACCATACTATACCAAACTGACAACTTAATTTGGCCCCAATTTAGCTACAGCAAAAACTTTTTAAATTTGATCTATTTATTGTTACATAAATCCGCTGTTCACCACAGTCTAACTGTAGACTACTTCACATTTTTTTCTTTCTTTTGGTTTATACAAAACAATAAAAAGGCGAAAGGGCACTGCAAGTCATTAAAAATTGTTTAGCAGTTGCACAAATCACCCAATGATCCAGCTAGTGTTAAATATATAGAGATTGTTCTAGTGCTTCTCTACCTTTTAATAATTAAAGTGGGAAAAAGCAGATGCATCCTAGAACATGAAACATCAGGACGAGGAGATCTAAATATAGTCAGGAGCAGGGAAATCTTTTTGCTTCAACAATTTTGGCTATAGAAAGCATGGTGCTGACATCACCCAAGGAAGCAAAACTAAAATCTCCTAATTATTAGCATTTCTTTCTTTCTTTTTTTTAGTAAATTAGGCACATTTAATTTAATGGAGGCTTAATAGAAGGTATTTGTGCCTGTTTAAGTAGAATTATATGCCACTATTATTTGGTGATTTGGCACAATATCAGTAGAATAAGTTATGGAGGCTCTAGAGCAGGGATATCAAATTCACCACGGGCCAGATGCCTCACATGTTGGCCACGCCCAGTCCCATTTTAGCAAAGGGGGAAAAAGTCACGATATGTCATGTGACAACATGAGTTTGATACCCCTTCTCTAGGGAGAACAAAAAAAGCTGGAGTGCAGATACTGCTACGTGTCTTGATCAGGGTTGTCAACTCCCAGCCCACGGGCCGGATGAGTCATGCACTGGCCGCGCCCATGCCCGGTTTAGTGAAAGGGGAAAAAGTCCTAATATGTCATGTGACGCCGCCATGAAGAGGTGAGTTTGACACCCCTGGTCTAGATGGTGTAATTCTATCTGTTACTATGAAAGTCACCATATAAGAAGGGACATGTTTTCTCCTCCAAAGCTTCTTGTGTTAATTCAGCCCTTTTATCATCAACTTCGCAGCAATTTGCTTTTAAATTTCTCACTTTATGGGAAGCAGTTCTGGCATTGTTTTTGTTTTGTTTGGCCTAGCTTATTGGGCTGACATTGACTTAAAATGAGTACATCAGGGAGTTGGCTTCTTTCAACACAGAATCACAAGGCATTATGATGTTGACTCTCCTTATGCAGGAAAAGTTGGGAAATCATAGGAACTTTTCAATCACATGAAAAATGCCAGTATATGCATTTGAACTGTCTGAGTACATAATCATACCCAGTGTGCTGTACTTGGAACTTAATTACATCTGGGTTTTTTTTTTTTAAATGAATCTGCAGGCTTTTGTGAGACTTCCTGATAAATAAAAACAGCATTACAGCCATCCTATTAAAATGATGGATTAAGGAACTATTTTATTAAATAGCCTCATCATTTTTAGATAAAGACAATCCAAGCTGGCTAGCAATGATCTATTAACATTTCTAAGAGAAGGAAAGGGCTTGATTTTAATATCCTTGTGTTGAATATCCAACAATCTCTGAGAGCATCAGAGTTTTAGGTACATGCATTCAACCCACTTAGGATTCTGGCTAAGCCAGTTAAGTCACATATTAAAGGTGGACCCCAAACACACCCAACTCCCTTACCATCCTGTTGTCATGCTTGGCAGGGAAAGATAAGCAATGGAGACAAATTGTCACTTGAGAAAGTTTATCTACCACTCTTCATCCTTCTTCCAGTCCATTAGTGCTCCTCATACCCTGACTTTATGCTGTATTGAAAATATTATCTCTTCAGTATGTTGAAATTCTTAACTGGTAAACTCAAGGTAGTTTTTCTTACATCACTATTACACCCATGGCTGAGTGATTACAAGTGGAGCCAGCTTAACCAAGTATCTCATAACCTACATATAGCTTTCAGGATTTTGTAAATGTTTCATGTTCTTGTCCTGATTCTACTATCAACAGCAGCACTTCATTAACTTGTGACACATTGCCTAAAATGCCAGGGTCCAAATCACATGTTTTAGCATGGATCCATAGTTCTCCTGATTTGAAGCAAACTTAATAGGAAGAAAAACCATTATATACCTCCCAATAATCAGAAAAATCTCACAAAAAAAAAGTTTCTGCAAGTCAGCTGAGAGCAATGTAATCACTTTACAATGGAAATTTATCTACTTCTACTTCAAAAAGTTACATTCATTTTCTTTCATTAACTAGTGGTAACAATGACATTATCTAGACTTGATTAGAACAGAATATAATACCCAGCCACTGAACACTTCAAATGAAAAACACCAATTTATTTATGAAAATTTATATGGCCTCCAACTCACTCTCAGTGACTCCTGTTGGCTTACAAAAATATAAAAGCCAATACAAAAACAGTAATCCCAAAGATAGTCCAGTCTCATGAATCATTAAATTTTTGTCAATATGTCTAAGTTTTAATGCCCCAATTTTACATTACTTCAAATACATACATATGTTCAGTTAGGCCCTTGTCACCTCTCAATTGGATTACAGTAATATGCTCTACATGGGTCTGCCCTTGAAGAACCTTGAAGTATCCAGAACCTTCACTTGGTGCAAAATGCAGCAGTGCAGGCAGTTATGTATATTTCTACTTTGCTTCTCATGCTGTATTGGTTGTCAGTTTGCTTCCAGGTCCAATTCAAGGTGTTGGTTTTAACCTTTAAAGCTTTCCATAGCATGGGACAAGGTTATCAGAGGGACCACCTTGCCCCAATTACATCTGCCCATCCTATCAGATCTGGCAGAAGATGCATGCTGCCGGTCCTACTTGTTAGGGAATAACATTTGGTGGATTTGAGGAGGTACATCTTCTCTAAGTGGTGCCCCTCTTACGGAACCCCCCCCAAAGTGAGGTCAGCTCCATCCCTATTTACTTTCTGAAGGCGGATGAGAAGCGAAGCATCTTCAAAGAAAAACCAGAAAGTCCAGTTGCCTCTTGAAAAAGCACGTTTGGGACAACCATGATCACCGTGACCTGGATGACAGAATCTCCATAGACATTAATTTTGGGTCCTTCATCAGAGGCCTAGGAGAATTTTAAGGTTCTGTACCATATCTTAGCTGTTCTTATCATTACATTCTTCTGGACAGAGAGCTCTGATTTTGTTCCTGGAGTCTGTTGGAGCCACTCTCCCAGTTTAGGAGGCTCAGCTCCGAATGTTCCTACTGCCACTGGGACACTTTCTATACCCTCACATGAACACACACACACAGTTTACTTAATGCCTGCTGCTGATAGGGAAGGGACACTTCTCATGTTGTTATGAAACATATGACTGATAAATTCATTTGCCTGTAGTATATTTTATTTGTTTGTTTGTTTGTTTATTATTTATTTATTTATTTATTATTTATTTAATTAATTAATTAATTAATTAATTTGTATACCACCCTTCTCCCGGAAGGGACTCAGGGCGGTGAACAGCCAAAATTAAAAAACATACAAATGCAAAAGTTAAGATAATTAAAAGAATTAAATCACTGGCTACCCAATTTAAAACCCCAAATCCATAAAATTTAAAATCCCAATTAAAAACCATTTAGGCTAGGCCGGCTTGATGAAATAAAAACGTCTTCAGGGCTTTACGGAAGGTACGGAGGTCCGGGATCAGTCGTATTCCAGGAGGCAGCTCATTCCACAGGGCGGGTGCCCCCACAGAGAAGGCTCGCCCCCTGGGGGCCGCCAGCCGACATTGCCTGACCGATGGCACCCCGAGGAGGCCCTGTCTCTGAGAGCGTATTGGCCAGTGGGAGGTTATCGGTAGCAGCAGGCAGTCTCACAAATACCCTGGCCCTAAGCCATGGAGCGCTTTAAAGATGAGAACCAACACCTTAAAGCGTACCCGGAAGACCACCGGGAGCCAATGCAGCTCGCACAGGAGAGGTGTTACGTGGGAGCGCCACGTCGCTCCCATAATCACCCGCGCGGCCGCATTCTGCACCAGCTGGAGCCTCCGAGTGCTCCTCAGGGGGAGCCCCATGTAGAGAGCGTTACAGTAGTCCAGGCGTGACGTAACCAAGGCATGAGTGACTGTGCACAAGGAGTCCCGATCCAGAAAGGGGCGCAACTGGCGTATCAGGCGAACCTGATAAAAAGCCCCCCTGGCCACGGCCGTCATATGCTCTTCTAAAGACAGCCGTGTGTCCAGGAGGACGCCCAAGTTGCGAGCCCCCTCTGTGGGGGTCAGTGACTCGCCCCCAATAGCCAGCGATGGCACCAGCTGGCTATACCGGGACGCCGGCATCCACAGCCACTCGGTCTTGGAAGGATTGAGCCGAAGCCTGTTCCTCCCCATCCAGACCCTGTTCCTCCCCATATACCCTGTTTCCCCCAAAATAAGACATCCCCTGATAATAAGTCCAATTGGATTTTTGAGCACATGGCAATAAGGCCAAGTATTTATTTCAGGGTTCAGAAAAATATAAGACAGGGTCTTATTTTCGGGGAAACACGGTAAGTAAACTCTCTAGATATTAATTTTTTTCTCATTTTTTTTCCTTTATTAACCGCTGGTATGGGAAACAACCAAGTACGCATAACTTTCTTCCTGTATATCACTTGAAACCATGCACAAATTTTCACCAGTCATGTAACTGTCAAAGGGAACGCTTTGAAACTGGAGCACTAAAATTATTATAGTAGTTAGACTGTACAAAATAAGTAAATCATTAACCCAACATCTGGGTTTCCACAAAACACTGAACAGTAAAGTAGTTTATGAGTGGTTCACTGTGTCAACAATCTGCAGTTTGTGTGAACACAGCTACTCAGGGCTCTTAAAATTTAAGTCTGCCCTTAAGTGCTTTTAGAAAAGTGGTTTGTAAAACTTACTGTTCATAAAGAAATATTAATTTTTATTTGCTGAGAAGCCTTGTATTTCAGCCATGTTGACTCTCACAAAGGTTTTTAAGATAGTTTTAAAATGTTTGTAACATTTTTCCCTTCAGTTTCAATGCACTTTAAACAAATAGCCAAAAAAAAGGGAATACTTAACTTGTTGTGTTATTTTTTCTGATAATTGTATTTTTGTCATTCGATTTCACCAAAGGATTCTAAGACATGTGTAGGCAAGATACTAATCTTCTAATACTATAATTTAGGTAAGGGTCATAGATTCAGGCTTGATTCCTGACAACTATATGAAGCCATACATATCCACTATCTTGACCTGTTTTAAGTTTCACATTCCAATTTAAGAATTACTGTTCTAAAAGAAATGCACCCATCTGCTTCCTGCATCTTTAACCACAGGGGATCCAACTACACTGAGTTCTGAATACATAATTCAGTATTGCTCCACATTTTCGCAAGCTAACATTTTAAGTCTTGAGTATACTAAGTTATAAATAAATACTGCTAAATACCCCCAATTCTAATAAGATTTCTTCCAGTAACTCCATTTACTGGATTTACCAAGAATATGGATTGAGAAACTGCAACCTGAAGAAATCCTTATACCCAGAGCAAAACATGATAAATAACTCTGGTGAAATACTGAATTCCGGAAAATCAGATTTTCTTTAAAGTTCTGGAAAGGCAGAGACCATCCGCTTCATCGCTGTTTCATCCACAACCCAACACCGAGAAAGCCAGGTATACCCTTCCCTGACAAAAGGAGAAAGGAAGCCTTCGCAAAGGTGGCTAGTGAGACTCTCATAGCCCAGGCTGCAAATTTGGGGGTCCCTTCTATTTATGAAATCAGATTATACATCAAAGCCCGAAAACAATCAGTCCATCGATTCTCCACACCTGACGTAGCAGGAGCCGGGCATTCCCAGCCACAACTATTGGTTGCGAACCTGCCCATCCCGAAACCAACAACAGGAAATGGCTGTTGTTGTTCTGGCGACCCTCGGGCAGGGCGAAGTGCTGGATCCTTTCCAGCTCAGCAATTCTTGGGACCTTAATCGAATCATTCGCCCCTTCAAATTGGGGCCGATGAAGTCCGGGAAATGTAATCCCAATTCCGTCCCATCCCCGCCAGCAAGAATAGAAAAGAATAACTTCGTTATCACTTTGACTGTACACTAATCGGCATACATTAAAATGAAATTTCGTTGCAAGCTGCCCGAGTGGGGTCTTTCTGCAAGCTAATGCCCCCTCCTAGCAATTCCACGTGCTCTTCCCGCCAAGCAACATTTAACCTTCAGCAAGTGGGCACTTACCTACGCTGGAAGAAGAAACGAGGTGGTGGTGTACGTGGGGCTGCTCCCGCCCGATCCGTCCTCTCCAACTCCGTTCCGTCGGGAAACAGAAAACCAACGGTGGCGCCGGAGGTTCGTGCGGGTGCTGGAGACTCTTTATGAGAGGGAAGGGGTGGGGGGAGAAAAACAAAACAAGAGGTGGGGCAGGCGCGTGATTGGCGGACTTTGCGACCATTGGCCTCCCAGCAAAACGCATCCAGAGGCCAGGCCCGAGTGCGTTGGACGGCAATCCCTCGGGATGGAGGCTGTCGCGTGAGAGAGCGTTGCATGATGGGAACGGAGATAGCAATCCGAGGATAAGCTCCCGTGGATGTGGGTAGTCAAGGCTGCGATTAGTGCTGGGAGGGAAGGAAGCTTCTCGCAAACAGGATTCCCGCTTGTGCAGCCTGATGCGTGTTTGCTCAAGGGTTCCATCGGTTTCTCCAGATTAGCGAGTTTCCCTTTTTTATACAAGTCTTCCAAAGGTCGCATTCCTACAGACACTCGTATATGAGATTTAACCTAATTGACCGCAGCAGAAAAAACACTTCCGAATGTGCTCGTATTTCTCCTGGCTAACGTTTGTCCTTCCGCAACGATGACTCGCATTTTCTCATTTTAAAAAAATAGAATTAAATTGCACACATTGTGACATCCTACAAAGAAATTGGTAAAAGAAAAAGAAACCTCTTTAACTAGAAAAATAGCGGTGATAAATGACTGCATTTCAAGGTGAACCATATTTTAGCTCTTTCATCCTACCTTATTCTCGAGATGAATAGCTGAATATGCCCTAAACAGATTTTACCTATGGAATATCTATCCTAACAGTCATTTCTGAAAATCACTGATTACGTGCCATCGAGTCAGTGCCTATTCTTAGCAGCCAAATAGATTTCTTTCTCTGTAATGATCTGAATCTAACCTTTTCTTGCAGGTTTTTCAATGGTGCATACATTGCCACAGTGATCAAGTCCATTTGCCTTGCTGTTAGGTTGTCCTCTTTTTCTCTTTCCTCCCATCTTTCCCAGGATTAGAGCCTTCTCTTGGGTCTCTACATAATTTGTCCTAAGTAAGATAATGTGTGCCTGATCATTTGTGCTTCCAGTGAGAATGCTGAATTGATTTGTTCAATAATCCATTTTTGAGGGGGTTTTTTTAGCCTTTTCCTTTCTTTCACTCCTTAAGTGTGTGTGTGCGCGCGTGTGTCACTATTTATCTCTCACAATCCTTTCCTAATTAACTAAAGGGCCACCATCAGTGAGCTGCGGGACAGTATTACTTGGTCTGTTGTGTGGATGTTTGGGTGGTTTAGGGGTGGAGAACTGTGGTGGGTGGGAGTGTGTTTGGGGATTGTTATGTGTGTTGGACCTGGTCTTTGGGTGTTAAGTGAATTTCGTTGTAGGGGTATACTATGTATATGCATACAATGACAAGTTGTTGTTATTATTAAAACATAAATGTTCCCATTTCTGCTGTCTGTTTCTTCTTTTTAGGGGAAAAATAGTAGCTTCTTGAAAGAAGAAATGCTTTAAAAATCAGGAAACTCAATTTTATGTAGTAAAACACCAACATTCAAACCAAAACCCATTTTTAAGAGAGACTAAAAATTTTCAGACAGTGTCCTCTGCTGGATGAAAACTAAAATTCCATCATTAGCTTGAGACCAACATTCAAATCTAAAAATTAAGTTGTCTAAACTCACAACTCCCCATATTTTCCTGTTTCAAAGATGACTCCATTATCTTAGTCATTTTATTATTTTATGGAGATTATATGGAGAATAAACATAAATAAGTATTCTCCTTAGTAAGGTAAATTATGTTAAGGTATATACCTCCCAAGATATTTTAATACAGAATAAAAGTCCTGTGTTCTAATTTAAAAGTTTTCCAAAATCAGGCAATTGCAGTGATAGCTGTAAAATATATTACACAGAAGTTTATATTACTATGTGTATAATATCTAAACAAAAATCAAGCCTAACAATTACATTGAATTCTCTATAGAGATGTGATTGTATAATAAGCAGCATGTTGCATATATTCAAAGCACACTTCTGTTATTTGTATTAATCACATTTGTTACTAATAAAAGCAAAATACCTCTTGAAACAAAGGATGCCTTGGAAATACTATCTGAAATCGCATAATGGTTGAAACTAACTCTCCTAAAGCTACTACTATTGTCATCCAATTTTGGCTGAGCTCAGAAAGGCAAGCAAGGTTGGAACGGGATAGTTCTTGGATGGGAGAGCACCAGGAAATTATAAAACTAGTCTGAATGATGAAATAGATAATATGTAAACATTCTGGAAACTGCAGCAGCAAATCCTTTGCATTGACGCGGGGAAAAAAATCGGATGTGTCCATGAAATCACCGAAAAGTAATGTAAAGATTTTGTTAAACGTAAATTGGTATATAGTGCAACATTTTAGATCGGTGATTCTCACCTTGGGACATTTAAAAGTGTATGGACTTCAACTCCCAGAATTCCTACGCCACCAATGCCGGCAGCAGAATTCTGGGAATTGAAGTCCACAGCTCAACGTTGTCAAGAACGGAAAAACACCGTTCTACTTATGAACCTGGATTGCAGCGCACATATTCGTCACGAATGTGTAATCAGTATCACCTCGGCGTTTCCAATCAAAAACATAATCCTTTTCCCTTTCTTCCTTTAAACGCAAAGCAAAAAAAAAACAACCTCCTTATTCCTACTACCCCTTTCCTCCCTCCCTCCTCCTCCCCCTGCAGCGCCCCAGTCGTTCACGAGAAGCGCGCGGAATCGGGCATGCGTGTTTGCGTCACTTCCCGGCAGGTATTGTCCGCGCCGGCGCCTTGCAAACCTTGTAGGAGAGAAGTTCCGTTGGGTCCTTGTGCTCGCCTGCCGGGGGCCACGTCTCCCGGAAGGTTTATCCGGATGCCTCTGCGGGCTGACGGCAACCCGTTTGCCTCCTTTTCATCCTGTCTCGGGATCCCGGGTCCGCTTTGGGCTCCTGGTTGAAGGGACCGTAGCGGAATCGGTGGCGAAAGAAACCCGGGGTAAGCAGAGGCCTAAGAGACCGGAGGTGTGTGTGTATATGTGGGGGTCGTCTGAGTAGGTGGAGATCGGAGGGGCGGGAAGACGAATCAAGACCCCGAGAGTTCTTTAGAGCGCCTTGGACTCCAGGCTGGTCGTGTCTTTCGCCCCTTTCCCCCTTCCTGCTCTTGTTGTGCCAGGAATCCCCGCCAATTGCAGGGTAGGTTGAGCCAATGCAGGTTTTGCTAGCGTCATCGGTCAGAAGTAGCAGAGAGATCTTTCTTTACCTGTTGAAAGGCTGCCGTGAATCTGGGAAAGACAAGAGAGACCCAGCCGAATAAAAGATGCTTACTGATGGTGTGAAAAAATGTAGTGTCTTTCTCATGGAGAAAAAAGGAAGAAAAATCAAAGTTAACGGCAGTTAAGAGGGCAAGGGAGAGCATCTGGCCCAAAGTGAGGATATTAGATAGTAAGAAGGAGAAAACCTTTAGCAGAATAAGATTGAATTCATGGGTTGGACTTTTTTTTTTTTTTTTTTGAGTAAATTGGCAAATTTGAGTACAGTAGACTAATGGCAAAGATACCAAATGCATGACTCTGGAGTGCTGCACTATTGTTCCATTTTCTTACCAATTTGGCCTAGCTTAGTAAGGGGTGGCATCAAACAATATACAGTATTTGTAAATATTATATGGCCATATAGCCATTTACATGGTTACCAAAAAGTCTGTTTTTGCATATATATTTTCTTTAAAGGAGAATATTTGTAGCTCAGGGTTGAAATGAGGGTTCCTTGGTGCTCCCTGAGCTTGCTTGTTATCTTGCAGATGTTTCATTACCCAAAGTAAGTGACATCATCAGTAGTGTACTAGCATACAAAAGAATATTGAGGCTAGCGTACCCTAAATGCCCTTGATGTGATGTCTCACTGCTTGGAAGCCGTACGGGCTTGGATGGGGAGGAACAGGCTCAGACTCAACCCATCCAAGACCGAGTGGCTGTGGTTGCCGGCGTCCCGATATAGTCAGCAGACGCCATCACTGACTATTGGGGGTGAATCCTTGCCCCCCACAGAGAGGGCTCGCAATCTGGGTGTCCTCCTGGACGCACGGCTGTCTTTAGAAGAGCACTTGACGGCCGTGGCCAGGGGGGCCTTTTATCAGGTTCGCCTGATCCGCCAGTTGCAGCCCTTTCTGGACCGGGACGCCTTGCGCACGGTCACTCATGCCCTTGTCACCTCCCGGCTGGACTATTGTAATGCTCTCTACATGGGGCTCCCCTTGAAGAGCACTCGGAGGCTCCAACTGGTCCAGAATGCGGCCGCGCGGGTGGTTATGGGCGCAACCCGTTGTGCCCGCGTGACACCCCTCCTGTGCGAGCTGCACTGGCTCCCAGTGGTCTTCCGGGTGCGATTCAAGGTGTTGGTTATCACCTTTAAAGCGCTCCATGGCGTAGGACCCGGATACCTTCGAGACCGTCTCCTGCCACCAATAGCCTCCCACCGACCAGTCCGTTCCCACAGAGAGGGTCTCCTCAGGGTGCCATCAGCCAAGTTATGTCGGCTGGTGACACCCAGGGGGAGGGCCTTCTCTGTGGGAGCCCCAGCCCTGTGGAATGAACTGCCCCCGGAAATTCGTAAGATTTCTGACCTCCGGGTATTTCGCTGCGCACTCAAGACCCTATTGTTCCGCCAGGCTGGGTTAGCAACATAATTTTTAATTGGATGTTTTAAATTTTTGGGGTTTTAAATTAAGCCAATTCTATTTAATTATTTTAATTTTTAATTATTGTTGTGTCTTGTATTTTTAAACTGGCTGTACACCGCCCTGAGTCCTTCGGGAGAAGGGCGGTATAGAAATAGAAATAAAATTATTATTATTAAAGTTTTTCTTTTGTATGCAAAATACAAGTGGTTTCACGTATGCGTTTACTGTATGTGATCAATTGTAAAATGTAATTTATTTGATGGCAGAAGTCGATAAAGCCTTAATCTGAGGATTTCTGTGCTGCACGTATTTATAATTTCTTCCAAGAGGATGATAAAATAAAAAAAGGAAGATCACTACACTCCCATTCTCTACATATTGAGTTCCAGAGAACCTGGGACTGTAGAACAGAAGGAAACATACTGTATTTTGAACTCGGACATTGATTAGAAATAAATCTTTCAGAGATGATGTACCTCTAGCTCCCAGGAATAACATAACAAGGAGTAGTTTATTTTGACCTAATACATTAATCAAAGAAATGTAGCAGCTGCAAGGAACTTTTTTTTTTTTTGTGGCAGAAAGATCACTGTGTTCTGATTTTGTAGAGCAAGGAGTGGCAGAACCTGAGGGGATAGAGTTGAAAGAGGGATCAGCTAGAATCTCTACATAGCCATAAATCCAACCCTTCCCCCCCCAAAATCCTTTGATCCTTATCTAACTCCTAGCAGGTGTTAGGTGAGACTGTTCTTCTGCATCGACATGAATACAGTAAATCAGTTTTAATTGAATCTTCAGCTGTGGACATGATCTTTTACACCTGATTGAAAGGAAATTGTATGCATTTTGGGCTTGCTGATAAGAATTATAACTATAACAATGTAACATGGGTAGATAACCCATATAGTAATAATGCAGATAAGAATTGGAAAGGAAAATCACAATTGTTTTAATAGTTTAAATGGTCACCGGGGGATAATAGAGGATAGGAAGGCCTGGAGGAAAGTTGTCCATGGGGTCGCGATGAGTTGGACACGACTTCACAACTAACAACAAATGAATGGATGTTACATAATTTCCTGCATTATGTTTGAAGCTAAAGCAAATGAACTTTTTAATATTTTTGACAGATTTCTATTCATATTTCTGGCCATTTATTCCAGTGGTAAGATATATGAATTTGTCAGGTATGGATATGTCATCAATATTATTTTATACATCTTGATGTAACTGTTTGGAAATGAACCATCTGAATCCAGCTTTCTCCCTATATTTAACAAATTAGAAACATCCATGTTTGTTTCTTGTGTAGCTTGGGGAAATTGCAGAGAAAATTTTCCAAGTGGATTGTGTTCTGCATGTCTCGTAGTAGTTGCCTGCTACTAGCCAATTGCCTACTACTGTACCCCAAGTCAACCTCCAGCAAGTCATTTGTACTACCAAAGCAACTTATTCCTGTTTAAGGCAAGTTATACCTTAGAGAGATGCCACAATCTCTTAGAAATCCGAGGGAAAGAGTTCTAATTTATGAAAAAAAACAAATGTGAATTGAACCTTTCCATCTGACAGCTACCTATTCCACAGTCTATTGTGACAGACTATTCTTCTGAAATATAAAGAAAAAATTGCATCAGCTTGAACCTATGTTTTTCATCTTCCTTTTGACATCCTACTTTTATTTCCAGGGATGGTGTACTAATACATCTTACCTCATTTTGAGTTGCCTGTAAAAATGAAGAAACACATATAATGCAGAATGGGAAAGGCAAACTATATTAATTGCATCACTACATTTCAAAGAACAGAAGATATATTGTGCTAATGTTTTTTGACAGTCTATGACTGTGTGGATGTAACTTTTCTGTTCTTTGTATTTTTTTTCCCCCAGGTTGAATGTTGGATGATAAAATTCCGTAGACTCTTTGATTTCCATTATGTCTTGGTTTGCCGACCTGGCTGGCAAGGCAGAGGACCTTCTCAATAGAGTAGATCAAGGAGCTGCATCTGCTTTAAGCAAGAAAGAAAATGCAAGCGGTATAAACTATGTTGGTAGCCAGGTGGATGATGTCGATGTGTATCCCAATCCATATAAAACCAGAGAGCAGCAGGCTCATGTGTCATCTACATCAAGCTTTATTTCATCAGCAGCGGAGAACATTAAACATCAGAAGGCAACAATTTTAGCAGGAACTGCCAATATTAAGGTAGCACCCAGGGCCTCTATGGAAGGATCTCCATCCACAGAAACAGCTTCTGTGTCCAGACCCTCTTTCCAATATGTGAAAAGGAAAAAATCTGAGCCAAACGATGAACTCCTGTTTGACTTCCTGAATAGTTCTGAAAAAGAACCTAATGGGAAAAAGGACCTGAAAAGGGAGAAGAGCAAAGCAGCCACTGTTCAAAACCATTCTCGGACTTCAAGTATTAGCTCTGTGTCAGCAAGTTCACACAGCATCAAAACAGGGGAAGATCCTTCCATTCGAAGTCAAGGCAATGGTAGTTAAGCATAACTACAGATGTTAAGGAATGTTTTAAGGATTCTTTTGAAGGGTGTTAATGGTGACAGGATCCTGGTCTGATATTGATGATCAGAACATTCTGATTCTGTTGGCTAAAGTAAGATTATATAAGCATATGGGTCACAGTTTAGGATGTCTCCTAAATTCTAATCAAAGCATCTGGATAGTTTGTTGAAAACATTGGTATAGAGTCATACCAAACTCATTCATACCAAACTTCTTTTGTAAATTAGAAATCGTTGTCTGATTTCCTTATCCTTGTTTCATAAGCAGCATTCACATAAATTGCAAAGGGGTGGAGATTGCCCTCCATGTAAATGATTTTCAAGGATCAAAGCAAGTGATGTAATCTTAATAAATATAATAATGAGGTTAGTCCATTGGGAGCAAATGTAGAAATATCAGAGTTTTCTATTTCCTTGGTATAGGTTCCCTGAATGTACTATTTCTATAATTTTCCAGCAATCCCTGCTCCTTGAGAGGATGATGATGATGCAAGTTTAAATATTTAAATAAATTAAATATTTAATCATTCCAGTCCATAATGAGTGGGTATAGACAAGTCAGTGTTGCATTATTAATTCTAAAGGCTTTGTCTTGTTTTTTTTTTCCTCTAAAATTATTGCTACAAATTGTAAAATGCCCGAAGCACTTCTAAAACTCGTTTAAATTTGAGGCCTTACTTGCCTTTTGCAAACAGAGGTATGGGTACTTAAAATAGCAATCCAAATGTATCTGTTTATTAATATGGATGGCCCGCAATACTACAAAACATATAACAGCTTTTTAAATTTTCCCTGGGAATAGGTTCTCATTTTACTACATTTCATTATTTCCTGTAGGTGGCCATCTTCCCTTATGATAAGAATGCATGATATTTCTAAGTAGTTTTCAACCTTGCTGAACTTTTGTTTATCCCTCCAAAGGCACTCTTTGCTAGATGAAATAAATAATACCGTGGGAACTGAACTAGTGAAGTAAACAATCAGGGTTGCTTATTTTAGTAACTCTTTTAATTACCTATGAAACTACATAGTTTTCTTTTTATTGGTGTACTGATAAAAATGATGTGACAGCAATAGGCAGATGGGTACTCTTGAGAGGGTTTTGGATTTCAGCCCCCATCGGCCTTAGCCAGCATGGAAATTGGCCCTGAATTGTGAGAATTATAATCCAAAATATCCGGAAGGTATCTTTTTTTTTTCCCATTTCTAGTTGTAAGATATACTTTGTTTATTATATTTATTATTGCAAGGTTGGTTTTGTTAGGCAGAGTAAGACCCAGCCAACAGCAGGGGTTCTTGGCTTTCAGCATGCTGAAATGAACACAGTTCATTCAGTTGTGTTTTGAGGTTTACCATTTTGCACGCAAGTGCATATATAGGCACTTATATGTAACCTGCAGTTTTTGCCTGCATTTTGCAAGATGGGAGACCTATCCAGCATTTGAACATCTTTAATTTTGTGGGTCATAAATGAACAAGTCTTAATGTATTATCTCCTATTTTTAAAATGTCAGATGTTTGGTTTGTTTATAGCACATGTGAAATAAGGGTGTATCATATTTATAGTAGTGCTATAATTATTTTAATAATGATTTTTTTATGTTCCTGGTTATAAGCTAACGTACAATTATTTATTGTAGCAATCCCGTTAAACTCAATGAGACACTGAATATTAGCTATATAATTTGAACAGAGAAAGAAAGGTTAAATACGAATCTCTTTGTATAGAGACATCTGATAGTTCCAGTTCTGGATTGGAGACTGACGTGGATATTAAAAAGGATTCATTGCAAACCCCAGAAATTAATCCAAACCTTACTCTTAATGACGGTAAATCACATGAACTGTCCAATCTTCGCCTTGAAAATCAACTACTGCGTAACGAAGTGCAATCTTTAAATCAAGAAATGGCATCATTAATTCAGCGAGCCAAAGAAACCCAAACAGGTAGAGTGCGGGTTTGCACATTTTAAAAGATCCTTTGGTGGGCTGCTAGTTAAAGAAGTCTTTTCAACCTGTTCAATCCAAGTGGGAGCTATCTTTAAAAAAAAAATAGTGATGTTCATCAAAACAAGGTGTTCTTTAGCAACGTTAAATGCTAAATAATGGCTTTGAAGTACACCAAATTACATATATTTTCTTGTTGGGATGATGTTGGGATGAACATATAGAAATGTGTTAAATCAGAGATTTATAAAAGTATATTTTTTTCCTTTGGATGAGCTTTTTTCGTTTTTATTTTCTCCTGTATAGCTAAATGTATATGTCTCATTTAGTAATTTACTTCCACCTGTCTAGTGGTTTATTGTTGTATATGTACCTGGTAAACCCTTTGCCCATCCCTGATAATGCTATTGCTTCCTTCTGCCCCTCTTAGGGAGATTAGTCTTTTTCTCCATCCTTAACTGGAAATGCAAAAGGAGAGAGCCAAGTGTTTCAAGCACATAAAGCATGAGCAATCAGCATTCCATGTTAGATTTAAAATGTAATATTCCTTCTAATTAGGATTTGAGATAGAAAGTGCACCATGTTTCATCTACTTCTGTGTGAATTCTTCCTTTGTTTCCATTGCTTGCTTTGCTTCAATACAAACAGGATTGTCTGTATAAGCAGGATCTGAAGCTGATCAAAGATTACTGTCATTGAAAACCCAGTGACCAAATTCAGGAGAAAAATGGAAGAACTCCATTTTTCTTCCAGGTTTGTGGAAGAATAAAAGGAGTAATGATTGCTTCCAATATGATTTAATATCCCAACTGTAGTTGTTTTATATTGTATATTTTGTGCATTCAAGTCCATCTTGACTCCAATTCCACACGATTTCCATAGCAACCTTTTTTGAAAGTGGTTCACCTTCTTCTTAGAGTTAAGAAAGAGTGATTGGCCCAAAGTAATCCAGACATTTTCATGCCTAAAGCAGGATTAGAACTCACATTCTTCCATTCTTGGCCTAATTCCTTTAACCACACACCAAACTGGTTTTCCTACCATAGTTACATAACTGGAAACATGACTGAGTTTATGTATTATGCTAAGCCATAATATTTTTTTTTAATTTGATTTATATGCTGCCCTTCTCCGGAGACTCAGGGCGGCTTACAATGCGTTAAGCAATAGCCTTCATACTTTTGTATATTTTATACAAAGTCAGCTTATTGCCCCCACAAACTGGGTCCTCATTTCACCTACCTTAGAAAGGATGGAAGGCTGAGTCAACCTTGAGCCTTGGAGAGATTCGAACCAGCAGTAATTGCAGGCAGCTGTGTTAATAACAGGGTACTTAGACCACTGTACCATCAAGGCTCTTAATTAAAGTTTGTTTCTGGATTTGTTGGATATGTAAATCCAGACATTATGGTTTAAGCATTATGGTTGAACCAGGACATATAGTCTAAGTAACAAAATATGATTTTAAAAAATCCTGGCGTAGTGGGTCAATGTATGAACCAAATAACTTTTTCTGATCACTGACAGAATCACGTTGCATACATAATAATATGAACTATAAACTTACTGATATTTACTGACCTCAACTTTATAGAATTAACCAATGCCCGGGCAAGAGTTGAAAAATGGAATGCTGACAATTCAAGCAATGACAGACTCGTTCGGGAACTTCAAGCTCGAGCTGATGATCTGACTGAAGCTGCTGCTGCCAAGGATTCCCAATTGGCTGTCCTCAAAGTCAGATTACAGGAGGCTGATCAACTTCTGAGTTCACGTAATAAAGCCCTGGAAACATTACAGAATGAAAAATCCAGGTATTCAGCATCCATCATGTCACTGTATTATTGGAAAGATCAGGCTGTTTAGGTTTAAGTGTATTGGCTTCTTGTTTGTTAAAATTATTTTTGCATCTCTTTATTTATTTATTTATTTATTTATTTAAACTCAGTGCCCAAATAGAGGTGTGTGTCTGTATGCTGATCTTAATTCTTTATATTAAGGAACATTTACTTCAAATAATATGTTAATAGCAAAGGTATGTGTTGACATCTGGAAAACTGGATCCACTAGAAGATTCCTCTTTATGCGAAAGCAAAAGGGGAAGGAGTTAATTGTCTATTATTTTTTTCATTTGGTGGAAGTTATTGCTTTGGGGGGGGAGGGGTTTGTGGATACTTTGCTTACGTTCTGAAAAAGAGTGTAAGCTTTGTTCAGATAAATATATGATAAATATATATCAAAGCAGCAAAACTACTCAGTTAAAATATAATCCCAGGCATGATTTAAGTATTTTCATTTCTTCCTGTACTCTTGTTTACTGCACCACTGACTTTAAATAGGAAAAATTATGTTAACATATCATGCCATGACAATAGAAGGGAAAGAAAGCATTTTAGAGATTGAGGTGATACCTGTATTCTGACGAGATGGTAAGCAAGACTGGTCCCTTATTTTGTTTCACATCCTTACAAATAATTGAAAAGGAGTTTGCAAAGTTTTTTTTTAAATGGCCAGCCAACTTAAACCAAACTCTGGACACCCTTATAATTGTATCCTTATAACCCAAGGATAAAAACAATATATAAAACAAAAGCTGTAAGCCAGTGCCAACACAGATGTTGGGAATGGCAAGAAGCTGTGAAGTGATGGAGAGTGAGCATTGAAGAATACAAAGAAGTAATATATACAGGAGGCCACCAAAGATGGATATGGATCTTAAAAGATGTTTCCTTAAATCTTTGTCCTCTACCGATACAGAATAATAAAGGATAATAGCGAAGGCAACAGCCTGCACAATCAAGCCCTTCAGACTCTTCAGGAACGGTTGCATGAAGCGGAGTCCACTCTTAGGCGGGAACAAGACAACTACAAGCAGATGCAGGTTAGATAGCAGACCTGGGGAATGCTGTTTAATTTTTTTTTTTCACTGATTGAAGAACTATATCTCAGTAATAGAGACAGAGACACTTCAGAATTATTAGATCACATTGTGTCTGACCAGATTCCCAAGGCCCACCATCCGGAGCCAAGTTCGTATTTTATGTGCTTAGAATGAAAGCTCAGATATCTTTCAATACATTCAGTGCCCGAGTCACGATCTACTTCAAAGGTATCCACTCCTGTGCAAATTTACTAAGCTTCAGTAACACTAGTATTAGACTTAACATGCAGTGCTTTGTTACTGTTGAGACACTTGGCTAGTCATATCATCCAGAAGGCTGCCTTTCTATCAATGGCTCAACTAACTTTGTGCAATGCAGAAATTTTGCTGAATTTAAGTGAGGTTTGGACTGAGAGTTTTTAGGGCCTTCTCTTTTCTCACATAAAGGGAGATAACGAAACCCTCTCTTCTTCCAATCCATGCATTTGGTGCCTGGAGGGTGGGGGAGAAAGGAGGCTCTCACTTCCCATCTCCGCCCTATGCTTTTCTATATAATTGGGCCAAAGATCAATTCCTGTTGCAGCTCCAAATGGGCTTTTTTGCTGATTAGGAACATGCTTGTAAACCAGGACAGACCAAATGTATGCAGACCCAAAGCAAAATATCATATTTAATATTTATAAATATTAATAAATATTGAATATTTATTTTCAAATTATTGGAACTATTAAAAATATGGTTTTAGAGGTGTAATAAAGGTTATCCTGGAAAAGAAACAAAATTCATTTGTACCCTTATATTCAGGATGTATCTGATGTGGAAAATCAGAATTGAGCCTACTTGTCCCATCCTTCATATCAGGTTCGTCGTATACACACAGACACACACACAAACACAAAAGAATGCCTTCAATTCAGATATCTAGATTTTAATTCCCAAAATTTCCAGCCGGTCATTGCTATAGAAGTCTGGAAGTCAACATCCACTCATTTAGATTGGAAAAGTCTGCTCCATGTGGGTGGATGGTAGTCCAGCAAGCTAGCAGGCTTCAAACAGTATGTCTTAATCTGCCGCATCAATATGAAATGTCGAACATCAGCATTAAGTAAGGGTCAGTCTGGGCAATCTGTTTTCCTCCCTTTACCTGTGCATCCATTCACATCCATTTAGGCTTATAAGCCATTTCAACTAAAGATAACCCTTAAGTGTTACTTGCAAGGACAGTAAGCAAGAAAAATTAAAGCAATAAATAACAATAGCACTTAGACTTATATACCACTTCACATTGCTTTACAGACCTCTCAAAAGCATTTACAAAGTCAGCATATTGGCCCCAGCCATCTGGCTCCTCATTTTACCCACCTCGAAAGGATGGAAGGCTGAGTCAACCTTGAACTAGTGAGACTCGAACTGCTGACAGCCGGCAGAAGTAGCCTGCAGTACTGCATTCTAACCATTGCTGCCACCACGTCTCTTATAAACACAACAAACATTAAAAACACAGTGAATAGCTAATAATGACTAATAAACTAATAATAACTGATAATAAAATCAGAGTCCTGTGGCATTCCAGAGTAGAAAGCCTTAGGGATTAACCTATCTATCCACTCCATAAAAGAAGGAAAAGAATCACTCCCAAATGTACTTTCTTCAGTCCTCAGAGATGGTCCAGAAGGAAGCCATGATTGATGGTATCAAAAGCAACTGAGACATCTCTCAGTTTATTTATTTATTTATTTATTTATTTTGTTTTATTGAGATTTTAATCATTATCTGCATATGTTTGGAATTTAACCTTTCCTTTATATAAACTGCTATCCCTTTTTTTTGTTTGTTTGTTTGTTTGTTTCTGCCAATGCTACAAATAATTTCCCTAGTTTGGGGGTTTCCAAAAAACCACTTTTCCCTTTTGGAATGCGCACTTCTTGTAGGCATACTATTTCCATGTTCAATTTTATTATTTATTTCTTTTGTATTAAAACCAAACCAAACTTCCTCCATCAGAATGAATTTGCAACTCGCCTGAGTAAAATGGAAGCTGAACGTCAGAACTTGGCTGAAGCCATAACTGCATCTGAGAGGAAATATGTGGAAGAGAAGCGGAAATCAGAGGAATTTCAACAGCAAATTAAAGTAGCCAAAACTAGCTTGGAATCTGCTAAGCAAGAGTTGGTGGACTACAAGCAGAAAGCCACCCGCATACTCCAGGTAACACTCACCATAGTAATCCAATTCAACAATGTCCTCCTGACATCGCTAAACAAGCAAATGGGACAGGCTGTCCTACAACCTGAAGTAACAAACAGATCAGTGGTGGGATTCAAATTTTTTTACTACTGGTTCTGTGGGTGTGGCTTGGTGGGCATGGCAGGAGAAGGATACTGTAAAATCTCCATTCCAACCCCACTTCAGGGGAAGGTTACTGCAAAATCCCCATTTCCTCCCAATCAGCTGGGGCTCAGGAGGCAAAGAATAGATGGAGGCGGGGCCAGTCAGATGGTATTTACTGGTTCTCTGAATTACTTAAAATTTCCGCTACTGGTTCTCCAGAACTGGTCAGAACCTGCTGAATACCACCTCTGAAACAGATGCAATTTGTTAATAAAATATAAAATCGTTGTTAGTTAGGTTTGTGTTTTAGCAAGTTTGAAAGGATTAAAAAATATTAATAGAAACCATTCATCACCAAAAAAAAATCCTTGTTAAGGAAGTTTTGCATTTGATAAAATTTCATATTCAATTTGAAAAGTTTCATTAAACTTTTATTAAATAATGTTTTCCGGCAACCTGATGCCATATATTTGATTTGAGATAGGGATCCTATGTCCCACTCAAATGGGGGTTCAACTCCAATTCCCATCAATTTTATTCCCCACAAGCAGTAGTAGTAAGTGGTGAGAGATTAAAATTCCAATTACTGCTAGAGGTCTATAAATTCCTCACCTTGACATTTAGGTGATTACTAATGTTAGATATGGAAACTTTGTGTTCCAAAGCAAAGTATTGACGCTGAGCACAAATAGGGTTCCATTACTGTATTTACATTCTGCCATTTGGTTACAGTAAACAAACTAAGGATTATAATGCAATTTCACTTATCCTTAATTTTGTCTTTGCATCCCAGTCTAAGGAGAAGTTGATAAACAGTCTGAAAGAAGGCTCCGGTATTGAAGGTCTGGATAGTCAAACAGCAAGCATTATGGAGTTAGAGGAACTGAGGCACGAACGGGACATGCAAAAGGAAGAAGTACAGAAGCTGTGGGGCCAAATGCAACAATTGAGAATTGAACTGCAGGATATGGAAGCACAGCAGATAAGTGAAGCTGAGTCCACAAGAGAGCAAATTCAAGATTTGCAGGATCAAATTGCAGCGCACAAAACAACCAAACAAGAAGTAGAGGCTGAATTAGAGAGGCAGAAACAGGTAAATATTGGGAAGGGTTGAAATGGCTTGCTGAGTGGTATTTCAGGAGCTCTCAGTATATACTGATATATTTAGGGGCTCATATATGGGGAAGATAAATATTGGAATTACATAATTAAAAGAAAAGCCATATGTGTGTAATGATGGGTATCAACATTGTTAGTATTCTTATTGACCAAATACCGGATGGTGGACATATGTACCCTTCCTTAATCAGTGCTTCTGTGCATCCTTTGACCCCCAAATGTATTTTTTTTAATGCAGTGTGCTACACAAAGGATAAATACATCTCTTAGACCAAAAGGAATTACTCCTAAAGCAGGGCTTTATTTTTTTTTAAAAAAAAAGGAAAGTATAAATGACCTCTTGGCTTAAGGGGAAGACAGTTATAGGATTCCGTTTTAAGTGACAAATTTTCTTAGTATCAGTACAATTTAGAAAGTTAACAATAAAGGTAAAAGTTCTGTCAAGTCAGCTTCAGTGTTGGTGACTTAGATTCATCAGTGCAGGTTTTTTTATACCAGTATAGAAATTGTTTGCCTTTGTAAAAAACTTTCCAGTCTCAACTAGTGTTTTTCACACATGACAAGTTTATGATGCACAGATTTTAACTCCCGTCATTCTCCAGCCAGCATTCATTCAACTCCCAATTCGGTGATTTGAAATCCAGACATGTTAAAAGTCACCAAGTTTGAAAAAAAACATAGCTATAGATGGTAGCTCTTGGCTTCTCTGCTAGTCCAACCACAATTCCCTTTTGAGATCAGTAAAGTCCAGCGAAATTTGTCACCCCCTATGACAGTATAATAGTCTACAAATGTTCGAAATCCTCTTCTAAAGTTGAAATTTCAAAACATCTGTAGCCATATGCTAAATAAATGAAAACATCTATATAGTTAGAAACTTACTTGTGAGCAAGCAAAATTGTTTATGCAGCTATTTTGATATTTTGTGTTTAGCAGTATTGCCTGATTGATTCTGAACACAATTTTATCTACATCTTTTTG
This sequence comes from Arizona elegans, assembly GCA_022577455.1. Taxonomy (NCBI): domain Eukaryota; kingdom Metazoa; phylum Chordata; class Lepidosauria; order Squamata; family Colubridae; genus Arizona; species Arizona elegans. Next base: position 25,818,388 of record JAKOOJ010000001.1, on the reverse strand, counting down.
AAACAAACTTGTATCTAACTAATAGCTGACTGGATTTAAGAGCAATTCTTACTCAAGTATTTCTTCTGTTCACCAAAAGAATTTTGCAAATGCCTAATTAAAAGTTGCCCCTAGGCATCCTTGTATCCAGTCAGCTCAGGATAGTGTGCAGATTAGAAATGAATTATTATTGTTTTATTAAGGATTGTGTTATGGAGCTCCTAATACACATAACTGCTTATTTGGGCAAATTAAATCCCAATTTTTTCACTTGGGTGCAGCTAATGAAAAATTAGCTGACAAAACTGGTCTCTAGAAATTGTTACAATTGGATTTCCACACAAATGTCTGTAAATTTTCAGTGGTTTTATTGTTATTGTGAACAGTTGCTGTAGATGAAACCATCAAAGGCAAGGTGTTTAATTTGCTTTTCCTGATTATTTATCTTAGAGGATTACCTGTTTCACAAGAAACTCCATATTAATTGGACAGGGTTGAACTGAACTAATGAAAAAGCAAAAGATCCATGCTTGCTTTCAAAAGATAATATTAATTTTGTATCTTGAAGCCATATGGTGGTGTTTTATTATAGCTCTTCATGTTTAAATCATTTTGTTCTGGGATAAAAATACTTTGAAATGAACTGAATCTCATCTGTTTTGTTTGTATTGGCATATAAGCACTAGATCTAATTCCCTCAAGTATTCTTGTTTTATTCATCTTCTGGAGCTAAGTAACACTTCAGATAAATGATACAAGAACGAATATATTCATGCTGAAACAGTGCTAAAATTAAGATCAAGAGAAGTTTGAGACAAAAACAATATTCTGTCTCTGAGGAAACCCCTTGCTTATTCTTCTACAGCAGTGTTTCTCAACCTTGGTAGCTTGAAGATGGGTGGACTTCAACTCCCAGAATCCCCCAGCCAGCGCTGCTGGCTGGGGGATTCTGGGAGTTGAAGTCCACCCATCTTCAAGCTACCAAGGTTGAGAAACACTGTTCTACAGATTTGTAGAAGAAGCTGAACTGTAGCACCTGGTCTATAAAAATCATCAAGGTTGCAATATTTTTGCCCAGTCCTAAGCATTAATGTCATGTGGGATTGTCCTTTGTTTACTGTAGCTCTGCCATCACTCTTCCTTAAATCTTAGTTTTTTTTGCAATTATTCAGGTTGTATTTCTAGTTTTTGAAAGAATGATATACTAAAAGAGTAGCTTTTTTTTCTCCTCCCGTGGTTATGTAGAAACCGCTTTGCAGTAAGTAGATAGGGGTTGTGCTCACTCAGGTGCACTAGGTTTTTGTTCATTTTACATATGTAATTACTTTGTGTCCTCCATTCTATTCTGGAAAAGCAAAAAAAAATAGTTTCTGTCCTATCTAAATAGAAGTGCTGTCTGTTAAGTCATTTGAGAATGTGGTTTTACATTTGGTGAACTCACAGCATCCATCACCATTAGTCACTCTGGCTGGGATGAAGGAAGTTGCAGTTCAATATCCACACTTTTCTTATCCCTTTGCTAAGTCAAAGCCATTATAAATACAGTCTCATCTCTGAAATACCGGAATTATGTCCGTGTGTTGTGCTCGTTGTTACGTAGGTCACCACATGATCATTCCCCATTTAATGACCTTTTTGTGGCGGTTGTTAAATGAATCAGCATAGTTGTTAAATGATCCCATTGTATCCAATGGGCGCCTTTTCGCGGAAGGCAGAAATAAATGCTGATTTGCAGCAAAAAACCATTGTAAGTCGCAATTATGTGACCGTGGGACGCTGCAAAGACCGGTAGCAATAAATGCAGGCCGGTTGTTGAGTATCCAAAAGGCAGCCACATGACTGCAGGGGGACACCATCAGAACTCCAAATCCGGGTCGTAAGTAGCCCTAGGGAGATCTGTCATAAATTCAAAAGACCGTTAATCAACCAATTGTAAGTTGAGGATTACCTATACAATTCTGAATGTTTTCTTGTTGTCATAGAGATCACTAGTCATATACCTTTCATATGAAAGAAATACAGGTACGGTAATCCTCAATTTACAACAGTTCATTGAGTGATCATTCAGAGTTACAACAATACTGAAAAAAAAGGACTTGTGACCGATTTTCACAGGACCGTTGCATCATCCCCGTGGTCACATGATCAGAATTCAGTTGCTTGGCAACTGACTCATGATGGCTGCAGTGTCCCTGGGTCATGGGATCATCTTTTGTGACCTTCTTCCAAGCAAAGTCGATGGGGAACTCAGATTCACATAACAACCGTGTTACTAACTTAACAACTTAACTGCAGTGATTCACTTAACAATTGTTGCAAGAAAGGTCACAAAATGGAGCAAAATTCGCTTAAGAACTGTCTTGCTTAGCAACTGAAATTGTGGATTCCATTATAGTCCTAAGTCGAGGACTACCTATAGAAACAAAGCCAAGGAATATCTATACACTGTCAGCTTTTTACATTTCAAATAAATGTTCAAACTGGTCCCCCCTAGTAATACCGCTTTTTGCAATTACTTGCCTGTATCTAGGAATTTCTAAATATTCATTATGGTCTTAATATAGTGTTTCACTGCTTCGGCAATGCCTTTTCAATTGCAGAAAAGAAAGCAAGTTTCTAGTTGTAACCACAAATAGGTCACAGTAGTACCATCATGTTTTGCTTTTATTGTGACGTTTAATATATTAATTGCTGCTGGACATGCTTATTTTCCAGGAATTACGCTACACTGAGGAAGAATTGTACAGGACAAAGAATTCTCTGCAAAGCCGAATAACAGATAGAGAGGAGGAGATTCAGAAACTAAGAAATCAGGTAATGGTTTAGCTTAACAATTTTGCAGTCAACATACATTTCTGAACAACCAAAATTTTTAACCATGCCCCTGCAACATTGCACCAGCTAACCTTGAAGTGAAATTGGCTCGACTATTGGATTTCTTTTAAATCATTATATTTATCTTTTCTTAATAAAAATAATTAAAAAGAAAAATCTTAAAATAAGGGTACAAAGATAGTCAAAGGGCAATCACTTCCTTTCAAAGTTATGCTGTCTCAGGGAGATCATTCTTTGGAGGGAAAGCTAAATGGAATGTATGTCCAACATTTATTTATTTATTTTATTTATTTGTTTCCATTTCTATACCGCCCTTCTCCAATAGGACTCAGGGCGGTGAACAGCCAGAATAAAAAACAGAACATACAAAATTTAAAAGCAGTTTAAAATAATTGAATATTTTGGCCGTAAATTAAAACAACCCAATTTAAAATCAATGTAAAATTTAACTCAAGCCAGCCCAGCTAGTTGAAATAAATAGGTTTTCAGGACCCGACGAAAAATCCGGAGGTCTGTTATTGTACGTATTTCTGGGGGGAGGTTGTTCCAGAGGGTGGGTGCCGCCACAGAGAAGGCCCTCCCCCTGGGGGTCGCCAGCCGACATTGTCTGGCGGACGGCACCCTGAGGAGGCCCACTCTGTGCGAGCGTACTGGCCGGTGGGAGGCTATTGGTGGCAGAAGGCGGTCTTGTAAATATCCCAGCCCTAAGCCATGGAGCGCTTTAAATTTGGATTTATGCTTCTGGATTGACAAAGTTTTAAGAAAAAAATGAATGTGTTCACTTCTCTTTCTTCTGCTAAGCCTGACCTCTTATATTTAGTTTGGTGGTGGAAATGCTGGGTAGAGCCTCCTGTGTGGAATCTACTCACCTTTATGCAGTCCCGTGCCACTTCTCTGCCAAGTTTTTTCCAAAAATGGAAGGGTGGGAGAATGAGACCTGTCAGATTCTGCTGCCTAATAGCAATTTGTGCTTATTTGGTACCAAGTCCTATCCTTCCCCCACTCCCAGGTTTTCCAAGGGAAAAAATGCCGGGCTTTGTGCTTTACTATAAAGGAGGGGTCCTCAGACTTTTTAAACAGGGAGCCAATTCACGGATCCTCAGACTGTTGGGAGGTGTGGGGGAGGGATATGGCAGGGGAAGAGGTGTGACCAGGCTGGGCATGACTGACTGGGTGTGGCCGGGGGCGTGGCCCACTTGACATCGCTTGTTGAGATGCTGCCAGAGGCAGAGAGTGCCATTTTCCCCTCCTGGGGCCTCCGTGCATCCCATTTTTGGCCTCCTGGCCCCCAGTAGCACACTGCGGTCCAAAAACAAACTCGTTTTTTGCCTCCCAAGGCGTCCGCACACCCCTTTTTTACCTCCCCCACTTCCAGTAGCACTCTGCAGTCCAAAAATGGGCCCGTTTTTGGCCTCCAGTAATACTCTGTCAGCAAGAAATGTTGGCCTTACACGGCCTTAGTTCCAGGCTGCAGGGCTCGCAAAGGTAAATCCTGCATTCAGCCAAAGGGGGGACGGCGGGGGGGACATGGGTACGGGGAAGCCTAGTGGTCCTGTGTGGGCCAGATTAATGGCTTCGGCAGGCCATATCCAGCCCGCGAGCTGCAGTTTGAGGATCCCTGCTATAAAGCAAGAGCGTAGAACAAAATACAAGTAAAGGGATTTAGTTCAGTCTGCACTTGTTCCAATGAAGGTGCTTACTCGTTTCCTCTTCCAATGGTACTTTATTCACTCCACAGCTAACGAACAAAACACTGAGCAGCAGTAGCCAAACAGAGTTGGAAAATCGGCTGCATCAATTGACAGAGACACTAATTCAGAAACAAACCATGCTGGAGAATCTCAGCACAGAAAAAAATGCTTTAGTCTATCAGCTGGAACGACTGGAGCAACAGCTGAAGACTGTCCAGGGAGCTTCAGCAAATGGCTCCTCCATTAATATGGCAGGAATTGACAACAGCGAAGGTAAAATGAGGAATGAACTATTTACTGTGAGTGAATGTATATCTTGATAGATTAGAAAACTTAACACAGTGTTTCTCAACCTTGACAAGTTTAAGATGGATGGACTTCAACTCCTAGAATTCCCCAGCCAGCTGCTCTGGGGAATTCTGGGAGCTGAAGTCCACCCATCTTAAACTTGCCAAGGTTGAGAAACGCTGGTTTAACACATTAATGTTGATGTTCCTGCCATGACACCAATCAGTCCTTCCAATCGACCTTCCTCCATTCCATTCCTTTATTCATAGTTTACATTATTTTTTTCTTTCAACAGCCTCTGAGCTTCTCAGTCTTTGCGTGGTTTCCCTTCCCTTTTCCCTTCTGCCTTCCCAATATTTCCTGATTTTTTTTTCATCTAATATCTTCCTCTCATGCATATAGATGAGCCATTTTGTTACATAAGAAAAGCCGCCCAGAATCACTTTATAGGGGAGATAGGCAGCATAAAAATGTAACAAATAAAATGAAACAACATAAGCAGTGGATTTCACATCTCAAAACCTGCGAAATAGAGACAGTAATGGGCTCCATGTTACAATGAAAAAGTTTTACCTCAAATAGCTTCATTTTATAGCACAGAGAGAGTTTTCCCAAATGATTTTTGCTATGACATGATTCTTAATAGGCTGCTGTAATTCTGATAATAGCTTTGCAACCTGTGTTCTGCAGTGAGGATGTTTACAGACGTAGATTGCCTGACCTGTGGAGTATTTCAATAAAATAAAATAGAAATGAATGCAAAATCCTCAGAGACTCATACAAAGTCCTTTTAAATATGTTTGAAATTTCTATTCTGTCAAAGGGAGCGTGATAAAATGCAAAACATTATAAAATCACACATCTAATTTGGTCTGCTTCTACTTTGCTTTCTCATAATATCGTCATACCTTATTGTAATGAATATTTATTGTAGCTTATGAATCGTTTTTACTGCTGCTAATTGCTTTTGAAATTATTATTCTTCCTCTAGGCACTCGCATGAGAAATGTTCCTGTCCTTTTTGGTGATCTCGATGTGAATACAGCAGGAATGTATGGCAAGGTTCGCAAAGCTGCAAGTACTATAGACCAGTTCAGGTGAGGAGAAGGCAGAGAATTAAAAGATTGCTTGGAAGAAGCAATTATGTCCACGGAGAAGATCTTTGAAAGAAATCTTGATATTGCAGTGGATATCCTGATTAAAATGTTGAACCAATATCTGGGTCCTGTGAAAAATCTGAAATATTGGGATGTTTGGAAAATGAATGATCAATAAAACTTGCAATGTAATAATGTCTTTATGCAAATCTCTGGTGCCACATATATGCTAGGGTATCTTCTAATATTTTTATTGTAATTGGTTACAGCATTCGACTTGGAATCTTTCTGCGTCGATATCCTATTGCAAGGGTGTTTGTAATCATTTACATGGTGAGTCTGCTTAATGTAGTCATAATGCAAAATATGCAATTTTCATTATATATTATTTCATCTTGATCTGATATGCAATGAATGAAATGTACAAAACAGGTCAAATATAGTTAATTGTAACCATTTGCTATAAATCTAAGTAACATGAAAGTCAGCTGGGTGACTTTGGGCATGCCGTCCTCTCTCAGTCCCACCCACCTCACAGGGTTGTTGTTGTGGGGTAAAGAGGAGGAGGAAGGTGTGTTGGATATGTTTGCCACCTTGAGTTATTTGTACAAATAAGGGTGAGATAAAAATAAATAAGAACTTACACAATTTACTTCTTGTAATTGTGCAGCAGGATGCAAACTAATGCAAGTTTAAAATCTTTTAAAGAAGATTTTGTCTTTTTGTTTTTTTATATGTCACTATCATTTCAAGCAATAAAGTCTTTAAAATTCTGTAGCTCATTATCCCAAAGGTGCTTTTTCAAGAAGACGTTTTGCTTCTCATCCAAGAAGCTTCTTCAGTTCTGAACTGAAGAAGCTTCTTGGATAAGCGAAATATCTTCAACAAAAAAGCAGAAAGTCCAGTTGCCTTTTGAAAAAGCACCTTCGGGACAACCAGGACCTGGATGACTGAGAATCTCCATAGACACCATAGCTCATTACTTTCAAAGTGTAACCGATGCCAGTTATGGTTACTGTAGATATTTAGTCTTACTAGTGAAAGAGCAATACAGACAGCCTTCTCCTTACAAACACATTAAATTCCACGAAGCTGTTTCATTCAATTATGAAAAATATGCACAATACAATTTTTACCTTACTCACTACACAAAGGAAGAACACTGTAAACTAAACCCCACAAAATCAGCGAGCAGGCAGGAGAGGTCAGTGTCCCGGGGGCCTCTCAATGCATGATAGTGCTGCCAAGTGTACATACGCAGCACACTGTAAATTCACTCTTCCGCTTTCTTCTGCCTTCTGGAACATTCTAGGTTGGAGTTTCAGACAGGTTTGTTTATATGAGTGAATGTTTGTAACACGAAAGTTCAGAAGTAGATGACTTTTATTCAGGGTAGTTTCAGCACACAGCATGTGTGGGTCATCTGGCTCTCGGTGTGAGTGCTTTTCTACAGGGCAGCACAGCAGGAAATAGGGCACGACAATGAAGGCAGCAGGCAGCCTTTTGGATAATGATCCATATTTAGGTCCTTGTTAAATGTAAAGCTTTTTTTGCTTTATACTTAACAGAGCCTGTTTCCAAGTATGTGTCAACACACAAAAGGGGTAGAGGTTACATCATGATGCCACTTCCACCATTCTGACTCTCTTGAATACCACTAATCCCAACTGATGCATTTGGTTCTTGTATAAAACAGTTAAAGTTACTATCAAATCCAATACAATTCCTGATACATGGACACTTCTATGCAGTTTTCTTGACATGAAATGGAAATTTTGTTTGCCACTGCCTTTTTAAAATAGCATTTATTTGGCTTCCCAATCTAATCTGCCAAAGTTTAGCTATGGATCTCTCAGATGGTTCTCCATTCAAGTAGTAGCCAGGGGTTGACCCTCTTAATTCTCTAACTCAGTCAAAGTGCTTAGCTTTCTAGATCAGTCATATTGCTTGCAACTAATGTGCACATCAGACTGTTTGGTTTATTTTGATTTAAAGTGCCATGCATTATTCCTATTTTTCTTTTGTCAGGTCCTGCTTCATCTTTGGGTCATGATTGTTCTACTTACATACACACCAGAAATGCATCATGATCATCCAAGTGGGAATTAGACCAGTCTGGAAGAGACTCCTTCATGCAATATATACTGAATTTGAAAAAGAATCCAATAAAGACTCTTTGAAGAGAAAAGCTTTTGTCAATATTTGAACAATATATGAATCAACCGTTACATCTTTTCTTTAGCTGCTTGAGAAAAATTAAATAACATAAGGGGATCTAAGCTTAGTAACTGTAAAAACACGCAACTTCTTCGGGAAAAGCAACTAAGTGAACTGCTGCTGCCACCTTTCTTCATCCCTCTTTTTGTGGTACATTCATGTCTATATATATATATATATATATATATATATATATATATATATATATATATATATATATATATATATATATATATATATATATATATATATATATATATATATATATATATATATATATATATATGCATAGAAGCCTGGTTTTAAGACTATAGATGTATATGTAACATAATGTATTTTTGATTCTACAGGAAATGGGGCTATCGTCCAAAAAATAAATGAACTTAAAAGCTGAGAAGAAGCTTTTTATTCTTTTCTCTTTTTTTGCCTTTAGTGCACCTTTTAACTTTGTAAATATTATAAATTAGTGTAATTTTTTCCATATATTATGGATTTGACAGCTGCTTTGCAGAATGCTTTCCTTTAAAAAGCATTAAAGAAGAGAATAGAGATGATGCGGTCCTTAAAATATGGTCCTTCAGCATATCAGAAATTTATTTTCCATGGTAATGCAGAAAACCTGTTAATGCTTATTTTAATTATCATGTACAATAGAGCACATAAAAAATTGTACAATTTAGTGCCTTTTGATCTTTGCTTTTTTCACATTGTTATTAGCTATCTTATTAAAACTTATTTTTTCTTCAGATTTTCATAGCATTCATCTTAATACGTATTTCTTTATTAACTGCAGAATAGAATTATTATTTTATTATTATCTTTATTCATTAAATATGAAACTCAGTCAACTGAACATTCAAAAATGCATCACAAATACCATTGACTGGTGCTAATGGTTGATATGGGTTGCTGCCAGCGTCCTAGGTATCAACCAAGTACCTTCTTCAGATGTATGACGATCCAAGTAGCACAGTTTTTTGCAGTTGCACTGGTGTTATTTATTGCAGGAAGCTGCAATTTGCTGATGTATCTTATAAAATTCTTGGACATAGTACCAAGTGCCCTGATGACAATGGGTATCACTGTTACATGTTTCATCCATAGCCATGTAGTTTCAATGGCCAGGTCGCGATATCTCATGATTTTTTCCAATTCTTTGTCTTTGACTCTGGCATCTCCTGGTACCGCAATGTCAATAAATTGTACGGTTTGGTTTTCGACAGCTGTGATATCTGGCATGTTGCGTTCCAAGTGATGATCCGTCTGTATTTGAAAGTCCCACAAGATCTTCACCTTCACCTTCTCATTTTTATTTTATATTATTATTATTATTATTATTATTATTATTATTATTATTATTATTATTGATTTAATCTTCAATTCGATTCACAGTCTGGGACTGGTAAAAACTTAACAGTTCAAGTCCTAACCAAGGACCTAAGAGCTGTTAAGGTAACGTCTGAGTTGCTAGGCAGTTCCGAGTAAAGTGGGTTTTTACAAAGTCAGAATATTCAGGTCTAATAAGTTCAACATTTCAATGTATCTAGACAGCCCTTTTTGGTATTGCTCCAAGGGCTCCTATTACTATTGGTACAACCATTGATTTCTTTCTCCACAACTTCAATTTGCAAATCAAATTTCATTTTATTTTACTACTACTACTACTACTACTACTACTACTACTATTAGTATTAGTATTAGTATTGTATGGCATTGTTACATTAGCCAGGAGATTGCAATGTTAATGCAGAGCAGTAGTTTGGCTTCCAATTTACTAGCTCTGTTGTGGTACACGCTTGCACGCTTCTCAAGGTGCGCCTCAGGAGGGTGAACTAGCTTTGTGCCAGAAAGAAAGATGAACTTCTTGCCTCTTCCATCCACCCAAACCGCCTCATAAATGAACGTCGCAATCAGGAAAGTTCAGATCCTGCAGGCATCTGACCGCCTGCAAAAAGCACAACCCATGTCAAGGATGTCACGATGTTAATAGTTAATTGGCTTAAAAGTGGCTCTGAAATGTACTTTCAGCAGGATCTCGTGTAGGTGTGGTTTCAGTCCTGTTCAAAATCCTATTCTGTGTAATAGCCAAGGATGTTGAAGCAGCTTAGCCAAAGGGAGGGAATTAAAGGGGCTTTTCAGACTAATGCTAAAGTTGAGAGCAGAGCTTCTGTGCCATTCATCATATGAGGATACATGAATGGTATTCTCAGAAAAAGACAAGAAAGCAGCAGCTCAGCATTTCTGACTCACCAGACTTTGGTATTTAATTTTAAAAAACCACTGATTTAAAACCCGGTTCATCAGTTAAAACAAGCACATATTTATTTATTATTTATTTATTGGTTTGATTTATATGCCGCCCTTCTCCGGAGACTCAGGGCGGCTTACAATACGTTAAGCAATAGCCTTCATATTTTTGTATATACCTGCTTAGTAGGGCTTTCGGGGCCCTCCAAGCGGTATTCTTTTTTTATACAAAGTCAGCTTATTGCCCCCATTAAAACTAAATAAGTATCTCAAATAATTATCATTAATCAATATTAAAATGTTTTTAAAAACTATTAAAAACAACTAAATAAAATTAATAGGCAAAAGGTGGATAATAGTAATGGAGCCACTTGACCATTTCAGCCATCCGCTGGAATCCCCAAGCTTGCCAGCATATCTAGGTTCCCCCAAAAGCTTAGAAGCAATGAAGCCATCCTCACCTCAGGAAGTGGGGAGAATATTCCACAGCACAGAATCCACAGGCCCTTAGTCTATATCAGAGGACAAATCATAGAATCAGAGGCCGTTCTAGTTCTATGGTTGTCCTTAGATATTGTTTTTAGTTTAAAAGTTTACTTTGTACTTCAGGACTTTTTTACATATTACAATTGCCATACGACACCTATGAAGTATCGGTGTCAAAGGTGTAACTTCAAAATTTCTGTCCCTCATTTACTGAGAATCTTAACTAGGTTAGATTCTGTCAGGCACGAGCAACCAAAATCACTCATGAATAACACTTTGAACTTTATTGTTTAGCACCTATGTTACAAGAATCTCACCAAACTGTCTTCCCCTGGGAATGACCAGATAAAGTTTTATGGATTCTAGCGGGGGAGGTCATGCTTAAACCATTTTCAACTGCACAATAACACCAAGCTCGGCTCTTGCTTGACCCTTCTCTTCAGCCTAGCTGCCAATTCCCCCACAGATTCCCACAATCTAAATACAGGTGTCTTAATTATGAATACATACTTCTATATTGTTCATACCAGTGGTGGGTTGCCCCCAGTTCACACCAGTTCTATGGAACCGGTAGTAAAATCGGCAGGAGACTCTGCCCACTGACCCTGATGTCATCAAAATGCTTCTGGCTTGTGCAGAAGAGCACGCATGCAAGCGAAGCGAGCACGTGCGCGAGGCCCCATTGCAAACCGGTAGTAAAGGTAAGTAGAACCCACCCCTGGTTCATATGTTATGCTACTGCTACATAAAATATATGTCTTTTTCCTACGGCATTTATCAAGTTAACGCAGGATATAAGTAACAGTCTTTTTCTCTGCAGTAATAAATAATTCATTCAAAGTTGTTTCTGTATCCATTAAATACCAGGCTGGAGAATGGGGAAAAACTTTGGTCAGATGTGGGAAAATAGTGGTATTGTTTTCTGTTATATGCAAAATATTCTCGATGTACCAGCAGCCCGTACTCGAAAATAGCACAATTCTTATCAGAGCAGAAAGTTCAGTAACGCTTCTGCACCTAATGAGGGTGGTCTCTTTTCCACTGGAGGGCATCCTTGTCACATATTCACCTTTCCTGTGCACAGTTTCAACATGAAATTAGAGCAGATACAGCGGCTGAAATCACCAAAATTTACAATATTGTACATTTCATTGTAAATACAGTATTTACAATATTGTAAATCTATTGTAAGAATAGATTTACAATAGATATTGTAAATCTATTCTTCCAAGAAATGTCTGTCTACCATATTTAGTAACAAGCACCACAACCACAGCCATTTGGAAAGACAAAGCTTTTAAATGCAAAAATGCTACTCTACAGGCCACACAACCTGTAACTGTTATGTTATTCTGCCTTTCTTGAAGAAAGAGCCAAAGCACCATCAAAAATAATGATTAAACTTTTTAATGGAGATAAATTTCACTTTAAAAACCAGAATTGAAACTTTCAGGTGCAAGTTTGCTCTGATGTTGACTATATAACCCTATTATTCAACTTGCTGCCATGGTGACCACATAAGCTTTTAAATCCATAATTTATCATTATTACAATAAATCTTCCTCATTATGTCTCACAGCAGCCTTTCCAAAGACACCTGTTTTTTCCCCAAAGAATAACGTGACGAATGTCTAGAAATACACAGTGACAAATATATGGCTTAGAAAAGCAGAGGATAAATGCTAGCAAAATACTTGATTTTACTTTAAATGGAAGGGGGGAATGAAGAAATTGTTATTAATTCATAATCTATAGAAACCCAAGGGACAGGATACTTGTATGTAGCTATCAGTGCATCTTGTAAACAGTCATAGTTTTCTCTCCAAGGGCTACACATTAAATGTATTCAATCTACTGTCTGAATATTAATATAGACTTGAAAAAAGACAACAAAGGAATATTCCAATTTGATTTCCAAAGTGGATTGTTGGGCAAATAATCTGTTTGGGCAAACTGAAAATATGGTGGTCCGAAAAATCTATATATTACCTACCAACTTTAAATCTGCCCAATCTGTTCATGACACGCAAGGAGGCAGAATGCAACTAGCCTATTCAATGGTAACCAAAATGGAATCATATTATGATTCAGTATTATGTGTGAATAGCTGTTTGGTTATTTTATCAAGAATAAAGATAAAATTCATACTTCTGAATATTTCCTTCATTCCAGATCAACCTTATTCATAATTTCATTTTCAATGAACTCATTATTTTTAGTAAATCTGGACTGGGTGGTTAGAAATGTCCATTCTATGTCATAACTTCTTAAATATCGTTTTTAACGTAATGCCTCAAAGACTGAAAATATTAAGAAGCCAAGTTGGGCAAGCTGCAATTGTTATTTTTATATATGTACATGTATATATGTATGTGTGTATATTTATATTTTAGATTTTTATGAAGTGCCCATAAATCTGCTAAATGTGAAGGAGATTTGCCCTGTTTTCACAGCAGAACTCTGTCTTTACAGATTACATACCCATTAATTAATTTGGATTAAAGAAATTCTTGTGAATATTTGCTGAGCTAAACAAATTATCTTCAATTGAATCAGAAAATAAATGTGGCACTATTAGCATAACTGATGTACCATTGAATAAGGAGGTTACAGCACAAATCTACACTGACTTTTCTTGCAGTTAGCATTTAACAATAGGAATATTTAAAATAGAGACTAAGTCATGTTAAGAACTTTAGTAAATTCATGGTCAAAAGAGTTTTACTGAACGTATTTTTCTGTTGCTTTTTAATGAACCTGTGTTTCTTTTCAATTATTTGTACATGTTCAGCGAAGTAAGGATCTATGAACTGATATTTCATAACATTTAATATTATTAGTAGCAGTATTAGTACTCAATAGTCCTAGAGAAGCGGTATCTAACACACCCCTCAAAAACTACTCATGTAGGAGCCCCATAAGAAATTTGAACCTGAGCAAAATCTTCCTAATCTTCTGGTGACTGAGCCTCATCTGGATTTGATGTTTTATTCTTTGTTGAAGAACGCTGTAGGATTTCTGCTAGTGGCTTTTTTTCCCAAATGAGACTTGTTTGATTGAAATTGCTTCTAACTTCCTTGCCTGTCTTCTGGCTAATCCAAACACCACCTTCCTCAGCAGTTATTTGCTGCAACCGGGGAGGTTTTTTCTCCTGCACCGGCTCCTCAAATTTTATCCGCAGTCCTTCTGGGCATGAACTTTCTGGGCCATAATAGTATTCTCCTGGTGTTGGGATGCTCTTTGTACTGTCCTGAGATAGCTTCGTTTCTCTAGGCTGATTGCTAAGTGTCAATTCCTCTTCTTTTGACAGCTGATCATCATTTTTAGTTTCCTCTCCCTCCACAGATTGGGAGATCTCAAAGGAAGCCTGTTTATTTTCTATGTCCCCAGCAGAAGGTGGTACATGATCTTCAGCAACTGTATGTTTGTCGGTATCTCCTCCTTTTGGAGGTATTTTAGGATGTAGAATTTCTGCAAGGGGCTTTTTCTCCCAAATGAGACTTGTCTGGTTAAAATTGTTGCACAGTGGTTTGCCAGTTCTTCGGCTTACCAATGGTGGACTAAACTCACTATCTATTTCCTTTCCATGTTTTACTGACGCTGTATTGCTGCGAAGAGAGTACTGACCAACAGAAGGATGACTTTTTGCCTGGCTTGAAGTTTTATGACTGCTGTGATGGCACTCTTCTGACATTTTTTCCATGTCACTGCTGGAAATAATATGCTGATCATGCTGTTCTTCCGGGTGTTCATCATTTATTCCTTTAAAGATAGTTGAACTTTCTACTTCGCTATTTTGTTCATCAGTTTCTGAAATGTCCTTAATTTCTTCATTTGTTTTATTGCTTGCAGCATCCTCGGTATTTTCCATTCTTTTTTCTTTTCCTTTTTTTTGTTTGCTGAATTTATCTCTCCTTGTATGTTGTCTTCTGAAAACTATCGGTCAAGAATACTTGAGATATACTTGTCTTGTTATTTTATTCCCGTAAAAGTTCTTTCCTCCCCTTCTTCCCATCTGAAATCCATTTGTATGGATGTTGCATAATCACAGAATAATCCAGAGGGGAAATAGAAATATGGAAGATATACCAAAACACAGAATCCTAACTCTGCTGGAAAGAGCTTCCTAGGGTATTTTCACATGGTTACTGTTCTAGAATGTAGGGTTTTCTATGACATCATAGATTTTTTTTTCCTATTCAGTCTAATCATTTAATGTGTCAGTACATTCATATCTGGCAGTTTCCTTTTATGCTCATCTTTACATCTGAGAGCCTGGTTTGCATAGAATAATGTGAATATGCTTGCAGTGGATGGTTCTGTTTGTGGCATACTGGTCAAAATATGCCAAAAGAAAGTGCTGTGTTTATTGTAAGTAGGGAGTCTTCACGTGGCATAGCTATTTAATCTGATGTTTCTTTTGCTTACTAAGAAGCATTCAATGAAAGTCAAGGAAGGGAGGGAGAGAGGGCGGAAAGGAAGGAAGAAAGGAAGGAAGGAAGGGAGGAAGGAAGGAAGGAAGGAAGGAAGGAAGGAAGGAAGGAAGGAAGGAAGATAGGAAGGAAGATAGGAAGGAAGGAAGCCTCTGAAACTATTTCCTCCTTGGTAGTTTCCCAAATAAATTGGTTTTGTTCTATGTTTTCTTATATGGATTCAGGAACACTGACGTTAAAAAAAATGCACAAGTGGCCTGAATAACCTTTGTCATTCCTCTCTGTGGCTCTGAGAATATTTTATACCTTGATCTTGAGGTGATTTTTATTTCAAGAATGCCAACGTTCACCAGGCAAACAGCTTCTCCCAAGTGATATCTAATTTTGGAAGGCATCCACATTTTTCATGCAGAGGATGTATGCAGCCATTTGCACTCCACCCATTTACTTGTTTGTATGTGCTCTTCTGTGTGTTCCATTTTCTTCTCAAATGAGGGAGCAGGAATTTTGTTCCTATCTGGTAAATATAGAGGAGATTCCTTGTACCATTTCTAATATTGAACCATAATTTGAATAGAGCATTCTCCCTTTCAGGGCTCAGAATAATTGTCTCACCCCCCCCATAAAAACCCTTTTCCTTGGTTGGCAGGGGTGAGCTGCTGAGGGTTTTCAAGGGTTTAGGAGAACCTCTAGCTAAGATTCTGTGCAGTTTGGAGAATTTCCAAATCCCACTCCTAACTGGCCCCGCCCACCCCGCCCCTTCCAGGAGTCCCCACATGGCCTGTTTTGGATGCAGATAAGTGTAGGGCGCGCACGGAGGCTCAGTGAGGGTGAAAAACAGGCTTACTGGAAGTTTGGGAAGGCCAGAAACAGAGGGCCTTCGGAGGTTGGGGAGACTGTTTTCACCCTCCTGGAGGCTTGAGGAAAGCCTCCGGAGCCTAGGGAGGGCAGAATGCCCCCCCACACCATGGTGCAAGAGGCCAACTAGGCCATAGCTCCATGGCAACGCCCACCCAGCAACCGGACAGAGAACCCCTTGCTAAAATTTTTGAAGCCCACCCCTGTTGGTTGGGATAGATTGGCTGGTTTCTAATTGTTCTTTAAGAGTCTGAATGGGCCCAACTCTCTATTTTAAACTCAATAACTACATCAGCATAGATCAATAACTAGAAAAGCACACTTAAGGTGAGGGATTATTGTCAGTCATGCTGAAGTACCATAGGTGGAACCTGGTTTTTTAGGCCTGTTCTGTGCGATGTAACTGGCCACCAGGTAAGTGTTGTTTTTCTCTTTTGCTCATTGTATCAACTATATTTATTCTGGTGATAGAGCTAATGTGGTTACCATATTCTTCTTTGCCTTTGTACCCTGTCAATAGGGCCATGTGGCAAAACAATCAGGTCTTTATGAAACTGTTCTATTTGCTAGCAATCAGGGCGAGGAAAAATAATAAGGAAATGGACACCGTATTTTCAGACTAATATCTTGTTTTATTATTATCGCTGTTAATATGCTGAGAGCTGAAATTATCTATTATTAACCATTTCTCTGTTATCTTTCATTAGAAAACCTGTTAAATATGCAAAGAGGAAAGGCAGCTGGAAAATTCTGTGAACTCAAAGGACACACATGTTTTTCTTTTACTGAGTGGGCAAATATAATGAGACCTTTCTCTTTATTTTTAACTTAGCTTCTGTCTTTTTCTTCCTTGGACTAAAATATGACTCCAGCTAAAGCTTTTGGGGAATTGTTTTTTTATAGAGGGCTTAAGGCAAATTTTGGATTCAGATTCCACCCCCCCCCCAAAGCGAGACAGATGTGTTCTCTTTTACTGTCATTAGCTATATTAGAAAATAAACATTATTTAAAATAGCACAATGCTCTAGGCATACCCCAGTGCTGGCTCACTCATCTGCAAATGCAGAAAGATAGAATGACAAGTGATTTTGTGATTGCGGTTTATGCATTAATTGTGGTCAACATTCAAACAAGCTGAAAGTGTTTCAGAGAATGGCAATGTGAATGGTTAGACGACAGGAAACCATAGGGAATAAAGGATGTGGATATGGTTAGTTGAGAAAGAAAAAGACAGAGAATATGACAACAATCTTCAAATATCTGAAAAGGACAAGGCATCTATGTTATTCAGGACATAAGGCAGAGAAAAGGATTTAGATAAAAGATTTAGATCACAAGAAACAGATTTCAGCTGAATGTTAGAGAATTATTTTTGAAAAAAATAATAAGAGCAGGTTGATTTTGGAGCAATTCCTAGGAGCGATAGTGGATTCCTCTTTGCTGGATGTATCTAAGCAGAGACCAAGCAGCCATTTGCATTCCAGCACTAAACAGAGAGGGGGATAGTGGCTGATGAACTTCTGATTTTAAAATGGGGGGGGGGAATGTTTTGATGGTTTACAAATGTATGAAAAGGCCACAGACTTTTTCCATAGGTATCATAGGCTTCAAATAAAGATCTGAGCAGATAAAGGCAGTAGAGAGGAATTCTTTTAAAAAAACTGATGCTTCCAAAGAATCCAGAGCAAAATGACTGCAAGAGAGCCACTTCTCTAGAATGGCATTTGGTTAGAACCAAGTTCTGGGATTTCTGTAAAAAAGTAAAATGTACAGGAATTAATTTGCATGTAAGATCTAGGTATAATTAAACTTTTATTTTAAAAAAAACAGTAAAGCAATTTTACTGCTTTAAAATAAGTTCTTTATATTGGCTTGTAGATAATTCTCATATACTGCTTTAAACTTCCTCTTACCCCTAAGAGAGAAGCTCAGTTGAAACAAGGGATTGGCCTGCAATCAGCCCTTGCTTTCTCCATGGCCAAAAGGAAACTAAACTTTGGGCATTCCTGAGCCAAATCCACAACCGCTTATCTTTTCAGAATATCAAGCCTGGACCACCAGTCTGTCTATAACTAAATTTGTATCAAAATGCTGAGTTAGAATTTGTAAGGTTTTATTATTCATGATGGAGCAATCTACTACAGGTTATCAATTGCTCCTATTTGACACTTCTGCAAGCCGAAATATATATCTGAATTAACCACGAATTTAGCAAAATATGGAGAGGGGGGAAGAGAATAATTTTATTCAAACCTGTAGGAAGTTAGCACTCACTTCTCTCCTAGAAGAATGAAATATTTTAGGAAATATTAAAAAGGCAGAATATTATATTTCCCTGGATGAGAAATGGAGAAACATGTTTTAAAGACAAAGCACCTTCCTGCCTCCCCCCACCTTTGTCAATGGGCCATTAAGGCCTCAGCCAAGCTCACTCATTCCCCACACCTTTGTCAATGGACCATCATCTGCAACACAATAGGACCCATCTAGCAACAGAAACTCACCACATGGCACCTGGGAAGATTACATCAGCCAGCAAGGCTAGCTAAGACACCCACCCCCTGGGAATCTAAACCAATCAGGATACCCTTCCTGTGCCCAAGGAAGTTCAAAGCTCAGAGAGGGCATAAAACTCAGGGACTCCCAGCATCTCTGCCCTTTTTCTGCTCAGGAACTCAAACCATGTGATCCTGTCCACCATTAAACCATCTTTCCAAGCAGTTTCCATGTTTCCAGTGTTTTTCCCCATTTGGAGCTGAACCCAGAAGGATATTTCTTTCAACAAATCAATACTGGCTTTTAGGTTTCATATTGTTAGAAGAGTGAGAATTTGATTCAGACATTATTTTCTGCTTCAGTAAGTTTTGTGGAAGCAGCCAAGTGGGAACAATTGATTCATTGATCCAATCTAGCAACATCTCACAATTCTGAATTTTTCTAGTCATTGATTGCCTTAACTCTTATGCAAAATGGGATTAAATGAAAATATAAAACATGGGTGTTTAAAATGGTAGATATGAAAAGGTGCCTGCAGCATAATAATTGTTTTAAAAGCAACAGTTCAAAATGTTTGGAAATAGCAAAGTATTAATTTTATTTCTATATTTCCAAAATGAGGAGCCAAGAAATTTAGTACCCTAGAAGGCTGCATTTTGCCTGTGCAACTTTCCTATATTAGTTAGTTAACATAGTGATGCAGAATCTCTGAAAGAAATGAATTAACAGGGACATTTTATCATTTCAGAAACTGGACACTATAGGGAACTAAAGATTTTAAACAGAGGAAAGATTTGCAAGCTTGTAAAAATATTGCAAAGCATTATAATAATAATTCTGCTGGCACTAGAACTGAAAAGATAATGCTTTGTGGATTTGTTTATAGTTAAGAGATGGGGTATGCAATGAAAAGATAAATGTTTGTAATCATGCAGGAGGTGAAGAGTCACTAATTTTTTATACCTGTGATAAATGTTAGAAGTTACTTCTTTATATTTCTTTTTCTTTATTCTTGCTTTTTTTCTTGTACATTTTACTCTTTTCTGTTCTCTTTTTTAAATCTTATTGTATTAGATTATATTTGTATAATTAGAATTTGTAATTAAATTGATAAACATTAAAAAAAAGGTAAGTTTTCAGTGGTGGCTTTCTGTATCCTTCACAGCACGTGGCAATATGTAAGCTAACCATGGTTAACCTTGAAAGGGCTAAGCAGAATTTGACTTGGTTAGTATTAAAGAGTTTGACTCGATTAGAGACTAATCCATAGCTGTAGGCTAGACTGGTGAATTAAAAACAAAAATGTCCCAGAAGGCATTGGCAAACCACTTCCATATTATTGCTAAGTAAATTATTGAGAGTTGAGATCAGTTTAAAAGACTTCAATTGTTTATTCTTCAAAAATAATTCCCAGGTTTGTAGAATTTTTCCTGTTTAGGTGGTTTCTTGGGTAACTGGAGAGAATTTGTTCAACTTTTGAGTATCCAAAAGCTGGCAGGGGGCTGGGGATTAATCTTTTTTTTTTTTAAAGGAGAAAAATATAAATATATTTAAAGAAACAGAGATTAAACTAAACTGGTTTGAGAACATTCAATTCTTCTGCAGGCTAATTAGCAAGAAAAAACAGGCAGTCTATTTTTTAAGAGTATAATGATGATAATTATGGGCTTAAAATTTTGCTTAGCTTATTCAAATAATTTTCAATTGTGTGTTGGCATGTTAGACTATGCCTGGGGAAAGCTGGTTTCAATCTAACCGATTTCACAGAAAATAATAATAAGAGATACATTTGAATTGCTTTAAGTTCCTTTGAAAAAATAAAGTGGGGATATACATTTTTAATAGAGAAAAATGCATTATTTCATTGATCATTATGACCAATGTGCAAACAAATTAAATACTATAATTTGACAAGGGAGATGTGTAATAAAATAATATTTTAAAAAATTATTCAAGGCTCTGGCAAGAAGCCTGGTGAGGAACCAATAGTGTATAATAATAAAATAAGAAACACTGAGCTACAAACACTGAGCTGCAAAGACAAACAGAATCCACAACCGCCCAGAAGCACAAAGGAAATGGGGGGGGGGGGGGGGGAAGGCATATAATAAATCTACCTAAATGGCAGAAATCATAAAGACAGTTGGAAAAGGCTGAATAGTTTGAGCTACATTGTATCATCAGATTTAAATCACTGAGTCAAACATAGGAAAAGGATTATTCCAGGGCTGTCAAAATCGCGGCCTGTGGGCTGGATGCACCACGCATTGGCCACACCCATGCCCAGTTTAGCGAAGGGGGGGAAAGTCCCAATATGTCACATGACGACACCATGACAACATGAGTTTGACACCCCTGGGTTATTCTAATGCAGAAGCTGCATTTTGCTAAGCAAAATCTATTAGAGTCAGCACCAAGTTCTCATTCAATATATATGTTTTCTTCAAGAATCCCACATCCATGCAACCCTACAGATTACAACCAATTAGGTTGCCATTCAAGGAGGATAACCAGCATGCTGGCCCGGTGGGATTGTGGCTGGCCCGTTATGTTCCTCTGGACCATTTCCATGTTCATTACCATAGAAATGGATAGAGACTCATTTAACTGCCCGAATAGATATTCTTTGAGACCCTGGAATTCAAAATGCATGATAAACATTTCTAGGCAGAGTTCAATTGGTCACTCCTGATCATTAGAAATTTGTTCCCTTCTCAGCCCTTTCCTTGGTTTCTCCTTCTCTTCCTCCTCCTCTCCCTTCCCCTTCTTCTTCTCCTTCTTAAAAAAATCAATGAAGGCAGACAAATTTTGGGAAGAACGTAATATAAATTAGTGTTAAAAATTAAATAAATAAACCCTTTAAATCAAACTCAATACCTGATACCTATAGCTCCAAGTAACTTTTTATAATAATACATCCTAAAAAAATACTTTTCTTCCTGGGGAAATGTTCAAGCAATTGTTGCATACACACACAGAGACATCTCCTCTGGATAATCTTTGTTTTGTCCACTGAAATTGGCTGTGAATTTCAAAAGCTTGATGTACAAGCTAATCTTCTGTGTCTTGTTGCACAAAACCTCTCCCATTACAGATTTAGTTTATTTGGTTAGATTCCGAGTATATAATTTAGAAGGAATAATTTGTTATGATCCAGAGATGATCAAGGACCCCAGAAAGCCTCATAGAAATTATGGTTAATGTTACATACATCAGATTTAACTCTGAGAGATGCCTCCTGCCCGTTGTGTTAGTAGTGTCCCTGTCCATATTTTTTCCTGGATTGTTTGCTCACCACAAACTAAAGCGAATCCTTACAATAAAAATCATATTATTCTGGATAGGCTTACTCAGTAAACCTTTCTTGATTAAAGCCTCAGTTCAAACAGCTAAGGTTACTTTGCCAACTTATTAAAACTCATAGTCTTCATGTTATTTTTCACATAAATCAATTAATTTCATGCATGTTTATAAAGCAAGAAGCAAAGACAATTTAATTGGATGTTCCCTTTGTTTAGTCATCATATCTCATTTATATGCTGTACCAGGATATTAAAAACAGATGTGTTGCTGACAAGAATCTCACTTCATGGTCCAGGAAATAATAAAAAAATACCCATTAAGGAATATCCACTGTTGCACAACTCCTTTAAAATATAATAAGAAAGGAATTAAAACTTTTGATTAACAGAAACAAAATAGATTTGAACACAAAGAATTTTAGATCTGTCATACTTATGGAAAGAACAGAGTTCAAAAAACACCTATTCATGTTTATTTAAAATGAGAATTATATGCTTGAGTTGTCCTCAAGTTGCTTGAAAGGCAAGATACTGGAAACTGTGCTTTAAGGCATATAATGTGAATGCCTTGCTAAAGATACGTTTGTGATGCATAGAGGCGAAACTACCTGGGAATCCAATATATTCCATGAGTAATTGCATGGTAGAAGATACGAAAAAAAAGACATAAATCTAGTAAGCATGGTCTGATAATTTGCTTATCATTTAAACCATATTACATAGTTTGATTCCATGTATGTTTACATAGAAGTGAACACTATATTGTAAATTGCTATAGAACACTGAATTGGGATGATCCACATTTTAAGAATTTCAGCACTGGACTCACACCAGTATAGTATACCTTGGCAACTTTAAGATGTGTGGATTTCAACTTCTGGGGAAAATTACATGCATGAAATTCAATTTCTGAATTCTGAGGATTGAAGTCTACACATCTTAAATTTACTTTAAAAACCACCAATATAGTAATTTGTTAGTCATAGGAACCATCCACATTCAGATTCCTCAACAGCCTGATGCTCCATCAGGGAAATGTTGAATGAAAGATTGAACTAGGACATGTTTTAAAAACATTTTAATTAACATATTTAATCAACAATATGGTGCAGTCCTAGGTTCCAGATTGTAATGAAATATCCAGGAAAGATGGGACAGGGAAAACCAGGACTTCATTCATGGAAAATCTGAAAGGAGAGTCGGGTTCTAACAGATGCCTAGAAGATGCATCAGTGGGCACTTTACAAAGTTCAGGGAGGAGGAGGGTTTACAGGTCTGTCTGTGCCTAACCACAAGATCAGGGGTGAAATCCAGCAGGTTCTGACAGGTTCTGGAGAACCGGTAGCGGAAATATTGAGTAGTTCGGAGAACCGGCAAAGACCACCTCTGGCTGGCCCCAGAGTGGGGTGGGAATGGAGATTTTGCAATATCCTTCCCCCAGGAGTGGGGAGGGAATCGAGATTTTGCAGTATGCTTCCCCTGCCACGCCCACCAAGCCACACCCACCAAGCCACACCACGCCCACCAAGCCACACCCACAGAACCGGTAGTAAAAAAATGTGGATTTCACCACTGCACAAGGTGACATCTACTTACAACACAAAGAAAACATACTTTTTCTGATTACCTTAGAATGCTACCAAGTTTGTAACAGCAAAGGCAAAGCATCAACTATTCTTGTTGGTGGTCTTTGACAAAAGCAATGGCTTGAAGTTGATTCAAGAGTTAATTGGTAAGTCATGCAACTGCTTCGGGTGTAGAGCGTCACAGAAATGGCTTTAGAGAAACTACACTGTTTCTCTCTACACAATCACCAATCAGCTACAACAGACACAAAGAAAACATTAAGAAGAAACTCAGTGTCAGCATTCCAAGTAACACACCCATTGAAAGCAGAACTCCGAGGCAGGTAGATTCTTCAAAGAACATGTTTATTGGATACATCATATTGGCACAGCCAGTGAAAACCAACTCTAAACCTGGGCTATCTACTTCCTCCCCTCCCTTCCCTCTCTCAGGCTTCGTGGCAACTATGAGGCAGCACAAGTTGGCTTCAGCCAGGTTTGCTTCAGAGTTGACACTCAGAGTTGCATATACCTGCCCTATATGATATTGGTTCCATAGTCTGGTTCTCACCTAACACTCAGAAGTTGATTTGGGATGTACACAGCATCCTCCACTGAAATGACCCTGTTGGATTTATGGGGAGCATTAACTATGGTCCCTTCTTTGCACTGTTTTTTCTAGACAGCCTCAAAGAAGCAGCTTTTACAGTTACCTTCATCCTGCTCTTTTTCTTTCTCAAGCACACATTCCTGATGTTTTATTCATGTAACGATGCCAGGATGCTTTTAAAAATATGTATTTTGCTTCTCTATTGTCATTGGTTTGTCAATTTTCATTTGTGCTAATGTCATCTCTCAGTAACACTGATCCCCCCAACATCCCTCATTTGGCTTGGTTTTGGCAAGGCTAGCCAATTTATCTAATGACATCAGACATGTCTGATTTATCAGACATGTTACTTAAAAGAAATTACGTGCCTCCTCAGAACAAATACCTTATTCAAAACATCTACTGCACCCCATATCACTTCAGGCAATGGTAAGAGATCACAAGAGCTAGTGCCAAAATCAGTTTTTTGGGAAGAAATGGCAAACTGAAGATGGTGCTGCTAAAAGGAAAATTGACAAGTCTAGCAAAATGAAAAGCTGGCAAATAGTTCTTCGTAATTCCTCTCTGGACAAGAAGAGAACTTGAGATTCCCCACAAGTGCTCCATATAGTTGCTTCTCGCAAGAAGACCACAAGGCAATAATCTCTGGTGGGTTTAAAGCAGGGGTGAAATCCAGCTGGTTCTGACAGGTTCTGGAGAACCGGTAGTGGAAATTTTGAGCAATTTGGAGAACCGGTAGTGGAAATTTTGAGTAGTTCAGAGAACCAGCAAATACCACCTCTGGC
The DNA here is from genome assembly GCA_022577455.1 of Arizona elegans. Taxonomy (NCBI): domain Eukaryota; kingdom Metazoa; phylum Chordata; class Lepidosauria; order Squamata; family Colubridae; genus Arizona; species Arizona elegans. The sequence continues at coordinate 25,793,499 of JAKOOJ010000001.1, read as the reverse complement.
TGGCCCCAAAGTGGTGTGGGAATGGAGATTTTGCAATATCCTTCCCCCAGGAATGGAGAGGGAATGGGGTTTTTGCAGTATCCTTCCCTGCCACGCCCACCAAGCCACGTCCATCAAGCCACACCATGCCCACCAAGACACACCTACAGAATCGATAGTAAAAAAAATTGGATTTCACCACTGGTTTAAAGCTCTGGGAGATACCAATAGCACTTAGACTTATATACCACTTCACAGTGCTTTACAGCCCTCTCTAAGTGGTTTACAGAGTCAACATATTGCCCCCAACAATATGCTGCCAATATTTGAGGACCTTTACCTGGGTCCTCAGATAAAGAAAAGTCATTCTTGCCTAAGCCACAGTTAGTGCCTTCAAAAGTATAAAGGGTTTACATCCTTCTTTTTGTGATCACTTTTGGAAATTGTTTATTAATTGCTTTTTAGCTTTTAGAAATCTTTAGATCACGGGTATCAAACCTGCGGCATCATGTTGCCATCACGTGACATACTGCGATATTTTTTCCCTTCATGGAGCTATGAAGCTGGGGTGAGCATGGCCTGTGCATGATGCATCCAATCTGTGGGCTGCCAGTTTGACACCCCTGCTTTAGATCAACAGGTTTTACAGCAATAATTGAGCTTCCTTCAATCTTTAGCAAAAATTAAATTCAAGTTTAATCAATTTGTACAGGTTGTTCCTTAGGAACTTAGTTATTATATCAAAATCTATGAAAAAATACTTCAGACAATTGTCAGTCAATTCACCTTTGGGGACAGTATTCTGATGAAGAAGAATTAGATATCATTTTATTGTTCTATTCTTTTCATATCCAAATAATGAATTGCATTAAACTGTTTCTGTTTTTACTGTAAAAGCTAGTCAAAGATTGTAATAAACATATTTGATTTGAAGGGATATTCAAACAACAAACCAAAACAATAATCTGGATAATTTCCCTATATTGGATTTACAAAAGAAGTTTGTAAATAAATTCTTTACAAAAGAAATTCTTCAAGTTTGTTAAAACTTGAAGAATTTTATGAAAAGGGATAAAGAAAAAAAATGAAAAGAAATCAAGTTCTTTTACTTACCTTCTTTGAAGAGCCTAAAGATCAAGATTATTAAAAGTACAAATTTAAAGTTGGTTTATTTGATCAAGATTAAAATGGATTTATTGTTCTCTCTGATAATCCTTAGTGGACTTTTGCTGATCAGGACTGAAATGGTGAGATTCTAAGGATCTGTTTATAGATAAGAGATGAGATATGGGAAGAAGAGATCATTTATTGATTTTAAGAGAAGGCGATAAGTTACTAAAATTGTTTATATGAGTTGTCATTTATTTATATATTTCTTTTCCTTTTCTTTTTGAATAACCATGAAAACTGACTTGCATCATAACTCCTTTTAGCAATGTTTAGCTAAGATGTCTGCATGTTCAGTCATTTTGCCTCCACTGATATTTACAAATGAGGCTACAAATTGCACACATTTGCATTGTAAACGAGACATCCATTTCCCTTGGTCAAGTCTATGTGAAATGTGACCGTCAACAGTTTGCAATCACAATAGTTATCATTAGACAGACTGTTTAAAATATTTCTCATCCATTAGCACAGTAATCAAAACAGTTGGTAAATTAGATAAATAGTAGAATCACCATCCTCCTTGGAAACAAAACAAACAAAATCTGAGCTATACCCTTTTGCTACTTTGTTATACCACAAAAAACAGTGACTATGGCTGTTTTATGGTCAAGGGATGTAAGCGCTTGCAGGTACCTCCTTTTAACATTTCAAAAACTGTAGCAATCTTTTAAAAGTAGGCCTAGGGTGGAAGTGTTTTTCTATATATTGGCTGTTTAATGGTGCTAATATAGTGGTAGCTGAAAGAAGCATCCCATTTATAAGGCCTCCAAAGAAAATGCATCCAATTAATTAGACTCAGAGGAGGATGGAAGGGTTTCAGAATGGATAAGTGTATTATTAGATTCTGCTTCATCCTCCCACTGGAATACATCTTTATAACACAGGCAGAGAAGGTGCCTAGCTACAATGGGGGAAAAAATAAGAGAGTTCCAAGGTAGTGTGTCATGTTCTTCTCTTCTGCATAATCTTCTGAATTTTCCAATCTTTCTACTTTCACTTAATCTTCGTCAGGTACTCAATTAGGATCATACACAGAAGGAGAGTTGGATGCATGATTATCAAGTTACATCACTGTCCTGTCCAATACTACAATTTCATTTCTTCATTCTTAACTCCCTAAACTTGGTCTTCAATGCTGCCAAATTGCCTTGTTCTGTACTTCAAATGAATTTTTCTATGTTAAGTAAAGTGCTGCTAAATTTTCATTCCTCGAGAGATGACTTCACCTTGCATGCTAAAGCACATATTTATTTGGTTTTGCCAAATGCATATCAATTATTTCATATTTTTGCATTATTAGATACCTTGGGAATTCTAACTGAAAAGTGGAATATAAATACTTTACATAACAAATTCATACCCTAATAAGATATAAAGTGAGTACAGATTAAGACTGATTTTCAGGATTTCTTCTGGTGCTTTATTTATGAAGTTGGATAATTATGCAGGATTTTTACCAACAAGATGAGGCTATCGTTGCTAGTGCAAACAAACCTGGGGAAATATATGCTAATAGAATTGATCTGGAGTTGGCTTTCTTATATCCAGCTGGATAAAATACATTGAGTACAATCCTATGACTGCAAAGGTCTCCCCTGACTTTCCAACCACTCCAGTGAGTGTGGCATACAAACATTTATTCAAAGATAGTTGGGTCCCAGCTTCATTAGAAAGAGGACAAAGGAAGGTGTGGACTTTTGTAGAAAGCATAGATTGTGAGCCAGAAAGTCCTTGGGCTCTGATTCACTTGCAGCTGTTGGGAAACAGCAGACACGTTCTTGTCCCTATGTTCCATGTAAATGAGCAAAAAATGAAAGCAGTTGCTAAAGAGGTGGGAAGCTGAAATACTTGAGTGCATGTTCTTTGCTGGGAGTGGGATACCTGCAGATTTTGCTTGGTTGCTATCTTGCAATTTCTCTATTTACAGGTTACACTGCAGCATGAGGGGGAGAAGGAGGCATCTTCTTTTTTTGGCTTGGGGGCTTTGTCCTTTCTGAGGCTGATGGGAGGGAGAAGATGGATTTTGCATAGGTCATATCTGGAAGGAAGGAAGATGGAGACAGTCTCTTAGCCTCCATTTTGATCCTTTAATTAATTTTTCCATCAAGGAAGTTCCATCCTTTTCTTAAATGTCTCATATGCAACATGTGTAAAAACAGTCTATGACAACTTGCCAGAGCCATCTCACCATGGCCAACTCGCCACAGCCAACTGACCACAGGACAATTCACCATGGCCAACTCGCCACTGACCAAGAGTTACACTAATATTGAAGAAATAGTAGAATAGAATCATTAAAGAAAGGATGCCAAAGGAGGGACAAAATGAAATTTGAATGACAAAACTAAAATATTCTGTCAGGGTATGTAGATTTAACAGCTGTAAGATAATGGAAGGTTGTAAGCGGAAGCAACTGAAAGTTGATGCAATGGGAATGAGGCAGCAGGGTTACTGCCATTTTAAGAAGCTGGGTAGAAGCTGCCTATATAAGGGAAGCCATTAGAGGGCTTCTCTTCTTCTCCTCATGTTCTCTCTCGTCATGTCAGTAGCTGTATGATAAGGTATTTACCACATATAAGTCTGTATATATTTAGCTGTAGATAAAATCACTGTTAATTATCTAAAGGCTCTGTGTGCTGTGTTTTGCTCCTGGGTTTATTTCATAATACTAGTCACGTTGCCTAAACTCTGACATATTCTTTAAACTATTTTAAATAATTAAATTGAATTGTTGATTGTCCCGCAGTGAGTTGTCCTGTGGCAGGTTGGCCATGGCAAGTTGCCCTGCGGTGAGTTGGCCATGATGAATTAGCCGTGGTGAGCTGGCTGTGGAAAGTTGTCCCATTCCAATCTAAAAAAGATTGCCACCATCTTGACCGTTTTATCCATACACCTTTGCAGATTCCTATCTGCATGACCTTTCAACTCTTCCCTACCCTGATATATAGCAACATTTGTCTCTTGTTTGTTTATTGACCACTCTTTCTCCTGTTTCTTTCCAGATCCAGATATCTGTAGTACAGGTAAGGTTGGAACAAGAGGACTGGAGAAAAATAATGGAATATATCTTGTCCTTAGGCCCTGAGGGATGGAAACATGTGAGGCAATTCCCTTAGCAGTATTAATATTTCTGCCTTTAAAACCGAGGTAGGAAACATTATGACTCTCCAGATATTGGTGGATCCCAGTTTCCATCTGCAATTATGGTTGTAAGCTGCCCAGAGCTACCCTATGGTAAGATGGATGGCCAATACATTTTATAAATAAATAAATAGCCAATATGTATATGGGGATTATGGAGTTAAAGGCTAATAAAATCTGGCATGGCAGTCTAAAAACTTTCTGTTCACCATTCTTTCTACTCATGATTGTGGTCCTTAGAAAAATGAAATCTAGCTAAGTGGGCTTTATGCTCTTTGAGCCTGATGGTTTGCTTGCAGGTATTTTGTTATCAGGTTCAGTAATATCTTCAGTCTAGAAGGGAGTGCGGTTTGCGCCCTGTTTTACATACAGTATCTTGCCCTGTCAGTGTGGTGGGAATGTTATTTTCTTCCATATTCTCTATGGAATATAGTCTATATGCTGTTCTATTTGGCCAACACGAATTGGGCTTCATTTTGGCCAAAGAATAAATCATGTCCTTAAGCTATGGTTAAGAATAAACGTTTGCTCACATTGTGCCATCAGGTTGGAGAGTGGCGTGCAAACTTCATCACAAAAGCTACAAGACCTTTTCCTATCAAACAAACACACCTTCATTCATCCAAACATATCCTCTAAACCACTTTGATAAATTAAATTGTAGAGCATCTGGCATTTTTAATACTGATTTTATCATGCATCAAAGATATAAAACCTCTCATGGTCCTTTTTTTATTTGTTTATTTAACAAAGGGATATAAATATTCTTCCTCATCCTTGGTTGGATTAAAGATAACAGTCTCATTAGATTGACTGCTGAATGTTATTTCTTCTGAGCATGGATATCATGTACCTTCAGTAGCTTCCTTAACCATTACATCAACACTTACTGTAATTAAAGTGAACTGAGGGCCCCTCTTACAAGGACAAACAAGGTTACTGCTCACCATAATTTAACAGCATTGCTCTATTTTGGGCACAATTTCAAATGGTAAGATTTATGGCAGGGACTGCTGTACTTAGCTGCTCATTCCAATCTGCCTGCAAGTTTTCTCCTAGGCTATTTTCTTCAAGAATACAAGGCACACATTTCAGGACACATTGCCAAAAGATCAATGAAGTGGGCTCAATTTGTGATTTGACAAACTTATTCTACAGTACTGCATATGAAAAGGACAGTTTTTCAGTGGAGGTACATCACATGGGTGACAGACCTCTAGTTCCATTATTATTGCAAATGCTTTTGTAGGGTGGTGACCAAGATTGAGATCATCAATATGTGAAGGAAAAAAAGCCCTCCAAGTTTATATGATAGCAATCAATAAAGTAGTTTAAATGTGCTTAAAACAGGGATGAAATGTAAAATCTGTTACTACCGGTTTTGTGGGCATGGCTTGGTGGTGGGGGTAATGTGACTTGGTGGGCGTGGCCAACTTTTTTTTTTTTAAACTTTTCAAAGCATTTTTTCTAATGCTTTGAAAAGCCTCTCTGCCGATCAGGGAACTCAGCTGGGATCGTCAGAGACTTTTCAAAGCAATTTTTTTACCACCTCTTCGGCCAAGAGGTTGCAGAAAAAAATGCTTTGAAAAGCCTCTGATGATCCCAGCTGAGCTGCGTGATCATCAGAGGCTTTTTTTTTTTTACTTTTAAAAGCATTTTTTCATCAGAAGAGGTTGTAGAAAAAATGCTTTTAAAAATAAAAAAAAAGCCTCTGATGATCGTGCGGCTCAGCTGAGCATGGTGGTGGTGGGGGGCACAGGGATTTTTGCTACCGGTTCTCCGAACCACCCGCCGCCATCGCTACCAGTTGGGCGATCCGGTCCGAACCGGGAGCATTTGACCCCTGGCTTAAAACATCTGTTTATAAAGACTATAGCTGTAAGAGCATATGTCTTCCCCAAACTTACAATTCAAGAAGAAGAAGAAGAAGAAGAAGAAGAAGAAGAAGAAGAAGGAGAAGGAGAAGGAGAAGGAGAAGGAGAAGGAGAAGGAGAAGGAGAAGGAGAAGGAGAAGGAGAAGGAGAAGGAGAAGGAGAAGGAGAAGAAGAAGAAGAAGAAGTTGTTTTGCTATAGCCACTATTTATTAGTCGCATTTTTATGCTGCCCAACTCCCGAGGGACTCTGGGCGGCTAACAACAAAAAATAAAACAATGCGAACAATATCCTATACAAAAGTTTTAAAAAACATTAAAACCTATACATTCCAATTTGTGGCTGGGTCTCACAAGATCACCAAAGCAAGATCAATGGCCCCAGGCCTGCCGGCCGCTACACTGTGAGAGACTGAGAATTGGAATGCCAAGATATGTAACTCTCACATATCTGTAAGAGCTGACATAGAGTAAACCAACAGAATTACTTTCTCATAGCGGATTACATTATGGTGATATGTGCACTATTGGAAGACCTGAAGGACCAGATTGGGGATAGATTTTCCTACAGAGAATCTTTGTAATTGCTAAGAGTTGATGTGAGCTTGATAGCATATACCGTATGCTTCAGATTATAAGACGCACCTGACTATAAGACACACCTAAATTTAGAAGAGGAAATCAACAAAAAAAAGTTTTTGGCCTCTACGCGCCTCATTTTTGGGCTTTTTTCGGTCCTTTTCCAGCCTTTTTTGCCTCATTTTCAAGGCTTTTTTTGGGCCTGTTTTTGAGGCTTTTTTCAGCCCATTTTGAGGCCTTTTTCAGCCCATTTTTGAGGCTTTTTTGGCCCATTTTCAAGGATTTTTTCAGCCTGTTTTTTTTTTTTTTTTGGCTTTTTTCGGCCATTTTCAGGGCTTTTTTCAGGCCGTTTTTTCCTAAACAATTGGCAAACACAAATCTGGTACTTGCATTAATACTTGTTAGTGTGGCAAGTTGCAACCAGGCATGGCTTGCTAATGTTCAACTCTATCAGTCTTTTTAGCATTTCGTAGTGTTTGGAACAAGAACAAAAATCAAACTCAACTCCAGTTTGGGCCACATATTAAAGTGGTGCAGCGCTTCAGATTTAAAGGTGTAAAGATGTAACATTTCACTTAGTAATAGTAATAACTGACCCTTTATTCAGCTATGGTTTAGTTGCATTTTTCTTTGACAGCCTCCTAATGCTGGTAACAATTGTTAATTAAGTAAAGCCTAAAGTTTGTAAACAATTCTATTCTGACCAGTGGAAATACATTCAAACCTCTAGAGTGCTTGATATCACTTTGATAGATTTATAAGAACTGAAATTTTCTTTCATTATTAGTTGGAGAAATATAACATTGTATGAGAGGCACCATAGCCTGATTTTCATTCACTTACAGACCCCTCAAGTAATTGACATGATCTCATTCTCATAATTTTTAAGTAAGCAGATATGAAGATAAAAGATATGGAATCCTAGGAGATAGTTCTTGCACATAAATGAAGTCTGAAAATTTTCTCTCAGTACGTGTGTGTGTGCATAAGTTTTTATGTAACATAATTAAAAACTGGGGTTTGGATATGTAATAAGACCAAATGTGTAGCTTTCTTCATATAAAACATATGTACCCCTCTGAGTTATTGTCCTTTCCAACAGCAATCCCTGATGATTTTTAATATCATCTGAAATATGAACAAAAGTCTGCAATTTTATAATAAAATAATATTTATGTTAACCACCCTGGCTTTCCTATATAATACTTCATTTTTTTAAAATCAAATTCATATTTTAAATAAGTAAGCTACCTTAATTTACTAGCCCATTGACTAGCTCTTGATTGAATTGTAAGGAACACTTATTTTAATTAAAAATCTCAGGTTTTGTTTGCTTACAGAACAATACAGCATGACAGCTGTTGCAACAACATCAGATTTCACATACCTGAATTTCCAACAGTACTGTGCAAAGATAAGCACATTAAATACTGTATATGTGGGAACAAGATATCCGAGCCATGATTGTTTGAACAACAGATTACTTTTCAGGTTAGTTAAAATGAACTCCTACTTAATAAAATGAACATAATAGTAATAGTAGTAAATCACCATAGCCAGTTGGAAGAATACTGTAATTGGTTTATTTAAGCATTGTTAAAGATTGTTCAGTTGGGTGATTTAACAAAACTCCCAGGTTTTATACATGTTTGATACATATTTTTATACATGACTTGAATAAGGGATTTATCACATTTATGGACAAGACAGGACAGGGAGCAGCAAGAGGACAATTTCAAGACTGAAAATGCACTTAAAATTTGGACATTGGGTAGAAAATAAAAGATGAATTTCATCTGGGACAAAATCAGAATACTGATTATTATTTTTATTATTGCTTGATTGTTTTTTTTTAATCGGATTCTCATTATTGTTTTATTTGTTTTTTTATATAACGTAAAAATTCAATTTCAATCAAATAGTGTGTTGTCTGGGTACAATTATTTTTAGGCAATTATAATCAAGATATTTACAATAATATTCATCACAATAATATTAATACTATAATAACAATATTTAACTTATTTACTTTAACAAGTCTCCTTTATAACATTTATCCTTTTTATATCCCCATACTTCTAACTTCTGTTTTTATTATCCAACCATTGGTAAAATAGGTCCCATATCAAGAAATATTCAGTTTCTTCTTTTTCCTTAATTGTAAGCGTTAATTTATCCACCTCTGCACATTCTAACATTTTTTAGCTTTTGGGTATGTCCACCACAAATTATAATAGGAACCAGGTATCTGGTTGCACTTTCAACATTTAGTGGATCTATGTTTAAACATTTTTGCCAGTCTTGTTGGTGCAAAATGCCATCTATAAAACACTTTATACAAATTTTCTTTATATGCAGTTGACATAGCTAATTTGACATTTCTATCCCACAATTTCTGCCATTTATCCAGTTGTATTGCATATCCAAAATCTTCAGCCCAAACTATCATTGTCTCCTTTACCTGCTCACTTTCCAGTTTGATACTTAATAAGTAGCTATATATTCTCTTTATCGGTTTTTCATCCTTTCCTGTTAATATCTGGTCCAGTTCTGTTAATTCTTTATTAAAATCATACATTTTAGCATCTTTCTCATATCAAGATTGTATCTGCATTTGTGGTCACTATGCTATGTCCATCCCTTGACTACTAAGTTCTTGCTTAATTTTTAGTTCCCTCTTTTCATTCAGAATATCTTTTATCTTACAATTTTTCTATGTTAATAACATTAGGATGTAGTCATGCTTCATTGTGGAAAGCCAGACTGATACTTCCAAATAATGTTGTTCTTTAATTTTAACCCATGCTGATAACAATGCGTTTCTAATATAGTGTCTTTGAAAATAGCTATGTATCTTATTCTTCCCATACCATAAAAAAAAGTGTGCCAACCTAATTGAAGGCGGTGTCCTTCTAAGGTTAATAGTCTTTTGTGCCTCAAATTAATCCATTCTTTAACCCATGTAAGTACTGTATTGTTGCTTGATTTTTAAGGGGGGGGGGAGGGAGACAGTGCACATAATGGTTGAAAAGAAATCAAGAATAACCCAATAAGCATACTTGTCTGAACTATTCTTCAGCAAGATGCTGCTCCAATAGATATTTTCCATGTTCTGTTGTCTTTCTTATTTTGTGGCTCTAATGGCAGAATTGTGCAGAATTAAAGTTTGGGATCTACTTTGCTAAGTGATTGATATTATTGCATTATCTAAGTAATGATAAACTAAATTAAACCTGGGCAATAATGATGCTTCAATTGAATGTTCTTTGAGGAGGAACTTTATGGGGTTCAGAAGAAGCAATTATACAAGAAACAAGAGCCCAAATTAGTTTCAGACCACTGCTTCCTGAACCAGTCAAGATAAAATGCCAATTGGATTAGTAATTACATTTGAACTGATTATTTCTATAAATGACTGGCACAATTAGTACCACAACGATCAAAAGCTCCCATATATTTAGATGAGAAGGCGCCTCCTTCACAGTTTGGGAAGACAGGTCTCCCACCCCTGGGTCAACCCTTCACCACGCCAAAATGTCGTCCTAAAAAGTATCAAGCACAAGATCCTAAAGATGCTTCAGATGACCTCCTGTCTTCCCTGACGTGTTTCCCAGAGTGATGGGCTGAGCTTTCATCTCAGATCTTATCCAGCACCAGAGATGATCCGCACGGGAAGAAACACCTGCGCGCTTTTTACAACGCAGAAAGATTGCAGTCATCGAACTTGCTGTTGGTTGCCTCTTTCTTCTAGATGCGAGTCGCTGCTAGCTGCCAGGCCTTGTCCTTTGCTTAGTGAGGTGATCAGGCGAAGGGACAGCTTCACCTCACCCTGGCTCTGCAATCCCCCGCAGAGGAGCGATTGGACGGGGCCTTCCTGGGAGGGGGAGTGAGCTTCCTCCTGACGCCGTTTCCGGAGGAGAGGGGGCCGAATATATAAGCCAGGTTGCTGCTGCAGTGTTCGGTCGGGGATTGTCGGCAACCGCTTTGGAGAAGGCAGAGGATCTTGGGACAGGCAAGAAGGACAGTGGATAATCTATTTCGCGACTTCGGCGCACGCTCAAGGTCAGCGCCTCTCGCTTCTGACAAGCCAGGGCCCCACGCCCATCTTTTTGCCCCGCCGACCAAGCCGAGAAGCGCAGCCGGACGGGCCCCACCCTTCATCCCGCAATCTCTACGGCCAGCAGAATGACTCGCGCGGCGTTTTTCGCAGCCTTCCTCCTCGTATCGCCAGGTAAGCTCAAGAGGTAGGTGGGAGAAGTTGCGCGGAGGCGCTGTCCTCTTTAGGCTGCCCTTTTCAGCACCAAGGACAGAGCCGCTGAGGCCATTGCCCCGAATAGCCGATGCGCTGGCCGGCGCGACGTGGTGCTGTTCGGCGCTTATTCGAACAAGAAGGCCTGCTTGATGATGATGATGATGATGATGATGATGATGATGATGATGAAGTCAGCGGTAGGAAATCTAGAGACTTCATTCAACTATTGCCAGTGAGGGCAGGATCATCATTGAATGTCAAGTTCCTTTTTACTCGTCCGAAAGGTGCTTTTTCAAGAGGCAACTTGGACTTTCTGGTTTTTCTTTGTAGACGTTTCGCTTCTCATCCAAGAAGCTTCAAAGCTTTTTGGATGAGAAGCGAAACGTCTACAAAGAAAAACCAGAAAGTCCAAGTTGCCTCTTGAAAAAGCACCTTTGGGACAACCATGACCTGGATGACAGAGGATCTCCATAGACATCCTTTTTACTCAAACTTTTTAATGTTCCAAAACAGCAAAGCACTGTTGGCAAAGAGTTTTATTTTAAAAACCAGAAGAAATTGCAATTCTAATCTTCCGTCTTATGAAACGTCCATTCTTCTCAGTTACTCCTCTGCTTGCGTCTTTGAATGCCATGTAGTGCAGTTACAAACAATGGTTCCATTCACTAGTCAGAATCCTCAACTGATTGCAGATTGAGTCCTCCATAAAATCATCAGCTCAGTTCACCCATTCTTTTTTTTAGTAGCAACTATTTTTAAATGCAAAAGGTGAGCAAATTTCTGATGCTTGTTTTATATACTATTGGTCTGGTTTACAGTCTCCTGTGTACCTTTCTACTGATTTTCTTCACACTCCTTCTGATTGGAACTGTCATAGAGAATGTGAAATATTAAAGTCATTCTTTCTTTTCTCTCTTTCTTAGTCATTTCACTTCCAGTAACAAATCCAACAACTCAAGATGATACCAAGGTGAGTTGAAAAAGGAGAAAAAAAAAGATTTGAAGCAGGAATATTGTTATATATTATTTCTATGTATGTACAAATCTATAAATGTATGATCTATCGCTTTTAAAACTTCTTGAAATAACAATGGGATTGCTAAGTCTTTTCACACATTAATTTTTCAAGTGTACATAGAAGTTTTATAGATCTATCTATGAAGAGTAACTCCAATAAATACTTTAAACTCCATGTATAATTGCAAGTGCATCCATGAAGAAATAAAGAATCTATGCAAATATACAGTTATAAAATCAGGGTTGTGCTATAGAGTGTCTGAAATGAAACTACAGATAAATGCTTTATTTGCTATATTTTTTTGGTCCTGTTAAGGTGCATGGCCAAATAATACAATGGGAAAATTTGTTTAGCTTTCAGGAACAGTTATAGATGCTTTTCTTAAAAATATGAAAGTTTAATGGATTAGCTTTTCATATATATCCTGTGTAAGTTTGTTGTCAGCTAGACCTAACCTGTTGCTTTTAAAAAACTCAAGAGTTGCTGACAGCATATTGAAAATAGTCATTAAGTGGCACTAAATACAGAGGAGGCAATATAAATCAAAATGAAGAACCAAAGAAAAAATATACATATTTCTATTATTCAGGTGGCATAAAGGAACAGTAAACTCCCGATAGCTGAAAGCATACATAGTATATGCACAATGGTGATGAGGCATAATTACTGAATCTTAATTTAAAGAATTATTTGGATAAATGGTATGTTTGGATAAAAGGAAAAAGAGTTGCCTCTGACCTCAAGTTGGTACTAACATCTTTGGAATGTATTCATTCTTCATGTCAAGTTACCCATAACATTTCTTATTCATGCAGTTGAAGAAGGGGCACATATTAATATATCTTTGATTGAGAAAGCTGTGCATTATATGTGATACTCATACAGTATATAAGGCTTGTGTGCATTGAATGACATGGTGCCGACTGAGTGGAATGTTTTGTTTTTTGGTTTGGTATCTTTAAATAAGTATGAATTAGATGTCCCATTTCATGCTTTTAAACTTTCTGGACAGATGGGTTGGGTTCAGATATTGCACGAAACTATAATGTGATGGTTTGTTACAGCTTACCATGATTAACCCAGACACTGTATTTTGTGTAAACCATGTTTTATATCTTAACACAATGTGTGAACTCATCCACAGTGGTATACACATACTGTATAACATGTATACAATTAGAATCTGGAATATGTTTTTCCATTGTGTGGCAAATTGGATGAACAGTATTCTTTAATCATTTATGAGATTCAGATATAAATCATTTATGAGATTCAGATATAAATACATAGGATATTTCACATATGCATATCAGAGTGCATACGGACAAGTAAATCCACTCATGAAAATGAATCCATACATTTTTAAATATAGGTTGCCAATGCTTGATCTGAGCATTGGCTGATTTTTATTGAATGCACACAGGGGCAAGTTGATAAGCACATGGCTGGCTCTATGCATATTGTATTAGGAAAGCTCTTCCCAGGTTAACACCTTCCAGATAGGGCTAAAATTGGCCAAAAATCCTGAGACCTGTAGAGACTAGCAAAGCTCTCAATGCTGGGTCTGATATCTACTTCTGGCTTGTGTATGTGTGTTGCTTCCATAAACAAACCAGAGTTTACAGTCAGAATAGTCAATTATTTTATTTAATATGCTGGATTTTCAAAATTGCTGCCCTCTTCTAATTTTCCTAAACAGAAAATGTAGTTCTTTCCCCCATTTTTTATGTAATTAATGACAAGGGGTTTCTCAATTTTCCCGTGATGGAAATAAAACCAGGAAACATTTTCCAGCTTCTTTGCCGTATTAATTATCCTTAATCTCTACAAACATACTATAATTTCCAGTACTGTTAAAACTCTGCACTCTGCAATTCTGTCCCATTTCTGCCAGCTGGGAGCCTGAGGGGCTGTTTGGTTTAGAAGTCAGCATGTCCAACCAGCAGTTTTTGGAAGATTTCAAACATCTTGATTACTGTCTTACTTGGAAGCCCAAAATGTTACATTTTCCTTCATTAAGAGTAGATCAGTGCTTTCCATGGCACTGTATTATGCAGATTGCATAATAATTTGTTGTTATTGTGCCATTTTGAGTTTCCTAAAATGCCCATAAATTCCTCTCTCTATATATATATACAGTATATGCTTCAATATCCAATTGAATCTGTGCTGCATTTTCTTTTGTCTTAATGATGCCATCTGCAGCATAGCTATTGTCCATGGCTTGAATTCAAGTGTTGCACTATAAAAAGACATGCTGTGCTATAGAATTCAGTAATAGAAAATAGAAAAATACTAGAAAAAGCACATGACAACATACTGTTGCTAAAGATAAAAGAATATGGCACCTGAATAATATTTGTATAAAAGCTCACTATATGATATGACATATAATGTCAGATATACTGTATGCAGACTAGATATGAATGGGTTTAAGCAGGTTTTTGCTGGATTGTGGGCCAAATATAAGTGATCCTTTGCCTCATACAAGGAAAGCACTAGAAATAGATTGTTGCTAGTTGCACAATCTTGTATAGGTTCGGTCAAATGGAAATTATCTGAAAAAGCAAAAAATTGAGAGAGAAGAATAGCATAAGGTACACACAGAAAAAGAAAACTCTTGTTGCTGGTAGAAAAATGGATTTTCTTACTGCTGTATATATTTTGGATACAAATCTACAGCACAGAGAAGAAAGTAGCACATGAGCAGAAAACCTATTAAAATAAAGAGAGATTGAACTTGGAAGTAAGGATTTTTTTTCTGACAGTGAGAACAATGAATGGAACAGCTGGAATTATGGATGATCCATTGCTGGAGGTTTTCAATAAAAGTTTGGACAACAATTTGTCCAGAATAGCATAAGGTTTCCTGCCTTGGGCAAGGGGATGGACTAGAAGACCTCCAAAGTCCCTTCCAACCCTATGATTCCATGATTTTATATAAAATTAATATTTGTACAATCTATTGGATATTTTTCTATAATGTCCAAATATAATCAAATGACTTCTAAAAACAATTATAATTCAAGAAATCCAATGAATTATATGGAAATGAGAATGTAATAGACTATTACATGCAAATACTGGGAATCTGAAACCATGCGATCCAATAGATTGTTACATGGGGGAAAGTCCTAGTGAAGCTCACAGGAATAAACAGCTATAGGACAGTACCATTGGAAAACACTCTGCTCATTTATTGTACCACAAGTTATTTTCTAATAACACTATTTCTCATTTAAAAGCACTTGAAGATCAGTGCGTTTCCTTGTAAAAAATAAAGGAAAAGATTCCCTCAAGTTGAGTTCTACTTCGTTGAGTGTGTGGCCCCAGAGAGAAATTATTTGCCACCTAGGATGTTTTGCGTTCTCTGCTTGAAAGTCCTTGGTGATCACATTTCCAAGTATTAAACAGGCCCCATCCAGCTTAGGTTCTAAAGCCAGACAAGGTCAGCCATATGCTGCCCTTTGCTGAGCCAAATTCTAATCCAAGGTTGACTTCTATAAGCAGCCCTTCCAGCAACTGTTATTCATCTAGCATAACTGACAATGTAAGAAGGTCAAATATATGATTATACATTCACCCCACTTCCACAGCAAAAAAATTACCAGCACCATCCTCACTAAATTCTCAAGTAATACAGCAAACTGCAGCTCTACAAATGAAGTTTCTATGGCATAGGTATCCAACCTTTTGGCTTGCCTGAGCTTCACTGAGTGAAGATCAATTATCTTGGGCCACACATAAAATATATAATATAGTCAATGTATATAAATAACAAATGTCCTTTTAAAATATATTTTATTATATCTTGTGAGGCTGCATTACTAACTATTCAGGGCTACATGCAAGCTACACAGCATGGGTTGGACATGCCTGTTCAATGGGGTGGAAGTTGAGGTGTTGGGATGCAACTGGGGGGACCACGTTCAGCTGCATCCTCTACTATGGAAACACCAGGGTGACTTTATTTCACTTTTCTCTCAGCTCAACCAACTTCCCTTAGTTGTCATGCAGGAAAAAAATGAAAAAGGTATTCTCATGCAAATTTTTGAGGAATACTGGGATATAGATTATAGATAGATGAAAATAGGGATAGGTAGATGATAGATAGAAGATAGATAGATAGATAGACAGACAGACAGACAGACAGACAGACAGATAGATAGATAGATAGATAGACAGACAGACAGACAGACAGAAAGAATAAGGAGTTATTTACTCAGTAATTCTAAAATAAAGTTCTATTACCCTTATCTTGCCTTCAAATCAGTTAAGAAACTCAGCAAAAGACACAAACGAACCATTTCTGTAAGTAGGAAAAAGTACAAAGCTGGTCCCCCAGAATTTGGCACTTTGTTTTTACTTCACATTGGTTGTTGTGGAATAATTTGAAAGATTCTCACTTCTTTTTGTTGGTGTTGAAACTACAAGACAAATTTAGGGCAATAATTCTAATGTTGTTTGCTACAGAAAAATTCCCCCCTCGATAGCTTTCTGATTCCTTTTGTTCTTTTCTTATGACTGCACACTGTTTACCTGAAATTAAGGCTTTTGAAATCCTGACATTCATGTTTATTTGATGGAATGGGGGTTAATTTCTAAAAATATTTTTTTTTTTGCTTATGTAATATGAATTAGCATTTCTTGGTGCTTGCTATTTTAATGTTTTATGTCAGTTCTACTGTTGTGTATTCCACATGCACTTAATATCTATGCATAATAATGAAAGACAATTCATCTGAATAATCAATTGTTTAAACACCCACTTCTTCAGATATTCATTTGTTCCTTTAATTTGATGCAGTCTTCGAAAGACAATCAAAACCTACATATTTTCTCTCACATACTTGTGCACTCTGTTGTCATGTGCAGTTCTTTGATGAAGTTTTGACACATGCTTAGCAATGAAAGGCTTGCCAGTTCCAAATCAGAATAAAATGGCCTAAATCTTCAGCATAGTGAAAGACAGAAGTAGATATAGCTTTGGCAAGAGAAAGAAAGGAAAGTTTCCCTCATTATTTGCACAATATGGTTGGATGACATTAGGACACCTTAAAAATATTAATGTGAAACTTGCCAAAAAAATTCAGATACGGGATTAGTAATATTCAAGGATATCAACCAATAATATCCAAAAGTGCCTTTCTAAAATGAGTTTGATAGGTAGAGAGATGTAGTAGTTGTAATTGTTGAGTGGATTGTTCAGAGGTTTGAATGTGATGTTAGTTATAGGATAAAAATATCTATCTGTTTATAATTCCCAGATAGGCTATATTCTCCTTGAATGGGATTTTGTAGAGAGCCATGGAGATGGCTTTGAGGGAAATATTCAGAAGCTGTTACAAAAATAAAAAAGGGCAGTAGCAATCTTTAAACCCTGGGAAGGGAGACACTATTAGGAAGAAATTCAGGATGGCTTCTCTTTGACTCACTCAGGTATAAGAGAAAGAGAAAAAAACAATTAGACTTGCAAGATTCCAATGTAGAACTCAGTTCTAATCTTCTTGTGAAATCTGTTTCCTGATCTGGACAGCTACGAAGGGCTGGCAGTTTTAGAAAGAGCTTTTGATGGATAAGAGCAAATAAATTGAATCATTCCAGACAAGATGGAGATATTGTACATAGAAAAAACCCAGTACCTGTATTTTTTGGAGTATAAGACTTACTGGAGTATAAGACACAGCTTAGTTTTTGGGGAGGAAAAAATTTGCCTACCAAGTATTCATCTGACTGGCATCCTTAGTCTGGTCAGCTTCAGCACATTAGTTTGTTGGTTTTGAGCAAGAGCGCTTTTTATCCCTTGCTTGGGGATTAAAAAAGCTTCTAAAGCACAGCTGAGAGTCGGAGGGAGTTAGGGCTGAAAAAAAGCTTTTTCTTGATGCAGATGCGTGGTACATGAAAATCAAGAATAATACTTTTCCCCAATTGAAAACCAGGTGGAAGATTCTACTAAAAAGTCTCACAATATAGATATACATTTCATAGGTCTTTTTGTTCAGTGTATTTAAAATAAAGCCTTAAATCCATGATAAAAGAGATTTTAAAAAGCAGATGAATATCGTTTTACAACTCTGCGTGTGCATTTATCTAATTTCTAAACCCACTGATACCATTTGCTGGCTGGTGACCCAGACTTGTTTATACAGTGACCTGAATAGATCATATGAATAATATATTTGTTATTTTAAAAAGCCATAGTTGGGCTTTATAAAGGTTAGTTCTTTCTAAAGAGTTCTCTATTTCTATCATATCTTTCTGTTTGTTGATATCCTTTATTAAAAGCCTCCTCAATTCAAATTTAGTACAAACGTAAGTATATGGGAAGAATACAGGAACAGAAAGCAACATGAAAAAGAACAGCATAAGGTAAAAGGAAACAAAACATAATTTTAATGCCAATTCCGACTATGAAAAAATAGCAAAAGTGGTGCAGAGAAGTTTGTACTGCATTTAATTGAAATCACACACAGATTTTTTTATTCAAATGGGATAATATTACGTTAATGATGGATTAGGATTCAGCATGGCAGAAAGGAAGACCAGGTTCAAAACCTTCTGAGCTTTGAAGCTTTGTGGTTAACCATAGCCAGGTGGCTCCCAATCTATGCTATTTCACAAGGTTGTTGCAAGGATAAAACAGGACAGGAGTGGTGAAGGGAGAATTACACATATTAAACAAAACACCATGAAGGAAAATTTAAATATAAAATCCATACAAATATATTGTATTTTTCTAGGTGATGACATGCATCGCTGAGGTTATTTCTAATACAGTAGCGAAGCCAAAACCACTCTCAATCAGCCAAGAATGCCTAGAAACTCTCCAAGGAGGTACATTTGCTTTCCAATTCTCTTTTAAACAATTTAGAAGTTAACATGATTGAATATTAAAGTTTTAAGAACATGTATGTCAAAAGTCACTTTTAAATTTAAAAAAAATGGGTAGATAAGTTGAACTCAAGTAACTGGTCTGCCAATGAAACTATGATGAACAAAACCATTGTGTGCCAACTCAATTTGTTACTACTAAAATAATAAGACCTTCTGTTCTTTCAGATGAAAGAATTCGTTCCATCCTTCGCCATCAAAACTTACTAAGGGAGCTTCAAGAGATTGCAGTTCAAGGTACAATTCTGTTGGAATTTTGTGCCTTTTGTGGGTTGGGGCTATCTACTATTATGGGAATTTTTTAAAAATGTAATACAGATAGGATTATGTCTACACATAATGTGAGAATGCCACAAAATATTTTCCCTATTTTCCAAAAGGGGGAAATAGAAAATGCAGCAAATGACAGACCAATCAAGTTGGCATCAATGCCTGATAAAATTGTAAGGCAGATCACAAGAAGATTGTAAACACTTCGAGAAAATGTAGTAATTAACAGATCAGCATGGATTTGTTAAGAACAAATCTTATCAGACTAACCTCAGGTCATGCTCAGAGAACTATTTTAATGGGTGTTGAGAATGCTGTGGACATAATGTACTTTGATTTCAGGAAAATATTTGATAGTACATTTTGAAATGCTGTCTGACATAAATAATTAAGTAAATACTTATAACTATGAGCTGAACTATAACTATTTATAAGTAAATACTTATAACTATGTCATGATAAAACGGATAACAGCTGCCTCAAAAATCAGTTATTGGGGAAGTCAGCAGGAAAGTTGCAAGTTGCTCTGTAAGGCTCTCCCATTCCTGCCACTTTTTGTACGGAGAAGTCATGCTAAACAGTACAAGATTCTGGAAATCTTGTATTCTATTGTATCCACCTGCCTGCAGCACTCCTCCATCTGAACTCAGTAGTACTCATCTGCCCAGTTGCACTCAAGTCAGGCTGTAGCATCCACCTCCAACCCACCCACACTTGCACTGTGCCACGGAACCTACTGCCCACTCACCCTTCTGCACTTGGTAGCATTTACCTGCCCACCAGCCTACTTGTGAGCCTTATAAGAAAAGACTTGCTGTGACTGGGACTTGCAACTTCCTGTTGGCTTCCCCATTGACTTCCCGTTGGAATCTGGCAGAAAGTGGCAAGCTGCACTCACATAAACTTCTCCCCTAACCATCTGTGATCCTTGCTTAATGACAACAATTGGGACTAACTGGATTGCCATTACTAAGCAATCACATGATATTGCATTTTATGACCAAATTGTTTAACAACAGAAACTCCAGTCCCAACTATCAATGTTAAGTGAGGATTGTCTGTATATCCATTGACTTTAAGGGAACATACTCCCAGGAAGCTTGATCAGAAATTGCAGTGCTACCTTCATGATGCTTAAAGGAGAATTGTTAGTGAAAGAAGTATGAATTAACTCCACAGTTAGTATTAATGGTAACTGTAGTTGAAGTCATAGTTAAGTTAGCTGGCCATGTGGCATTCTGTGCACATGTTTTTATAGTAGTATACATCATAGTTATCATCTAGTTGTAATTATTCTTTCTCCTGCTCCCGTATAACTAAATAGGAAAGATTTAACAGAATAACAGGAAACCCTACACCATTTCAGACAAATGGTAGTCCAATCTCTTCTTAAAAACTTCCAGTGTTGAAGCACTCACAACTTCTGGAGGCAAGTTGTTCCACTGATTAATTGTTCTAACTGTCAGGAAATTTCTTCTTCATTCTAGGTTGCTTCTCTCTTTGATTACCGTAGTTTCCATCCATTACTTCTTGTTCCGCCTTCAGGTGCTTTGGAGAATAGGTTGATCCCCTCTTCTTTGTGGCTGCCTCTTAGAGATTGGAATATTGGATATTGGAACCCTTAGATTTGACTTTTAGTATACTATGCACTTATAATAATGAGGAGACACGTATTGATGATGACGACAACAACAAAAGAAGTGCTGAAAAAATGTTTATATTCTTATTTTCCATTTCTGAAACAGGAGCAAGTGAAAGAACAGAGCAGCAGAAGAAAAACAGTGGATTTGAAGATGAGCTTTCTGAAGTCCTTGAAAGCCAGGGCAATGGGAACACGGAAAGAGGTTGATGTCAGCATAACCTCTACATAATCCTTTCCAAGCAATGTAAATGTGGATGTTATTTCAAATGGCCTTGGGACACACACCTGCTTCACAGCCAAACTGGTTTCTGTGACAACTGTGACCAGGTCATCTCCACACTGCTTGATTCACAGCAAGGAAAAATTTTGATAATATCTAAAAAACCTTCTGCAGTGCTGATCTAAACCAATAAGGAAAATTATGTTATAAACAGCTACAAACACCACATTCCTTAAACGTCTTCTTCTTTGTCTCTTTATTGAGCAAAAATTACTTCAAATATTGACAACACACACATGTTAAGAGCCAAGTGTAAATTTCTCCTTCCTGAATTGCACTGTACAACAATTCTTTTTGGGGCAGCTAAAGAAAAGCCACACTTCTTTATAGATTCCAAATAGTAGGAATATAACCATTGATGTGCTGGTACATGTTTAATAATCAGCTCTGCTGGCTCTTTTACTCCTCTGCTTTGCTCTCAACCAGCTCAGAAAATTCCAGGAATCAGAATAGAATAGAGTTGGAAGGGACTTTGGAGGTCTTCTAGTCCAACCCCCTGCTCAAGCAGGAGACTCTATACCATTTCAGACAAGTGGCTGTCCGGTCTCTTCTTTAACACCTCTAGTGATAAGCACCCACAACTTCTGAGGGCAAAGCTGTTCCACTAGTTAACTGTTTTCACTGTTAGGAACTTTCTTCTTAATTCCAGGTTGGTTGTCTCCTTGATTAGTTTCTATCCATTGTTTCTTTGTCTTGCCTTCTAATGCTTTGGAAAATAGGAAAAAAGGGAAATAGAAAAAAAAGGAAATTTAACAATTGGCTTTTTCAAGGTGGTATATGCCAGCTCCCCACACTACTGGATATAACCAAGAACATATACAATATTAACATAGAGTTCAGCAGTAATTTTAAAATTACTGTTCATGTTTATTTATTTATTATTATTATATTGTCAACAAAAAGAAAGAAATATGATAAAATATAGCCAGCAGTGTGCTGCAGCAGCCAAACAAGCTAATGCAATCCTAGGCTGCATTAACAGAAGGATAGAATCACAACCATGTGAAGTCTTAGTACCTTTTTATTACGACTTGGAATTTGGAATTTGGATCCAGTTTTGATCACCAAAGTATAAAAAAGATGTTGAGATTCTGGAAAGAGTGCAGAGAAGAGCAACAAAGATGGCTAGGGGGCTGAAGGCTAAAACATATGAAGTGTCAGCACTTCAACCTGCATTTATTCTAGTGCTGACATAAGAAGGAGAAGCGAAGGCGTCTGGAAAGGGACGTTTGCCTTTTCACCTACTTATTTTCCCTGGAGATAATATCCCCTAGGAGATGAGATGGGAGGGGGGGATTTCTTTGAGCTGGAGTAGATTAGGGGTAGAATGACTTGGAAGATGGCCAATGAGTGCAGGGGAGTGGGGAACGGAAAGGGAGGGTTTTGGGGCTAGAAGTCAGTGTTGGCTTCGTTTGGAGTCAGGTTAGAATGTCGTGCTTAATAAATAGGAGTTTTTTCTTCAAAGACTTTGTTTGAAATGCAATTTATTCGAGACGACCTCGAAACTTGACATGAAGAACAGTTAAGGAATTGGGCATGTCTAATTTAGTGAAAAGAAGGACTAGGGATGACATGATAGCAGTGTTCCAATATTTGAGGAGTTGTCACAAAAAGAAAGGCTCCACCTATTTTCTAAAGCACCAGAAATCAGAACAAGAAGCAATGGATGGAAACTAATCAAGAAGAGAAGCAACCTAGAATTAAGGAGAAATTTCCTAACAGTGAGAACAATTAATCAGTGGAACGGGCTGCCTTCAGAAGCTGTGGGTGCTCCATCACTGGAGGCTTTTAAGAACAGACTGGACAGCTGCTTGTCTGAAATGGTATAGGATCTCCTGCCTGAGCAAGGGGTTGGACTAGAAGGCTTCCAAGTTCCTTCCAACTCTGTTATTCTGTTCTGTTAGAAAAAGGAAGTGCAAATACCTGAGCTATTCTACCTTCCTGAGTTACATTTCAAACAGTAATCCTCTGATTGGTTAGATAGCATCTTTGATTCAATGAACATGAATTTGGGCAAACTCTGGGAGTCAGCAGAGGATTGGGGGGGGGGTTTGGTTGTCCATGGGGTTGCAAAGAGTCAGACATGATTTAGCAACTAAACAACAAATTCTCTGATGTGTTAATGCACATGAAGATTTCTGGGGTTGGTGGGAATTAATCTAGTTTTACGTTTGTAACAAACTGATCACTTTATTTAAAGAAATTATAGGATCAGAGCCACATTAGTTTGTGGTAGCAAAAAAATCCAGAGTTCCAGGATACTTTTGGCAGACTTTTGGAAAAGTGAGACTTTAAGACTTCATTTCAGTCATATTTATCTTATCCCATATTCTAAAAGCAATTCTACCTAGACATTCTTTTGTTTGCATCAGAACAGGGAATAATTTTTAATGTACCCTTTGAAAAATCTTCTTGGGAGTCCTTAACCAAGATAAAACAAAGAACAAAGAATAAACTAGATCTTATACTTTTCTATATTATGGCTAAAACCCAGTGATACCGAGTCTCATTTACTCCAATTTATAGATAGAATATTAGAATAATAAATTCATATATTAATGGAATAGAATTAGAAATAGAACAGTCTGGTTTACCTTTAAGGCATGAAATACAATCTTGAAATAGTAGATTGGGAAAAATATGCAGCATTTTTTCCCAATCTCTAGTTAAATAAAAGCAAGTAAGAAATATATAATGTCCAAAAGAACATGTGGAATTGATTTACTTTGAGTTTGCAGTTCTGTTTTAATATGGCTTTCTCTCCATCTTCTGTTTGTTTCTCCTATTTTTGATCTTCAGATCCATCAGAGGGGACCCACAATGAGAAGCCAACGGCCTCTTTGGCCGAGCTGGAATCAGAAAAGTCTTTTCAGAATAAAGAGGATGCTTTGAAAGAGGAGGAGGGAAATAGCTTGGAAGAGAGAGAGCCAAAGATTCGAGATGTTGATCTTGATGATGAAAAGGAGAATATAGCAGGATTTGAGGGCAATGAGGTTGATGAAATGGAAGGATTGCCTTGGAGTGATACAATAGACAATCACATCAGTGACATCAGGGAAGATGATGTATTTAAGCAGACACACCAGGAAGTTGAAGAAGTTGCAAGGACAGAGGGATCTGAAGATGAGAAGGAACATGTTTTCAAAGAGAGTCAGGAGGAAAGGAAGGAGGAAGAGGTTGGCAAGGTCAGAGAGCAAGTTGAGGAGGAAGAAGAGGAAGAAGAAAAGGATGAAGAAGAGAAAGAGAAAGAGAGGAATGCTTCTGAAGAGGAACATCCTACCAGTTCAGATAATGTGGATGATCAAAGGGGAGATGGTATGTCTATTAGTTTGGGCTCAAACTCAACATTTAATATCTGGGGCAGACCCATATTTCCCATCTTTTAGATTATGACTGAAGCAAATCTATTGGGGAACTTCCTTGCTAGATAGCTTCTCCTTATTGCTAAAATGACAGATTAATGATTACTTGGCATTTTGCAATCTTATGCTGCCAGCGCTACTAGCTTTGGGATTAACTAAAGCAGAGGATCTGGATATAGATATCCAAAATGAGAGCCAACGTTCCCCATCACTTTTACAGCATAATTTCCCCTTCTCCCAGGACTGTTCCTAAGTATATTTTATATATTCCTCATAGTAAACTGTTTTCTTTGGCCCATATTGAGGCACTACCTATTAAGACAACATCTGGTAGATAGAGCCCTGGTGTAGTATTGCAGGCAAACTCTGCCCACAGCCTGGAATTTGATGCTGACTGGCTTAAGGTTGACTCAACCTTTTATCTTTTTGAAGTCGGTAAAATGAGGACCCAGATTGTTGGGGGCAATATGCAAATAATGCTTTTGCATTATAAACTACCTAGAGAATGCTGTAGTATGGGGCAGTATATAAGCTTAAATGCTATGGTTATTGCCACATGAATCCCTGGGGTTGGTTGGTGGCTTGAGGGTGCTCCCTCTGCCTTTTAAAGTTTTTAATTTACAGTATTTATACGCCATTTTTAACTTTGTTTTTATCTATATTTTTATATGGCTGTATGACTTTTATTTGTAAACCATCTAGAGCACTTAGGTGAAATGGATGGTGTATAAATTTGATAAATAACATACATAAAAATAAATATAAAGTCTCCTTTGTGAAAACCAATCTTGTTTTTGGTCAAATTTAGAGCTAGAATCTGTCTCACATATGCTATTAAAATGTGTACTTTACAGTCAATGATTATTGAACTTAATACATGTACACAACTCTAATTGTCATTGCAACCTGGAGGCCATTACCCTTCTTCTGAGTGATCACACTTGAGAAACCTCAAAAAAGATTGCAAATTTTTTATAAATAGCCCTGATTATTGCAAACCATCTGGTTCCTCCCTCATGCTACTGAATAGCAACTGTTGATTATTTCAGCATTTATCTCACAATTTTTATTCCTTTTTATAGATTGTTAGTCTTTTTTCTTACATTTGACCTTGGGCCATAAATTAATTTTGATTGATTGCATGAATATGTTGGACATCAATTTTAGTGAATTTTGTAAAAACAAACAAACAAACATGCTCCCTATATACATTTATTTCTCGCTTCAGCAAGTAAGACTGTCACCTTAGATATTCTCCAATCTTCTCCAAATAATAATTCAGCCTTTCATAATATAGTGCCTCCGGTTGTGTAGGATTTCAATTTTCAGCAAATGGATATGACAACCGGGAAATTATAAGAATTACAATCCAGCATTTCTGCAGGAAATAAATTGGAGAAGACACAGGTTCTTATTTGAGAAGCACATTTGAGCCCTGCAGGAAACAGCTTTCCTAAGTACTGGGGTGAGAAGATCTTGTTTCTTATATGTAAGCTCTTAATTGTAAATGACAGGAGCAGGTGACAAAGGAATGGAAATAGTTTCTTGTGTTAAATAGGTCTCATTAGGAATTTAAAAGTTAATATCAGCAATTAACTGGCAACCAGTGGTTACAACATATCACGTATGGTGTAAAAGTATATTAAAATATGTTGTATCAACTACAATTCCAAGCATGAAGTAGATATTATAATACTGTAGTCATTTCTGTAATATACTAAAGTCTAAATTACAGTGGTCAAATCTCCAATCCTGGGCAAACAAATGAAACAATTCAAAGCTGATAGAAGGCTCACAGAGCTATAGCAATTGTTCACATTGATGGAGAGTTGTAGTCCAGGGTACTCAAATATGTATGATTGGGGACAGTTGCCACATGGTAACTATGCAATCCTTAGAGAAAGTATTGTGATGGCGCAATGGTTAGAATGCTGTATTGCAGGCTAATTCTGCCAAGTGTCAGTAGTTCGATTTTCACCAGCTCAACTTTGACTCAGCCTTCCAATCTTCTGAGGTTGGTAAAGGACCCAGATTGTTGGGGGAAATATGCTGACTCTGTGAACCACTTAGAGAGGGCTGTAAAGCACTGTGAAGTGGTATACAAGTCTAAATGCTATTGCTATTGTGATGGCTAATTGAAATAACCACCTGTGCATACTCTGAGATCCTAACTATTTTACAACAACTATGTATAACAAAGTAAGTTACACAAAAGATGGTTAGGATTCAGCATCATTTTCTGCCCCACTGAAAGAGTAATTAATTTGGTAAACTGGGCTCAGTGCAGCAAATCTCATTCCTTATCCAGGTTAAGAAATAAATATATATTTATGGAAAATGGCTTCTCTTCTTACACAGCACCAGATGATTGATCAATTTTATGATAAAGGACCATTTCATGTACTCTGAAAAGGTGATTTCACATCCTAATACACTCAGATATCTTGTATTTTAGATGGCCGTTTGACAAGGTTTTAAATCAGCTTTCTTCATCCTATTGATAGCACCAAACTATATCTTCTGAAGGAAAAGAAAAATGATTTACATCTAATTCTATTTTCCTTATAGATAATCAAGATGATGACAAAAATATCTCAGAAGATACAGATAAATATCATAGTGTGAAAAGTAGAGGGCATCGCTTTCTAGAGGGAACAAGGCAGGATGATGACTCCTCCCATGACAGCAATTCCAAAAGTGAAGAGATGGAAAAAAACTCTTTCCAAGATGTAGAAGATGCTAAGAGATGGAACAAGATGGATGAACTGGCCAAAGAACTGACTACTACAAAGCGTGCAGAGGAGAATGAAAGTGATGAAGATCCAGATAGATCCATGAAAATGGCTTTCAAATCCCGCAACACAGGTGACTTCCGTAATTCTCCAGAAGATGAAGCAAGGCGGCTGCAGAAGCATCATTCAAAAGAGGACAGTGAACAAGGTTTTCCACTTCTTCCCATACCTGAAGAAAAAAAGGATGAAGAAGGAAGTGCAAACAGGAGGACAGAGGTAGGTTGACAAATTCTTGTAGAAACCATGTTTTGAATAAAGTGTCAAAAGCCAGAAGAATGCTTGAGAATTTATCTTGGTGGAAATTTTCAGCTTATTTTTTAGTCAGAGATAACAGATAATACTGGTAGAAGATGGGAAAGATGGGAAATGAGAGGCTGCAGGCTGCTGCAGAAATGCTGGCAGCAAAAGACCGGCCACTTCACATACCACACTTGACCACTTCTTAAGTAAATCAGGGCAAGAACATCGTACCTCTTCTATAAGAAATTCACAAAATTCACAGAAATTTATTTCTCCTCTGAAAGAAGTTGTAAAGCAGATCATATGAGAATTGACAGGGAAAAATGCAAGGTACCCTTTCTGCACTATCTCGAGCTATATCAGGGTTTCCTCTTTTCTTCTGTCTTTTCCAAATTGTACGGTTGTGTTTCATAAGCTTTTTACAGTGATGTCCATTGGAGGTTTCAAAATAGGCAAGATGGAGGTTGTCCCATGACGCCCCATTTATACATGCATACAATTCAATGGTGGGTTTCTACTGATGAACTGGTAGTGGCAGCAGCAGCAGGCTCTGCCCACCTGCCTGGACGTCATAATGGATGCTCTTCGCATGCGCAGAAGTACCGTGTGTAGGCACACAGTTCCGAACTGGTAGTGAAGTTAAGTGGAACCCACTACTGATACAATTGTCATCTTGTGATTGCTACTCAGCTCATTATGTGAGCTGAGATGGGTATAAGCAGTCTTTTTATTGTATGCTTAGAGGTACATGTTATCTAATATAATTCTTTTATATAAAATATCCTGAATGTTTTAAGTGGGTTTTACTATGCCTAGAGAGTGACTGTAATGTGACATAATGATCCCCAGACTCAAGTTCACATTTCTTATAATAGTTCAAGCCTGTAATAAAGGAGATAAGTTGTAATAAAAGTCGCCCCAGCATGTATTCTTTATACTGTCAAGTATATGTCCTAAATTTCAGTGATTACATAGGATACTACAAAAGCTGCTCTGGTCAAAGTTCCAGATTCAAAAGCTAGAAATCTTTGAGATCATTCCATTAAAATGCTCTGAATCTGAATAATCTTCAAATATATTTCCAAAGCCCTTGTAGGTGGTGACCAGGCTGTGCTTGAGGGAGGGGTCAAACGTGTCATAAATCATGAGTTCCTGTGCACCCACAAGAGATCTAAGTCCAGCCCACCTTGAATTCCTTGCTTAATTCTTAATTCCTTGCTTAACTTGGCCAGATTCTTGTAGAGTTAAGCTTGCAATAAATCTGTATACTCATTTGAACTGCCTGAATCTCCTGATTTTCCCAGTGCTGGACAGCCCTTTGCCTTTTGATTGCAGCCTCAACCCAAGGACTGAAATAAATAATATCCCTAAACTTTTGGCAAAATTGTTATGGCCTCGGGTTCTCGTAAGTGTTTTTAGGGAGTGAACTAGAATTACTCATCCCTGTTGACAAGTCAGCTGCTGAAATACTATAATCTGCATAAGGCTGACCCAAGGTAGCTTGCTGCCTTAAAGAAAGCAGGAGATGCTCCCCCACTCTTCCCCTTTTATTACATAGAAGTCAACAAAATTAGCATTTGATTCTTACTGCAAAACTGAGCATCATGTCACTTAATGCAGTGGTCCCCAACCTTTTGGGCATCAGGGACTGGTTCTGTGGAGGCAGGTTTTTCTGTGGACCGGAGGGGGCATGATTTTGCATGCTGCCTGCATCCTGCAGTTGGGGCTTCGCTTGTTTGTACAGCTTAGTTGCTGGCATGCCGCTGGTCCACAGATTGGAGGTTGGGAGCCCAATTTAATGGCAGTAGGCCAATTAGGTGATTTGTATCAGAATACACATCTCTCTTCCCCCCCCATCAAACGGGTGGCCCGTGGGTCAGATGTGTCATGCGCAGGCCATGCCCATCCCAGTGCCGCGAATGGGAAAAACGTC
The DNA here is from genome assembly GCA_022577455.1 of Arizona elegans. Taxonomy (NCBI): domain Eukaryota; kingdom Metazoa; phylum Chordata; class Lepidosauria; order Squamata; family Colubridae; genus Arizona; species Arizona elegans. The sequence continues at coordinate 25,764,079 of JAKOOJ010000001.1, read as the reverse complement.
ACGAAACATCATGTGACGGCAATGTGACGCAGCGAGTTTGACACCCATGCTCTAGGATCTTCCAGTTTGTTCAGTTCTCTATTTAATACCAGCTCCTTCGCACAAATACTACAGTGTGGTAGGGCTGATGTGCATTGTATGAGCTGAACAGTGGCTTCATATGTATCACCATCTTGGATCCCTATCTCTTGATGAAGAGAATCTTCAAGTGATTCCACCTGTTATATAATTTAGTGAAAATTATTAAGTAAAATATTCAGCTTGCTCTAGTCAGTAACAAAGCAGCCTCACCATCACTAGGATGCTGTTACTTAGAGGTGGAAAGGAAACAGGTGACAGCCCAAGGCAGTTATTTCATTTGGCCACACAATGGAGTTAATTTTACTCAAGGCAATATATAAAGGACTACTCCACAGACACGCCTCTTTTCTCCTTTGGTGCTCGGTAGCTGCAAAGCTTTGTATCCAAAACAAAATAAGCCCGCTTAATGAATCACAAAACCAGGTGATTATTTCTTTTCTTCTATTCTAACTATTTTGGCTTGTTTTCACCTTTCTAGCCTAGGTTTTCATAGAATTGCAATAACAATGCATCAGAGAATCAACAAGAGAACCTTGGCAACAGTTGCTCAGGTATCTGTAGGAGAAGAAAACTCTTTGCCATCAGCTGAGTACAAGGAGAAAAAGGAAGAGGGAAATAATTTTTTTTTGTCTCATTGCTCCATACTTGTTTGGATATCCTTGACTGTATGGATGGGAGGAAAAAGAAATATGACAGGGGCGAATCCATTCAGACATGTACATCCATTCACGCAAGAACAATAGTTGGGCTACTAAAGATAGTAACCTCAATTGTAATTATTCATGAAGTACTGTATTTCACAAGCATGAATTCTTTCTGGCATCAGGAAAATCTAAATTGGCTTTTTCTTATAGTTTTATCTTATGGACTGAATTCAGCAAACAGGATCTTGTGAATATTCTTGTGCTTGGCTCCATGGAATCATTTTGTGCTGCAGGCTGTGCCTTTCCAATATCAAGAATGGTATAATATCCTAAGAATGAAGCCAGAGAAGAATCATAGTAGACACTGAAAGTTGAGGTTCGGTCTTTAGCTATTTTAGGTTAGGCTGATAGATGGGAATTTGTAGAACTATTGCCGAATAGTACAGACCACTCTTCCATAAACTAGAACCTGTATCAGATATAACCCCTCTCCTGGCATTTGATACAGGCTAATGGATATAGGAAGTGAATTTGACTGTTGAGTTATGAAAATTACATTCTAAAACATCTGGAGTACTAAATTGGAGGAAGATAGATCCTTAGTCCAACTTGACAGAAATCAACTTTATAAATGCACCTAATTCCTAAAAGTTAAACACTTTTGAATCCATTGGTTAGTACATGGATAGAGATGGACAGTAAAGTGAATACATCATTTTGCTTTAATGATTTGCATGATTAAACTTTTTTTTTCTCTTTTAGGACCAAGAACTGGAAAGCTTGGCTGCAATTGAAGCGGAACTGGAGAAAGTTGCTCGCAAGCTCCACGCCCTGAGAAGAGGTTAATGCACCATAACATGGGAGCAAGACACTAGAAATGTTGAATCCCTGTTTTAAACACTGCATTTTATTTTAAAACAATAAAGTAATAATGGAGGTGATTTTTTTATTTTTTTTGCAGAAGCCTGTATTGCAACAAAAAAACAGCCATTTCTTTTTTTTCTAGTTGCGATGCTTTCTTGCTTTTTGTCATTCTTTGCTTATTTGCTTTCTGCTTGCTTTAGTAATCATTTTATTTTGAAATGTTTGGATTACTGCATAACAAGCAGTATGAGTTAACTCACGTATTCTCTATTGCACAAAAAAAGGGGGGGGATTAATTTATAATTTCCTCTCCTGTTATTTCTTTTCCCCTCCTCTTTTCCCTTCATTATCAGATTTCTAGAATTATTTCTCCCATTAGATTTCCTGGATAAAATTACTTGCAATAACTTGTTAACCTTCTGATTTAAAGATAGCACTCTTGACTGCAATATATTCTATATAAAAACTAAGGAGAAAAATAAAGACACAATCTTGTCTCCCTTCTTTGCCTATTTCAGCTGCAATCCAATATACTTTTGGGTAACATTTTTGCAAAGGCTCAAGACAGTGCAGTGATTAAAGTGCTGATTCTGGATTCTGTGTATAGATATAGATTCACACACAATTCCCCTGGTTTGTTGAATAAATCTAATGTTTTTGTAAGGTAAGTTTTTTAAAAGTAGCTCAGTGAATAAACCTGGCCTGTATACAGGGTAACAAGGAAAGTTGTACTTTCTAAAGCAGGATGGGCAATTTGCAGCCATTGGTTTAACTTCAATAAGCACCAATAATTTTTCAAATAGCCTCTTTGAATGTTATACAAAGTGAAGCTTCTCTTTTAGCAGTCCACTGAATTGAGAGGAAGAAACAGAAAGACAAAAATAAAAACCCATGCCCATTCCTAAAATGTAACTATTTTTAATGAACTATTTTTGCCCTCCGCAGATCAACTATGCCAGCCAAGTGAAGGAGTATAAGGCCCAGTGGTGAAATCCAAATTTTTTTACTACCGGTTCTGTGGGCATGGCTTGGTGGGCGTGGCAGGGGAAGGGTACTGCAAAATCTCCATTCCCACCCCACTCCAGGGAAAGGATACTTCAAAATCCTCATTCCCATCCCACTCTGGGGCCAGCCAGAGGTGGTAATTGCTGGTTCTCTGAACTACTCAAAATTTCCGCTACTGGTTCTTTGAACTGCTCAAAGTTTCTGCTACTGGTTCTCCAGAACCTGCTGGATTTCACCCTGATAAGGCCACAGTATTCATCAGCTGGATAGGTCATTTTGATAGTACTGTAAATCAGATGTCCCAGTGCCTGGAGGCCCTGAGGGTCTGGATGGGGTAGTAACACTAAATGGCTATGGATATTTGGGTCTCCTAGAATTGGTGAATGGGGATTTAGATTTCTTAAGTGTTTCCCCTTCAGATAAATTCTGAGGTAGCTCATAACATCCAAAATACAGTTGCAAACATAACCACCACCTAGGGAGGGTTGTATTACCTCACTTAGGGTTAGTGAGCAATTTAAGGGTTTTTTGAACCTGCAAATTCTGTTTGAAAAACAGGCAATAGCTCTGGTCAAAAAGGCATTTACATAGATCCACCTTTATTCTAATTGTACTTTTTGGCCACAAGTCCTTTGGTCACTTCACATATGGACTTGTAACATATTTTTATACCTCAGATCTTGAATACCTCAGAAGTTGCAGCTGATCCGGAATGCAGCAACCTGGGCAGTTACCTATATGCTTCAGTATATCCAGCTAACATCTTTTGATTTAGGAGATGCACTGGGGCTAACAAAAGGCTTTCAAGTGTAATTCAAGGAGCCGGTTATTACTTTTAACCCCCCTACAGCATTAGGCCTAGCTATTAGCTACTTGAAGGATTATCTCCCAGTGTTAATCCTTTCTATCTGATCTGATGGAATTGGCATGGCCAAGTCCTGTTGATAAAATGTCAACCAATGGGACCCTGGAACTCTGCTTTCTCTGGCACTGATGCCACCCTCAAAACTTGGGTTTTCTCCCAGGATTTTAATTAGCTTTATGGGTGGGGTCTTCAAGTGTATTCATGTAGTTGTAGAGGTACCCCAAGCCATTTTTAATCATTTTCATTCATTGTTAATATGGTACATTGCCCAGAACTGATTTGAATTGGGTCTCCCTACAAATCTAGGAAATTATATTGTCACGCAAAGAAGTTGGAGACTGCATTCCTGGTATCCCTGGTAAAAATAAACTAGCAGAGGGGGAAGACAACTTTTCTGGTGTAAGATTTCTGAAGTGCATAAAGTGGAGACTATAGGGTTAGAAAGCCTGATCTCACTGAAATGGAAATAAGTGCTTAGTGCCAAAGTTGAACAAATTCATGCCATGTTACAATCTCTCAGAATATACATAATTTAGGTATACAAAGGTGTATCATCAAATTCAGATATACAATATTTCAGTCATTAACCAGAACACAGAATGAGGTTTTGTATAAGGCATTTATTTTAATCATGTTTTTGGAAAATGGAGTTTTCTCCCTGAAGCAGACATTGAAAGAACAGAGGAGATTTAAGTGCATTTTAACTCTATGGTTAAAATAGTAAAATATTTGTCACAAGTGTTTGGCAAATAAGGATGAAATGAAGAAAAAAGATTATGGAAATCAATGATTTAAGCAAGAGAAGCACCATGTGATTATTGAGAAGGACGTCAGTCATGCACTACAAGTAAACAGCCAACGTACTAATATTTTTAGTTTTATATAGGGCTATTTTTTAAAAAATGAAATCATATATATTTATATGCATGTGTGTATCGTTGTGTACACACAGACACTCTAAATACAAAAAAATTTAATTTTATGAAAGTAATTTTGTGAACAGGGCCAAAGCAAATCACAACACTCACACTTGCTATAACACTATCTAAAATAGCAGAAGACAGCATTGATATCCTTAATTCAAACGTGACATAATAAAGAAATGGTCCAAGATAACTTCAACTTTGAACTGATAAAATGCTTAAGCATGCCTTAAGTTTTTGTAAAACTTTCCACAAATTCTGTCCCATCCAAAAAATAAAAAGGAGATGGGAAGAGGTGAAGGGGTAAAAAGAAAAAGAGATGTACAATCCATATTAGCATAGAGATGAGTCCAATTCACTGGGACATTGACAGGAATTGAACACAGAAGAAGACATATGAACTATACGAAAACACCAAGGAAGAATTCTAAAGAACTGGAAAAAAATACATCCCATATTTTTACTGCACTTTTTTTTCATGAAAGAATCCCTATTATTTAAGGGTGCACACAAACTGAAATATAGATGTCACTGTTTTTATACTTACATATTTGCATTTTATAAATATGAGTCCTTTCACATACTAATCAATACACTAAGGTGTTGCTGTGTAAATGGTGAAAGATACAAGTGCCAATGGGCCATAAACTACTTGCAAACAAGTCTCCTTCTCCACCCAATATCCTTATCATTACAACATATAATATTTTGGTAGTGTCTTCTAAAGTAAAATCTAACAGCGCATTGAGAATTTATGTCTCAATTTTTCATTATAAGCAAATTGTTGGATTATGTCCTGTGAAAATAAGATTAAACAAAACAATAGATCACAAGGAAAATAGGTGCAATTTACAAAAGTGGGTTTGACTAAAGGAAACTTGTTACAAAATACCGGTTGGTCCTTTGAACCTAGCAAATAAATATGTTTCTTGACCATACTAATTCATACTGCAGGTGAGGTTGTACTAATTGAATTCTTCACTATCACACAGCAATTTTAATTCTGAAAACTTGAATTGAATGGAAACTGAATTCAGTATTCCATAATCCAGGAACAACTTTTTCCTCTTCTTATATATTCTTAGTCCCAACTGCATACAGAGTAATATTTTTATAAAGCCATTCTTAAATAAAATGTGTTAGCTAACTTTATTGAGATACTGAGGAAGGAATGCTCTGTTATTGAAAACTGGATTGGTTTGTACTGATTTGCCATTTTGAAACACAATTCAAACATTAAAGAAGACAATATTTAGTAAAGAAATGTAAAGAGCCTCTGAAAAAGTTAGCACTCAGTTTCTTTGACACAATCATAGGTAATTCTTGCCCTCATGAGGACCACATTTATCAGGAAATTTGATTTTTTTATATTACTAAGATTGAACTGAATCAGTGGTTAATTACATATTCTGACAGACTTTAAATATTATTCGCAAATTACATCAGGAAAAATTTAATTTTGATACACTTAAAAAAGTGTATCAAGTACTTATAAAAATGGAAGATTACACTGTCTCAAAAGAGGAAGTGCTTTTATAAAGGAAGTGTATTTCTTCTTGAACACCACCAACTTTACATATGATGGGTTCAAAAAGGAAACATTCTGCAGACAACAAATCAAGTAACTCATTCATATTTATATAGATCAGTGTTTCTCAACCTTGGAAGCTTGAAGATGGGTGGACTTCAACTCCCAGAAACCCCCAGCCAGCGCTGCTGGCTGAGGGATTCTGGGAGTTGAAGTCCACCCATCTTCAAGCTACCAAGGTTGAGAAACACTGATATAGATGGAAACAGGAGGGAGAAACTAAGAATAGAAGGGAGTAAACAGTTATATGAAGACAGCAAAAACAACAAAAAAAATCAGTATCTTGGTATTGTAAGTATGTCCAACATTCTTTCTTCATATGTATAGCTCAGTGCCATGAATAATTTCCTTAAAACAGGCTACCATAGCATATTTTGAGAATAAAAAGTAAGGAATGTCTATTCCCTTTGAATACCACTGGGACACCAATAGTTACTGCATTACATTCCCAATGAAAATGGCTCAAGACTCTTTTCTAGAAAAAAAGGGGATTTAAAAACTGATGTTAAAACACCAACCTGGCGCTTCTGAAAACGGCATTACTTTATTCTTTAATAATGTTTGGGAGACCAAACTCGATCCACAGGTGTCTGCCACGTCACGTACCTGTTTGCTCTTGCCAGCTCACACAATGGTGTCAATCAAGAACAGGCTAGCAGTAGAACTGAGCATGATATAAACATTCTGGGAAAAGATCTTATAAAATGCTCAGAACAACCTACAGTTATCTGCACTTCTGAGTTATCAGGCATGGAAAGGAAGCTGCCAACTAGGAGAGCCCTTGCTGATAAGAGGCTTGCTGATTCAAAAAAATCTTGATCTGCTTATCCAGATGCAGATGGAAGAAAAAGCCCAAGATATATTTGTCTAAGAGTGGAGAATTTTAATTATAAAATAATTATGTTACTCAGACAGAGCACATGTTTTGTTCTGATGTTATGTAATTAATAATTCTAGTTAATAATTTCTTAGTTTAAATTCATTTTTTTTAAAGTAGATTTCCAGTATTTATTAAATGAATTACCATTTATAACTGATTATATAAAGCAAAGGAACAACAGCCTATATAAAATGTAATCAATTACCATATTTTGAAATTAACCTGAAAAGGCTTAAACTCTTTAATATGATCTTTAGCTTATTTATGATATAAAAAGTACATTTGTTGTAGAGTAAAAATTTTAAGTTTTAACCATTTTTAGTACCAACTATTTCTCATTTATTAGTTTGGGTAATCTAGCCATGGAGCAGATATTATTCACTCACATAAATCTAACATGTAATCTTCCTCAGATTTTGAACAGAATGTGATAAGTCAGGTCTACTGAGGTTTTACATTTTTAGCTGTTTTTAATCACATTAAGATTATTCCGGAATTTTACATCCAAACACTTATTTCTCTAATAAGGAAGATGGACTGATTTTCTGGTAGAAATGTAAAGTATAGTACTGAAAATTAGCTTTATACAAAGAAACATTCTAATGAGAGGCACAAAAGATTATTTGTAATGTATATATACTGAAAAGTGGAAAAAATGTTTACAAAGTTACTTATTTTCCTGCCACGAGTAGAGATGCAGTTATGGATAGTTACACTTCCTTAAACAAATCAAACATGGATGCTACTTGTGTACATTTAAGTCTGTCTACTTTAATTGTCCTTCAATATTTAACAACACCAGTAATGCTTCTTTTGGGACCTACATGCATTGGCAACATTTTTGCTATTACTCAACAGACCCTCAAAAGTAGAGCTTGGCCTTTCAGGTTGAAAAAAAATTGGAATCATACAACCAAACTACAACCCTCCTCTCCCAGGGCTTTCCAGAAGGAAAAAAAAAGACACGTTTATCTTCAATCTCTATGACAAACGGGAGGCTGTAAAGCACATTTCAGTTCTCACATAAAATCGCCCTTGGGGAGGAACACATGGCAGTGTTTTTAGATTGAAAAAGAGTTCAAGAAATTTGCTGCAACAAAACAGAGATGAAATAATTGATTTTGCACTCATTTTTTTAGTACCATATGCTCAACGCTCTGTAATGTAATAGCACACTGTGCTCTCTCTGGAACCTGACAATATTATTCATATTTTATCCCACACAAAATAGTCTGATACGAAAAAACCACAGAAAGGATTACAAACTGTCTGCCGGCCAGCCCTCTTGCAATACATTCTTATTAAACTAAATGCAAGGTATGAACAACTTTATCATTGTTTAAATAAGCAGCAGCTACATCAAGGGGTGAACGAAGCCGACAACCTATTTGGCTACAGAATTAAATTAGATTCTAGCTAAAGTCAAGATATGAACTGCACTTTTATCAGATATACTTTGTATTAAGACTTTGGAGAATTTACAAAATATATCATTTGTAAATAAATATAAAATGTACAATTACGTATCAGTAGTTTATTTTGGAGAAATAAAACAGTGCAAAATAGGCTAACCAAAATTTAGAAGGCAGCCATTAAAAGAAATTATTACTCATTATTAAAAATAGGAAATAGCAGAAATATATTTAAACTGGATCAAATAGTCCAGGCTGATCAACAATTTTGAAATGTCTTCTAACTAAACCAGATGGAACATTCTTTTTTCCAGCTTGCTCACCTAAGAACTGAAATTTATTGTATAAATGATGATGATGTGGGGGAGGTTTTTTTCCTTAAAATTAAAAATATTGTCATAATAACCCTCTGAATCAGATAATATTGCCTGTTCCCTGAAGAACTAACTTATTATGCCTCTTCCCTTGGCTCTCCCACAAGCTGAAGAACAAGATGGTTTGAACCCTGTTGCAAATTGTTAGTTTCTTGATCCATGCAAGCAGCAGTCAAGGAGGTAGTATTTGGGGTGGGTGGGGGTGGCAATGCTCAGTACAGCAATGAAATACTCTTGCCTTAATTAAAATTACAGGGAAGCGGGAGACTCAGCTATGTTCAAAGGTGCCTTTCATCAGGACAATTTTGGCTTGTATTGTTTGTGTGTGTTTGTGTGTGCGCGTAATGTTAAAATCCAATCTTTTTAAAAAAATGTCAATAACCTTTAATAGTGTTGCTATATTGAAAAAAAGTTTTATGAAAATATTTCTGACCTATTTTTCACTCCCACCAAAGGCATGTAAAATATGCATGGAGAAATATCAATAATTTATTGGGAAATTGCAGTAACTGTTATTATTGAGATAGACAATAATTCAGGATCATCATATGACTCAAATTTGAATTAGAAATAAACAAAATGAGTGTATAGTGTCATATAAGAAACCTATCTACAAATATTGTTGTCTCTTCAGCTATTTATAGTCAATACCTATTGCAGAATTATGAAGAACTTTAGAAACAAAACCACAAAGGAACATAGCAATTCTCCTTCCTATTAATTCTTGAACAGTTTCCTGCACTTACATCATAGTTGGAATCATTTCTGGTCCTCCCTTTTTAACCTCCCTTTCATATTTCATCAGATATTTCCATTTTTCCCCTTACTCTAAAAACAAAGAAACAAATAAAAAGCTGCCATCAGCAGAGGAAAATATATTAATATCAGTTCATACATATTAAGAAATGGGTTATCTTTATAGGAACTGAGAGAATCTGAGAATTCAAACTTTCTTTAATCCATCAAAAAACACATAATATTGCCTGTATGCAAATATTACCAATATATTATCCTTTTAAAAATTGGGATTCATGTGTACAACTTGTAGCATGTATGTCGTATATATTCACACTATTACCTGAGTGTGAATTAGTCCATAGATCCCTAATTCATGATGATCAATCTTTCCAAATGTATCTAATATGTAAAATACTTTAACAATGTTTCCTGAGACAGATTGTCTCAAATTAAGAGTCCCAAAACTCATTCACAGTACCTTTTCAAATTAATGACCAGTTCAAAGCTGCACAAAGATAATGTTGTGTCGAAAGAAACAGAGTTAAAGATGCACTGTTGTTTTGTTACTTGTTCTTAAAATATAACCAGACTGAATTACAGGTTGGATAAATATTACCCTTATACTGTATCTCAATTGTTCAACCCCACAAATGATAGACCAGAAATGGAGACAAATTGCTGCTGATTTGCTTCAACAAATTTACTTTTACTTCTACCCACCACTAAGGAAAAATACTTGTGCAGAGTAGTGCTTACAAACAGGCCCCTAAATCACATGTAATGCCACTCCACAATTTGAGTTTTTTGTTTAATATGATGCACAAGCCCACCCTAACAAAGAAACTATGAATTATAAATCACAGTGAATGGATCTGTGCATCATACAAAGCTAAAAATAAGCCACCCTATCAGTTAATAAATACGTGAAAGTGATGTCCTTTAGTCTCAGGATCAATAAAGCAGCAGAAAAAGCTAAACTCCCTAGCTTGTTCTTATGTTAGATGTGGTAATCCTCCAACAATTAGGACGTCCTCTGCCCCCAAATGAGATTAAGGGCAGTATTACATCAACCTATAGTTTTTCACAACAGCAAACAAATACCCAGGCATTATTCTTCTTTAGGGAAATGGGAAACTATCTGAAGCACTTTCTAACTTCGAAGTTTTCCACGAAGAAGTAAAATGCTGATCCTGGGTATGCAGGTTTCCTCTGGATTTAGGTGTACAATCAATGCATGTTTACTCTTTGGAATGGGCTGGAAAAAAGATGGAAGGGTGTTGAATCCCAGTGTGCAAATTTTCAACACAAATTCTTATCAATCTGGGACGATTCATCACCCAACTCTGGTCGATGATTACAAGAAAAGGAAAAGGCATAGGGAAAAAAAACACAAATCCATCCTCCCACATTTAAGATATAGTGTTTAAGATACATGCACACAACAGGCACCCATACATGGATGGATAAACTCACTATAGAACTATAAGAGGAATCTGTTAAAGTGGACCCATATCACTAATTTCACTTTCTTTCAAAAAATTACACTGAATTCACAGCCCAGGGGCTGACTGCTTTCTTTCTCAGTCTGTGGCACAGATAGGGATCATTGAGAGGAAGCTTTTGTGGCCAACGTGGCCACACAATGCTGCTGAAAGCTCGGTGACATGGATGAGTTACAGCCCAGCCTCTGGTGCTGCAGCTTGACTGAGCTGTTGGTCTCGTTCTCCACAATCCAGGGGTCTTGGCTTGCCATGCTCCGGCAGCTAGTGTTAGCACAGCATGTCCGCTCCCCCACGAGGCTGCTGCTCTGCTCTGCCAGGAATTTGTTATGGTTCAGCTGGGACAATTCTGGAGTTTGCTCCTGCAGGGTGGTAGCTATGTGGTTCAGGAGGTCAGTGAAAAACTCTGAGACACCTTCATATCCTGAAAGTAATGAAGAAGTCAGGCGATAAAACATTAGCTATGGCTACCGTTTTCTTGTTAAAGTTCTCTTCCCCCTTCATACGCAAGAAGATGGCACATCACTTTTAGCGATAATTCACCAACTTGTGTGCTCTACCTCCTGGAAATATCACTTTTTTTTCTTTTAAAAATGTCTTTAAAACGTCTCCCATATTATATTTCTCTGCCCCCCAAAACTGTTAAGTGCTCTTTTTAAAAGTACAAAAGTTTTGAACAAAGGAAGCTCTAAGAGTCTGTTTCCTTTCTCCTGATCAATGTCATTGATATTAATTGGTGCATGACTGCTACAGAGATAGGCACAGAACTCAGATTAGATGGAAAGATTCACTGGGGGATTAAAAACCTTGCTTCTCCAAAGGTGATGCTACAATATAGTGATATAAAACACATTGCTAGATTCCTGCAATGCTTTTAAGAGATATTCTTATTTTTTTTTCCAGAGAAATGATAATTCCTCTTGACATAGTAGGATAAACATACTATGGAGAGAAACCTGGACATTTTTAGACACAATGGCAAGAAATGTTAATCTAAACACAGGAGAGACGTATCCTGAACTTTTTGTTGTATTAGTTAGAATTTAATTCAAAGAACTAACTTTCCATTTTCAATCAAAGTCTTATGCTGCCCTTCAATTTAGCATTATATATTGTCCCATTCCACCTCTTGTTCTCAGGAACAGCTCCTCTCAGGAGGAAGTACATTGTATGTAAAATGAAATTTGTTGTACATAAGTGCTTCTTGTAAAATTGTTTAATGTAATGAATATCTTATTGCATCATGCTTGTCAGAAATATATTTGCTGTTGTAAAAGGTGTACATGAGCCCTGTACACACAGTGCAATGCGATCATTTGGAATTTATTGGGATGCTGCAATGCAACAAAAGTCAATTTAAGTGCCTTGTGAAGCCAATTTCAATGGAAGGACCACTTAGCTTTGGGGCAGTAACATTTTTGTATGCAAGAGGCCACCAGATTGAGACTTAATGTCTCAGAAGCTGAATCATTCCCCAATCCTTTTTAAAAGCAAGGAAAATGATAGTATTAGCAGATGTCTCCTGTGAGAAAATAGATGTTTTAATTTTCTGAAGAAAATTAGAATGAATTTGCTCTGCAGAATTTTGAGCAAACATTCAGTGAAAATAGGAAAGAACAGCTTGGAAGCCCAAGACCAAATAGTACCTCTAATGAATGCATTTCTACTGACACTAAAATCAAACTGAAACCACACCGATTTGGGAGAATAGGCTGGGTTTGTTTTTGTGAAACACATCTCAAGAATCTAACATTCTTGTTCATATCTTAAACAGATTAACAGCAGAGCTCTTCTGAAATGTTCTTGAAGTTCAATATATACTTTTTAAAAAGATATGTTTTTAAAAACCTAGCATTTCTTTTGCTTCCGTTCATAGTTTGGTATAATTCAGTTTTTAAATGTGATAAATAAATAAATAAATTAAATAGTTTTGCAGCCTGTATTTCTTAGAGTACCAACTTATTTGTAGACCAAATGAAATCTATAGAAAAGTAGCTGGTTTTCGACTGATGAAAAGTCGCCCAAGATCTGGGAGTGCCCAACTTAATGCTACTAGAGAAACCAAATGGATCTAAATTGGATAGTAATTGATCATATCTAGAGGCAGACAGATAGCTGAAAGGAGGAAAAAAGCTATTGTTAATTACATTACTAATGAAATCAGCTACAGGGTTGAAGACAATAAAAATATACTGTAGCAGTGAATAAAAGCAAAGTCTGCTTTCTGCATTAATTTACAGTTTCATAAGTACACTTTATGCAATCTTTCCACATCTTAAGTGTGCCTCAGAGACACAGTTGGACACAGATGTCCTTAATGACAACCATGCTAGTGCAGCGTTATGAAAGTTGAGATCCACACTGTTAGGCACTCAGGTTGGAGAAAGTTAAACAATTTGTGATAACATATTACATCTGAATATGTGTTTTACCAAGTTACTATTATCTTATTAACTTTCCAATGTCAGCTTTACCTAGCATGATCAAAAACAAACCACAGAATTGCAATCCAAAACATTCAAAAAACACAATTTGCCTGCAGTGTGTGTGTATACAGTTACCTTATATGTACAAGTAGTCTTCAACTTACAACCACAATTGAGCCCAAAATTTCTGTGCTCAGCGATACATTTATTGAGTTTTGCCCCATTTTATGACCTTTCTTGCCACAGTAGTTAAGTGAATCACTGCAGTTAAGTTAGTACACAGTTTTAAGTGAATTTGCTTCCCCATTGATTTTGCTTATCAGAACTGCTTATCAGAATGCAACTGTCATACATACGAATCAGAATTTTGATCTTGTGACCATGAATAGAACAGAATAAAATAACAGAGTTGGAAGGGATCTTGGAGGTCTTCTAGTCCAACCCCCTGCTTAGGCAGGAAACTCTAAACTACTTCAGACAAATGGTTACTTGATTAGTTTCCACCCATTGCTTCTTGTCCTACCCTCAGGTGCTTTGGAGAATAGCTTGACTCCCTCTTCTTTGTGGCAGCCCCTGAGATATTGGAACACTGCTATCATGCCTCCCCTAGTCCTTTTTTTCATTAAACTAGACATACCCAGTTCCTGCAACCGTTCTTCATATGTTTTAGCCTCCAGTCCCCTAATTATCTTTGTTGCTCTTCTTTGCACTCTTTCTAGAGTCTCAACATCTTTTTTACATTGTGGTGACCAAAACTGAATGCTGTATTCCAAGTGTGGCCGTACCAAGGCATTATAAAGTCGTATTAATACTTCACGTGATGCTGCAAAGGTCATAAGTGTGGAAAATGGGCATAAGTCACTTTTTTCAGTGCTGCTGTTAACTTTGAATGGTCACTGAATGAACTGTTGTAAGTCGAGGACTACCTGTACTTAGAATTGTAAGGGATCCATTGCATAATTTGAGCTTCTAACTCAATGGAGGATCTTACTCATGTAGATTACCTGTCTGCTCTTGAACTTGTTGAGGCAAGGATAAAATTCTGACCGAAGTATTGATGCTGAACCTAGATCCAAAAACATGGTTCTGCTACTTTCTTCATCCATGTCTTGAGAATGAGTATATTTTAAAATTTTTAAAGGGGGAAGCCAGAGTTTGGAATCCTCAGGGTATCTCAAAAATACTTTTTATTATGATAGAAGTGGATGAAATCCTATTATTTGTATTTAATCTGATTTGATTTAATCTGATTTACATAATATATATAATATATATTATGAAAGGACAATTCTGGGGCTTTGTCTGGGAAAAATATTCTGCACTCTTGCTTGAAATGAATGTTAACTTTGAAGTATGATATTTGTATTTTGGTGTATTGTATATATCAGTTTGCTCTCACCTGGAAATGCATTGATATCAATGACTGCATGCTGACCAGTCTGATTGTTAATGATAATGTCAATGCCAAAGAGAGAAATCCCCAAAGTCTGCCTTAGTGTCTTTGAGATTGCTCGGATAACGTCATCATTTGGTCTCTCGAACACCCCTTCTATTTTATCAAGCTGCAAAAGAAAGACAGAAAATGAAATTGTAGAGGGATATTAAATAAAAAACAGGTATCCTCACATTTCCTCCAGACATGAAACACAGCATCTGCAGATACCACAGTTCAATATTTTAAAACATCTGAAATCTTTCCAGAATGACAAAATCCCATAACTCTGGGGACAAAATGTCAACTCTAAGGTGGCAGGGCTAGCAGAGGCAGTAGACTGCATGGCAGCCAAAAAGGCAGTGATGCGGAGGGGGCAAAGAAGTGGGTGGGTGGGTGGGAGAGCTGAAGGCCCCCCTGTGGTCATAAGTGCAGAGCTGCAAGAGCCCCAACTTTGGGGACTGGGCATAAGGACCATTCACCTAGAGACTGTGTAATTTTGATTGGTCACTGAATGAATGGTTCTTAACCAAGTATTATAATTCCTATGTTTCAAAGAAAAAAAAACATTTTCAGATATGTTTGTGAAAGATTTTGGATGATTCTGAGCTTTTGCTTTCCTACAATAATTCCTAAAAATAAACCTGAGAAGAACGGTGTTAAATTGAGAGGCGTCTATTGGTAGAATCAGTGTTTGGAGAAAGGAGTCTAGAATACTTACTGCTGTTAAGATGGAAGAGGATTCTGGTTTTGATACATTGTGGCTGTTGAAAAATATTGACTCTCTATCTATAGATTGGAAATTAAAGGAAAAAAAATGTAAGTTACAAACAAATCTGTAGAATTAAAAAAATTACATGCAAGTAACCAAAAATTGTTCTTAAAAGTTACATTCAAAATCACTACTTAAGTCTTAAAAATATGTTAATCTACAAGCACTAGAGGGCACTATAATCCAGCAACTTTATCCATATTTTCAACAAATAAAATCCTTGATATTTACACCATTCTTATTTATACTGAGCTCTAATCAATTGCCATAATGCAATGTCCTGGCTTCCATAATTGACGAGAAAATTTGTATAAAGGAGCAGAGCTTTTATCAGGCTTTTTATTTATTTATTTGAAACAATAACAAAACAAATTTTAAAAAATGGAAAAAATGGCAGGAGTTGCTGGAGAAGGGAAAAGATACCTGTGTTGATGCTTGCTCGCTTCAAAATAATAATAATAATAATTCAACAATGAAATAAGAAGAAGCATTGCCTTTTAAGAGATTGTGCTGCTTATGCCCAGTCACTGTAGACAGGTTGTTTGTGATCAGCGAAGAACATCTTGTACATCTACTTGGTCAGGGATGTCTGTAAGATAATTCAGCAGCCTACTGTTTGGGCTAATTTTTGTAAAGCTATTTTTCTGCTGCCACTTTGCCAATATATTAGCCTAGAACTCTGATTAACACTCCCCACTTTGACTTCCATCTCTTGGTCTGTGACTTACTATTTGTCCTATTCTCCTGGTATATATCTCCATTCCAAGCCCATTGGGAGATGCTGTGGAAGACATGACCCGGTGTCTGGAGGCTGTCACGGTCTGGATGGGGAAAAACAGGCTCAGACTTAACCCAAACCAGATGGAGTGGCTGTTGCTCCAGAGGCCAACTTCTCCATCTTTGACTTTATGGGGTTTTGCTTTGCTATGCACTCATGCCCCGGTCATTTCCAAATTAGGTTACTGTAATTCTTTCTACGTAGGGAAACCCTTGAAGACCATCCAGAAATTTCGGGTGATCAAGAATGTATGTATTACAGCACGTATACCCAGAGGCCAGTTACAATATTGGCATATGACAGCTCTGCACTGGTTACTAGAAGGCTTGTCAGTGCAATTCAAAGGGCCAGTCACTGTAAAGCTGTATCCTCTGGACCATACTATACAGACCATTTCCCTCCCCCATATGGTTTTGGACTGTCCCATCTGAACTAGGGAGCACCTAAGGATCCCTGTGTATCACAAAATACAATGGGAGGTGACCTGACAAGGGATGTTCTCTGCAGCACACCTCCTTTGGAATTGATTGCCCCCTGAAACAAGGATGGCACTCATCCTTATGGTTTTTCAGAAGCAGGTGATTACATGGCTCTTCCAGAAGACCTCGAGGGATTATAGTCAGTGGCGCCAAACCAAATGTCAAATTAATTTGTAGTTATTATGTAAGAACTCTAATATGGAGAATTAGATTATGAGTTTTATTATATAATTGATTTTAATATTAATTTTGCACGGTGTTTATACAAGAAATCCTGTAAGCCACCTAGAGTCTGTTAGATTTCAAGTAGTAGATCAATCACATAGACAAATCAAGAAATCAAGAGTTTCTGATACTGCAGCCTATTTGCCCATGTAAATAACTAGTCATATCTGAAGTACTCCCAAAAGAATGAAGATGTATTCATTGATTCATTAGAAATAAGCAGAAGATGAATCATTTTCTAGCCATTGAATTCATGGTCCCTAGTTTTCATTTCAGGTGACAACTGAAACATTAAAAAAATAAAGGTGTAATTTTTGGCTAAAGCAAAGTGTGCATTGGCACTAAAACTTATATGTATTTAAACTGAAAACTTGGATAAGGTTATAGGCTTTAACGAACCACTCTAAATAGTATTTGTTGATTAACAATATGAAACTATTTCCAATGTTTTCTATTACATTGCATAAGCCAAAAGAATACAAAAAAGCAAAGCATAAAGATACAAAAGGCAAGAGGAAAAGTAGATCACAAGTAAACACATCATGAAAGGTAATTTTGGTAACATATTCACTCTTTCCTTCCATTTTCTTCCCCAATAATTATACACAATTTTAATATTTATGCTATGGTTTTATTACTTAATATTAAATATTTGAGATTTTTGCTTATGTCTCTTTGAAATTTTGTTTGTTGTTTTAAATTAGTCTCTTTTTCTAAAAGCCATATTCCAAATGTCTGAATATGCCTTGCTGGGAAATGCACTGTATGTAAGGGAGCCTTTCTTGCTTAAATTTGCTTAAATTTTTATTATGAATATATATTGTCAGTTTTGTTATTGCTGCCCCAATCTTGCATTGTTGGCACAATGAGACTTTTCCAATGCTGTCATTGTTGCTATTGTCAGCATATAAGTAAAAAAGTATCAAACTTATTAAATTATATTTTCTGGAATTATTCCCAAAATTGTAGAAAATTCAAAACATCCCAATTAAGGGCACCTGACAGCCTTATTATTTCTGAATTTGGGTAAGATTCTTTAAAAGTCAGTGAAATTAATGGGTATTGCTACAATGCAGAAAACCGAAGTCAAAAATTAACTATGCATTGTATGAAGAAAAAAATCTAAAATATTCATCTTGCTAAAATCTATTGTTGTAATTTCAAATGGTCACTAAATTAACTGTTGTAAGTCAAGGACTATCATACTTAATTGGAAGAAACAGTTTTTAAAAATGTTATTCAGTAGATAATCCCTCTGTTTATCTACCACATTTAAATTTTAGTTGAATAATGTACTGATTGAAGAATATTTTAAGTGCTACATGCGTGCTGACTATCTAAACAAAAAACAAAAGCAGGATTATTTGTTTGAACAGGAGACTACTAGGAATGATCACAACTGTAGCCTATGATAAAGTAAAAAAAATATCCCTGCAGCATTTAGTGACAAACCTTAAGAAAATACATGTACACTAGGAATTGAACTGAACTCAAAGAAAACTAAACTTTTCATACCAATTTTAATCATTTTTGATATTATGGTTTGTTATCTAGATGTGTATTTATTTTTAGAATTTGTGACTTTGGCAAATATCTTTTTTAAAATATTTCACCTTGTTATTTTGCATACTTGACTTTGGATAAAATATTTATAAATCAACACAGTGATTCAACATAAACAGTTAAATAAAAAGCAGACCTATTACACTATGTTTTGTTCATAGGGAGTAAAGAAAATAAATAAATGAAATCACAGAACATTTTAACTCAGGGCCTTTATCTTGAAAGATATATCATAATCAGATCATCTAGATATTATGAACCAATGTAAGAATTTCATTAGTATGATTTCAAGCAAATAGCATATGAATAAAATATCAAAGCCTTCAAGAAAGATCACAATATGGTTGGTCAATCAATCAATCAATCAATCAATCAATCATATTTATATAACTGCCCTTTTCACAAAATGTGATTCTGGGCCAGGGGTGGGTTCTACTTACCTTTACTACCAGTTCGCATCGTGCCTGCTCGTGCTCTTCTGCACATGTGCAGAAGCTTCTGCACATGCACAGATCACCTATGATGACGTCTGGGTCGGTGGACGGAGCCTCCCGCCGGTTTTACTACCGGTTCTTGTGAACTGGTCTGAACCAGGGGCAACCCACCACTGCTCTGGGCGCTTACAATAAAGTTCAGGTAGAATGTACATATCATGCAGGGAAGAATTTTCCAAATTTCTTAAGAGGAAGCGTTCAGTGGAGATGGTCAGGGTCAAGTATCAAATAGAACTTGAAACCAACTGCATCTAGCAAAAGATTTATGATGCCATAATCTTAAAACCTCTTTGGAAGCTAGACTGAGTTAAAAACATGTAGGAGTTCCTAGTCAAAACAATCCCTTCTGCTTGCATCTTGACTTGCTTCTTTTAGGAAGAAGTCTGTGATGTCCTCCCCTTTTTCTCCAGTTTGAGATTAGTACTTTCGTACATAAATCTGAATGTACATAGCAGCTATTGGCAAGAACAGTTGCTATCTCCCAATGAAATTGGGTTTGGGAGGATAAGGGTCAAATTAAAAAAAATATCAAAAAATCCAAAAAGTCAGGGAAACACTGAGTTCAATCTTCTTCAACCTGACGTCCTCTACATGTTTTGGATCAGGATTCACCAAAATGGAAAATGGTGTTCTTCAGATTTTCCCGTTAGTACATCGTGTTGAATTACTATTCCCAAAACTTACCAGAAATGCCTGCTGAGAAGTTCTTCACAGAGGGCCTCTTCACCACAGTATATGACTCCCCAACCACAAAGACTTTGTACAGGACAGCATTGTGGTTGATGAAACTTTGAATCACACATGGAGGTTGGATGGCTTTCAGGCCTTCCCGGTTGAATATAATAGCCATCTGAAAAATAAAGATATGACTTGCAATTACAGTTGTACAGATGAAAAATACATGTTTCACATAAACAAGCATTGTATTTGGTGGTTCCAGTAGCAGTATGCACAGTATGCATACATACATACAATTATTCGCTGCTGCCATTAATGGCATTAGTATACATTCAGATGGTTTTAAAAGGGATTGAACAAATTGATGAAAGATTGGGTTACTGGTGTTTATTATTCTTGATTAGAGATAGCAAAACTTAAATACAAGCTAATATAGGGAGCAGGAACGGAAGAACATTATTGCCTTCCTTTCTTTTTGTTGTGAGCTTCTTGAATGCAGCTGCTTGATCCCTGTAAAACACACAATGTTGAAGTGTTTAAGATACTGGCTTGGTCCAGCTGCATAAAAGCCAAGTATTCAGATAAACTGTGTGTGTGCGTAGAAGATGCAGAACTGTGCTGTCCAGTTGGAAACACTTGGCAATCTGTCTCTCTAACTTGCAGCTGATTTCTTATTTAGCCTTTCCTCCAAATTTAATTATGCTTGTCTACTGCTTGATTACGCCAAAGCATCTCAAAATGGTTTACAATAAAATATACAATAAAATACAGAATAAAGCTGTATGTAATGGGATGGAAATGGTAGTCGTCATTCTACATGACTTTCATAGATCCTTTATTGGATCAGGATATTTCTCTTGGTCTTGTGAGAACTTTTGGCAGCATTTAGAAACATTGTCCATGGTATCTGTAGGTTCACCTATGTGGTGACCCTACATCACCTACGTTGGATGTAGAGTAGAGTAGAGCAGAGCAGAGCAGAGCAGAGCAGAGCAGAGCAGAGCAGAGCAGAGCAGAGCAGAGTAGAATAGAATAGAATAGAATTTTTTATTGGCCAAGTGTGATTAGATACACAAGAAATTTGTTTTGGTGCCTATGCTCTCAGTGTACATAAAAGAAAAGATATGTTCGTCAAGAATGTACTCCACTTCAGTGCTCTCAGTGAGAATACAGGTAGTCTTTGACCTACAACCACAATTGAGCCCAAATTTATGTTGTAAAGTGAGGCATTTGTTAAGTGAGTTTTGCCACAGTTGTTAAGTGAATCCCTGTAGTTGTTAAATTAGTAACACAGTTGTTAAGTGAATCTGGCTTCCCCATTGACTTTGCTTGTCAGAAAGTTCCAAAAGAGGATCACGTGACCCCGGGACATTGTAAACGTCATAAATGTGAGTCAGTTGTCAAACATCCAAATGTAAATCACGTGATCGTGGGGATGCTGCAATGGTCATAAATGTGAAAGATGGTCATAAGTAACTTTTTTCAGTGCTGTTGTAACTTCGAACGGTCACTAAATGAACTGTTGTAAGTCGAGGACTATCTGTATCCAGTTTGAATCACTGGGGCAGGGAAGATGACAATTCTATAGTTTCTCCAATGAAAACCTCACAGGATTTGGTACTCTCCCCTATGTTATTTAACATGTCTGTGAAACTACTGAGATCATCTACCAAATTGAGATGAGATGCCTTTGTAGACAACCCAGAAGTTGCAGCTAGTTCATAAGTGGCAGTTGAACCAATGACAGAGTAACTCATCACTGCAGGTTGGCACCATTATCAAAGTCTTCCCACTAGTTGCCAATAGACTTCTGGTCTCAACTCAAAGTGCGGATCATAAACTATAAAGTCCTATGTAGCATTGCACTATGTTAGAGAAGACATTTCTTTCCCATACTTAAACCCATTCATGAAGTAGAAACATTGTGAGAAGATCCTTGAGACTACCTTCCCCCTGCCCCTCCACCTGCTTTAAGAAGACTAAGTGACAGGACTTTTCTGTTATAGTTCCCATATTTTCAAATGCCTTCTCTTCATAGGCATTTGTAATCCCCTCCCCTCTCCCCCTGGCATTTTGTAAAGCTGTCAATATCCTATTCCATTTTTTTTACCCAAGTCGTCGTTATTTAATGGCAATCATCTTGGGGTATTTATTCATTCTATGTCTTTCTCTTTTATGTTCTATTTTGACAAATGCTGCCTAAAACCTGTGCATTAGGATGGATTATAAAACTGCAAATAAATAAACAAATGATGGACAGATGGGTATGAGTATGTATAAACTGGCCTTCAAAAAGAGAGAAAAACAGATTTGCAATATTAATGAAGCCATAAACTATGAAGAATGACTTCTATGTATGCATGAGAGACAACAAAGAATAAAACCTCCTTACTTTTCCTTGAAGTTTATGAATCAAACTCAGATAGACTACTATAGTTTTTTTCTTAATTCCCAGCCAAAGCAGTTTTTCTAAATACACATTATATGAAATCTTGTACAAATACTTACCTCATGAGAGTTGGTTCCATGGGCGACTCTTGTCTTACAAACTTCAGTAATAAAAAAAGTAAACCGTGAGTCAGTACAAAAGAATATACACAGAGCACTTCAGTACCATTTGTAACAACTACCTCTATTGATTTAGCTAGTCTACCCAACTGAATGATATTCGCCCTATGGCTGCCCTTCCCTTGAAACCAGCATTCTCTTATCTGGTGCTGATACTTCAACTCTTGGATTATCCAGGATGGCATCAGAGAGGACAAGCAAGTTCTCAAAAGGAATGGATAATCTAGGGTCCACTGATGGAGTCTGGCACCAGCACTTTCCATTATTATCTATTCAATTGTATTTATATTTCTGTCTTTCCTCTAAGACAGTGTTTTTCAAATGTACATTAAATTTAAGAAGTGTGAATTTCAAGCATGCTAGTTAGGGAATTCTGTGAGTTGAAGACCACAAACTTTTTAACATAAAACAAGTTGAGAAACGCTGCTCTCAGAGATGGAGGCAGTTTACACAGGGGTCTTCTCTAATCTTATTCCCACAATTACCTTGTCAGATTGACTTGTCTGAGAAACGGAAACTGACCAGAATACAGTAAACGTCTTAGTTAAGATGGGGACTTGAATTTGGATGTTCCCAATTAGTCCATCACTTTAACTGCTACACTACACTGTACTAAATGCAGCCACTGTTGCTTCTTCAAGAACTTGTCACTATAATTCAGTGACAAACTGTTGAAGTTCTTGAACTTTTTAAATGAATAGATGGGTTAAGTCTTTGATAGCTATGCTAATTCTATTGGAAGATTAATGCACCTGTTATTTATTTAAAAAGGTCTTTCCAAATAAAACAAAATGAAAAGGGATGGCTTTTTGGGGAGTGGCATCTGAAATATAGAAGAGCACTGCTAGAGGAATTTGCCTTATTTAATCCTTACGATCTATTGACATTACTAGAGCCATTTAAATGATTGATAGTCTGAGATTCTCAATTTAAAATGAATACTTTCTTTGTTCTATAGTTTAATATATTGATGTTGCATGTTATTAACTTGCCCAGATAACTTATATTTACATTAATGTACAGTAGTACATTTAATATACTATAATAGATATACCCTACCCTATCCTATATAGTAGGGTAGTGTAGAGTAGGGTAGGATTGGGATAGGGATTGAATACTTTATTGGCCAAGTGTGATTGGACACACAAGGAATTTGTCTCCAGTGCATAAGCTCCAGTGCATAAGCTCTCAGTATACATACAAACAACAAACAACTATAAGATAATAGTACATCTAAGATTTATGTTAGTATAGCATACTTAAAATGCAAAAAAATTGTTCTCAATGTGACAAAACATTACTCTGTAGTTTTAAATGGGCATTAGGGCCTTTTTCTAGTAAACCAACACCAACATTATACATGTTGAAATAAAGGCAAACACTTCCAAAATAACTCTGATAATTCATCTGCAAAATAGCAGAGACAGAGAAAATGAAAAAGAGAAAATAACAGAAAGAAGGACTTTATGCATGATATGCACATATAACCTTTACAGATTTTTATTTTAGATATCTCCTGTGCAAGTCCTCTCTGTCCCCTCAAGAGTACTTAGCTAAATTGCATTGATTTCAGCAGTAGTGGAGGAAATGCTTTACAACTTTACTATTAAGTAAAATATAAAAACTGTTCACATACTGAATGGGAATGCAATTCCATTTTTTTCTATTTGCTTCAAGGTGTCTTCTCCACATGCATTTGTTAATTCCATAAATGGCGGAGAACAGATTCTGTCATCTGAAGAAAAGAGATAGAAAAAACAGTCCAAACAGTTTATAGATGTTTTCAGTTTATCCCAGTTCTTGCTTTCTATACTGTAAATATTCCTCAACTTTACTCTGCTCCTTTCAGCATTTTCTATAATACTGCCATCTGAGAAAGATATTTTGTGCATCCGGTTCATGAAAGCTTTGTATCTGTTAGTCCTTCCAACAAAACATTGTTGCTCATGTCCTTGCTCACACATAGTGCAATGGTTGTGTATACAAATCTAACTGAAAACTGTATCCAAGCAAAGTGACAAAAATTAATGAAAATTATCCCTAAAACCAATATTTAAGTCACATCAATTTTATCTTGTAACAATATTTGTTCCAAACACACAAGAAAAATGCTTAATATATCATTTCTGGAGAATCTACTGCAAACTGATGCCAGATATACAAGGACGTTATCATACAATGATACACTTATTTGCATCCAATTTTCTAATGCAAGTACATAAATCATAGCATTTGTATAATGTCATCACACACATTATCATTTGCCTTGTGGATACCAGTGATAAGTTTAAACAACAAATCCATTAATTAGAATGGAAGTAAGAAAACTGTCTATAAAAGTAGTAGGATCATCTGATTCAATAGCTTAAATATATACAGATTGCACTAAAAGTCAGGCCCCATAGAAATTAAATTATTATATATACCGTGTTTCTCCAAAAAGACGACCCACCTTGAAAAGAAGCCCTATTACATTTTTGAGCGCATGCAATGAAATTAAGCCCCACCTACAAAATTAGCTCTAATTAAGAACCCACCCACCCTAGGGTGCAGGAGGTGGGCCAAGGCACAGAGGTAAAAAATAAGCTGGGGTGGGGATGGAGGGGTGGATCTGCCCTACTTACCAGACCTCACACACCCAGACATCTGCCTTGCCTTCTTCTGCAACCACTTGCCGCCACTCACATGCATTGCCTCGGCCTCCGTTTCGCCTTCAGATGCTTTCCAGCAGGCATCTGAAAGCAAAACGGAGGCCGGAGCGATGTGTGTGAGTGGCAGCAAACAGCCACAGAAGAAGTGGGCCAGCAGCGGGCTCCTGTTGGGCAGGGCTGTTGGTGCCACCGCCACGAAGTGAGTCAATAATCAGAACCATCCAAAAAGAAGGCCTAGCCATTTTTTGGGGGGGTCAAAAGAAAATAAGACGCGGCCTTCTTTTTGGAGAAACATGGTACTATATTACAATAAATGACTTGCTTGCCACTTTATTCTAGCATACTGCTTTGATGCATCACATACTGCTTTGATGCATCACATTTGAATTCCTAGTGTATTCCTAGTACATTTTCTCTGGAAAACAATATTTATATTAATAAATAAAATATTGTGATTGGTCTACGGGACCTTGGTATACTCTGTATATATTTAAAATATAAAAATAAACCCAAACTCAGGCAATTGGACCAGGAAGTTTTAGATATCTTTCTTTCTTCAGAAAATGTAGAGAATCACAGATATAATCTTTGAAAAATTATGTGACTGCAGTTGGAAAAACATGATTTAAATCCAGGACAGGAAGAAAATATTAGAAGGAAATTCAGATCAGTTCTGCCTGAGTAAGAGAAGGGAGGGAGGAAAGATGCTGTCAAGACTTTCAAGATTTGGTAATTCTATCCTGTAAAAATAAAGTCCCAGTAATTCTGTGGAGTCTGTTTCCTGATCTGGCCTATACAGATAGTCTTCAATTTACAAGGGCAATTGGGACCAGAATTTCTGTTGCTAAGCAATGTGGTCATGGAGCACAATTGCATTGCTCAGTGATGGCAATCCCTGCAATCTTAGTTGCCAGTGAAGAAGTCAGTGCTTTTATGCTATTAAAATGATTAAAAATGAACTGCGGATCTAAATGTATTACAAGTTTCAGCCCTGCAGGCAGGTGCATCCAGATGGCAGAGTGTTGGTGAGGGTTCATTAGGGTGCAGGGGGGCTGCACTAGGGAGGGTGCACAAGAGGTGCAGCAACAGTGTATCAGTGAGGGTAAGGTAGGGCGCACAAGGCTGAAAGAGAATGCACAAGAGGCACTGCAGAGGTTGGGGCAGCAAGGGACTGCATGAGACACATCGCATGGATTGGGAAGGATGCATGAAGGTGTGTGCCAGAGGCATCATGCACACTGGGGAGGGTTGGAGAGGGTGTGAGGATGTACACAAGAGGTGCTGTGGGGGTTCGTGTGCATGAGGGTGCAGTGCAGGTCGGAGAGGGTGTGTAAAGAAGCATGGGGAGTGTCATGGAGGGTGCCTGAGGATGTGCAATGGCATGGCATGAGTGCCAAGAATGGGGGAGACATACCTAAGTGACTTATGACCTTCCTTGCCAACTTCCCAAATGACTTTCTGGGGAAGCCAGCAGGGATGTTTGCAAATGGCAATCACATGATCATGGAATGCTTGAAAACCAGTCATAAGTGTGAATGGGTTGCCAATCACCCAGATTGTGATCTGGGTGCTGGGACAGGTGGAAATCGAAGGACAAGGTCATTGTAGATGTCTGAATGTAAGTAGAAAGGAGAGAGATCATTTTATGGTTTTATTGTGGAGTTCTTAGATAGAGAGTCAAATATTGCACTTTGCATTTGATCTTCCCCAATTCAACTCTTTGGATTATAGAATATCAACTAAAGGAATTCAAATGGATCCTGAAAGCTACAGTTCCTGACTACACAGAAATGTAAAGGATGTAGAACATTTCTGGGCTTTGCTTATTTCTATTTTAATCTATTAAAATGATTAAAAATGAACTGCGGATCTAATTGTATTGCAACTTTCAGGCCTGAGTTGCTTCTATAGGGTATGGAACTATGATACTGTTAATATAATTATATAATACATTAGAGAACCAGTTTTGTGCAATAGTTAAAATGTTGGTTTAGAAACAAGGAAACTGAGTTCCAGTCCTGCCTTAGGCATGAAAAACCAGCTGGGCTAGTCACTTTCTCAGCCCAGCTTATCACACAGGAATGTTATGGGAAACTAGGAGAAAGGAGTATTGGTATGTTCACTGCTTTGAGTTGTATATGAAAAAAAAAATCTAAAACAAAAAAATGCTTGCAGAAAAGCCAATATTCCACTAATTGAGGCACTTCCAAGAAGGAAGCAGAGTTATCCATAGATACCTGTGGAATTTGGAAGTTCTGCAGAAAACACAATCTCTCACATCCTAGCAAGTCAAATGGGCACAATTTTTCTCTCATTTCAGTTTTCATATCATATATGTACTCCTGGCTCACAGAAAAAGCTTCCAGATGCTCAATCATGCAAACTTGAACATGACTTTTCCTACTCAATTTCTCCTTCCACAATACTGCAGCCAAGCAACTTGTCCTTTCTCCAGTGTTAGACCTTTCTGAGAGATCTGGAGCAGGGAGACAGATTGTAGACCAGATTAGAGTTCAACAGAAACGATTGCATATGTCAGGGCTTGTATGGATGACCTCCAGGGATATCACAGACTGATTCTTCACCTTTTACTTTAAATGTTGGCAATCTGTTTCACAATGACCATTTATATGATGCCCTTCTTTAAGGAAAGAAGTGTTGCGACTGTGCCATGACAACAAAGCTGCTGGACACAGAGGCACATTTAATACTCTGTGTTAGGTGGCAGAGTTCTGGTGGCTCAGGATGACAGTAGATGTCAAAGATCAGTTTTCATCAAGAATGCTGTAAATATATATGCCACTTATACTCATAAAAGTTTGTATGTGAGTTACAGAGCTATGGGAACGGCATTAAACCAACTCTGTGATTAACCAATGGCTATTGCAACACTGATCTTCGTAGAGTAGGTGTATTTTATATCTACTTTGCATATGATGCCTTTGGGAACCAGCATTTCCCATCAGATCAGAACAGATGGAAAAGGTCAGCCTGGAAGACAGGCTGTTGCAAGTTCACAGAAAGGAATCCTTTCATGAAAAGTAGTTAACAACAAGGCCCCTTTCAACTACCACCTCATTTTGGCATGAACTCTGAGGAATGTACAATACCTGTAACACAGGCACACACACACATGGACACACCCCATCCCCCACAAGCCACTGTCTGAAGCAAGGCGATTGTTACTTCTACTGTGGCATAACTAGCTGTCAGTATTCAAATGAATGCTCATGGAAGAGGTAGCAATGGAAAGGGGCTTTTTTGGAGGGGGGGAGGAATAACAGCATCTTTTAGCTCTCTCTTTTGGAACTATTTAACATTTAATGAGACTCAATTAAATTTAAGGGGATTGAAGCTGGTGAGGCAGGATCCTCCAATTCTCATTTCACAGCCACACCAGAGAAAGCCATTTTGTAAACAAGGCACGATGGTGATAACCTTCAGTCCAGGAAATGTGTAGCCTGAAAGCTACTGTCTTAGAATGGCAGGAGGTATTGAAACTTTGGGGCTAACATGGAAGATAGGATTAGTGCATGTTGTTAGAAGAAAGCTTGTATGTATGGTTTCTTAATTCGGTACAATAAATCTACTAATGTAACCTTCTTGAGTTTGCTTTAGGAAAGCAGAACAGGAAGAAACTCTTAAGTGCCATAGCTGATATAAAGCCTTGATAAATGCACTGTATGCTTTATGAGTTGATTTATGACTGGAAAATTGTAAGAGCACAGGAAGTTGCTTTTAACCAGTTCAGAATATTAGCTCGTCAACCCAACATTGTCTATTCTGACTGACAGATCTCTACATTCTTAATGAGATAAGCAATTGAAGCTGAAAAACTTCTAACTTCTGAAACAGATTGTCCACCACTGAATTAGTGTTAACTGAGTGCGTTTAAAGAATGGCACTAGGTTTTAAGAGGCTTCTGGGCCCCATGGCTTGGTAAGCGAAAGCTCCAAATCCCTTGTGCCTTTTAGAGTAACATTCTGAGGGCCATTCTTTCATTAAGGCCATGTGACAATGAGATTGCTGTTGATCTAACTTGACATTTTTCCCAAGTGAGATATTTACTTATTAGTTGTTGATACTGTTGAAATCACCAACATGAAAAAACAGCAGTAAATAGTCACCAACAAATCACTGATTAGTGATTTGCCCAATAAAATTGGGCAATCAATGAAATTAAATAATAAAACAAAGAAAGACAAACCCAAGCTGCACAAGCTCCAAATGCTCTCAGAAAAAGCTATTTTTTTTACAACTTCCAGAATATCATTAGGGTGAGTGCCCCAATGGTTCTTGACTACTAATGAGGCAACAATAATTGCCCTGAATCATAAATGACTATTAGCCATGATTCTATTAGTATACTAGAATAGTCTAGAATACTAGACTATTAGTATGTGTTTGGCTGTCTGAAGTATTTTATACAAAGATAGATAGTTCTTTGTAAACCTCAATGTGAATAGGTATAAACAAAAAATCTTGTTGCATAGGGTTACCAAACATTATAAATAATCTCCTCAACTCAATGATCACGAAAAGCTCTATGTATGGAGTTTAATTTGACTATTTACATATTTAGATGCCTCAAGGGATCGAGAAGGAAAATTTTTGTATTGCTATAACCAGCAATACTGCAAAACTGCAAAAGAATTTACTTCATGTGGATTTATGCTGCCTAACAGAGAATCTGAAGTGTAATATTTTGTAACAAAAGAGAAAAGTGCTGGCTATTTTTCAAAGAAACACAGCTAAATTCAACAAACAGGATACTTCTTACCATGGTCCAATATGGGTTTGTGTAAAGTAGGATTTGATTTATTAGACAATCTATTTCCTTTCTGTCTAAGTTATTTAATATCATTCTCTACACTCCAATTTATTTTCCTTTTGAACTGTTTACAGATTCAAATCTGCTCTACAGCCCACTTCCAACTATAGTTGGATGAAATCAAAGACATCTCTCAACATGATCATTCCAGAGGGGGAAAGCAAGCAAATGAGCTAATGTCTGTATTTCTGTACACATTACTAAAATCTCTTGCATTTTTAAAATTAGAATACCAGAACGAACTTAATTTATAAGGAATAAAGGAGTCAAAATATTGTCATTAGATTATAACATGAAAGATAAATGGATACTATGATCTAACACTGGACTGAAACCAAGGAAAGATATTATACATTTTAAATCATGTAACAGCAAAGGTTTGGCATTTCTGGGTCAAACTGTTTAGATGGCTTGGTTGATTTGGCAAAGTATTATAAATGTATTCAAACATTCAGCTTTTAGAAAAGACTATATCTTACTGAGTAATATATTTGAAGATTGTTCTGTTTCAAATTGTAAATAAGAGGTCACTCACTAAATGCATCTCATTGAAAAAAAAAACCAAACCACCATAATTATATTGCCAATCAGAAAATAGGCTATACTTTTTGTATGGGATTTAAAATTATTTCTTATCAGGGAACATTCATTTATCAGATACTTACATAGTTCTGATGCTGAATGTGGGGATTGACTCATTAATTAATAAAAGTTATTGGGATAGAATCTTAAATTGAATCATGATTTACTGTATGTCCCCCACCATTGTTCCAATAAAAAGGGCATTATTAAATAATGATTCTTTTGTTTCAGTGGAATTTCTGAGGGCAAGGAATATTCAAGTTTGCAATTACATAAATACATTAAGAGGAAAATAATTGAGAGGGGGGGAGAGAGAGAGAGAGAGAGAGAGAGAGAGAGAGAATCATTTGATAGTTCTAAAATACCAATTGGGAGAGGGGAGAGAAGTTACATGCATTTTAGTAACAGCAATAGAAAATTAACCAGGTTTCATTCACTGGCCAGAGAAATAGCAGCTGCAAGGAGCTAGTTAACCTTGCCAAGAAGGAACATTTTGCTCCATTCACGCCCATTGTCCTGGGACTTCAGCCTCTGCCACCAGCCAGGAAAAAAGGTCACCGCAAAATCTCTGTCAAAGAAAGACCACCAGCAAGCAATGATCATCTTAGCCCCACTAGATAGGCATGTTTATTTACAACTCACCATTGTATTTTGGTACTGTCAAATGATCTTTTTTCTCTTTAACTTCCCTGCTCATTTGTCCCTTGTATATGCTTGGTTTTTAAAGCTTTATTTTTAACTGGTGTGGCCACTTAAGAATAAAATATTTGTCTTAAAAGTAAAATCATAACATAATTTGATTAGGATTATAAACAGTAAAATAATAGCAATATAAATTTATAAACAAACCCATGCACGAATTAAAAATTATAACATGTACTGGTGTGTTGCATTAGCATTACGACATGAATGTTACTACAATAGAAAACCAGTAATTTAACACTGATTATAAAGAAAATACTATGTTTGCTTAAGATATTGTGTCTTATTCTGAAGCTATAATTTGCACAACAATGTTCTAATATCATGACTGCAGTATTTACTTGATTATTTTAAACTGGTTAGATTAAATTAAAATCCCATAATCTTGTGCCTATTAAAATAATCTTGATAAAAATTCAATATATGTGGATGCAATAAACTGAGGAAGATCGTATTAAATCTATCCAAATGGCTCAATCAATTGGAAAGATATAACCAATGAAACAACTGAAAAACCTTCTACTCCTTCTGAATTCCTGGAAACCCTAACAAAAAGGTGGAATAGTCTACTTCAATATGTAGGACAGAATGCTTTTCTAAAACGGACCCAGCCACAATATGGAATATTGTTCAATTAATCTATCTGTCCCAGTACTGTCTGCTATAATAGGCAGCAGCTCTCCAAGGATCTCATCCAGAGGGCTCTTGTATCATCCCTTGAGAGAGACTAAACCATTATGGCTGTTACTCATTTATGGCTTCTAAACACAAAGAGTCCACTCTTAACACAAATAGGATTTGTTTTTTTTAAACCTTCAGAATCATCTACTAACATGCAAATATAAAGATTTAATCCTCACAGAAATTGTAGGTTATTTAGCATATGGTTTTAAGCAAATGATATACTTAATATATATGCCTTTGGAAATAAAGGAATCTACCTTCCCTTCCCTACTAATCCTCACTTATATAATAGGATGAATTTATTTCTAAGTAATTATTTTGTTGTCACTGAAAGAATATCCGGTTCCCAGCACCTGTTTCTTTGATCACCACAGCTATAATTCATTGCAAAAAACGTCTTTCAATAAACAT
Source organism: Arizona elegans (assembly GCA_022577455.1). Lineage (NCBI taxonomy): Eukaryota > Metazoa > Chordata > Lepidosauria > Squamata > Colubridae > Arizona > Arizona elegans. The sequence continues at coordinate 25,731,930 of JAKOOJ010000001.1, read as the reverse complement.
GCTTATAGATCTCTCTCTCTCTCTCTCTCTCTCTCTCTCTCTCTCTCTCTCTCTCTCTCTCTCTCCTTTTTAACACAATGATCATTTGATTTTTTTTGTTTTAAAAATGGAGAAATATATTCTTTTCATACCAAAATATAAAAAGCTTTTCAGCCAATACCCAATGAAAGCTGTATTACCTTCTTTCATTTCCAAAAATCTATACTCATGATTTTCTTTTTCCCTTGTAGCACAGCTGTAATCTAACACAATGAACAGGTAAAACTGCCAAGAGTTACAGGAGACTCTTTGGAGCTGGAGAGACTTTTAAAAAAATATTGGGTTTTAGTTTTCTCGATTTAAGCTTTTGTTCCCATTGATTAAAAAAGGAAGACAAGAAACATAAAGCCTACCATTGGGAAAGGTTTTTAGTGCAAGTTTTCAGACCCAGCACATGTAAAACAAGACAATAAGCTATATCATTCTTTGTATCAACTTTCCTCAAACAATACTCCCCAATTCCCACCTAGGGGATCACAGTTGGGAAAGACAATTTATTTGTTATAAAACACTCTCCCTCCCTCCCTCCCTCCCTCTCTCTATACATACATACATACATACATACATACATACATACATACATATATTCATGTATATATTGCTTGACATACGAGCACAATTGAAATTTCTGTTGCTAAGCGAGACATTTGTTAAGTGAGTTTTGTCCCATTTTACAACCTTTCTTGCCACAGTTCTTAAGTGAATCACTGAAGTGTTAAATGAATCTGGTTCCCCATTGACTTTGCTTGTCAAAGATCGCAAAAGGTGATGACATGACCCTGGGACACTGCAACAGTCATAAATACATGCCAGTTGCCAAGCGCCCAGATTTTGATCATGTGACCATGGGGATGCTGCAAGAGTCATGTGAAAAATGGTCATAAGTCACTTTTTTCAGTGCTGTTGTAACTTCAAACAGTCACTTAATGAATATTTGTAAGGCAAGGACTACCTGTATAGTGGGTGTTAATTAGAAACAATATTAAATGGTAACTGATATGAAACGCTATAATATGAAACGGCTATGAAAATATATATATGAATGGTACAAGCTCCCTTCTCACCTGTAATAAAGAGTGGACATTTTTTGACTTCAGTGGCAATTTATGTCATAAAAAACTTTTTCAAAGAAGGAAGTTGAATAGATGACAAAAGTACAACCATAGCCCAGACTTTATGATACCTATATTTATTTATTTATTTATTTATTTATTTATTTATTTATTTATTAGATTTTTATACCGCCCCCTCTCCCGAAGGACTCGGGGTGGTGAACAGCCAAAATTAAAAAACATACTATATTAACATTAAAATACGTTTAAAACAGAATTAAATCCAAAATGGCTCCCCAATTTAAAACGCCTTACCCATGACCCTATAAATAAGACGAATTTAAAATTTAAAATTTCCACATTTAAAAAGGGGGAAGATTTAGGCCAGGCCAGCTTGATAAAATAGAAAAGTCTTCAGCGCGCGGCGGAAGGTGCGCAGATCTGGGATCCTACGTATCTCTGGGGGGAGCTCGTTCCAAATCGTAGGTGCCCCCACAGAGAAGGCTCTCCCCCTAGGGGCCGACAGCTGACATTGTTTGGCCGACGGCACCCGGAGGAGCCCCTCTCTATGGGAGCGTACTGGCCGGTGGGAGGCTATTGGTGGTAGCAGGCGGTCCCGTAAATAACCAGGTCCTAAGCCATGGAGCGCTTTAAAGGTGATAACCAGAACCTTGAAGCGCACTCGGAAGACCACCGGAAGCCAGTGCAGCTCGCGCAGGAGAGGTATTACATGGGAACTCCATGTCACTCCCATCACCACCCGCGCGGCCGCACTCTGCGCCAGTTGGAGCCTCCGAGTGCACCTCAAGGGGAGCTCCATGTAGAGAGCGTTGCAGTAGTCCAGACGAGAGGTAACGAGGGCATGAGTGACTGTGTGTAGGGAGTCCCGATCTAGATAGGGACGCAACTGGCGGATCAGGCGAACCTGATGAAAAATCTTCCCGGTCACGGCCGTCATATGCTCTTCTAAAGACAGCCGTGAACCCAGGAGGACACCCAAGTTGCGAGCCCTATCCGTGGGGGCCAATGATTCGCCCCCAATAGTCAGCGATGGCACTAGCTGACTATATCGGGACGTCGGAAACCACAGCCACTCGGTCTTGGATGGGTTGAGCCTGAGCCTGTTCATCCCCATCCAGATCCGTACGGCCTCCAGGCACTGGGACATCACTTCAAGGGCATGTTGGTTTAGATATTCTTAAATAAAGAACCATCCAACTAAAAACCTTGAATCTAGATGGAAAACCAAAGCAGATTATTTTCTGCAATTAGATACTGGAGCCATTTCCAGTCACATCAAGGAAATAAGGGCATGGGCCATGATAGTGAATTCTGGCACCAGCAAATCAGAAGGACATCAGGCTGATAAAGAATGGTTTGAACTAGAAAACTGCATCTTTTTTGTTATGGGTCATAGCCAAGGAGGACAAACTGGTTTCCAGTTTGCATTGCTTTCATCTTGATACTGCTCTAGTCATACTTCCAAGATATATTTCATTACTCTCAGCACAAGCCAAAATACAAACAAACAAAGCCCATTCCCCAAAATGACACTGATTGGTAATATTTTGGACCAAAGGAGTCCAATTTTTGCAAAATTGTTGGTGTGAGTGTTCTATTTCTCATGTATCTCTGTATAAAACTTACGATGCCATAAGTACTGTCTTTTCTTCCACCTTCTGTTGCTGGGCATTATATTTGGGTAAGGAACAGGAACACTGAAGTGTCATTACTGCATTTGAGAAATCTAAAAGACATTTCTTTTATTGACAAAGGGACAAAACTTGCCATAATTGTGGCCAATCGTACAATGCCTTGAATCAAACTAAACCATAGTTTGAATCCTTCAAAAATCTGTATCTTGCATTTCTATAACAAAAATAAAAGACACTGAAACACAACTGAATACTGAAAAGCTGTAAAATCAAAGGGAGAGTGAGGTAGTCTTCAAAATTTTAGTATTTAAGAAAGAACTAAAAAAGGACTATGGTATCCCACTTTTAGTTAAAGTTAATAAGAAAAATGGCATGAAACAATGATCAATGTAATTGAACAATAACCACTTTATAATGCCTTGGTAAGGCCACATTTGGAATATTGCATTCAGTTTTGGTCACCACGATGTAAAAAAGATGTTGAGACTCTAGAAAGAGTGCAAAGAAAAGCAACAAAGATGATTAGGGGACTTACCTCCAGGGGACTGGAGGCTAAAACATATGAAGAACGGTTGCAGGAACTGGGTATGTTTAGTTTAATGAAAAGAAGGACTAGGGGAGACATGATAGCAGTGTTTCAATAGCTCAAGGGCTGCCACAAAGAAGAGGGAGCCAAGCTATTCTCCAAAGCACCTGGGGGTAAGACAAGAAGCAATGGGTGGAAACTAATCAAGGAGAGAAGCAACTAGGAACTAAGGAGAAATTTCCTGACAGTTAGAACAATTAATCAGTGGAACAAATTGCCTCCAGAAGTTGTGAATGCTCCAACACTGGAAGTTTTTAAGAAGATGTTGGATCTTCATTTGTCTGAAGTGGTGTAGGGTTTTCTGCCTAAGCAGGGGGTTGGACTAGAAGACCTTCAAGGTCCCTTCTAACTCTGTTATTCTATTCTAATGATGCCAAGAGAGCAATTTAAGAAATTAAGCCCTTTACAGTTTTTACTGAGCACCTCAATCATTGTAGCACATCTACATAGACTTTATATCAATTTCCATTTTTTAACCTATGTATTATTTCAGGAACATATGAAAATTTACTGAAAAATCTGGGATAAGAATACTTTTGGATTCTGTGCTATAAATAATTACAGGAGAACTTAGGGGAAGTAAAAGGAACAAAGTGTAAAAAAGAAAGGCCATAAATATAGAGAAAACAACTGCCTTGACATTATCTAGTCAGTCCATCTACAAAAGATGTATGCATATGGAAACTTTTGGAGTTAGTAAATAAATCAGGAATAAGTAGCAAAACTAAAAACAACTCTTCTTGTTTTGGAAACAGACATGACCTTTCTGGGACAGTTGAGTCAGTAAAGATCTAGCCCCATAAATTTTGAAATAATTAAGAAATTTACAATTGAGAAAGATGAATAAATTATGTTTCATGATAAATTCTGGTCCTAGAATCTGAAGCAGAGAGGGAGGAAGGGATTGGGGGTGGGGGGGCGTTGGAGGGAACCCAAGGACTCCAAGGTCTGTTTCAGCCCTATGATATTCAGTGTTTCCCAAACAGCCATGCACAGGAGCTATAACTTCAACTGTTGACAGACAAGCAAATTCCAAAAAGCCACAATTTACAGTTTGCTTTTTACCCTCTTCCAGATGTTTAGTCGGGCCAAAAAGCATTTCATGAAATCAAAGGGGGACTTGGATTATGCTGCAAATCTGTATGTTAGACATGGGTGTTTCTATGGGGAAAACATAAACATTTTGATAATTATTCATCTTCCAAAAGTATACAGTGACTTTCTCCCTGCAAGTGGTGAAAATCAAAATCAGCATTGGAAGAGAGAAAAAACATGACTTTTTGGGTGAAACCAGGAGCACAACTACAACTAGATCTCATAGAATACACGCACACTTCTGATTGAGAACACTGAGCTTCAGATTGCCAAAAAATAAAATAAACAAAACAGCCTTCTTCAACTGTCATTCTCTAGATGTGTTCCCAGGAAAGTGTCAGGCTTAGGCAATAAGCAGATGCCTATAAACAAATAGCATTGCATATCTTTATTGGCTGACCCTTTTCTGAAGGCTAATTCACTTGTGGATGGCTAAATCAAAACTCAAGTGAAAAAAGCTAGTCCCAAAATCCAAGCAGGATTTTGGCACAAAGCATTTGCAGCATGAGCTTTTGCAGCCAGCCCACCAAAACCAGAGGGAATCCTCTTATCTCTGGGGGCTGGCTGCAAATGCTATGTGCTGTAAATGTTCCATGCCAAAATCCTTCTTATATTTGAAGATGGATATTTTTACCCAGTCCCCAGAAACCAGAGGGAGTCCTCTTAGCAGGTGGCAGAGACTTATGACCTTCTCTGCTGGCTTCACCATTAAACCAGCAAGGAAAATGCCAAGCGCCCAGATCACAATCACAGAACCATGGGGATTTTTCACTGGTTATAACTTCAAGCATGAGTAATTAAGTCCCTTTGTTCATTGCCATTATAATTTCAAATGGTTGCTGAATGAATGATTGTTCAGTGAGGATTATCTGTAGCAGTGAGGGACAGGTAGCCACAAAGTGGCTGCTGTAAGTGACCAATTTAATATCCGCTGAAATTACTGAAGAACCTGAACCCAAAGCAGGCACCTCCCTTCCTGTTGCCTATATTTAGCTTTCCCCAACTCAACATATAACACTTACTTTGCTGCTTTAGCAGTCTGCCCTTTCGTCAAAAGATAAGTGAAGTAATTTCTTCCCAAACATTTCTGTATTATTTTATTTTTCACTCTTCCATATTAATGGGATTATCCAAATCCAAGTGTTTTCCTCTGTCTTCCATGCTTTTTTTTTGGGGGGGGGGAGGTGAGAGTGCCTTTAAATCAATGTTGACTCCTGATGACTACCTGGGCAAGTCCTGCAGTTTTCTCAGGAAGGTTTTTTGGAAGTGGTTTGCCAATGCCTCCTTCCTTGGGCTGAGAATGACTGGTCCAACGTCATCCAGTGGCTTTCTGACTCAGGTAGGACTACAGCTTGGAGATTCCTGCTCTCTAAGCTTGATGCCTTAATCACTATACCAAACTGGCCTTCTCCTTCTGTGCATTTCATAACCCCAAACATATGACATGCTCCCTTTTTTTGGAAAATAGGAAAAGTACACATAATCCCTCTGGACTATTGTAAATTATTTCCTCTGATCTGCTTGCGTTTAGGTATCCACCCACTCCCATTACGTCTCTCTTCTGTATTCCATCTCCCCCACTTCTCCTTCACATTTTATGCATTTTCAAAGTCATGGTGCACTCTCCCCTGATCTTTCTCTGGGACATAGTTGTCCCTCCAAGTGCCTCCTATTTATCAGCTCTCTCTCCTATTAGTCAAGAGTTTAGAAAAACATTTAATCTGCAATCAACAGCAGGGACCCATTTTAGTGGGAAAGCATTGGTGGCAGGAATGGCCCATAAAGCAAAATACAAATATTTCAGCTGCTCTTTCTCTAAAAATGCCTCTAATGCCATAGTAGCTCAAGGGAAATGCAGCTATATACAGCCATATCTTGTGTTCCAATGTGATAGGTATCTTATTCCAATCTGAAACATAGACAGATCACAATAAACATTTCAAGAGAATACTTGGCCCTTACTTTCAAAGTACATCGTCACCAAACGGTTAATATTATATGTGAGATTTTCCAAAATTACACTGAATATTTATTTAGAATATGTGGCATTGGAAGCTGAAATCTGAAGATAAAATGTTTCTGTACATGGAACAATATTTCTCAAAATATTCACGTGACACAATTCACTTTCAATTCTATTATTCTGATGGGAATAATTCTTATCAAAGCTGCAAAATTTAAGGTCCAAGTTTCAACACAACTGCCTGAATGCTGACATGTGGTCTTCAGGTCCCTCCAAAAGTTGTCCCCATATCTTATCTTTTAGTATGATAGAAATTAATGTTGAATATGTGTGGGATTAATTATTGTAAATCATAATTAAGTTAAAATAAGTGAAATCAATTTTTCCTGTAATAACAGCTACTTTTTGGACTGTAGTTGCTAATATTTAAAGATCAAACGGAAATCCTGGCCAAGAAAACAATTGCATTTATAGCTTATTTATAGGGCAATCAGAACTTGCTAACAAGGAATAAATGTAGTTTAAAAAAAAAAAATTGGTCAGCTGCAGCAGGTGGCAGCACTTCTCTGAATTTGGCTGATCTCAAAATAGCTAAGAAGGGTCAGACCCAGTTATTACTTGTATACTTAGAACATCAGGAAATGCGAGGATTATAGGATACAGCGGGAAGATGAAGAAATGTCTCAGAGGAAGGCAAATGCAAACTGCTGTTGCTGAGATAAAATATATAAAAGCATTTGTGTAGCCATCAAGAGATAAGATATTTGATGGTATCTTTAACACGACATGAACTGAAAAACCTGGTGGGAAGGTAAGAGTCATCGTCATAAAACACAGGTAATCCTTGACTTACAACCATAATTGAGCCCAAACTTTCTGCTGTAAGTGGGACATTTGTTAAGTGAGTTTTGCCCCATTTTATTACCTTTCTTGCCACAGTTGTTAAGGGAATAGCTGCAGTTATTAAGTTAGTAATACAGTTGTTAAATGAATCCAGTTTTCCTATTGGTTTTGCTTGTCAGAAGATTACAAAAGCTGATGACCCTGGGATACTGCAACTGACATAAATATGAGTCAACTGCCAAGCATCTGAATTTTGATCAAGTGAGCATGAGGATGCTGCAATGGTAGTAAATGTGAAAAATTGTCAGTAAGTCACTTTTTTCAGTGCTGTTATAACTTTGAACAGTCACCAAATGAACTGTTATATGTCTAGGGCTACCTGTATTAAAATAAAAGCTAACTTAACGTAAAGCGTACAAATTCATTAATGTGTTCATCACAGCAGGAAGAATGGCACCAGCATTAATATAATTAGGGAGGTTTTTTAAAAAAGTAATGCTGTTTTTAAAAAAATGATGGTATTACAGTACATTTAAATGATTTAAGAGAGTATGGATAAATAAGGGAAATATACAAAGTAGAGGAAGGTATTAATTGCTGTGCACATGCAGGGGCAACCATTCTTTTCTATATCATCCCTCTGCATCACAAAGCAGTAATCCTTTCTCAGAGATTTTCAAAAACGCTACTTTAAAATATTGATGAAACAGTTACAGGTTAAATGCAGCATTCTGATAATTCCATTCAACCTGTTTTTTTCTTTTCATCCTAACATCAGAATGCCATCTAATCACAGCTCAAACCAATGACAGGATTATCTAAGAATGTACTCAATTCATAACCTGATCAAAGAAACAACTCATCAACAGAAGAACAGGATACAACTGAATGTAAATCCTATGATCCTCTGGCATTTAGCTGTACAATACATAGAAGCAAACTAGCTGGCGTTAACTACAAAATACGGTAAGTAACTAAGAGTAGCTATTGCATGTAAGAAACAATTGTATAGATAGTTACAAAATTTCTACAAATTTTCTTTCCACCATTAAATATATTTGAAGTTAATGTGTAAGCATAAATTTGTCATCCTGTGTTTAGTATTATAACAGCCTTCTGAAACATGGACTCCTAACCAAATCAGTGTGGAAGAAATAGGAAATGTAAACATTACTGAATTTCAACACTGAGTTAGTAAAGAGAGAAGCACAAAATAGTTGTGCTCCCATTTAAGGTGTAATTTTCTTAGGAGAAAATAATGACCGGAGACATGTGATAATGAAAGAATAAAGAATGAAAGAATAGTGCCATGTCATAAACTGAGATTAAGAGTTAATTCTAGATCTAATCAGGCTGAACTTTAGACAGCCAAACCAGCATTTTCATAAACGCTGAATATGTAAAATTTCAGTAATTCTTAGCCAGTATGAAAAGACTGAATTAAAGAATTCCATGTTAATAGATTTTCAAACTTATCATTCAAATAAGCCTTTATCAATGGTGCACACAAGGTGGAAAAGGAAAAGATGTAAGAACTAGGAAAATATTGCAACCATACACAAACTCGTAATTAATACACATTTACAATAGATTTATAAAAAAAATGGTTATCAAAGCAAGAGGACAGACTACTTCAACACAGGGGAGTTGGTCTCTGGAAATCTGATGCTGGCATTTGAATAGTCAAGTTAATTCTAATTCTATAGTTTATAAATGGACAAAGAAGAGTACAGTTCAGAAACTTTTGAATGTAAGGTCACAGATAAAATTCATGGTATATTAATGTTGGAGTTTTGTCACAAATAATTGTAATCCCAATAATTGTAAGCCCAGGTGACTGGGCCAGATCTTTATTTCAGGGCAGATGGGACAGGATCTGAAGACACTGACATTTGTCAGTGACCAGCAGGGGGAGACGGAATGGTTACACATGCACAGGTCCATTTGTGTGAGTGATGGGCACACGTACCCACCGCTCACACAAACAGAACTGGGTGCGCACACCCACTGTTTTTGTAAGTGGAGCTGCGCACATGTGCTCACCTGCTGCGTCTGTTACTCAATTCCAAATGGGCCAAGGCCCAGTAGTAGGCCACAGCCCAGTAGTTGGGGACCCCTGTTCTAGTGAATGCTTGTGAGTTTTGTTGAGAATTTGATGTACGGTACGTATCATGCCAAGGTCATTTCTGGAATCTAGAGAAGGCTAGAGACGTGGAAAAGATTGCGCTTGTAAAATCTGCCCTTGCCAAGAGAGTATTCCTGCAAGTGGCTCCTTGGTTTATCAAAGACCTAGACAATGAAGGAACTGAAAGTATCTTCCTTAGAGATAAGATGGTGGAAAACCAAAAACAGATCTGAACAAGTACTGATAGAACTTGAAGCTTACACAGCAAGCCCCTCCTGAGACTCCCATTCTTACCAATGTGGGACACAGCCTCACCAACTTTTCATTGCTACTTTTCCCCACTCTATCTCCCTTCTGAAGACATTACATATGACCCACAATTACCAAAAAGGGTAATGATATGATTCAACCAATCATATTTTCTTATTTCTTTTTTTGTCTTTGAGCAGTGATTTGTCGTTTCCAGTTCTGTAAGACTGGATAACTTGACTGAAGAGCCTTCTGTTGCCTTAGATTAGTTTAGGTATTATGTGCATGAATTACTCAGTGACAACAACCTACCATAAGCAACTATCATACCACAAAAATTAGCAATGTCAAGACTTAAAACATCTATTGCTAACTTTGCATACCAGCTGTTACAAGTTAATTATCTTCTGGTGGATGCATTTAATCATTACTTGGCAGAGGGATGTATGTGTGTGTGTGTGTGCATGTGTTTTTGAAATAGCAGGAAAAATGTTAAATTGAACCAGAGATTATGATATAAAAGTACCCAGTAATACCCTGCAGTTAAAGGCTTTAGCTCTTTAATCATGCAGTACAATTTTTAAGATTGTGTTTTGGCAGGTGGAAAAGAATTCTTGTGACAGCTTGTTTCTACAGTAGCCACATTCCAAAGAATATAATCTTCAACATAATCAGAAGTATTTTGACTATGGCATAGATTTCAACATACTCTCCTTTCATAAAATACAAAATTTTTAAGGTCCCCTCCCCTGTTATCTGTTACTTATTTTAAGCAGCAGATGTTTGCATATATTTGCAAAACACCAATTATAAATTTGAGGAGGAAAATATATTTTAATGTACATCCATGCGCTTTCCATGCTCAACTTACCACAAATTCCCCTGCAAAGCAACAACTGTGTAAAAATACATTTTCTACAAACGTTTATTCTGACTTTGATAATAAGAAATTGCTTGGAAAAAATACAAACAAGTAGATAGTTGGGGAAGTATATAGTAATAGGAGCTAGCTGATAATAATGAGTTTCCAATATATTTAAGAAAGAGACACATGGAAGATAGTGTGAAACTTTTTTAAAGACTGTTGTCAGTGGTTAGCAAATAAAAAAGAGCATATGTTATAAAGTGTAAAATTAAAAAGAGAGAAGTTTGTATTAAATTTGTTTTTTATGATAAAAAAATCAAGAAAAGCTCATGTTTTCATCAGCCCCAGCCAGCATAGTGATTACTTATGTACTGTAAGAAATACTGCGTTGTAGTGCAGCAACATCATGAGGGTCACATGTTCCTCATTCCTACACTAGAAGACAGAGTGTATTTGAGATGGTGTTTTTCAATATAGTTGTCAGTTTTGGAAGCCATTTTTTTCTTTTAGCTTCCTGACTGCCACATTTTTTAGCCTGGAAAATTGGGAGAGGGTATTTTGTTGAAGCGGTGGAAATTTAGCCACAACAATATTCCTTACTCTGGGAGACAAGGACATATGCCTGCACCTGAATGGGAGTGGCTGGGGATTGTCTCCAGTTGCATTTGAAGAATGGATTGGACCATGTGATGATTTTTTGGGTTGTGAACTTTCAACTGGGTGGGGAAAACCTGGAAGCTTTCAGATTCGGGTTTTCCCAGATGTGCCAACATGACATCTCTAATAAAGTGGAACTTTGAGAAATTTCTAGTCTCAGAGTCTTCTTTCGTTGGGGGTGTTACTCGGAAACCTGACATTAACCCGAATCTGACAATAGTTTTAGCATTAAAAATACATAATAGTACACATATTTTCAGTAATAAATATATAGATTGGGAAATATATACAAAAATACTGTGTTTTCCCGAAAATAAGACCCTGTCTTATATTTTTTTGAACCCTGAAATAAGCGCTTCAGGGAGGTCTAATTATTTTGGGGTGCGTGGAGCAAGATGGGGCTCCTCTTGCAGTCTTATCTGATTTCCAGCTCTGCGCTTAAATATTTTTGGGGAGTGCTTATTTTTGGGGAGACGCTTATTTTAGTGCATGCGCTCAAAAGCCCGATTGGGCTTATTATCAGGGGATGTCTCATTTTCGGGGAAACAAGAGTATCATTTTTCATTATTTCTTAAAATGAAAACAGAATGATAACATCTTGAAACTGAACAAATATGAAAACTGATGTAGATTATTTTGTTGGCTTCTAGTAATGAAATAGATGGGAATCTGATGTGGCAGAGTCTATTCTTATTAAACTCATCTTAGAAGACTTTAAAAGTTTTAAATAAACTCATTGTACTGCTTTCCATTCATTTCAAAAGCACTGCTATCTTAGTCATTCATCCTCCAATTTGTGAATGGACAGAACACCAGACTGCCAGCACACCTGTCCTTTAATTCTTTCTAAAGAAGTTAAAAACTAATTCTAATTATTAACATTGTGAGCATACTTCTAAAATTAGCTGAGTAAATTTACCCATAAAATAAATATGCAAGATTATAGCATTTAAAAGTAAATTACCTGTAAATTACCTGTAATTATATATATAATCACAGAAGTTTCCATATTTCAAAAATATCTAATGTATTAGGGCTGTCCACAACCATGCTGAAGAGGTTCTCTGAGAATTGTAGACCCAACAGACCAAGGTGGAAAATGTTGTTATTAGGGGTTTTATAATACTACTTTTATTTTGGTTTTATACATATTCTTATTCATCTTTATAATTGTTTTTCTGATATCTGTGTGTGTGTTTATTTTATTTATTTATTTGATTTTTATATCGCCCTTCTCCAGCAGGACTCAGGGCAGTGGACAGCCAACGTAAAAACACAGCATACAAAAATTAAAACAATTTAAAAGATATTAAATAATGTACACATAAATTTATGTGTATGCATATATGGAACAGTTCTACTATTGGATATTTTACTGTATCTGGCCTTACAACTCTGAATAAATAATCCTCTTGGTCGCACAGTCAGCCAGATATTTAGATTGGAATTGACATTTTTGTCTTTCCCAACACCCTGGGATAGGTGTGTTTGTGTGTGTGTGTGTGTGTGTGTGTGTGTGTGTGTGTGTATCACAACTCTGTAATCCCTTGCATCGGGGTAGATTCCATTCATGGCAACTGAATGGAGTGGAGCATTTACTGGCCAGATCCCCTTCCTGATGCCTATGTGGAGCTCACAGCAGATATTTTCTCTTTGCGCTCAGAGAGAGAAATATCTGCCACTAACTAGGATTGAACTCACCACCTCCTTATTGTGAGGGGAGAGCTCCACCACTAGGCCACCACGGTGTTCGGATAGATAGATCTTATTTAATAATACTAAAATTATCATCACAGGATGTAACTGGTTCCAAATAAAATTACCTTTTGCAATTGACTGTTGGTGATTTTGTCAATGCTGATTGTGTTCAGGAGGTGCTCCAGTTGTTTTGGAATTGCAACCAAGGCACCTATTATTATAGATGCTATCTTTTGCCATAATTGTTCTACTTATATTTGCATATTTTGTGATTTTATCCAGTTCTATTTTTTTCTGCTGTCTCTAGCTATTGCAATGTCCACTTTCCATACTTTGTCTTTCTGATTAAAAAAGTCTGAAGTGTTATATGGCAGACACTTATCTGTGGCTATTTTGGGGTCTCATCAGTTGTTGCTACTTTGTTATGCTACTATTTGTAATCTGTCTGTGTGATTTTCTTCCAGCAGTTAACCAGATGTTCCACTGTTTCTGTTTTCTCAATTCTAGCTTTATGCTCATTTATTCTTAAGGCTTGGTCTCATGGATCCAGAATTAGCCTCTCTGCCTCTTTCTTCAACTTTCCGGCTCTTAGCCATTACCAGGTCTTGTTCTCTGCTTTGTCTGCTAGTTTTTTTTAATGTACTAGTCATGTAATAATTTTTGTTGCCATGACACTTTCCTATTATATAAGAGCGGTGGTGGCACAGTGGTTAGAATGCAGTACTGCAGGCTAACTCTGCTCACATTGCCAGGTGTTCAATTCCTTCAATCCTGACCGGCTCAAGATTGACTCAGCCTTCCATCCTTCTGAGGTCAATAAAATTAGGGCCCAGATCATTGGGGACAATAGGCTGATTCTGTAACTGCTTAGAAAGGGCTGTAAAGCACTATGAAGCTGTATATAAGTCTAAGTGCTATTGCTATTCAATGTTTGGTTATTTCTTGTAGTTTGGTCTTCCCACTACTCAGTAACCCCTTCTGGTATTCTAGCTTTGGGATGTTTTCTGTCCTGAATGTTATGTCCTTCAGATATTCTTTTTCTAGCCTTTTTTCTTCTTCAACTGACTGATGTAGCTGCAACACTCCATATCCACCTATGCTTCTTGGTAAATAGTCTCTGACAACATCTCTTCATGGATGAAAGGCATGATTCATTGTCACTATTTTTCTGGTCTTGTTAGCCTGAGCTTTTAGTTCTGCTTGAGTCAAGTTCACTTTCCAGCTGTTATCTAATGACTGGAATTGAATGACATTTCTGTCACTGACTTTGGACTTTAAGATCTTCATTCTTCTGTTGTATTAACTACTAATGTTCTTCTTGACTTTGTTGTCAGCCTGAAGGAGACTCAGGTATTTGGAATTATCTTCTTCATTCAAACTCTTGATGTTATTTGCACAGAACATTTTGATTCCTGCAATTTTCACTGATAGCAAGGGTGGCATATTTGTCCAGTCCAAAGTCTATTGCAATATCTTACTTACTATTTGGACAATATCTTACTTACTATTTGGACAATATTGAGCAGTGATGCCATTTTAGATGGAATTTATTTTATGTTATTATCTATGTTCTTATTTATTTTTATATCTTATTATACTCAGTTTTTTTTCTGGTATGCATGCATGCATCTATGTATGCGTCTATGTATGCAAAAAATCTACTATTGGATATGCTTTATCTATTTTATAGTCCCACCAGTTGTGGTATTTCTTGCAGATATAAACAATTTCCTTTTAGTAGAAGTGTATTTCTCCATATGCAAACACAAATGTAAAGTAGTTAAGTTTTACCAACCCACCACTAGCTTTTAGTTTCCCAATAAAAAGGTTAGAGGCTTACCTTTCATATACAGTTCTATCTGTCTAATAAGTTCGTAAGACTTTGATCGGTCCAGTAATGTCCTGATAGCAGGAAGAGGATCCAGAATTATAGTTTCAGGATGAGTATCAATATATTCCTAGGGAAATGAAGACATGGCATGTGATATTCTTCAGAGAAGAATTACTGTTGGAAACTTAGTACATGATAGAAAGTTACTTCCAGTTCAGCATATCGTCAATTAACAATAATTGGATTTCAAGTAGTATTATATCAATCATTTAAGTAATAGATGGTGTGATTCTCAGCCATATCCCAAAATTAAAGTGACACAGAATATGGTGAATGTATAGTATGTGTAAACATGTTGGATGACAACTTCTGAAATTCCCACTAAAGATGGTATGAATTGCAATTTCAAACAATTGGAAGACATCAAGCTGGGACAGTTGATTTATAATTCCTCTCATTCCTCCTATGTTTGTATACAAAATTTTCTTAACAATAAATACGCTAAAAAGCCTTATTTGAACCTTGATGATACTTTCATTGCAATGAACACTAGCCTAATAATAGCAGAAATTAAAACAATTTAGGTATAACTAAATTTAAAATAATTTATATTTTTTTCTATAGCTATAATCATGATGGATAGCCATAACACTTCCCAAGCTAGACAGCCAAATACTGAATATCCGTTACTGGAGCAATAAGTGATGGATTGACATTGTGATTATGAGTTCCCCAGAAGTACATGACCAGACACTGTGAGAACAGAATACTGGATGATCTAAATCTTCTTAAATTCATACAACAGCTATGAAATCTTGATAGCAATGGCACCATTAACATCTGATGAAGTGAGACTCATGCCTGAATTAAAAAAAAATATAGTAATGATGCCTAGAGACTTAAGACTGTATGCAAAATGTAATCACTTATGTAATATCTCAAGTTCAGCAGAGTTACCAATATGTCACATCTTTAATCTGATTAATCTAGATCTATATTCTAAAAAGCAAATTCAAAAATATTTTTAAAACTCTTCAATAATTAAAAAAAAGCCCACTAACAATCTCCTGACTCCAAAATACAAATCAATTCCGAACCTTCAACTGTTTTATTTCTGTCTTTAATCTGTTTAGGGCTATTTATGCCAGAAGCGCAAGGATACAGATTCTATTTATATGCAACTCCATGTTAAAACATTTAAAGGGCAGTAGGATCAAATTAGTCTGAATACTGTGTGTGTGTGTACTCCTTCTATAACATTTTTAATACCATATAGCGGTATGGTATTAGACAAAAAGAAATAAAGATATTTGGGAAAATGAACCTTTGCTTGGATTTCAGGACAGATATTTATTAAGATATCTTAAAAAGCTCATAGAAAATCAACAAGTAATTCCTTCATTTGTGAATCATCAGAACTGCTTGCCAAAGAACAGTGACAGTAAACTTAGTGAAGAGGTGAATTTTCATAATTTTGTTTTTTAAAACATGTGCTGCAAAAGGGAATGAACAATTTATAACTCTACTTTTAAAAATGTAACCTGTACTTTTAAAAATGTCAAACTGCTTATCTTCAAGTCTTTTTTTTTTTGTGGAAATCTTACTAAAACCTGAAAGACAATTATTTTTAAGAAAAATATCCTGATGTCATCTAAGCTGTAAGTGCATATGAAAGTAGGAATCCAGACTCATGATTCTTTATTATTTAATAATATATGCTGCTCCAATTAAAAATTACTCTGAATAACTTGTAATTCCATATCTAAAGATTTTTTAAAAATGACAATAACAAATATAACAAAACATTACAAATTGTAACAAAGATATAACAAACCTACAACCATTGTTACCAGCATTCTTCAGGATTGACCAGTCCATATCTTTAAAAGGTCCTCTCAAAAGAGCCAAGTTATAATGCCTTTCCGAAATTATATCAGAATTGGGGATGACCTAGAGCAGGCATGTCAAACTCAATTTCATTGAGGGCCGCATCAAGATTGTGTTTGACCTTGGGGGGCTGGGGAGGGTGTGGCCAGGGTGGGTATGGCCAGCTCGACATCCCTCGTATTGAGGGCACCTGTGGTGGCCCGAGCGCTCTGCCAGTGAAACTAGCTTCTGAGCTCCATTTTGGCTGTGATGGCCTCCTGCAACCTTCTGCCAGCAAAAATGGAGCTTGGGAGTGCTGCCTGTGGCCCTCGCAAGCTCTGTTTTCAGCTGCAATGGCGTCCTGCAACCATCTGCCAATGAAAATAGAGCTCGAGAGGGCTGCATGCAGCCCTCCTGAGCTCCGTTTTCGCTGGCAGAGGCACTGCGAGCCAGTCCTTTGCTGTTTCCAGGGCGGCCCTGCGGGCCAGTTCTAAGCACCCTGCAGGCTGAATCCGGCCCTTGGGCCTTGAGTTTGACACGCCTGTTCTAGAGATATGCTGTTCCAGAGAAGTAGGACTGTGACAGAAAAGGTCTGTCCCCATGGTCCATGAAAATATCACACCTGAGGGGTCAGGATAGATAACTACAAAGAATATAGGCAAACCAAATAAGGAAAAAAAAAGATTAAAAGAAGCCAAGACAAAATAAAGCCATTTTGATGGAAATAATTGTTTAGGCTTCTTTATTGAGATCCAAAACAACTTTTGTAGAATGTAATGTAGAAAAAAATGATGAAAAGGAAGTAAGAGGTGTTGTGAGAATATTGAACAATTCAGAAATTGACAGGTGTAGATAATTAAGAAATGTTGAAATATGGGAATGCTTATGGAGTAGCTGTATGATTTTTTCAGTCTCTCTCTCTCTTTTTTCCCAGAAGACAGAAGAAAAGAAAACTGGAGAAAATAACAAAGATGAAACAAAGAAGTAGAATGATTATGGCAAACAAAAGTAAGGGTAGTACTGATAGTAATAGATGCCTTGGGTGCAATTCCAAAAGTGACCATCACTTGAACACCATCAGTATTGACAAAATCACCATCAGTCAATTTCAAAAGATAGCTTTGCTTGGAACAGCTTACATCTTGTGATGATACCTTTAATATTTTTAAACAGCAACATCTGTCTATTCCGGGTCCTTGGGAAGGACTCAATAGGTGGATAAAAATGCCAAATTCAGTCTAAACCTCTGACTGTGCAACCATCCATAATAATTTATTAAATGTATATGCTGTCTGACTCCCAGAGAGTCTTCCCAGTTTGTTTTACATAAGTTCAAGTTGGGTATGTTAGCAAAAGAATAAAAATAAACTGGATGCAGTAGGAACATAGGGTAATTAGGAAATATGTATCTTAAAGCAAGAAAAGATATGGACAGGAATGAAAAGACCCTGGATGAATTTGGATTGGATAAAAAAAAAGAATGACCAATGTGAAAGAAATACAATGAGGTGACTTGGTCATAGGAGAACAAATGAGGATCGAATCACAAAATAAATATATAAAGGAATGAATGGGTGGAGTGAAAGAGGAAGACCAGCAGGTTGCTGATGTGACACTCAGAAAAGAGGCAAGTGAAAATTGTAAAGAACAAAAGGTATTGTATAAAACAGAGTATGGGTGTAACAAAAGGAAGTATGATTAATAAAGATAGTAAGCCATTAAGAAATATTGTGAATGATTATTGTATAAGCTACATTTAACTATATTTCTTTTTCTGTTTATGTCATGCTTTTATTATGTTACCTTATCCCCCCCCCCATTTTTGCACTCTCCATACTTTGAAAGTAAACAGCATGACAGATATATTTGTATGGACGTATACAAATATGTATACATACGTATGGTATGTAGGCATATAAGCAACAGTACTGATTAAACTCATTAATTCTTTTTGTGATGGAATGATAATGAATGCATGTAAGCAGGACTATAAAGAACATTTGAAAGAGGAGATTTAAAAATGTGTTAGTGGAACATTTGTCCCTGAAATGTTAAAGCATCCGTGACCTTTGCAAGGCTGGTGGGGCCACTTTGTGGCCTCCAGGTGACCGACTGTACAAATATATGTGTATGTACAGTTTCTTTGATGACAGCCCTAATCGATGCATTGTCTCTGCCTGCACAGACAAGGAAATGCAACCTTTACCATTTCAAAAAGAGGCTCTTCGCTTGCATTAAAACATGCCACAAAAGAGGGATCTGCATGCACATGCTGTAGATGAACCACATATAATTTAATGGTGGGATAAGCAGCCTCAAGTCTATGTGGAGCTCCCCAATAGACATAATTTTTTTACCACCAAAATTAGGCTTGGTGATTTTCAATAACCTCCTAAGACAGAACTAAAGATAGGAAAGACAATACAAGGGTTTTTACAGAGGACACATTCCCATCCTCACTCTTACTCTCTTCCCTCTAAACTCAGAAATTATATATAAAAAAGAGGCTGAAAATCACGGTATCAGCAGAAGACTTGTTGCCCACTAATAGGTTAAGAAACTCAGGTGTGGCTTCTGCCCATAAAACATTACTCGTTGCTGGTTTAATGAATATGTAAAAACATTCCTGACTAGACATTATTAGTCCAGTCCATCTTTCCCAAATTTGGAATTATGGGAATTAAAAATACCTGGAAGACTCAAATTGAGTGAAGGCTAATCATTTTCTAACTTTCTAGTTCTTTCATGGGAGCCTAAACTGGGACATAGCATTGATAACATAAAATTGGATGCCTTTTAATTCTGAGAAGAGTTGCTCAGTAGTTCTTTCTCTTAAAAGAGCGGGCTGAAATAGTTCGGAACTAAACAGGCTGCAGAAATATGTTCGTTTAAATTTGAAAGAGATAATGTGAAGAAATTAAAGAGAAACATGTAATACTTTAGAAACAGTTTAAAAGTTAGCTTCCTGCCACTTTGAGTTATCATATTGAGTCTGAGAAGGCAGAAAGTCAATTCCAAAGAATAAGGCTATACAAATCTTGTTTTAACTACAAGGCAAAAATGATTACAATGCCATTGTTCTATTAGAAACAAGCTTGCTTTTAATTTTCTACATATCCGGGAGAAAGAGAAGGAAATACAGCTAGGCACCGTATTTTTCCAGGCTTTGGCAATAAATGAACAGTTGTGTGACCATGTCATCAACGGAAATATGCAACTTTTAGAATGCAAGCGAGGAAAATGCCCCCTTGAGCAACAGCAAAATAAAATGGCTATATTAAGGCATTGCATATTTTTAGCTTGACCCTGGATTTCTCCATCTGTATCTCTATTTTAGTTAGGCCCAAGGAATAAAACTGATGAGGAATACCTATTACCTTAGGCAGTTTGTTAACAGCTATGTCTCATAGGAGACCAGTTCAGTTATTTTCACATGGGAAAAAAATTATAGAGGAATAGTAATCTTAATCCTGATAGTGGATTGTTTTTAGGGTAAAGATTTATAGCAAAGGTTATATTGCATTCCATACTCTGTAATCCCATTTGGTGAACAAGAAACTAATTACTAGTTCATCTACAAAGAACAAGCAATACTGTAGAAAAAAAAATATAGATCCAGAGTTTTCAAAATAATTCTTCCAAAAGCGGAATTCTAGGCAGGTTTCTTAGAATAGCATATAGTTATAGTTGTCAGCAGGACAAAATAAGCGAAAACATGATTTTCTTCCTGCTTTTTTGTATAAATGGGCTACTTTTTGGTGACTAGGAGCTGCATTTAGCACTATTTACTGTAAGTGGCCCAAGGAGTGCAACAGGGAAGGAGAAGAGATAGGGATGTTTCATTCCATCCAAACATGACTGGAATGATCTATTTTTTTGAGGATTTAAAAAAAATACTATGGTCTACTTTAGGGTTTATATACTTGTGTGCTATTTTTCTATCTCAGTATGACACATTTTTTAGCAACTGAGTCACCAAAATTCAATAGTGCTGTCTGGGGAGGGCTCTCAATACCACAAAATTTAATTTTGGAGGTTGTGTAAGGTGCACAGAGAGCTTCTGTTTGCAGAAGGATATGTAATGGTATTCTCCAAATCTGAAAAAGAAAAGGGAGTTGATCCAAACATGGCAAATGAGGAATGGAAGGTTATTTTAATGTTATCTCTTCATAAGGCTTCAGTCCACCAGTTACAGAATCTGTGAGGGAGAAAGTCAAACAGTCCCCATAGACCCTATTTTAACATGTTCCCTAATAAATGAATTTTCATATTTGGTTTCCAAGGTATTATCTAATCCCATCATGCCTGCTTAATAAGACTGAATTTTTTTCCTGACATATATTGCTATAAGGAGCTTGACAACATATTTGTGAAAGTAGTATGTGCAATCATCTGCACGTGCTACAAGAAATAGCAAGAATCAAAACATGAGTATTATCATAGTCATAATTTATATGTTGGTGATTTAGATCTTCTCTTCCAATTTTTACTCAACAGGCCCCTTCAGTAACTTTTTTTATTTTCAGGAGCCAATTCCTAGAACTGTACTCCTGTCAGTCTCCCATTTCTGACCTGCAGAATCTTCACAAACTATGTACTCTTTGTTGGTGCATTTGACCTCAAGCTCAGATGATGATCTATGGAGAGATTCAGTACCTAACAATGGACTGCTTTGTCCACATTTCTGTATCTAATTTTTTACTAATTTCAAAGGCGGACAGTTATATTGGAGTGAATGTAAAAAGTCAATTACACTTCATTCAACATGAGTTCTTTTTCAACTTTCAGTGCCAATCTAATAAGATGGTCTTTTAGTTTATTCACCAACCCCTTTTCAGTTTTAATATTTTTCAAAATATTAAATATTTTGAATATTTAATATTAAATAAATATTAAATATTAAATAAATATTTGAAAAGTTTTTATAATGTACTCTAGGGGTATATACTTAATTTTGGGGGAGAGGGGTGATATTTGATGAAGCTTTGCATAAGGTGGATGATAGAACGTATTCAAACCTCTCCTATAGTAATGTGCCACAGAAGAAGATTACTAGCTCAAAGAAATTATTGATGTACTCCTCTAGGAACTATTTATTCATACAATGATTTATAATCAACACAAAACTTCGCTTCAAAATATTTAATTGTACAAATTTATGATCTCTCCCAGGAAAAATGGTATTTCTAAATTATTTTTATCATAAAATACACAGTGTAGTGATTATCAATACTTTGTTTAAAAGAAAGCCTAAAAACAAACATCAATTCTTTGCATTTAAAACAAATGAGTATATATTTAAAATATTTACATAGGAAAAGGCTCATTCTTATATCTCAGTCTTACTTTACTTACTGAAATAAAATAAATATAACATTGTTGTTACAACTACTTTCAAGCCCCCTTCTAGTATGTTTCCATTCAATATGATCAATAATCTTCAGAACAAATTAAACGCAAAGCAATTATATTGGAGCATTTTAGCAAAAGGAACATAGAGCACAAATATATGATTCGAGCAGCAAGTGAACAGAGGTAGCTGTAGCTCTGGGCAACATACATTTGAAGCAATGGCAAATCAATACTGCTTTAAAAACTGGTTATTGAACTAAAAGCATTCTACAGATTACACAGAGTGAATTCTAGGGAATATCCAAGAATATGGTATCCATTGTGTAATGAAACGGATTGGCTACCATACATGCAGTGTCTAAATTAAAATAACAGCAACTAATGTCTGCTTACTAATGGAGATAAAAGCAGATCTAAAGAGAACATTCATGGATGAATTCATCTTTCTTGTCTTAACCCTTTTATTCTGGGAGAAAAAAAAAATCCAAGGAAATTCATTACCTATCTTAAAAAAATTTTTTTACAGCTTTTTCATTGAACAATGTCCAATGAACTGAAGAAAAAGGATGAAGAAGTAAGAAGTTAAATTAAAATAAAATTACTTAAGATGTATGTCTTTCATAAAAATCTATGTGAATTAAGCAGAATTTGTAAAAGAATCCTCTATAACATAAAAGCATTCATGTACATAGAACAGGGGTGTCAAACTCAATTTCACTGAGGGCTGCATCAGGGTTGTGTTTGATCTTGGGGGTGGGAATGGCCAGGGTGGGCATGGCCAGCTTGATGTCACTTGTGCTGGGGGTGGGTGTGGAGGCTGGAGTGCTCTGCCAGCAAAAATGGGCTCCTGAGCTCCATTTTCTGCCGCGATGGCTTCCTGCAGCCCTCTGCCAGTGAAAACAGAGCTGGGGGGGGGCTGTGAGCGGTCCCCTGGGTCCTGTTTTTGGCCACGATGGCCTCCTGCAACCCTCTACCAGCAAAAACAGAGCTCGAGGGGGGCACATGTAGGCTGTTGCAGCTAAAAGTGAAGCCTGAGCTCCATTTTCGCTGGCAGAGGCATCGCGGTCTTTGCTCTTTCCAGGGTGGCTCCGCAGGCTACATCTAAGCACCCTGCAGGCCGAATGTGGCCCATGGGCCTTGAGCTTGACACCCCTGACATAAAATATAGCTTTCATTTTACATAATGTATTGTTTCGGTTCTTCTTCCAGTACTTTTTAGATTTTGATAGACGTGTTTTCATGATTCTAAATTTATCTTCTTTTTACTAATACTAAGATTTTCTCTTTTTTCTTAAAGGAATTCTTCAATGATAAATGTTAACCTCTTCTTTCTATCCATCCTATAATCCTTTATTGTAATATTGTGTGAATAACATATTTTTTAGGGTTTTTTTCTTCCTGAACCATCTACATGCTTCCTTTCTAATAATCTCTTACCTTTTCTATTTTTTAATAGATGAATTTTATCCATTGAGTTTGTGAAAAAGTGTTATGAGAATTACAGGAATCCTTATTTATTGTTGTTGTAAACAGTGTGGTCATAGAAGCTTTGATAGTACAGTGGTTTAGTGCACCCTGTTATTAACACAGCTGCCTGCAATTTCTGCTGGTTCGAATCTCTCCAAGGCTCAAGGTTGACTCAGCCTTCCATCCTTTCTAAGGTAAGTGAAATGAGGGCCCAGTTTGTGGGGGCAATAAGCTGACTTTGTATAAAAATATACAAAAGAATGAAGGCTATTGCTTAACGCATTGTAAGCCGCCCTGAGTCTCCAGAGAAGGGCTGCATATAAATCAAATTAAAAAAAAAAAAAAAAGCTTCACAGCTGCTCCTGGCTGGCTTTGTCCAGCATCAGTATCTGCAGCCAAGCAGGAGCAATCAAGCAGACTGTATCAGCAATTGCTTGTAAACAAAGCAAACAGGCAATTTGCCTCACAGGATTGTTGTTGTGAGGAAAATAGGAGTAAGAAGGTATGTTGGATATGTTCAGTTCCTTGAATTATTTGTAAAAATAATAAAGGTGGGATACAAATAAATAAATAGCTTATTTGACTACTTGTTTTCTTCACTGCAGTGTTTTCTTAATTAAATTACAATTACTTCCTCTGCTTCATGCCTCTATGCTTTTTCTGATTGCTCTTTTTCTCAGAAAATCACTCCTGCCAATCTCTCATCTCTAATAGCAGTAGTTACATCTCCTCTTCCTTATTCCCTTGCCTTTTTATAGTACATCAAATATAGACAGAGTAGACAGAGTTGTAGACAGAGTTTCTTCTTTTACATAACTACTATGTAATGTTTAGGTCACTATGTTTGGTATATAAATAATAATTATAATACAAATTTAGTCATATGGTTCTACTATTGGCTAAACTCCAGGGGTGTTTTGATAACAGCAAAACAATTCCTCCTTTTGTTGCCTCCCCAAAGCTGTGGACAGGCAGTGATTGTCTGAGATTTTTTTCAAATTAACAACCTTTTAAATCTTGTCACTATTAACAAGCAATAATCGAAAATCATGGTGGCTCAGTGGCTAAGACGCTGAGCTTGTTGATCGAAAGGTCGGCAGTTTAGTGGTTCAAATCCCTAGTGCCGCGTAATGGGGTGAGCTCCCATTACTTGTCCCAGCTTCTGCCAACCTAGCAGTTCAAAAGCACATAAAAGATGCAAGTAGAAAAATAGGGACCACCTCTGGTGGGAAGGTAACAGCGTTCCGTGCGCCTTTGGCGTTTAGTCATGCTGGCCACATGACCATGGAGATGTCTTCGGACAGTGATGGCTCTACAGCTTTGAAACAGAGATGAGCACCACCGCTAGTCAGAGTTGGGAATGATTAGCACATATGTACGAGGGGAACCTTTACCTTTACCTTTAATCAAAAATCATAATCTGTATACACTTTTTCTCTGTTTTCACCATCTCTATATCCTTTTCCCCTTCCAACAGTTGTGAAACTTATTCAATCCAATGGCTGGAACATGAATTATGTATTTTTGCTTAGCTGCAAAATCTGGTGCAGTGTATGTTATTATAATCAACTTGGTATTATGATTTCCATTAGGATGAAGAACATGTATGAGAGCACTTGGAAAATGTGTGTGTGTGTGAGAGAGGGGGGGGAGGAGGGGGAGAGAGAGATGTCAATGCTAATTTAAAAGTCCAGGTAGTCCTCATTTAATGAATGCAGTTGGGACTGGCAACTCCATCACTAAGCAACGCAGAAACACCAAATGAAAGTACCAAATTTACAATGTCAGTTCCACATGATGTCATTAAGCATGATGTCACATGACTGAGACGCTGTGAATCTCAAATAGTGATCCTGTGACCCTGTAAGTGTCATAAATGTGCACCAATTGCCCAGTCCCTGATATGCAATCACTTCACTTCAGGAATGGTCGTAAATTCAAGGACTAGTCATAAATAAATTTTTCAGTGCTGTCTGAACACTGCTAAATAGGATAATCATTAACCAAAGACTATCAGTATAATAAAAGTAGTTATCACCATTCATTTAAAAATGGTTCAAAAAAGTAATTGTACTCACACAACCATAGCACTAACCCTGCGGTCACTTGATCTGGACACTTGGCAACTGGCTTTTATTTTATTTTATTTTATTTTAAATTTGATTTATATGCCGCCCTTCTCCGGAGACTCAGGGCAGCTTACATTGCGTTAAGCAATAATGACCAAGTTGCCTTTCAAAAAAAAATCACCCTTGGGACAACCTGACACAACCATCCTGCCATTACATTTATCAGTCTATTCAATTAGGATGGGTACTTCCTAATTTCTTCCTCCAACATTTAATTTACTTGAGGCTTCCCCCTCTCTTGTCTGACTGTTTCCTAGGCAGTATCTCTTCCCTCAACCTCCAAGGTTATCCACACATTCCATTACAACCATACAGCAGATTAGCAAGAACAACCTCCAACTCCTTCTGAAACCCATCCTGGTCCATCAGTCACCAGGGCTGGATTTATCAAATGAGTCCAGCCTCTATGTGATTTGATAAATCATGCCCTGATTTCCATTACCCATGGAAATCAGGGCATGATATGACCGTGACAAGAGAGACACCAAGAACTCACCCCCCTTCAGATCACATAGTCACTGCTCTGGAAGGAACAACAGATCTGCTGTGAGCTTCCTGTCCCATGTTGGGCTCTGGATGATCTGGGATAGGCCCATGGTGATCATGGTGGCCATGAACTCTCAAGACATTTCAGACCCCATTCCCAGAAAAGGAAGTCTCCCAGAACCAAGTTTGGGAAACTTCACTGCCAACTGAGAAATGGAGTTCAGATAGAGAGGTTGTTATGCAGCAGAAGACTGTACATCAGCAAAAATTCCAACTAATCCTTAGAAACCAACTTAATGAACAGGTTCTCACATCTGGGGACCTGTGGTACAGCATTCCAGAAAGCCATAAGAGATTCCTGGATGACAACAGCCACAATGCCTCCAACATTTAATTTACTTGAGGCTTCCCCCTCTCTTGTCTGACTGTTTCCTAGGCAGTATCTCTTCCCTCAACCTCCAAGCCACAATGCCACCCCTGCCCTGGAGTCTGGGCTGATGAAACTTGAAACCCAGCTGGGCATATCTCCAAAAGAGCAACCCCGTACCAGAAATGGTGATACATGACAAGCTGGCACTCTTCATTAAATCACTAATGAAGGAGGCCTTATTACAAAATGAGCTAGAATTCAGTAGCAGCAGCTGAAAGCCAGGGCCACTGAGTGTTTGCCGAAAAGGTACTGGAGTTGAGACCAAGAAACTGGAATGCAAAACTGGCACAAGACAACAGTCCTATGTTGCCCAAGAGTGGCCAACTCCTTCTCCCATATTTTACTTTACCCATCACTGCCATAAAGCTATAACCTTCCACCATTAAAATCAATTAAAATAATTTAAAACAAATTTTAAAATATAATACTGTAATAAAAAGATGGGAGAGTGCAGTCTAACTACATACATTTAATAGGCTCCTCATTTTTGGGGGGCTCCCTAATTCCAGTGGTGAGCTTTAGAACAATGAAGGTACTAACTCTTAAAAATAGGATGGAAACACTGTTTTATTAATTCATGTGACGTAATCAAAATATAATTTGATTTATTAATGATGAGCCCAGGGGCTATCCAAACATGTCACATAATGCCACAGAGAAATCTACTTTGAAAATCAAAGCAGAATAATATCTATGAATAACAACTTTACTGACTTTATTCCTAAAATATTACACAATTGTGGATATTATTTTGAATAGTTTTTCATTTAAGTACATTTCACCTTGAAGTGTCTCTCTACAATATGGTCCAAAAAGAAAAAAGAAAATAAAGAAATAAAGAAAAGAACAAAATTTGCCAAAACATTCAATCTAGGTCATATATTATTTGTACAAACTGTGCCTCTTAAAAGAAATACAAGAAATTAGTCATACGTTCATTTTGTGTTTTAAAGATAAGTAACTTATGTTTTTAATTGCCTGGCCTAGTTAATTTTTCTTTTGCTTAGACAGTATAACTTCATGATTATTACTGTTAATCTAAAGGGAAGAACTACTCATTTTATATCTTATTTATTCAAGACAGTTTTACAGCCAAGCTCTCACAATATCACTCTAACGTTTCTGAGCCAAGGACTAAAGTCCATACAAGAAGAATGAGATAAGATATGTTGGATATATTAGAAATTATGAGATAAAAATTCTATGACTCCGCAAGTCATATAAACCCTTAAGAAATTACAGAAACAAAGCTAGAAGTGTTGAAGACCTTTTTAAAGTTGCTTATATAAGGAGTTAAATCAACTGCAATTGAATTCCATAAATATTGGATCAAGACAATTTTGTTCCTTGTGTAACAGATTTTATTAGCAGACACTGAAAAAGAAATTAATGTGTTTGCAATGTCATATAAATGAATCTGGCTATTAAGGTAATAGGTTCCAAACGCTTTAGAGATTTAAGACCCTAACAATTTGAATTGATAACCAATTCAACCGATGTAAAATTGTGTTTGATAATACATTTAGAGTCTCTAACTCCTTAAACATCTAAGTCATGGGTGTCAAACTGATGGCCTGGATGCGTCACACGTAGGCCACGCCCACCTCAGCTCTGCAAAAAAGTCACAAAACGTCATGTGACGCGATCAAATTTGACACCCGTGATCTAAGAGTCACATCTTTAATCTGTCTAGATAACTAAGATCAATTTTGGCTGTTGATGAACATACCAGAATTGACAAAAGGCTCTCCTGGCCACCTCCAACATTGTGCCTCTTCAGACATCAACATTTTCCTTACATTGAGGTGTCCTTTAGACTATGCATGTTGCCAGATATTAAGCCAGGGATATTAATAGCATAATATTATTACTTATAGAGGTAAATTAAGGAGCCTTGGTGGAGCAGTGGACTAAAGTGCTGTTAAGTAGCACTTAGCTGCCAGCTCCCTGCAATTACTGCAAGCTCAAATCTCACCAGGCTCAAAGTTGACTCAGCCTTCCATCCTTCCGAGGTAGGTAAAATGAGGACCCGGATTGTGGGGGCAATAAGCTGACTTTGTATAAAAAAGAACACCGCTTGGGGGGCCCCGAAAGCCCTACTAAGCAGGTATATACAAAAGTATGAAGGTTATTGCTTAACGCATTGTAAGCCGCCCTGAGTCTCCGGAGAAGGGCGGCATATAAATCGAATAAATAAATAAATAAATAAATAAATAAATAAATAAATAAATGGATGGATGGATGGATGGATGGATGGATGGATGGATGGAATTATACTGCAGACAGGAACACAGTAGTTTTTAATGTGTGTTTTGCATCTTTTTGCATGTTTATTTATTCATGTCACACTTTTTCATTGTTTTTGAAAGATGTGTTTTTTAATCTATGACAACAGGAAGTTTGTCAGGAGAGTAAGATTCAACTGTGATAGCTCCTTCACCATTAAGGTCAAGAACACATTCCATATTCTTTCTTTACATAAAATATTTTTAGGCAATTCTCAACTATGACCTAAAAGAATTGTTTGCAGAGGAATTGAAGAGATAATGTAGCTGATAATTGCATATAATAAATACTACTCACCTGGAACCTGTGAACCAACTCCAATGACTGGCTGTCATTTTGGTCAGCTTCAATTAGGACATCTGTCAGTTTATGTATGATCACATCTAATGGGCCCTGATCTTCTATTCGTTTGGTAAGGTCGAGCTGAGAAAAATGTGATAATGAAAGAAAAAAAAAGGATTATTCTATAAAGTTCTAAATTTGCCCTTTCGATATTTCCTTATTCCCCAATAACTTAATTAATTAAAAGTATTTTCCACTTCCCTCCCACCCTGGTCCCACCCTCCCTGTCTTTAATTGGATTGTAGCCTTTGGCTTGTATTAACTTATGTTTTTAGTATATATATATTTATCTTTTACTATTGTTAAGCCACTCAGAGTTACGTGGTAAGATGGGCAGCCAATAAATATTATAAATAAATAAAATAAATTTTGAAAGAAATACTTATGGGAGGATAATTGAACTTAATCTCTCTCAAGCAGAATTGTACAAACCATGTAATAATGACTTCTGCATGGAACATTCAGCTACAAACCATGAGCTACTTTATAAGCAAAGCTGCTGTCAGGCAAGGATTGGATTTCTAGGTTATCATTATCTGGAATCAAAGCTGGAGGGATGAGGGTGACTCAGAAGAGATTTGTAGACCCTACAGCACAGAGTATTTTACAGCACTGTAAACACTTCTTAACCTTTCAGTTGGGGTCCTGAATGCTGAACTTGAAATATTGTGTGTGCAAAGCCTAGCTTTGTTATTTCCTTGTCTATATTTCATGCTGAAGTTTTCTGAAATAGTTACAAACAGTGAATATTCAAGACAGTTAACAAAAATTAATTCCAAAATAAAATAAACCAAGCTTGTGTTCGTATTTATTTTAGCTATATGAACTACAATCATTTGGATGTCAAGCTAAGCCATGCAGTAAGTGTGAATGTGTCATAAATGCACTGCTTGCATCCAACTGGCTCTAATTCTGCTTGGGTGGATATAGGTTTCACACCAGTCATAGCGGAAAACTTGGCTATCTGGACACTTAATCCTTTATTCAGGAATTGGTTTACTCATCATAAGACTTATGGACATGACTCAGCAAGATTAGTCTTTTTACTCCAGACAAGAGTGAAGCTAAAATTAAATTCTACACATAGGTTCATATTCCATTATTTAAATTCTAGATTTTTTTTCTCCTGATTTTCTTACTCAAAAGTTCCTTAACTAGTCTCTTATAGGGCTTTGGAAGACACTTGATCTAAATTTACAGAATGGTTTTCTCTAGTCCTGTCTTGCCTATCTTATTTCTATAGTTAGCATACAATACACTTATTAAACCTGATGGACAAGATTTTGAAACTGTGCTTGAGGCAGGAGACAACTACAATTTGATTATTTAGAACATGTTTATATCAAGCATTGTTGTGGCTTAAATGAAATGTGACCATGTGATAAAGTGTGATGGTCTCATAGAATACCTACCATTAATAAATTTCCTACTGCATTAAGGATTTTGAAAAACATTTCTCCAAGTGTATATCATAACTTATTATTCTTCATATATTAATTATGAAAGTAAGAACTTAAACTATCTTGCCTATGTGTAGTCATGTTTCTACTGAATAACTAAGAGAGAAAAGAGTATAAAATATTGTCGAGAGGAGCTAAATGGGAAGCTTTTATTTGTTAAATGTATATGCTGTCTGTCTCACTATCCATTATATCAAAGCTCTTCCACAGAAACCCTGGAGTATATAAATTTGTAGGTACATACAGGATATAATTTATTACAAAATGAAGAAATAGCTATTATTAGAGTCGGCTCTATATGTCTAAAATGAAAAGGGAAAACCATAGAAATGGAGTAATTTCTCACCTATCAGGAATAGGGACTTAATAAGGAATTACCGTAAATAACTTTGGGAAAAGCATAAGGCCACTAATATTGTTAAGAGGCTACTGCTCATTATAAGTTATATTCCAATAGCTTCCATAGGGTTTTCCACTTGTGGAAATTATACTTTTATCTCTCACCAGTTTAAATTTATTTATGTGATATACAGAGACACACAAACCTGGAATGAATGAAAACAGTCATGAAGTTGAGTTTTGTATTACCACTGCAATGCATTTCAAATTATCAGTTACATTTCAGAATGGGGAATTGAGTAACAATAACCTAAAGCCAGGGGTGGAATTCAGCTGGTTTGGACCAGTTCGGGCGAACCAGATGCTAATTTTACATCTGGTTCGCTGAACCGGTAGTTGCAAGGTCTGGCTGGCCCCGCCCACCCCTACCCTCCCAGGAGTCTCCATGCGGCCCATTTTAGATGCCAGGTAAGTGCAGGGTCCACATGGTGGCTCTTGGAGGGCAAAAAACGGGCCTCCCGGAAGTCTGGAAACTCGCCCGTTTCTAGCCTCCGGAGGGTCTCTAGAGCCCAGGGGAGGCCATTTTCACCCTCCCATAGTATCGAGGAAAGCCTCCAGAGCCTGGGAAAATGTCTCCCCCCCACACCAGGAAACCGAGTATGTGCATATGTGCATATCTATCTATCTATCTATCTATCTATCTATCTATCTATCTATCATCTTCCAATGGTTCGAAAAGATAGATAGATAGATAGATAGATAGATAGATAGATAGATAGATAGATAGATAGGACCAGCTGAGAAAGAATAAAAACTATTATTAGGAGGATACTCCTAATAATAGGATTATTAGGATTTAAATACTCCACAAGTATTTAAAAATCATATTCCAATATCTTATATAACAATTATGAAGGCAAATCTTCATTTGAACATAGAAATTTCCTGCTCCTTCTTGAAAGTGGAATGTCATATTAATCTAGTTTATAATACTAATTTTTCTATGGGGATACTAAGACTTGGCATTAGAGCATTGTATTATTTAATTGCAGAATATTGCAAACCTGTTCTCATTTTCTTTTCAACTGTTAAATACATATGTTGGTGCCAAATTATCATTTTGGAGGTGAGAAATAAGTAAGATTTTGAGAAGACCATTAGAAGCTGCCTACACATGGTGGCTCAGTGGCTAAGACGCTGAGCTTGTCGATCGAAAGGTCGGCAGGTCAGTGGTTCAAATCCCTAGTGCCGCGTAATGGGGTGAGCTCCCGTTATTTGTCCCAGCTTCTGCCAACCTAGCAGTTCAAAAGCACGTAAAAATAAAAACCACCTTGGTGGGAAGGTAACAGCACTCCGTGTGCATTCGGAGTTTAGTCATGCTGGCCACATGACCATGGAGATGTCTTCAGACAGCGCTGGCTCTTTGGCTTAAAACCAGAGATGAGCACCGCCCCTAGAGCCGGAAACGACTAGCATGCATGTGTGGGGGAACCTTTACCTTTATATATGTTACTGCACGGCTGTATAGTCAGTAGGCCTTATATTTACAGGACCAGTGTGACTTGGCACATCAGTAAACAAAATCCTATGGCGAGGTTTTAGTCTGTTCCCAAAATATTACTGGATTTAGCCTAAATGAAGGAAATTCCACAGTATTGTGCAATATGGTGTTATCAGATGTATTAATGATTAATCAAGCAGTTTATTTACTGAATATAAATAAACCTATATATTTATTATTATGGCTACAAGTACATTTCTACTCATTTTCTGCTTCTAATTTTCTTTTAAAATTGAGCCTAGAAAACAAGTTTAAAAACCAGGTAAGGCAGAGTGCTTGCCAGGTGCCCAAAGAACTGCCTAGGTGCAAACAACTTGTTTACTTTTTTTCTTTTAAAATTATTTTTACTGAACATATTTAATCATTTTATATCACATTTACAAGTTTAACAGCTTTCCAGCAATGATAATACACATACATACAAAACATATATAACATTCCTTGTTCTTTCTTTAACTATATACATTATCTTTGAATTTTAATATTTCTCTTAAACTACCTTACTTAATCTTTACTTCTGTTCTCTAGCCATTTGTACTACATGTGCCAGACTAAATAATAATCCGTTCCCCCCCGACTTTCTTTTAACTCCAAATTGCCACAATTTGTTGTGATCCACACAATCAAAGGCTTTAGCATGGTCAATGAAGCAGAAGTAGATGTTTTTCTGCAACTCCCTAGCTTTCTCCATGATCCAGCGTATGTTGGCAATTTGATCTCTAGTTCCTCTGCCTCTTTGAAATTTTGCCTGTACTTCTGGTAGTTCTCGATTCACATACTGCTGGAGCATAGCTTGTAGGATTTTGAGCATAACTTTACTAGCATGTGAAATGAGTGCAATGGTGCGATAGTTTGAACATTCTTTGTTCAAATATCCTTAAAGAATGGATAAAATGTGTTTTCTATAAAATTTCTGTGATGTTAAGATATATAATTAAAACTACTAAGCAAGCTGTAATCTAAAATTTAGAACCTGTTAATTTAATTCAATTCAATTAAAACTTTATTATTGATGCCAGGAGTCAGGAAGACAAATATTAATGAACAGCATAGCATCAATGATACATTATATATGCAGAACATTATAAAAACAAGCTAAAAAGTATGTATAATCTTCTGGCAGACACCAGAAAACATATAAGTAATCTAGACATTGCCTCCTATCAACCTTTATATGCAATCACAGAAAAATTTGCCACATTATGTGTAATGTTTCTCATTTGACAGGAATAAAAAGGTGTAGAATTGTTCCAAGTGATCTGGGAATTGCAGAGAAAGATGTATAAATATACTTAGCATGGGACTTGCTATGAAAGCTATATGTAAGATATGCTTAATGTTCACTATTGATCCTGATTCATAGGAGTTGATATGTTAACCCTAACCCAAACTAACCTGGTAACACTATAGATTGGAGTACATAAAATCTTGCTTTTACATATGATCTCCTATATTTTAGGATTATAAGTACCTATCAAACTTCCCTCTACATTTAATAAAATTTTGCTGATTTCATCTGTTTGACAGATTAATTCTTGATGATGGTTTATCTCCTCAGTTGATTGCTTTATATCTCCATTTACAACAGTTCATTTAGTGATCGTTCAGAGTTACGATACTGAAAAAAGTGACATGACCTTTTTCACACTTACAACCTTTGTAGCATCCCCATGATCATGTGATCAAAATTCAGATGCATGGCAACTGGTTCATACTTATGACCCTTGCTGTGTCCCAAGGTCATGTGATCACCTTTTGCAACCTTTTGACAAGCAAAGTCAATGGGGAAGCCAGACTCACTTAACAATTGTATTACTAATTTATCAACTGCAGTGATTCACTTAACAACTGTCAAGAAATGTCATAAAATGGGGCAAAACTCATTTAACAAATACCGCATCTCACTTAACAACAGTAATTTTGGGCTCAACTATGGTCATAAATCGAGGACTACCTGTACTTGCTCATTGTCCATTAAAACCTCACATGACCTTAAACTTAGGTACTTAAAGGTCCATTTGTCTCCTATCATTTCTGCCTGTCCTATACAGTATAGCTTCACTCTGGGTCCTGTCAATGAAGCAATGCCATCTAATAGGGCCCCAGGAAGAAGGTTTTCTCTATTGTGGAATTAACCCTCTGGAAGAGTATCCTGATAGAGTTTTATATGGACTCCCTTTAGCAGCCTTCAAAAAAGCATGAAAACATGGACATTAGAGTCAACTGCATAGATTCTAAATGATATTCCCACTAAAAGGTAATTATTTTTTTGCCTGGTATCTTCTAATTATGTCAGCAAACATTTAATAATGAAAACAAAGTCTGCCTGTTATGTCTGCCACATTGATAGATAGATAATACACTACTGGCATTAATCTGAAGAAGGAACTTATTGTACATATGCAGTTGCCCTGCAGGATTCCTTTCATTAGAACAAGAAATCTAGACAATTTATGTTCGAAGGATGGCTAGAACTCTATTTCAGATCAACAGGAAGTAGACAAAGCATATTTGCAGTTTTCCAGCCTGATATAAATCATCAAATTTTTAAAAAGGTTTTGTAAGGCTCTGCTGTGCTTTATAAATGTTTCCTTTGAATCAAGCTTAACTCCTAGCTGATAGATCTGTTTTTGGCAACAGTACAGAAGCATTTTGTCATGGCCTAAGTCCAGGGGTGTCAAATTGGCAGCTTGTATCACGTGCAGGCCACGCCCACCCCGGCTCCGCAAAAAAAAAAAAGACAAAAAACACTGTGATACGTCATGTAACATCACGTGACACGATTGAGTTTGTCACCTACGGCTGGTCCATATTCCTGGAATTCTCAAGCAGTTGTTCATCTAGGTACCGTTTTCACCAGGACTGACAGTGTTAACTTCCAATCCTAGACAAGGTTGGCCAGCTTAAAGTGGAGAAACTCCTACATGTGACAACTTCACTGTCTTCTATAGAATCTCTCATATCCAACTATTTCTTTGTCTTACTCTCTTGTTGCTGTAATTGTTTTACGTTGTAAGGTTTTTTTAATGTTGCTATGAGAATGAATGTTGTAATAGCTGGGGAAAATGCCAAAAGGATGTTTTGTTCCATATTAACTCTATTTCTAGATTAGTTTTTTTTTTTTTTGAGTAAAAAAATAAAATAAAGTCAGCAACGAATAATAAACTGAGATCACCGAACATAAGGCAACACATGAAATTTAAAACCCCCACACATATTTTGTCTCCCCCCCCCCTTTCTTCTTCCCTTCCCATTCAATTGCACATCTTCTCAGCCCTTCAAAGTAGACCAAATACAAGAAACACACTGCAGATGCTCCAGGAAGGTTACTTATTCGTAGTATAATAACAGAATATTTAACATAGGAGATTAACAGTCACTTTAAATAACCATCCCCTTACACAAGTATATTAAATAAAATTACATTGAGTTGTAAGAACAAGCATTCCTTACCAGGCCTCAAATAAATAGGCTGTATGAAAAACATATGAATACATATGTTAAAATATGATTTTACTGATTTTGCTACTCATGTATATTTTGTCTAGAAGTATACTTTCTATGCATGCATATGTCTTTGTATTCAGCCTTTTATGATATGACTATCACAATACAAAAAATCCCTATCTTGCTAAGAACTATTCACTTCAGAAAACATATCCCAAAGTGAAGAAGCATAAAGATCAATCTTGTGAGGTTAATTTTTCTCGCATGAGAAAATTCTTGCCCTCAGTGCTTAGATAAGGAAGAGATTTGTTCCATGTGGTGTACACTGGCTTCTAAATATGAAATACCTTGCCTAGATCATAATTTCTAATAGCAAGAACCGACAATGTCAGCCAATTATTAGACAGATTATAATGTTTGCAAGAATATTTTCATGTTCTGAGAACAATTTGTAACTGTAAAAAAGTAAATATTTCTAAACTGAACCAAATTTGGATTCTTTCCATGTTTTCTTTGTATGCTGGCATAAAGTCTTTATGTCAACAAAATAAAGCTTTTCTAACAGAAATAGCTCCTTCTTAGTGCATATTTCTTACGGACTTCTGCTGACCACAACCACAAAACAGAATGTCATTTTCTGACTGGAATTCCACTTCTCCTGTTACCTGCTCCTTGCAGTATTTCCCTTTAAATAATAGTAACACTAAAACATTAATTTTTGCGACAAATTCAGTGTATTGCTTATATATTCTAATTCTATAATCAGCAAGAAGAAGAAAAAAATCAAGATGTGGGAGTTTTAATCTGAGGGAGCCAATGGTAGAATTGAACAGTGATAGAGAGTATGGTGGATTTTAGAAACAAAATAGATTCTAGACAAAACTAGACTAGATTAATAGAATTTTTATTATACTCACATACTAGAGTTACTTATGCAATTGGATTCAGCAGATAATAGCACAAACTTAAGTTTATATCAGCTCAGAAACTAAAGACCTGCATGTGAGACAATGAGAAAATAAAATTTCCCTATACTGTTGAAATTATTTTTTACTTTTTGTTTCTATGATGGTATAATTTCAGTTACAATAAACCCAATCTTTCTTAGTTGGTTGTATGGATTACTAAAATATAAACCACATACTGTGTAAGTGTTACATATTACTATTTTTTTTATCTCATTGTTATTCTGTTGACTTCAACAACATATTTTACATATAACGGTAACAGTTTAAAAATTTCAAAATCAAATATGGTTAATATCCCATTGTACAGATTAAAATTAAAGTTTAACATTTGAGGATTTGGGTTTTGTAATATTACACCTTATCTTAGACACAAAAATTAATAGCATTTGTACATTCCGTATTCTTCAACAAAAGATTCATGGCACAACATAATTCCATAAGTTGTACAGTTTAATGCTTTGACACTGATTTCAGTGCTTCTGGCATTGGACTTGACTTTTTCAGAACAGAATGTACAGAGCTAGCCTTTACTGACCCTGTCCAAAGTCTATATGCAGTATTTCTGAGGCAACTGTAATATGTAGGGATTATTCTCTCAGGGTTACTAAGTCAGAAAATTTTCATTTATTTGTAGTTTGAGATTTCAATTTAACAAAGTGCACTAAAAACAAGCCTCCACAACAATATATAACTCAACTGATTTATTTCTATCAAATAAATATCTAGTTATTTATAATGTATTTATATTTCCTTGGCTTTTGTGTGAAAATCAGGACCATATAAGTGAGTCTCCTCCCACCAATTCCTTTTATTCTATCAACCACTCATTGAGGAAGAATGGATTCAAAGACAGTCATTGATCCAAAGGGAAGGGATTTTGAAAGCTGAAATCCTATTGGGTCTTGAAAACTTACAAATTCTTGTAATTTTACAAGAATTACAAATCCTTGTAATTTTTGTAAAATTACAAAACATGTTACTGTAATTCTTATTGAACTGGGAATATATTTAGGGGGCAACTAGAATAACAGAGTTTTGAAAAGCTCATTATCTGCTCAAAGACTGGGTATGTAATGATGTGCATGTGTATATATATCTATACTTCAGAAAAAGTACATTTGCATTTGATATTTATGAAAAGCTTGATGGGCTTCCATACAAGTATATTCTCACGTTTTTCAATTCTTCAGTGCTCAATTATGAAAGAACCTCCAGAGCTTGGATTTAATGGTACACTTGATCTTGCAACTTCATAATAATTTTTAGCTATTTCAGGCTTCAAAACCACGAATGTCAGGTCCTTCAACAAATGCACCTATGTCCTTCAACAAATGCATGACAGAAAAAGATTCAGATTTACATCTGTTCAAGTGCATTTGAAAGTCTGCAGTAGAAGTACTAGAGAAAGAAGGAAGAGATGCAATAAATATGGTCATCTAAAAGCAGGGAAACAAACTGAGTTGGAGTAAATCATTTATTATACTTATATATTAAATACAATATATACTTACATATACTTATAAATACAATATATACTTAATAATATATATTAATATACTTATTCATTTCCTTATCGGCTTTGTCCAGTCAAATTTTTTTTCAAAGGTTAGAATAAGCTCAGCTGTAAGTTAAAATGGGTTGCAACCAAAGGGAGGGAGGAAAAACAAGTGGCTTATAAACCTCTTCTTGTGATTAGAAAAGCTACTGAAAAGGGTAACCCAGACAGTAAGGAAAAGACTAAAAAGCTCAACCACAAGTCTCTGTTTATCTCTACCATGTTACATATTGCAGTAGTTCATTTGATTATCAATTTAATTTCTGCCAAATGAAAACCAGAACCAGGGAAACAAATCCACTGTGGAGGCTTCCCAGTCTTTCTCTCTCCCTTTAATATTTGATCAGCCAAATATCTCCATGCTAAAGCCTGCCAGAGAGAAAATTCAACTCTCACAGTGAATTAATAATAGCGATAGCATTACTTTTTCATTTTTCACAGAACTGGAAGTATCCAACATAAAGAGAATCAATAAATAAGCGCTCACAACCAATGCAAAATATCTGGACAATAAAATATTTCTTGTTATTACTTATTAAAATAGGCACTGAAAAGTCAATGATATTAATGATTTTTGTTGTTATTTATGTGCATAGGCATTACTTTTACACTATCCTGTGTGCAAAAAGAATGTATACATAGTTCATTTCTATATATTAATATTCTGCCTATTCACTAAAAATAATATTTAAGGTAGTTATGATAAACAAAGTACAATTAAAACAAAAGCAGAATCAAATCAATTAAAAACCAGTAACTTGTAGCATAAAAAAATTACAATTAGCTGAGCATCCCTAACTTAATGTAACATGTGAACTTATTCTATGTAGCCCATGTATAATGGTAAACATAATATTGCTATTAATATGTTCATAAAGAAATCTATATTCTATTTTTCTCATTTTAAGAAATAGTGGTACTATATTTCCATTTTCCAATCAAGGCTTGATAGCCAGCAATATTTTAATGGTTTGAATTAATTTTTTTATAACTACAAAATTACACTTAATCTTATTCCAGAAGCCACAGGAACTAGTTATACTAATCTCTCTACAGTATTCAGATACCCCAATTTTATAGCCATGCTTTCGTGAAAAGTGACCTTGCTCTCCCATTGGACACACTTTCCCAGTGATTATTTGAATATGTGTTGAAAACAGAAATTTAACTAAGAAAGTGCACAGAATAAAACCTGCTTGGAATAGAAAGCAGTTAACTCTTTAAAAGAGTGGATGACAGAAATGTTACATAATAAGGCAGATGCACAGAGCTAATTTAGTCATTCACTCATTTCTAGCAGGAGTAGTGAACTTGCATATTCAAAATAATTATTGAAAATGAATTTTGAAGCAGTGTAGTTCAGCCGAAAGTGTATAATTGTCTTATGAAAGAATTTGTCAAAAAAAGCTAAATATCAAGTAAAAGAATCAAACCTGCACATTTTTCAGGTTTCAAAACTGGCACTGAATTGGATATGATAACAAATCAGGCCTGAGAACAATGCAGAGGACATTAGAAACTAGAAGATGGTCTTACAGAGGTTATATTGGCTCTTTCAAAAGTGATTTTATTGTTCTTTCAATTCAATACAAATCAAAACAATAGAAAAATATTGGGAGAGAAATTTGATATAAATTGGTCCCAATTACAGCATAGTATATATAGCTTGCTATCACATGTAAGATTTATTTAATGTCTCAGACAATGTATTTTGTGCGGTAGCCTGGTTGCAAGCTGCATATCACAACCAATTTAAAGTGTTCACTATACAATACAAAACCTTACATTGTTTAGGTCAAGCTTTCTACAGATCCCTTGTTTTCACCTTATGATCTGACTTTCAATAGGGCATCTTCTGAAAGCTCCAACACAAATACATTTAACACCTGTATTTCTGGGGAGAGAGGCATGGCCGTAAAGCACTGCACTTTGGGGTCCTGCAGGGTTTTTTTTAAAAAAAATTTGATTTATATGCCGCCCTTCTCCGGAGACTCAGGGCGGCTTACAGTGCGTTAAGCATAGCCTTCATACTTTTGTATATTTTACACAAAGTCAGCTTATTGCCCCCACAAAATTGGCTCCTCAATTTACCTACCTTATAAAGGATGGAAGGGTGAGTCAACCTTGAGCCTGGCAAGATTCGAATTTATTTTAATTGCAGACAGCTGGTGTTAAATTACAGTGCTTAGTCTGCAGAGCTATCCAGGCTCTACTCCCTCTCTGCTGCTCTTATTTAACATCTTCCTGAAAGCACTGGGTGAGCTCACCCCTTAATACACTGACAAATATCATAAATATACTGATGATACTCAGTAATAAGACTCTACCAAGTAATTCCATCCAGGCTCTTTTGCAACAGCAGGTAAGAAATGTATTTCTTATTAAGCTTATTAAAACAATTAGCCTGTTTTTAAATCTTAAATATTTTTATTATTTTGATGTATTTTTTTTTTCCTCTTCAATTTTCATTTGATATCACCTTGGCAATATTATAGCATGTAAATATTTGTTGAAAACAAACTAAATCTTTTCTTCATGTCAGTCATTTTTAGATTATTCCCAGTTTTTAAACTAGAAAAAATATTCTTTGGCAAGCCTTTATGAATCTAAATCTTATTCCACATATTAACAATCCAAATAAAATGGAGCATGAAGAAACATGAAAACCCAAAACAATATTCTGAACACCCTTTGCAAAAGCGATTTCTACTTTAATTAAATTAACCAGCAGGTTCACACATTTTTCAGAATTACCAGAGAAGCTTACAAGTAATTCATAGTAATCATCATTTCCAGCAATAAGTCTTAGAAATCTTGGAAGACTTTACAGAAGCAGATTTCAGCTTTCTTATGGAAAACTCGATCCACTTATTGATTGATTGATTGATTTTTGTTAGCTTTAAGACAACTTGTTAGATCAAGACAACTTACAAGAGGATCTCCCCTTTATCCTCACAACAGCTTTTTGAGCTAGGCAGGCTACCTGAGAGAAAGAGGCCCACATCAAGAGAGTCCTAGGAAAAGGTAGATGTGAGTTCCCTGAGTTCTATTCCAAAACCTTAATTATTATACAACTTTGGCAACTAAAATTAATTTACCTGAACACATTTCTATTTGTGTCCACTTAAAAGAAGCCCGGTCTCAGGCTTTCAAATTTCTTATTTTCATAAAATATCTTCCTTTGCCACTATTCCTTTTTGTTATCATTGCACATATTGTCCAGTTTTATACTATGCAAAATTATTATTTGTAAACATTTAGGGCACTTTTCCTCAAACTGGTATTCGCAAGGAGTGAAATATATCCATGGAGGACATGTGAAAGCTTCTCCAAAATATAGAACAGAAGGAAACTTTTCTCAAGCCACCCATTTTTTTACATCTAAGTCTCCAAATTTCTATTTAGACTATTATTTCCAACACTTTCCATGCTCATTGTGCTGTCTGGAGGGATATGGGAGCTATAATCCAAAAGTTTAAAGGGTTTTTAAAAAGATTTTTGGTCAAAACTGCTTTTCATTGTCAATCCTAAACCAAGGTTGGATTACACCACACTGGCTTTTAATATGGACATCTATCATTGCGCTACAGAATTTCTCAACAGTTCTGCTTCTCTGGCTGTCAACTTGACACCAAGATTTTTTTCTTGAAAATCAGAAGCATTAGAAAGAGAGCTTGTTTTATAACAAAACTTCATTCAGCAAGCTCACTAATTGGCTGTCCGTCTTTGTCACTAGCCAAAGATTTGGGAACAAAAATATACTGAAACCTTTTGTATCCAGATACAATAAAAAACACAAAAGCCAGATTCCTATTTGGATGCTTTTTTCCTTTCTAAATAAAAAAGCCCTTTTCTGATCATCAAAAGAGATGAAACTACTTCCACTTTAAATTCATTACAGAACTCTACATGGCCAGCCTATTATTAGGAAGAAAAAAATTGAATTAATGAGAACATTTAAGAAAATGCTCATAAGATAGAAGTTTGGTACAAATCAGTACCAATCAATACTAGTTTAAATTAATTGGTGAAGAATTCTCATAGATCCAGAAAATAAGAATCAAGGCAGCATTCTTTGCTTATTTATATACAGCCATAAATTGACAGCTGGAAGAAGTTGAATTCTCTTTAACAATAGTTTTTCAAGAAAATATGTACTTGAGGACATATTTTATTCAGGTTGAAAAAAAGACTATGCTAATACAACATGAAGGAATGTGTCACTTTTTCTTATACCGTCATTCTGTAATTTAGCTAATGGAGCTTTTATTCTCAGCATCCACCGTTCTGCATACATTCTGACATAATGTATGAAATGTTGGTTATCACTTTTAAATCCCTGAATGACACAGGGTCAGATTACTTGAAGGACCATCTGTCTCTGAGAATTATGGCCACTCCACAAGATCCAACAGGAATGCCATGTTCCTGGTTCTATTAAATAGTGCCATCTTGTAGGACTAAGGAGGCATGCCTTCTCTGTCACAGTTCCTAATCTATGGAACAGCTTCTCCCTGTGATGTGGAGGAGCCCTAATCCTATTAGCCTTCTATTAAAATTTAGCTCCAAGGCATTAAGGTCACGATATTAGAGGAGACCATCATGCATGTGTCCGTTTTTGTGAAAATGTTATAATGATACCTGAATTTCTGGTAATGCTTCTGCGGCAGTTTGTATCTTATTAGTATCTTATTTTGTTATAATAGTTCTATACCAGGACTGGGAACCAGGACTAGACCATTTCAAAACAATGAAAGTAAATTCAAATCCATCCTCAGTCATGGAAACTCACTAGGTAACAATGTGCCTGTCACTCTCTCTCAGTCCAATCTATCTACCATATTTTTCAGAGTATAAGACGCACCTTAGTTTTTAGGGAGGAAAATAAGAAAAAGGCTGATTGACAGGTGGATCGGCCTCCCGGAATCCCCCAATCAGCTGTCCCCAGAAGTGAATTTTAGCAACAGGTTCCTTGGTTGTGAGTGCTGTGCCTTGCTTTTTTTTTCTGCCTCTGAAACTTCTGAAACTCTGTTTCAGAAAAAACTTTTTTCCCTGCTTCTTAAAGCCTCCAAAACAGAGCTTCAGAAAAAAAGCCTCTGAAGCTCTATTTGGGTGCTTCTTTTCTGAAGTTCTGTTTGGGGGCTTTTTTTCTGAAGCTTTGTTTTTTCAGCTTCTGAAACCTCCATTTGAGAATTTATACTCTAAATTCAGAGTATAAGACGCACCCAGATTTTCACCCTCTTTTTTGGGGGAAAAAGGTACGTCTTACACTCCGAAAAATACAGTAATTGGATTG
Organism: Arizona elegans; assembly: GCA_022577455.1. Classification (NCBI taxonomy): domain Eukaryota; kingdom Metazoa; phylum Chordata; class Lepidosauria; order Squamata; family Colubridae; genus Arizona; species Arizona elegans. The sequence continues at coordinate 25,688,288 of JAKOOJ010000001.1, read as the reverse complement.
TTACTAAATAAAATAGTGAAAAATTCCTATTTAAGCTGCCTTAAGGCTTTGGAGGAAAAAAAAAATAGAATATTTAAAATTAAATTAAAATCTCTCATATACCGTAATTCCAAGTTGTTTTGCTGGATTTCCACTATATTACTTAAAAGCCTGTAATGATGTATATATTTCAAACATCATTCCCAACATTACAAGAATGAGCACCCCATCTTTAGATAGGCACTGCAAAAGTCAGTAATTGACTCATGCTAGTAGACTGACTATTAAGAGGAAGCATCTGGAAAACGCTAATGAATAAATACTAAGTGAAAACAAAGAACCAGTTTCTTTCCTTCTGTATAGCAAAGGGACTAGAACAGCAATACAGAGAGGACTATTTTTGGGCTCCATCGATAGTTTCCTAACTTAACTGGAAAAGTGCTTAATGAAGAAACAGGAATATTCACTGCTACCTGTGAAATCAGTAGAGCCTACACTAGTTATTCAACTGCCAAGTGGGCTGAAAATACAGAGATAGAATTCTGTGAAAAGCAGTGGTGAAATCTAAAATTTGTTACTACCAGTTCTGTGGGCATGGCTTGATGGTGGGGGGGTAATGTGACTGGGTGGGTGTGGCCAATTTTTTTTTACTTTTAAAACCATTTTTTACATGTAAAACCATGCTTTCAAAAGGCTCTGACGATCCCAGCTGAGTTGCCTGATCGGCAGGCAACTCATCTGGGATTGTCAGAGCTGGGATTGTCACAGCTTGGCTCGTCAGAGGCATTTAAAAGAAAAAAAGCCTCTGATGATCGCGTGGCTCAGCTGGGCATGGGGGACGGGGGCAGGGATTTTTGCTACCAGTTCTCCGAACTGCCCGCTGCCATCACTACCTACTCGCCCGAGCCGGTCTGAACCGGGAGCATTTCATCCCTGGTGAAAAGGTATCTGCCCCCATTTTGGAGTTTTTGAGGTTTTCCATAACTTTGACAAGAGATTTATGTAAAAAAATTTGTGCCTACAAGTCGGTATTGACACCTGGTGACTGCCTGGACTGGCTCCTTAGTAAGATTTCAGGAGTGATTTGCCATTACCTGCTTCCAGAACAACAGAGTTGGAAGGGAGGTTTTCTAGACCAAGCCCCTACTCAAATAGGGATTGGCCCAAGGTTACCTAGTTGGCTTTGGGCCTAAAGCAGGAATAGAATTCACAGTTTTCTGGTTTCTAGCCTGGTTCCTTAACCACTGTACCAATTGGCTTTCTTTGTGAAACCTACAGATATATAAAAAAGACACTCTGACTAAATAACATCAAAGTTTGGTGGTTTTCTTTCTTTCATAAATATCATCATCCAGCATGCAATATAGCAGTGTGAAAAAGTAGTCACTCATTGTGATGTTGGAAACCAAAGTTTCTGAGATTTAAATATGAGTGATCCAAAATATCCCTGAAATAATCACATAATTGCCTGTAGTTACCTCATTAAATTGACTGAATTTGGGAGGAGATCACTTTTTCACATTGACATAGCACATGTTGGAAAACAAGTAAACCCTGGTGCTGTTTATTTATTCAGACTTCATTTGTATACAAAGAGGGCCTATATCAAGCTCTGATAAAAGTCAGTGAAGAAATATTAATACATTCAGAAAATCTGAAAGTGAGCAAATAATTTTTCACAAAACTGTAGTCCATACATATATTCAATTAATATGCACTATACATTCTAGATCTTGGAATTTACACATATGCAGGACTGCCTTATCATCAAATATCTGGACTCTTAAATTAGAGTAATGCAGCCTCATTATCCTCTTTCTTATTCAATATTATATTTTCACAACCCTGCTTATTCTCACATATATATACATATATACATATACATATATGTTTTTCTTTCTTTTTCGTAGGTTTTATGTGAATTTCTCTCTAGCCAGGTTCCACCTACGTAAACCAAGATATTATGCAGCCCTAGTTCAGTGAAATCACAATTCACTAGTTTCTGGGCTTTTTTTCTTTTCCTTCTGGCAGCCAGCAGACCCTTTGCTGCCCATAGTCTCCCAATCGGACAAACCAACAGAAGAATAAGTGCACGCATTGAAGAACACAAGAACTCAGTCAGAAAAGAGGAACCAACTTCTTCCCTGGTCCAACACCTTAAAGCCACAGGACATGATATTGACTTTAAAAAGACCAGAACTATCACCAAAACTAAACACTTTAACAAGAGAATAATCAGAGAAGCCATTGAGATAGAAAAACGGCCACACAGCATGAATAAACGAGATGATACCTCCCGCCTACCAGCCATTTGGAAATCCACCCTCATTGACAAACGAGTCCCTAACACAAAGAATGACACCAGACCCACACTCCCGAAAACCACACAGGATGTCACCACCACACATCCACACAAAAAGCAAACCCACACTGATGAGGCATGACCACAAACCAGAAGCCAGACCACAGCTGCATCATTAGTCACTTTAAACCCCTCCAATCCATACATGAAGCAAACTGACACCCACCATGAAGATGTGGCACGACCACGAACGCGAAGCCAAACAACAGCAACACAGTTCACCAGCTCAAATCCCCCTGCAACTCAGACTAACCCGAGCACAACCAACCCCCCACCTAAACAGAACACACTCCCAGCCAATCAGAGTACAGCCAACCCCTCATCCAATCAGAGCACAGATAAACCCCCAACCAATCAGAACACACCTCCACCCAATCAGAAAACAGCCAAGCTCCCACCCAATCAGTTCACACCCCCACTGGCAGTTAAAAGGAAGAAACAGCTGCGATCACACATTGCTCCTAGAAGCACGAAGCCAAAAACACCAGCCTGAAGATGACGAATGAAACTTCGTCGAAACGTCGCCAAGACCCTTCCAATTTTACGCGGGAGAAAACCCGAATAACCAAAGACCTACATATACCTATACACACTCACTCACACACACACACACACACAGAGAGAGGGGGAGGAGGGAGAGAGAGAGATTTATATATTATATATGATAGCTGAGTGATTTAGAGAAATTAAACAAAACCTCTATTTTGATGCCAAAAGATGACAGAAGTTGAAAATCCTTTTAGCATACCTGGAGATTGTGCTGTTTTACTCAGTAGACAAACTGAAGGCTATCCCTATATCTATGTTAAGCAGTGGATATAAAAAGGAAAGAAATGAAGATTTGGGTGCATACATTGTTATCACATAGCAATCTGATATTTGGATGCACTCCCAAATGCAGCAAAAGTCAATATGCATTTAAAAATCCTGGGATGTTGCAGTGAAGATTTAGCAGCATAAAAACAGGAAATATTTCAGCTACAGAGGAACTGGGTAGGCAGTTGCAAAGCATAAGTTTAGATTTTTCTATATCTTGCAATTTAAAAAGCAGAAGCACACTGTTGTTGCTTTTTGCATACAAGTGCAGTACAAGTAATATGAAGATTTATATCTGAGCTGATGAACAAAAGGCAACAGCAGGATGATCAATAGGCTTATTAGTTGTGGATTTCTACATTTATATATTAGAGCCAAAGCTTATATATTGACAATAAAGACATGCTACTACAGACTCACACTGTGAGGGAGGTGCAGTTTCCAAATTTGACACATGCATACATACATACATCTGGCAAACTCTTTTCTTTTAAAATTTTGTATGACTTCGTCATGACTCTATGTATCATCCTTTTATGATTTTTTATAGCCACAATAATTAGCTCTGAAGTTCACATAAAACCATTCTCAACTACTAGTCCAATATTGGGGGGGGACCAGCGGGGGGGGTAATGAAACGATGTAAACTTGATTATATTCCATCAAGTTATCTATGAAAATTAACTTTTACAACAAAGAGGAGAAAGTGCAGTGCCCAAGGGCAACACCTTGTACACACACAGTTTTTTTCTTTATTATTTGATAAGATATTTGAGATGACTGTAGCTCAAATTGTAGGAGGTATACCTAATGAGTAACTGAGAATCTTAATAAGGAAAAAAAAAGAACTACCCTTACTTTTAGACATTTGACGATTTTCTTGTTCTTTTTCCATGAACACCTATCTGTCCTATCATGTTGTCAGTTTTGATTTCCAAGTTCAACCCAGTCTCTCTCCTTGGCTTCCAAAACCATTCCTTGTGAGGATTTTCTTGTTCTTGTTTTAAAAACAGCTATACTCGACTCTCCTGTGGTGCACGGCTATGCTGCTTCCACAGCTAAAAACCTACTTTCTGTTTTCTTGGACCAACTTTGTTGCTTTATCAGCCTAAAAAGATAACCGTTTCCTTCTATTTTGAAAACCACTTCTTCATGTTTCATTCTAGCTCCGTATATGGCGCAACCAGTATGCAAGTTCCTTATTTCCCTGTTGTGTGGTAGAAAATTACAGAAATGTCTCAAGTTGGAAGGAACTTCCTAATTCACATGCTGGAGATTGATATATTAATAAATCTTATTCTCCGTTTTTATTTTGTGTGTGGGTGTGTGTGTGTGTGTGAGGGAGGGAGGGGAGATTGTCCATATAGGATTTTGCACTAATGTGTCTCTCTATAGCTGCCACTAAACTCCAAATGGCTGCAGCACCTCCACAAAACATGACTTTAGGATTTCTTTTTCTTATTTGATAATTTACTCTTAACTGTACATTTTATTCTGGATCTGTTTAATGAAATAATTTTTGAATGTAAAATCACTTTTTAAATTTATAAATGATCAGTAGAAGATGGCAAAGAAGATACAAATCTGGAACGAGCCTAATCTTTATTACAATATTTAAAAATAAATTCTTGTTACATTATCACAAATTAAGTTTTCATAGTTAATGAACTGAATTTCAACAAGAAATGCATATAGCAGAATATCACTAAATTAATTCAATAAAAACATCAACATTTGGAAGCAAAATTGGATTCCTTGAAACTTGATTGTAATGATAAAAGTGACAAATTAAATCAGATCACCAGGATAAAGAAATTAAAGATTTGTAGACAGGACAATGATGGAAGCCAAATTAAAAATAATGGAAGAGAATTACATAAAAATAACATAATGTTCAGAAGTATACCTGAGGATTTGGGGAAAGAACATTTAGAAAGCAAAATACAACACTTACTCAAAACCTTTCTCAATTTGGATATAAATGAAATTTTGGAAATTCAAACTATCTACAGAATAAGCTTGTGGACAGTACAAAGAACATTACCATGGCATACTTATTGAATTTGCCTATATTAAGATAAAAGAAGCTTAGAACTAAAAGTTATATTCCTTTAAAACCTGAAGACACTACTGAGTTTTTATCAGATATACAGGTAGTCCTCGACTTATGACCTGGATATACAGTTAATACTCGATTTACGACAACTAAGCCCAGAATTTATTTTGCTAAGTGAGAAATTGGTTAGGTGAGTTTTGCCTCATTTTACAACTTTTCTTGCCACATTTGTTAAGTGAATCATTGCAATTGCTAAATTAGTAACACAGCTGTTAAATGAATCTGGCTTCCCCATTGACTTTGCTTGCCAGAAGTTCACAAAAGATGATCACATGACTCCAGGACACTGCAACCGTCATAATATGAACCAGGGTGGATAAAAATCAATGATTTTTTTAAAAAAATCAAAAAGATCAGATTTTTTTTAATTTAAATCGGATTTTTTTGATTTAAATCGGATTTTTTTGTTTTTTATCGAATTTATTTTAATAAAAAACTTTTGGGGTAAAAATCTATCGTAAGATAGTTTTCTATTTAAGATACATAAATAATTTAGTTTATTCAGCATGAAATGGAGCTTAGTTATGTAGCATGAAGCTGTATATTCTGCAACACTGGGACTATCGGTGAGTCAACAGTGGGTCAAAGGAGTAGCAGAGATGACAGTTGCTCTTTAAAAATTATGATTTAAATCGAGTTGATTTAAATCAAGCCTTTTTACTAGTGATTTAAATCATGATTTAAATTGTGATTTAAATCAACTCTATTTAAATCAAATCCACCCTGATATGAACCATTTGTCAAGCATCCGAATGTAAATCACATGACCATGGGAATGCAAAATCATTGTGGCCTGCAATGGGATTGAATCTGACATTCCTGGTATAGGGTCTCCTCATTGGGCAGGGGGTTGGACTAGAAGACCTCCAAGGTCCCTTCCATTGTATTCTGAACATTATACCTAGAAAAAACTGGTACATGTTTATGTCTGGTATGTTACTTCAGCATTGTTAAAAACAGCAGTTAATTTTCTTAAAAAAATTGAAAATGTATTGATCAGACTACATCTTTTTTTTTTCGTATTTAATAGCAATACGTGGCTCAACAATTTTGGAAAATGATTTATAACAGAATGAAACAGTTCCAAAAAGTGAATTTCCTTTCTAGTGCTACACTTTTATTAAATACTACGGTACTAAACCTAATATTCCAGTGAGCTATACTGAACTAGCTTTATATCTAGTAACTGCTGCAGGGATATTTTATATTTCTTACTGCAAAGTATATATGGATCTTTCTGCAGATAAATGGATAAATTGTGAAGCTGGCAGGGAAAGTTTTAAGTCTACTGCACATGGCAGCAGCCATCCTGAGCACCACCATGCTCTCAATGGTCATCCATGCATCTTTGTGCACGCACTTGCCTATCTGCTACCCTGTTTGTGAGTTGCCTGTGATTTGCAACTGCCTGTCGGGTCCCCTGGTTGTTGGAAGCTGGCAGGATGTTGTGAGGAGATCTTCACTTAATTGTAACAATGCTGGGATTGTCATTGCTAAGCAATAAGATAATGTAATGTTGTACTTTACAGCAGTGCTTAGTGATGGAAATTGCAATTCCAGTAACAGGTAGCCCACAAGTTATGACCACAATTGGGGCTGGAATTTCCATCATAAGTAATCATAAAGTGAGTCAGCATGGGATCGGACCCAATTTTTTTATTACGGTTATTAAGTGAATCATGTGATTAAGCATGTCATGCAGTCATTACGCAAATCTGGATTCCTCGGTTGATTTTGCTTCTCAGAAGCCAGATGGGAAGGTCACAAATCAAGATCACATGATTGCAAGATGCTGCAACCATCATAGATGTGAGCTGGCTACCAATTGCCCAAATTGCAATTCACATGACCGTGGGCGTGTGGGTGTGATGTGACATTCATAACTTCAAGGGTGGGTCCTAAGTCACTTTTTCTGAGAAGCTGTGAAACTTTGAACAGTTATTAAATGAATAGTCATAAGTCATGGACTATCTATACCATTGATAGCCAAGGACTACCTGTATTTATTCCAGTTTTTTATCTATTTCCTGATTCAAACTGGCTGAGGCTGTAATTTTTAGCAATCATGATCAGACACAGATACAAGAGGCCACAGGCAGCCTTGCAGCCACGGTTTATTCTCCATCAATTTAGAACTGGTAACCCATAGCAAACTGGTATCAAATTCTGGAAAGGTAACTCATTAAATAATTCTTCAAATTCACTCAGAAAAAGGTATTAACAGATATTAACTAAAGCCAAGTAAGTCACATGTTGTTGATTTTGAACTGAGCGAGCAATCTCAAAGGAAGAACACTGGGCAATACAGCAACTGCTACATGATACTACTTTACTAACTTTATAATTTGTTGAGAAATGAATACGCAGCAAAATAATGCCTTTGGATAGCGCTTATGACAACCCACCCAGAGAACTGCAGTTCTAGGGCAGTTTTGAAGTACAAGAAAGAAATGAATTGTATCAATAATACTTTATATGGTACACTGAAAACTGCCAAGACATCCTTGCTTTTTAAGCTAATATGATATTCCATCTACCTAAATCAGTTTTATTATTATAAAATGCTATCCACAATAGCTGTCCTTATTAAAAGGCTCTAACATATTTCCTATAAAAATCATATTTTTTCTAGGATTTGTAGTAGTTTTTTGTTTAAGTACAAAGGCAAAAAAGGATTCTAAGGATATTATATACAAATTTACAGAAGGAAATTTTATGATGCTGTAGAATAAAATGCCAAGTAAAGAAAATGAAGTTATCACTCATACAGAAGTCATTTTAATTACTGCATGCATAAAAAGTTGTCTCCTGTATTCCATTTATTAAATGTCAGAATAAGAACAGAAACAAACTCAGCTTTATAATGGGAAAGCTTTCAATCTTATTTCTATTTTTAAATCATAACTTTCAATAAAGTTATGATTTATAAACTTTCATAAAGTTCAATCTAAAAATAATTAAAAATGCTGCACATTTATTGGCTCCAACCAAAATTACGAACAATTACAACATTAGAAAACCTTTTAATTAGATTTTCTCCTTTCTAATGCTTTCAGCACTTTTAAAAAGTGAGTCATTGCAAAGAGGTTGGTCTTACAATTTCATATAGTAAAATACAGACAATAGCTTATTTGAAGTAGGATGAGACAACCTCAAATTTGTCCATTATAGCGGTGTGACACAATTCTGAAAGAAAGGTTCAAAGGCTCAACTCTTAGGGCAAAAAGTAGAATGCATTCAAAATCCTTTAAAAATGCAAAACCAGAAATCTTAACAGTTAGATCTTACAGTTAGAACAGAAATCTAACAGTTAGATCTTAACAATAGCGTGGCTAAATATGGTTGTTGGTAGAGGGCACACAAAAAAGGTAGAGGACTCACAAAAAGAATCTCTTCCTGGGTTTTCCTTACCAAAAAAATTAAAATATTTTTTAAATGTTGTAATGGAGAAAATAAGACATCTTGCTCTAGGTGCCCTTTAGACTTGTATTAATTGCAAAAATGTCACTGGAATGAAAGTTAAATACTTTGTGTTTATTTCATGGGTCAGGAGGAAGAATGAGAGAAGGGGGGAGGGAGGGAGATGTGAGTACTTCAAATTCCTCTTGAAATCCATAGAGATCAAAGGTGTTTATATTTTGTTTGAATCATGTTGGTTATGTCAAAACATAGGCAAACATAAATAAAAGCAAACATAAGCAAAATGTTAAGAACATATCCAAAGACCTCCTTCAACACAACTCATCTATTTCTGCATTTATTTGTATTACTTTTCTTCAATTTGAGGATTGGGTGGTAACTTTGTGAATTCTTCATTTCCTTTGTTAACATGTGCACATATAAAGGATTACAAAGCCTTTATTCTTGAATAGTTCATAACTACATAGAGCAACCAGTAATTTTTTTTACAGCCTTTTACTTAGTATATTGCTTTTCTTATTACTGGAGAGCCATGACCCGAAAATTGCAAAAGGCTTCTCTCAGTGTAATCTTATACCCACAGAAAAATTTAATCCTGAACCTATTCAAAAGTGAGCTCAAAGAGATCTACTGCGAGGGAAGCAACTAAAGGGCTGTACTTATTGTAATGCTCCAGGTTTTAGAAAAGTACTTAGACATTTAGACATTCACTTGCAAAAAAAGGAAAACCCAACATTAATACCTTGAGGAATTCTAAAACTGTCTTGAATCACATGATACATTAAACAAGGACAACATGGCTGAGAGAACTCAGACAATTTGTCAAGTTTTATTAAAATTCTGGATGGTCAAAGAATTATTACATTGCATAAAGTTGTAATGTGGTTTGGTGAACTTTTATGTAGTGAATTGTAAAAATGCAAGTTTCACTGATTCATGAATCATAGCATTTAGTTTAATAGTTTGCATAAGTCAACCAAGTATATCTTAATAAAAATCATGTGTGCTGGTTCAAGTGTGCTGGGAATCCAATCTCAATGAAATTTTCTACAGCTCCATGTACGTATTACTGTCTTATATTTACAAGCTGCAATAATAACTATCGGTAGTTAATGTATTATACTAACTCAGTGTTTGCTTTATCATGTTTTCTAATAAGTGCTATACTGTAAATTATTAATAAACCACAATGGATGTGTCTACATGAAGCATTAACCTAGAAGAAATTAACTAGATTAGCTTGATGTATGAACTCAACTACAAATGTGCCTATGTTCCCTCCTTTACGGAGGACAGTCTTTCTTTTGAAAAACTGCCCAGAACTAGTTTATATGAAGACTTGAAGTTAGCACTGAGTAAGTATGTAAATAACCACTTTTCTTTAATAGCAAGATGTACAATATTCTTCTTTTAACTGATATCAATAGTACTATCTTAAGTTAATACAAATAACTGTATTCCTTTATTTTCTTTTTACAATGCATACTGATGAATGGAAGGACAAATAAACATAATTTAAGGTATATAAGCTATGTGGGAATATGTAAAGAACATTTAATTAAAATATTTAGGAAGATTTTAATTCCTAAATATAAGTTAATATTTACAGCATTTATTACTGCAACGTATCTTGCAGTTTCATCCCAGTTTGAAAATAGATACACCACCATACTAGAAGAATAAATGAATGCAAAATTGCTGTGTCAGAGGCAAGTATATTTCGCAGCCAACTTTGTTAGCATTTGTTGTAATGAATTTTAAAAGGTTTAATTCATCAAAGTTGCCTCCATCCCTAATCATACCACTGGATTAGTATCCTAATGATAGTGATACACAAAATGCTAGTTTACACAAATTTATCCAAGACCATCTTTTTCTGTAAGGCTTCTAACAACTTTTTTTAAAAAATAAACTCAGTCACAGAATGTCCAGGTTTCTTTTTTATCAGTAACTAGCTGATAACCTGGCATTACCCAGGTATTTCTTTATCCCAATCCTGAAATTGCTTGAGGCGTTCCAAAGTTATGCTGGAACATACATACATACATACATACATACATACATACATACATACATACAGCGAGCCATTTATATATTTCCTGAAATTTTATTCTAAATTTACAATATTTGTCTAATAAATTATTAGACTGTTTACAGGAAAGAGTTAAAATTCTAAACATTTAATACATACTAAAGTGCATTTTACACACACTTTTATCAAGGTCATGCAGGCTCCATCTGCAGTGAGGCATCTAATGCATCTAAACCATAAGGCTCAATTCTTTACCCAATAAAACTTAAAAAAAATTCTTTATCTGAACCAGCTGCCATCTTCATTCTCGTTCCTAATAATTAGATTTCCTTCTGTTTACTCAAGCCCAACAGTCTTTTTTCTATCCCTTTCTCAATGGATTCTGTCCAAGCATTCTAAATAATTAGCTAATATTTAGCAAGAGAACACTGGGAAGCAAAGTGGAATTGTTAACCTTTCTATTAACAACTGAAATCGTGATTTTTTTTTACCAGTGGCCTAGGATTTATTTTTATTTTTTTTGCATAGGATGCATTTGTCTGAATTGAAAATTCAGACAATTGTACTACCAAGGAGCCTTGGTAGTACAGTGGTTTAATGCACCCTGTTATTAACACAGCTGCCTGCAATTTCTGCAGGTTCGAATCTTACCAGGCTCAAGGTTGACTCAGCCTTCCATCCTTTCTAAGGTAGGTTAAATGAGGACCCAGTTTGTGGGGGCAATAAGCTGACTTTGTATAAATATACAAAAGTATGAAGGCTATTGCTTAACGCATTGTAAACCGCCCTGAGTCTCCGGAGAAGGGCAGCATATAAATCAAATTTTTTAAAAAAATAATAAAAAAAAATTCTCATTTCATGAAACTGGCACTTTAGATATTGAATGGATCACATAAGTTATGACTATATAGAGAAGAAGGGCATGGTTGGCTCAGCAGTTAAAGACCCTAAGCTTGTAAACTGAAAAGCTGACAGCCCGGTTTCGAGACCCAAGTGTCATGTGATGGGGTGATTTTAAAACTTTCAAAAGATTTTAAAATTTATCATAACTTTGAATGGTCATGTGTCAAAGATTACCAGTACTTTACTTTAAAAGCCTTCTCCAAACTGGCACCCTCCAAATATCTTGGTCTCCTTGCAAGCACAGTTGAATCATGAAAGCTGTAAGCCAGTTTTCCAACCTTTTGGGGATAGTGATTCTGAAAATTTGTGATGGGCACATTTATAAAATCAGGGTTATAAGAGATTGGTCTATTCATAAAACTACTGTCAATATAACCACAGGCATTAAAACAGAAGAAAATATAAAGAAAAAAATTGCCAGAAGACAAATTATTTGACACTGATTTTTAAGATCTTAATAGAATTTTTGCATAACTCAATGGCATTGTGTAAATATACATCAATATTGATATGGCACTTGTTCTCTATGGCACATCAATTTCCAAAAATTAAAAGGGCCAACTACCTGATCAGCATCATATTTATCCTTGTCCACACATGTATAGTATACATTGTGTATATGTATACTTTTTTTCTGGCTTTACCTCATTTTTTAAATTTATTAAGTAGTTTTGGTTTCATTGCAATGGTTTTAAAACTTTACTCTTCTTCTTTTTAAATTATTTTGGGTTCCTCTGGGAGGAAAAGCAGTATAGAAAATAGATATTTTACATTATTTTTTTCCAAGTTAACCAATGTCATCTGGCATTTTGAGTTCTGAGATTTCAGAATGTAATACAGAAGAAATTATCATTAACATCTCCATACATCAGTTGCAAGAATTATTTTAAAACAAAACATTTTTGTGTACAGACTCTGTACAGTCTTAATTTATAATTTGCTTGCTCCATCCATCTGAAATGGAAGTTTTTAAACTAAGATAAATAAGCAAATGAGGGAATTTACCAGACTGCAGCTGTTTATATTTTCCTATATAGTATATGTGTATGTGGGCATATTTATACACACATATTCACACACATGTATGCTGAAGAGTCAATGTAGTGCAGGGGTGTCAAACTGGTGGCTCACGGTCCAGATGCATCATATGCAGATGCCCACCCCAGCTCCGCAAATGGGAAAAACTTCACGAAACATCACATGACAGCAAAGTGATGTGGCGAGTTTGACACCCATGATGTAGTGTAATGGTTAAAATGATGAACAAGGAATGGAAAAATCAGGTTCTAGTCCTCTTTTAGGCAGATAAACTGATTGGGTGACTTTGGATCAATTACTCGTACTCAGCTGTAGATCAGAAAACTGAAAAGCATATGTTTACCAGCCTGCACTGGACATTGTGGTTGAATAGAGTATATAACTTAATGAGGAGAAATTCACCCTGCGGCTGATTGAATCAGGCTAATAATGTTTAACATTTGTACTGAGGCTAGTACTGCTTTGTATAAACTTAACAAAATCTATGAACTTGTTCCATATCCTGAAGCACTAGGTAAGTATTTAGGGGTTCTATAAGAAATACTGGAACACTATTATATGCTTATTAATTTATATACAATCATTTCCCCTTAAGAGATATACAATCATTTCCCCTTAAGAGACTTGAGTCACAATGCACAAACAAAATGTGCCTTTGTATGGAACTGCTAGGGTGAAAGAACATAAATACCACCCTTTTCCTGGTTCTACAGAATCAGCTCTCCAACATCATTTAAGCCATGCTAAGCTTGCTTGGAGGGCTTTCAGTTTAGTCTTCATGTATATGTTATTGAGAATTTATTTTATAAGCTCTCTTTCCTTGGGTATATTCCTTAACTGACTAATGTTTCACTTAAAAATAACCCCCTCAATATTTCAGAAAAACAAGTGTTGCCTAGCAACAACTACTGCAAACTATTTTCAGCAGTATTTTACTTAGGCTGAAGACAAATGTACTTCTTTGTAGCATTGTGATGAATCCAGCTGTTTCAAAACTGAAGGAAACTTTTCCCCCTTTTCCCATTTCAAAGTGGTAATTTAAGAACATACCTACAAAACTTGTAATTTCTCATGACAGTGCTGCCCTATAAACTATATATTTAAAAACATATCCACTCCTATTTTCTATTAAACTTTTTCTGCACCACACATGACATTATATAAGTACATTACAAAGAACTACAAAGCAACAGGCAATTGAGTTTAATCCTCTATTATTGCACGAATACAAATTAAAGGGCCTCATACAGATGGGGCACTTTCTTCCATTTGAAAACCTCCAGGGAAAGAAGAACTCACAATCTCTGGGTAACTGTCTTCATTTTTAAACTGCTTATTACTTTGGAAAGTTCTAATGTTTTATCAAAATCTGCCTTCTTGTAGCTTAGGCCTGTCCAACTGGCAGCCATATACAGCCTGTGCAGGCCACACCCACCCCAACTCCGCAAAGGTAAATAACATTGTGATACATCACGATATGGCCTCCGATGCGAGCAAGTTTGACACCCCTGACATTGTAGCTTAATTTAATTAGTACATGTTCTGTCATTAGAACATAGATTTGAATGTCTCTTGTAAGACTTCCTTTCAGGTACCTGAGGAGTTCTATCATATCTCCCTTCAACGTCTTAAGGCAAAACACGACCAGCTTCTTTAACTTCTCATCATAGGACTTCACATTCTTCCTGCCCTTCTCTGAGCCTATTCCAGTTTGTCTTAATCTGTAATTTTTGGAATTGAACACAATACTTAACATGAGGCTAGATTAACATTGTAAAACAGAATTATTTCCATAATTTAGAAACTATACTTTTGCTGATACAACCTAATATTGCATTAAAGCTTTTTTGTAGCCATGACACATTGTTGACTTATATTCAACTATCATTCTAAGATAGTTTTCACAAGTATTATTTCCAAGTCACATATAGTTAGCATCAATTTGAAGATGCAGTGGCACTGAAAAAAGTGATTTATAGCCAGTTCTCACAGTTATGACCATTGCAGCATATCCATGGTCACATGATCAAAATCTAAACACTTGGCAACCAATGTATTCATGATGGTTATAGTATTCTAGGATCATGTGATTGACATCTGCAACCTTCCCAGCTGGCTTCGAATAAGTAAAGTCAATGGGGGAAGCTTGTAAGGAGCCTGGATAGCTCAGACAACTAATGCATTGTAATTTAACTCCAGCTGTCTGCAATTAGTAAGTTCAAATCTTGCCAGGCTCAAGGTTGACTCAGCCTTCCATCCTTTCTAAGGTAGGTAAATTGAGGACCCAGTTTGTGGGGACAATAAGCTGACTTTGTAAAAATATACAAAAGTATGAAGGCTAGTGCTTAACGCATTGTAAGCCACCCTGAGTCTCCGGAGAAGGGCAGCATATAAATCAAATTAAAAAAAAAAATTAATTTACAACTGGGATGATTTACTTAACAACTGTGGCAAAAAGAGTCATAGAATAAGACAAAACTCACACAACCAACTCACTTTGCAACAGAAGTTCCAGTATAATAAGGCAAGGACTTCCCATATCCCTCATTTTATATCCAAGCACGTCATTACTGTTTCTTAAACAAAAATGTGTGCAGATGTCTTTCTTGAATTGTATAATTTTCTATCCATTTTTCTAATCAATCAAACCAGAAAATGCTCAGAACACATTCCTTGCAATTAGCAGTTTTTCAGAAGAGGACTTTTCCATCCCTTGTAACAAAGCATAGCCTCTTAGTAATTTCCCCAAATCCTGCCTTCCCACCAGGTCTCACTTAATTCCACTAGCAAACCCGTTTGTATTCCTTTCTCACTTATAGTGCTTAATTCAGCTGCTTTATATTCCTTCTATATCGCTGCTTAATTATCAGGATACATTCAAATACATGCAACAGGCAATTAACAGTTCTCAGGATATACTTCTTGCAATCAACAACTATTCACAGCTGAACAAACACTTCTTCAGAACTATTTTTTCTTCCATTCAGTTGTGTCTGATTTCTCAGAAACTTCCTGGACAAGGCCTGCGGTTTTCTTGGCAAGGTTTTTTAGAATTGGTTTGCCATTGCCTCCTTCCTAGGGCTGGCCTGAGGTCACCCAGTTGGCTTTGTGCCTAAGACTAAAACTTTCAGTGTCCGGTTTTTTAGCCTGATGGTTTAATTGCACCTTCTGCGTTCACTCTCTTATCTTTGGCTCTTCTTCCTGTTGAGATCCAAGTAAAGTCTTGCTAGACTTATTTACTACTGTTATTAGCATAACTACTATTCTGTATAATGGTAAGGCTGTCTTTTAAGCAAATTCAAAATAGGAATGCCCATGCCAGGGCTTTTTCATATATGACAAGCACAAATAATTGAAAACCTCTACTATTTACTGCTTTCCTAAGGCCAATGGGTAGTTGACCATTACCTTTCAGATTACTACCCTTAACTGGAATGCCAGTTTACGAATGGCTGCACACTTCTTTGAATATTTATTAAAAGGCAGGATGCACACATATCTGATCCTTCTTTGGGTACGTCTACATTCTAGGTTCTCAGGCATAGAGCTTTATTTAATTCCTTTTTTGTGATCCTATTCTGTGACCAAATTTTTATTTGTTTTCATTTTCTGCAGCATCAAATGAATTTTTTTTAAACCAAGAGTTTATTTGAACTGCTAACTGCAGTTCAGCAGTTCAAATCTCACCGGCTCAAGGTTGGCTCAGCCTTTCATTCTTCGGAGGTGGGTAAAATGAGGACCCAGATTGTTGGGGGCAATATGCCGACTCTGTAAACCACTTAGAGAGGGCTGTAAAAGCACTATGAAGCGGTATATAAGTCTAAGTGCTATTGCTATTTTAGCATGTTAAATATTTCTGATCTTTGATCAGTGACCCCTCAAATATTGCTCAACTTTAAAAAGGTTTAAAGATTCCCCCTGTTCAGTTGTGACCAACGCAAGGGGATGATACAACACATTTCCGATTCTCAGCTGAGGGAACCTGCATTGTCTGAGAGACACTTCCATCAGCCAGCATGAAACTACGGAACACAGTAACTTTCCCATCAAAGTGGTACATATTTACAGTATCTACTTGCATTTTACACGCTTTTGAACTGCTAGATTGGCAAGAGCTAAAGTAGATAAGGGGAGCTCACCCCGTCACTCAATCTCGACTCTCAAATCTCGACTGTCACTTTTCCAGCTGACATTCTCAGCGTCTTTAAACACTGAGCCATACAAACTGCAATTCATCAAGAACTTGAAAACAAATAGGTCCCATATTTTTCTACTTGCTACAGTTATTTTTAGTTTGTTTCTTTACATTGTATGCTTTATGATTTAATCTTTATTTTGTTAACCACTCAAGGAGAATGACTCATGCCAGCAATATGAGAATTCTATCAGGCTTAGCTCAATAGTATGTAACACTGGAAAGAAAAATTAAAAGCAATTCTGCTGGTTAATACAAATATTCCTCCAATCAGTTCATTAAATATTTAGGATATTTAGCATTGCTATTTTCCTTATTAATATAAGAAATGTTTTAAATAAAACTTTATAAACTTCACCTAGCTAAGGATTTGTCCATTTTCAGAAATAAGAGTTTCAGTTAAATCCCTGAAGGATTTATTTATTTTTACCTTCCACATTTTTTTCATAGCAATCAGAACAGTTCAGCAGCAGAAAAGTGACATCTTCAAGTACAATCTAGTGATTTAATGCTACACATTTAGTAAAGATTTATCAGATTTTGCTATGTTTACCCGCCCCCCCAATTTTTTTTGCAGAAACAAGCAAATATATAACCAGCAGAGAGTGGGTAGCTAGTTCCCTATTTCAAACCTCTAACATGAATGTGTAATCTTTTTGCTATTAAGTAACGGAATGCTTAATTAGTAAAATTATACACAAAAATGGAGGACAGTTCACACAGGCTGCAATAGCAAGCACATCAGAGAGGACAGTATTAAGTCAAGGTTAAAGACAAAATACATTTGAAAAAGTACAATGTTCTCTTGGACATAATCTGCTAGTTCAGACTAAATCGCAACAACAACTTTGAATAACAAAGTTATCAGTAAATGTAAGGACTCTTCCTCTGTGCAGAAGGAATGAAACAACAGAAAATTTTTCCCCCTCAGTTATAAAGGAAAGCCATTATTTTTTATAATTTTATATGGGATCCATCCATGCTGTTTTACTGCATGCCATGCTCTCAGAATCTATTAACATGACAGAATTTAAGATTTAATTTGCAATTTACTATGCTTTGATTTCTCAACATAATTTGTTTTTAAAACACAGATTGGCAACTTGTGGCGCTTCAAACGTTGTTGGACTCCATGAGCTTTAACTAACAAAAGTAAATGGTGAGGTAACAGGTATCGCTATCTCACAACACTTGGAGGGTCACCTTCATCCCATAACTATTCTTGTTGTAGATAAGCACTTCTATAAAAACACAATTCAAAGTTCACTAATGCAGGGGTCACCAACCTCCTGGGTGTGGCCCACTACCAGGCCGTGGCCTATTTGGAATTGGGCCACGTGAGTGCCTGGCTGGAGTGTGTGTTCGTGTGCTCAACATGCGCAAGTGGCAGACCGGCAGACACACAGCCCAGTTCCCTGCTCCTCCCCCCCCCAGCCGGGCCGCCAAGCTGCAAAGATTGGGACACCGCTTCATGAATGGAACAGCATTGGGTTTAGTGTACTCTAGAAAATAACAAGAATAAAGAAAAATAATTTTGGCTGCGCAAAGGAAATAAAAACATAGCAAAAGACAAAGCAGTGCATTTGTTTTCATATACACTAATCTAGGGCTTTACTCTCTAAGAAGTGTTTCAGATTGATGGTTTACCTAATCCTAACAGGACTTGGTATAATAATACCTGGATCAGCTACTAAAATATAGAATGTTGCAAGGGTGTTATTCTATTATTTGTGAATTGACATTTTAAACCAAATCTTCAAATTACTTCTGGCAGATTACAGCTTCAGAAGAATTTATTACCCACAACGCTGATTCATTGAGAAGGAGAAATTAGCACCTTCCTTCTGCAAATGTATTTCAAATCTCACTTTCCAAAGCACAATTAAATATTAAATAGAATGTTTTAAAAGATCTTCTATTCTACCAGCTATTGCAGACTCAATAAACATATTATAACTTCTATTTCTTTGTACTCAAAACTGATTTTTCGAACTTCATATAAGCTTCATGTATTAATGTATATTTGTGTTTATTATGAAAGGACAAAATAATTTTTTGACAAATATTTTCCCTATCTTGGTTTTTTCATATACAATACAATACAGATCATTTTCTAAGTAGTACATATTCCAGTTTAAGATTACATGATCATGTCATATTAAGCAATGTTTGCTTGGGCACCAAAATGTATTCATCCATCCTATAGTTTGTAAACCATGCTTTGTTCCTTGGGATAAGTTCAGACATCACACTAATTAAGAAAAAGAAAATAATGTCTGAAAGAGATTTAAGGCAGTAACTGGCTGTTTTTGTTGCTGCTAAAAAAGAATTCCTGCATATTGGCAATTGTTATATGAATAACTGCCATTAATAAGTTTTGACCTGTATTATGAAGGAGCAGCTACTAACAATATTAAACGATCAACTACCCATCCAGAATGATTAAATTTATAGATGTAAAATCACACTAAATTATTTTGTCTAGAATGGTCGTTGCTTACCTGAACGACCCTTTTATCCTCGCTGTGAAGACACTCCTTAACATGGGTATTGTTCTCTCCTATTTGCAATGGCTGGGTGCCAATCATATCCCTCTGGAGCTGGATACGCCCTCCTTCCTGCTCCTTCCTCAGTCTTTTCACGAAGACATCTTGGTCCAAGGGCATCAGGATGGACACGAAGAAAATTCTCAGATTGTAGGACAGGAACAGAACAGCTACAGAGGGAGAACAAGAAGAGACCTCCACCAAGACCAGACCCGGCGACAAAAAGGGAGGAACGGAGTGTCTTCACAGCGAGGATAAAAGGGTCGTTCAGGTAAGCAACGACCATTTTCCTCCTCGCTGCTCAGACACTCCTTAACATGGGACATACCCAAGTTCAAGAAGAGAGGGAGGGACTTAAGCTGAAGGCTGGCCTTGGGGAGAGATTACAGACTGTAAAACCCTTCTACCAAAGGCAGCATCTGCCGAGGCAAACCTATCTAAACAATAGTGACTTACAAAAGAAGAAAGGGAGGACCAGGTTGCAGCCCGGCAAATATCATCTACTGATGCCTGGGTAGCCCAAGCTGCCGAGGTGGCAGCGCTACGGGTAGAATGGGGAAGGATCCCCCCCGGGACAGGAGCCTCCCTTAACTCATATGCCCTAGAGATACAGGCTTTAAGCCATCTGCCTACTGTAGGCGAGGATACCTTCTGACCCAGGGAAGAGGGAAGAAAGGACACCAATAACGCCTCAGTCCTGCGGAAGGAGGCAGTCCTCTTAAGATATCGTCTTAATGCCCTCCGCACATCTAGGGTATGCCAGCGTCTCTCAGAAGGATGGCGAGGGTCCGGACAAAAATTTGGCAAGATAATTTCTTGGGCCCGATGAAAACGTGTATTCACTTTAGGAATAAAGGCTGGGTCAAGACGCAGGAACACCCGGTCAGGATAGAAGATACAGAGATCACTCCTCATAGACAAGGCCGCAATTTCGGATACCCTGCGAGCTGAGGTAATTGCCAACAAAAATGCCATCTTTAAGGACAAATAGCGCAGGCTGATTGAAGCAAGAGGTTCAAACGGTGGGGCAGTTAATGCCGGTAACACTAAGGTAAGGTCCCATGTGGGATAGCGATGAATCGGCGGAGGCCTCAGATTGGTGACTCCTTGTAGAAAGGAACGGATTCTAGGATCCTGAGACAAGGGAACGCGATTATCCCCAGACAGGACAGTGGCCAGAGCTGCCACCTGACGATGAAGGGTAGCAGGAGCTAGTCCTCTAGAAACCCCCCCCCCGCATGTAGGAAACGTAGAATGTCCGGAACCGTTGCCGTTGTGGGGTCAACGTGATGAGAAGTATACCAGTTCGCAAATGCAGTCCAAGAAGCGTCATAAATGCGAACTGTTGATGGCCACCTAGCGGCCTGAATGATGGAAATGACATCTTCCGATAAATGGTCCTTGAACAGTTTTATGCGCTCAAATGCCACACGGCTAATCGGAGCCACTCTGGTTCCGGGTGGCGTATAGCCCCTTGAGTCAGGACGACCTTGTCGGGTGGAAGCCTCCACGGTGGTTCAATTGACAGGTTCCTGAGGTCGGCGAACCATTCTCAACGAGGCCAATACGGCGCCACCAGCAGTAGATTCGTCCGTTCCTGAATTACTTTCCGAATCACCTTGGAGATGATAGGTAGGGGAGGAAAGGCATAAAGGAGCCCCCGGGGCCATGGATTCCGAAGAGCGTCTAGGCCCTCCGCCGCTGGCGACGGGTAATGGGAAAAGAATCTCGGCAATTGGGTATTGAGGGCTGTCGCAAACAAGTCCACCACCGGCAGACCGAACCTCGTTGCCAGTTCCTGGAACAGTCCGGGGTCCAGACGCCACTCGGCGTGATCTATCTGATCCCTGCTGAGCCAATCTGCTTCCCGATTCACAGCCCCGGAAATATGTTCGGCCCTGATCGATAAGAGATGGAGCTCCGCCCACGACAAAAGTCTCTCTGTCTCCTGCATCAGAGTCCAGGAGCTGGTCCCCCCTTGCTTGTTGATATGGGCCTTGGTGGCCACATTGTCCGTTAGAATCAAAAGGTCTTGGCGATACACAAGATGTTTGAAGTGTAGAAGAGCAAGCCTGACCGCTCTGAGCTCTAGCCAATTTATATTGTGCAGTTTTTCTGTAGTGGACCAGACCCCCTGGGCTAGCTGGGAGTTGAGATGGGCCCCCCATCCTCGCAGACTGGCGTCCGTGGTCAAAACTAGTCATGTCAGTTCCAGAAAGGGGGAGCCCCTGCTGAGAGCCGGAGACAACCACCATCGTAGGGAGAGCCGAACTGGAGCCGGTACTGTCACCTTGAAGAGAGATTCCGCCCGGCCCTGCTTCTGGAATGTTAGCAGGAACCATTGAAGGCGACGAAGATGGAAGCGTGCCCAAGGGACAATGTCTATGCACGATATTAGTTTTCCCAGGAGCTGGGAAAGTGTCAATAGAGGGACAGTCCGGTTTTGCAATATGTGAGATACCAGTTGCTGAATGCTGGCTCGTCTGTCGGGGGACAGGAGGACTACGCACTGACTCAAATCTATCGTTGCTCCGAGGTGCAGAATACGAGTCGTGGGGGAGAGATGACTTTTGGGGAAGTTCAAAGTGAACCCGTGGTCTTGAAGAGTCTGAACTACCAACTCCCGGTCTCGAATTGCCAATTCGGTTGATGATGACAGGATCAAAATGTCGTCGAGGTAGCATGCCAGACGAACAGGCACCTCTCTGAGCGACGCCGCCACCGCTGCCAACAACTTTGTAAAAGTCCTCGGGGCGGACGACAGGCCGAACGGCATTGCCCGATACTGAAAATGGTGATCTCCAAACGCAAACCTGGTGTACTTCCTGTGCGACTGGTGAATGGGAACGTGCAGGTACGCCTCCTTTAGATCTACAGATTGCATCAGATCTCCCCGCCGGATGCAGCTGAGCAATGACTTGAGGGAATGCATTTTGAACCGACGGTATAAGATGTGTTGATTGAGACGTCGTAGATTCAAAATGCCTCTCCATTCGCCCGAGCTCTTTGGTACCAGAAATAGTGTTGAGTAGAAGCCAGTTTGGCGCTGATTCACAGGAACATGTTCTATGGCTTGTATCTGTAACAGATGTTGAATCTCGAGAGATAGCAGAAGTCGTTTTTCCGGTTGGAGCGGCCAAGGACAATGAATGTAAAAGTCCGGAGGAATGGAAGTGAATTCCAAACTTAAACCGTTGGTGACAGTTTGGACAATCCAGGCATCTGAGGTGGTAAGCGGCCACAGGTGGGAAAAGGCCTGGAGTTTTCCCCCGATTGGAACCAGGGACGGCGAGTCACTTGCCCCTTCTGGCATAGCGGGCAGAAGAAGACCTGAAAGGACATCTGGTGTTGGCTTGTCGGCGACCTCGGTCCCGAAAGGATGCCCGATCAGAAGCTGGCTGGTACTGGAACTGAGATGGTCTGTAGTAAGAGGCGCCCCCTGCGCCTTGCTCCTGACAAAAGGGCTGCCGGTTATAAGGCACGTAGCGCCTATCCTGATGTCGAAGGGAAGAAGGCAGAACTTTCTTTTTATCCCGGTTCTCAACCAGAACGGGATCCAGGGAGGAACCAAACAAAGCCGGTCCCTTGTATGGAGCCGCAGTCAGACTTGGACTTAGCATCAGCTCTCCAGTTACGGAGCCACAAAAGACGTCTTGAAGAGACCATTGAGGCCAAGGCACGGGATGCAAATTTTACGGCGTCCAAAGACGCGTCAGCTGAATATTCAGCTTAGCCAGGTCTTGCTGCAAACGCGCATCCTCGGGTGGAAGTCTATCCCTTAATTGCCGCAACCACACCAGCGAAGCCCGGTTGAAAAAGGATGAAGAAGTAGAGGCACAGATGGCCCATGCCGTTGCCTGGTGCGTCTTACGAAAAGCCATCTCCGCCCGCTTATCTTCAAATTTTAGGCCATCCCCTGCTTCACCTACCAGAACGGAGGATGACGTGAGACTAGCCACCAGTTCATCAATCGTAGGCAACTGCAGGAGGGCATCCAGTACAGGAGCCGAGGCGTAGAGCTTTCGATCGAAAGAATTTAGGCCAGAAACTGAGGCGGGGTGATCCCATGGCTTTTGAATGACATGGAAGAAAAGGTCAGGACACGGCACAAAGTCATCATTAGGTTGAGGCAGATTAAACAAATTACTGTTAGGGCCAGGAGGAACAGAGGCAGAAGCCAGATTCGTGTTATTGTCCATATTAGTGGCAGCTTTCGCTTTGCGTAGAAGAGAACGAAATAAGGAAGGCTTAAATAAGCCAGGAAAAGCTGGCTTGTCCTGGATCTCCTCATCATCATCAGACATCTCAAAGTCTTCCAGGACATCATCCTCCCGGACAGGATCAGGCACGTGGCCATAAGAAACAGACTGTTGTTGTTGTCCACAAGGAGGCTGTATATGACATGAGGTGGCAGGAACACAAACTGGAGTTGGAAAGGCACCAGTGGTCTGCTGTAATCCCACTTGAAAAATATGGGACATCGCCTGAGTGAAAAGGGATTGAAAATCCATAGGCTGAACTAAAGCAGGGCCCACTTCAGGGCGGAGGCCAGCTGCAGTGGGGGTGAAAGTAGCTTCAGGGGCAGGCCGGGAAGCCTGAGACAAGTGGCTAGCAACACTAGATGACCTTGACCTAGCCCTGACACCAGATTGGTTAGCCTGAGAGGATGGTAGCCCCTGAGAAGTGGCAGGACAATCCACACACAAATCACTAGATATGAGACCCTCATCAGGGGAGAGTCCTGGGTTACAAGACTCCCCCTGACCTACATTTTCATCCACTGGCTCAAATAGCTGTCTTGCCTTGGCAAATTGTTTTTCTAGGGCGTTGTGCCTACGCTGGGCATCCTTATCAGACTTGGAAGACCTGGTGGATTTTGCAGGTCTAGAAGACTTAGCCTTCTTCCCCTTGGCCTGTTTAATAATATTAAGAATCAATTTCAATAAATAAAATTATGATAATCAATATTTTTCTTTTTCTTTTTTATCAAAAAGCCACAATTAATAATTAGGGATAATTTTTCCTTCAATAAGTAATTAGGCCAGAGTAATTAATCAGGACTGTTTACAGTTTTTTTTTTTTTAAATTTATTTAATAAGGCAAAAAAGGTACTTCCCTGAACAGCTTCAGGCTCTTCTCTCCAGACGGGTGGTATATGCAGGTAAAAACTGGACTGCGTCCAAACCTGCCAACGAGCCAACGACCCTGGAAACCAAAGCCCAGGTCGCGGTTGCAAAAAGGCAGCTGGAATCAGCAGGCGTCCGACAGCTAACAAAATGGCGGCCCGCGATGGCATATACAGACAAGTCGCAAGCCAGGCGAAACAAAGCGCCTACGGCTGGACCGAAGCTACTCACAATCTTGCCCAAATCAATTAAAGCAGGAGAAAAAGAGTTTGCCAGCCGGCAGGGACTCCAGCCGAGGATCTAAGCGATGAAACAAACCTCCGCAGTCCCTCGGCAATCTAGATAGCGGCAAATGGCGGGAACAAGGAGATCGAGTAAACCGCCAGCAAAGTCAAGCCGCTAACGGCAGCCGGAGCCCCGAACCGCTGTTGTGAGCCTGCAAACCTCTCTAAGTTAAGGGCAGGCAAAATGCAGCACACCCAGACAAAAATAAGGAAATTAGTACAAAAATAAAAGTTAAATGATTAAATAAGGTACAGAGAAAGGACACCCTAATGCTCTTGCAAATGGCTGAGTGAAAAGACTGAGGAAGGAGCAGGAAGGAGGGCGTATCCAGCTCCAGAGGGATATGATTGACACCCAGCCATTGCAAATAGGAGAGAACAATACCCATGTTAAGGAGTGTCTGAGCAGCGAGGAGGAAAAATGAAATTTGCTTTCAATATATTTTATCACATTTTCATTTCTTGGAATGTGTACTGTACCACATTTTGATCATTTTCTTACAATAGGTTTTCTACCTCTTTAATATAATATAATAACAGAGTTGGAAGGGACCTTGGAGATCATCTAGTCCAACTCCCTGCTTAGACAGGAAACCCCACACCACTTCAGACAAATGGTTATATCTTTAATGTTCTTGGGTGGCTGCATACGTCTGATCTGATTATAGCTATTATTTATATGCATCAAGGTCATCAGGTCAGCAACTCTGACCATAAACATTTTGGAATTGCATCATTTATATACTTTATTTATGTATTTTTGTTACATTTATTTGCCACATTTTTCACCATGAGGCTATCATAGATGGCTTACTACAATAAAAAAGATGAAATTAAAAGAGTGTAAACAAAACAGAAGTAAAATAATAGAACAATGAAATAATGGAAAAAAAATGAGAATACATCAGTATGATAATAAAAGATGATTGGGTGGAGACCAGAAAATGATGGAGTCTGCCATCAATCCAGAGCTGCCTCCAGTGTGGAACTTTAGTCCTTGTTTAGATCAAGAATGACTATACCAACATTTTAAATTAAAAAAATTAAAAGCGATTGTATTTCCCCCATGCACAAAATACAAAGTTACAGGTCCTTTAACATCCCCTCCTTAATTCACACACAACAATCACAAAGGTTGATTTGCTTACAATAGTAATCTAGGTTAGGGCAAGCACTTTAAAGCTGAGATATTCCTGAATCTTCATTATATGAATACTGTTTTAAATTCTTTAATTCGATCTTCCTCAATTTGGTACCCTCAAGATATAGTGGACTACAATTCCTAGCATTTCCATCCAGCAACCTAACACATATGTGTGACAGGAGGTTGCTCTAAACCAGTGGTTCTCAACCTGGGGGTCGCGACCCCTTTGGGGATCGAACGGCCATTTCACAGGGGTCGCCAAAGCCCTCTCCCCCTCACACGCCTTCACTCACCCTCACTCTCTGCTCTGTTGGATCACTGGCCGTTCGCTTACCCCACCCACTCCCAATCTATTGCTGCCTCCGATGGCTAGAGGAAAAAAAACTGTTTAAATTCTTGCCGCGGGGCTTCAAAGGGCCACCCTAGAGCCAGTGGTGCAGCCGAACCCTTTGTTAAATTGCTGGCTTGCCCCGCCCCTCCACACCACTATTTATTGCCAATAAATAGTGGTGGGCGAGGGTGGGCGAGGGGCGGGGGAGCCAGCAATTTAACAAATGGTTCGGTGTTTTTTTGTAATTTTATTGGCCCACGGAGCTTCAGCATAGGCTAATTAGCCCTTGCTTAGATCGGCTCCCGACCCCCAGCTGATTTGCTCTCAGCTGTTTTGCTCAGAGCTCTGCTGCTTGCTTGGAAAGAGTGCAGATTTTTTCCCCCTTACCTATACTGAAAAACGAAAGACAAAGTAAAGCAGACTGTTGGCTTTGCAGGTTGGAAAATTAGGCAGGCAGATTTCTTTTTCCTCACCAAAAAAGGTAGGTGCAAACAACGGGAAATTTAGGGAAAAAGAGATTTTAAAACACAAAAGAAAAAAAGCTCTATTTAACTAGGGAATTGTAATAATTGAGATACTATTAATTGTATATTGTGTTGAAAGCAGAAATGGTTAAGTTGTGGTTTGGAGGAATATATGGGGGAAATTATTTGGTTTATTATTATTGGTAAATATAATTAATTGATTTGTAAGAAATTGGATTGCATGGAAATAATTGGAATATTCATGTTCATATTGATTAATAAAAAAAAAGGTAGTTATATAACTAATTGATTTACATTAAAATGTTGAATTCATATTAAAAAACTGTAATATTACATAATTAACCAATGTGAGGATGGGTATAAAAATAGATGACAATGGGAAGGGGTATAATATAGAATAGAAGGGAAAAATTGAATTTGATTAAGATTAGAGATGAGGATGAAGGGTAATATTGGTTTTTTACAAAAATAGATGAGGAATAAATATGGCAAAAAGGAAATATAGAAATTGTAAATTTAATTGAAATGACTAAACACTGTTTAAATTTATGAACCGGCCAAATACTCTGTTCAAAGAAAATACATTGTATGTTTGTATGTGTGTTTCTAATTATTGTTATTTATTCATATTTGTTCTCTTTTATTCTTTAAAGTTTAGCAATTAATTCTTTATCTTAATATCTTTATATTTGTTTGGGGTTGGCTTTCTTCCCTTTCATCTTTTTTATTGTACAGCAATCTTTCTCCTCAAACCTACCACTTCTCTCTTTTCTTTCCTTCTTACTTTCTCTTCCTCCCCCTCTTCTTCTCCTCCCTACTTCCTCTTCCTTTCTCATTCTCCTCTCTTCCTCCCTCTCTTACCCTCACTCCTACTCTAATTTCTCTTCCCTTCCTTCATCCCTCTCTATTGCTGTATCCTTTTATGCATATGGACTACTCAGAGGGCTTAAAAAGTTATTTCTGACTGGTCCTCGCACTTTTGACCAGTCTTCGAACTTATGACTGTCCTCACATTTTACGTTTTTGCCCTATCTTGTCACCATGGTGAAGAGAAGCAGTTGTGAAATGAGTGACACATTGTTAAGAATGCTACAATGGGCATAAATGATGACCAGTCATAAGTGCGAAGACCGGTCAAAAGTGCGAGGACCTGTCAGAAATCACTTTTTTCAGCCCTCTGGGTAGTCCTTTTGTGCATATGGACTACTCAGAGGGCTGAAAAAGTTATTTTTGACTGGTCCTCGGACTTTTGACCAGTCCTCGAACTTACGACTGTCCTCACATTTTACGTTTTTGCCCTATCTTGTCACCATGGTGAAGAGAAGCAGTTGTGAAATGAGTGACATGGTTGTTAAGAATGCTGCACGGGCATAAATGTGAGGATGGTCATAAGTGTGAGGACCAGTCAAAAGTGCGAGGACCTGTCAGAAATGACTTTTTTCAGCCCTCTGAGTAGTCCCTATACACATAGCCATGGGCACCCGGTCACATGACCAGCTAGCCACACCCACCCAGTCACATGACCTCCAAGCCACGCCCACAGAACCGGTAGTAAAAAAATTTAGAACCCACCCCTGGTTGGGGGTCACCACAACATGAGGAACTGTATTAAAGGGTCGCGGCATTAGGAAGGTTGAGAACCACTGCTCTAAACGAAAAAAAAACAATATATAAAAGCATGCATTATTCTACCTGCAAGCTATTTCAATGGACTAGTTCACTATGCAGATCAGCCATATTTTACTTCCTACATCAAATCAGGCAACTTCTAGAGAGGTTGTGGGTGCTTCATCACTGCAGGTTTAAGAAGTGGTTGGATGGCCATTTGTCCAGAATGGAATAGGGATTCTTGATTGAGCAGAGGGTTGGACTAGAAGGTCTCTTTCAATTTTGTTATTCTGTATTAGACATGGATCTAGAAAATTTCATCATAGACACTATCTTACCATTGGTCAGCTTCAGGAAGATACACACGTTTTTAATTAATGCATATATCACAAGATATCTCTTACTAAGAACAATGATCCTTGAGGCACCGAATATTTATGTTTGAAGATATTTATATTAGAATGAATTGTGTGGTCACTATTTCACTTTGTACAATTTTTTTGCTAAGAGTGTCTCCTTAAAGACTTTGAATGGATTTGGGAAGTATATAGGTAGTCCCTGATTATGA
This sequence comes from Arizona elegans, assembly GCA_022577455.1. Classification (NCBI taxonomy): domain Eukaryota; kingdom Metazoa; phylum Chordata; class Lepidosauria; order Squamata; family Colubridae; genus Arizona; species Arizona elegans. The sequence goes on along the minus strand of JAKOOJ010000001.1, from coordinate 25,659,335 downwards.
GGCAATTGGGACAGGAATTTTAATTGCTAAATGATGCAATTGGAAAACAAGGAAGGCGCAGTGAGGGTGAGGAAGGTGTGTAAATGGTTGGTATGTCATGAGCAGAGAGAGACAGGGAAAGTATAAGCTGGAGGGAAGGGTCAGGGAGAATGTGTGAGAGGCATAAATCAGGATGGATATGCGAGGAAGTGAAGGAATATACAAGAGGTACAATGAAGGTCTGGAGATTGCACTGTGCTATGTAAGAAGTACAGGTTGGGGAAGTTGTGTGAGGGTGCCCCAGAGGCACTGCATGAGTCTAGACAAGTGTAAGATGGTGTGTGAAAGGCATGGTGGGGTCAGAAAGGCTGCATGAGAAGCATGATTCAGGGAGGGTATATGAGGGTGCATAAGGGTGAAATGTGAGTTGGAAAGGGTGCATGGGGGTATGAGGGAGACATGGTAAGGGTACATGAGTGGCTGGCATCGTGATTTATTGCAGTGAATTGCTATTTTCCCTGCCAGCTTCCCATTGACTTTCTGGGGAAGCCAGCAGGGAAGTGACCATGTGACCATGGGGTGCTGCAAACAGTTGTAAGTACAGATTGATTGCCAAGTGCCCACATCATGACCATGTGACCGCAGAGGGATGGCTGGAAGTCTGGGGGCCAGTTGTTCAGTGCTATCATAATTTCAATCGCTTGTAGCTCAAGGACTACCTATATTAAAAATAGAAGGGTTACTACACAGCATACAGCCCAATTTTCCTTCTGGTCTTCAATTTGTGCAATACTGATAAATACAACATGAAGTCAATCACACTGCAGATTTCATTACTGAATTACAGAAGAAAGCAGGAAAAGAAGGAAACAGACATAATGTACTAAGAGAATTACAGGGATTTGAAAAGGTCTATCTTGCATTTGCAAAGCTACAGCTTTAAATATAATAATGTTGGGGTTACTCGTATATGCAATTATTATTCATAAAAATTCATAAACTACAGATAATCCTCAATTTAGTACCACATTTGGTACTAAATCATGTGGTTATAACCAGCATGAAAGTTGGAAATTGTGGTCATGTGAACATGAGATGCTACAACTGGTCATAAACATGAGCCAGTTGCTATGCCCAAAATGCGGGCAGGGAAGCAACATTTTACAAGGGGCAGAAGTGCTTTACAGGCCATAAAGCACCCCTTCCAAGGCCACTGTAACTCTGAACAATTGTTAAATGACTGATCATAAGTCAAGGACTCCCTTTAGTCAACTTTTAGTGTTAGATGTTCTCAAATTATTTTATATACGTATATATAAGATCAGAAGATATTGATGCCATACAAGCATACACATAACCATTAAAATACAAATCAAACATAATGCACTCACCTGTATAACTTCTATCCCTCTTTTCCTGGAGAAACAAAAGGAGAAAAAAGAAAAATATATATATATATTAGGGAAATACACAACCAGTTATAAATTTAACATCAGTAAAACAGTATTTGGGATGATTTTACCCCTGAATGATTAAACTTTTAATTCAGCAGAAGAAATCTTTTGATAATTTAAAACGTTTGTGGTTAATTTCTATACTATTTACTGATTTGTGAACAAGTTCTATTAAAGTTAATGGTATTTAGTTTTGAGCAAAGTAAATATTTGGTTAGAAGAAGGTTTTATAATTCAGTAGAATTACAATTCAAGCATTTTACAATGTCAGTTTCCAAAAGAAAATATAATAAATGCATCAGCATAAAAGCAAAACAACCTTTTTAAATGTCAAGGTATGTTTAAACTACAATTTGGTAGCACAATTAGCCTATTTTATACCATACCATACCACCACACACCATACCACACCACACCATACTTTGCATTATACTATACTATATACTATACTACACTACATTATATACTGTATACCAGTGATGGCTAACTTTTTCCGGATCAAGTGCCCAAAGCGTGTGCGCCCGAACCCCCAAAATGCAATGTGCACGTGCCCCTGCATGTGCCCCACCTCCCACACATTCGCACGTGGCCCCTTGCATGCACCCCACCCCCGCATGCGTTCCGCCCCTAAGACCAGTTGGCCAGTGGGATGTGCGGACATGCGAGTGTGCATGTGCGGACATGCATAAATGTGTGCATGCGTGAACATGCACGCATGCATGCATGAACATGCACACATGTGCAGCAGAGACCCGAAGATCAGCTGGCCAGTGGGAGGCGGGGCATCCCAACACTGGCAGCATGGTAAATGGTAAGATCTTTTTCTTTTGTGAGCTTCTGTTTCGTCATTTGCAGGGAAACAGAAGCTCACAAAAGAAATGCCATGGAGATCTGATCTGGGGCAACAGCCCACGGCCAGCAGGGAGGCTCTGCGTGCCACTTATGGCACACGTGCCATAGGTTCGCCATCACAGCTCTAGACCAAATATTTATTCAAAGCATTTCTAATATACAAGAACATATTATGAGTAGTAACTTTTGTCAAGATTGATAGTGAAAGATGATCTGACCTTCAACCTAATCAGGATTCTTTAATGCATAACAAAGCGCATTCTAAATTCTTTTCCTCTTGAACTTGTGATACTCGCAGTCTTTCTTGGATTAGATTAAAAGGGCTTTGGCAGTACAAAGTCAGCAAGGCAGAAACTCTGTTGAAGACTCAGTGTAAACTGGATAAGACCCCCCACCTCTTAGTATTTAATTTCGAAGTTTTTCATCATGTAGGGGGAAGGTTAGGAAAGGGTGATTATAATAAAGACAATAAATTTTGAAAACCAGAACTTGAACTGTTGTCCCTTCAAATTTTATAAAGGAATGAGATTACTTAAAAGTCTCATAATGAAGAAATAACTTGATATAAAGTCTAAACCATAATCTCGTTGATTGAAGATTTGACTATTTAAAAAGGAAAATCCATTTTTCTCTTACTATTAGAGCTTGTTACCTAAACAATGCCAAAAAAGAGCTCCGATTCATGATAAATGAGAGATGAAAAAAAACAGAGGAATCTAAATAACTAATCATCCACTGCTTTTGGTAGCGGGATGTTTTGAACTAGATGATTACTTAGTTTATTTTTTTTTCCGCTGTCAACAGGGTTAACAGTTAAAAATATTTACGGTGGCAATACACACAGGCACAGGGCCAGTAATATCTTTAAGAGGTTCGTACATAATCTACGTGGCAGTATTCTACAATTTTATTAATACACTGAAGCATTTCAGTTCTCCAGCAAATGAAATTAAAATGTTATTTTTTTTTAGAAAACTAGTCCTAAAATAGTCATTCTTGTATTTATTGACTCCAAATTCATTTAATCAACATATTAGATTAAAGGGGCTTTGACAATATAAAGTCAGCAAGGCATATTAAGAGATTCTAAGGAATCTCTTAGAAGAAATAAAAAGTCATGAACTTTGGGAAATTTTATTCGTTTCTTTAGAAGGTTTATCTAGCCGCACAACCTGTAAAAATCACAACAATACTATGATACAATATATTTAGACGCTAAATAGTTTATTACATCCTAAACCTATCGGTTTTATTCTTATTTCTTTGTTAAATTTATTTGCTGCCTATCTTGCAATGGGGCTAATCTAAGAGGTTTACAATAAAAAGGATTACACCAATAAAACGAAAGAAATGAAAAGCGTATAAACAGGTAACAGGATTTTTTTAGGAAACAATCAGAATTAAGTCACTGCATAGATCTGGATCATATGAATCAGAATACTGAACTTCAAATCTGAATGGCATTAATTTTAGCCACAAAACTTTGTTATAGAAATGCACAGAATTTTTCAAACTCAGAATCTTTCAATTCAGCTTCTTTCAACATAAGGAAAAAATTTACATGGTTATCCCACTCTACTGCCAACCTGCAGCCAGTCTCTTTCACCATGTTTAGACTGTGGTTTCCTGTACTGTGTTTAGGTTTAACATGAGGACAATAAGAAGGATTCCTATTTTCCTAAGAACATTCCAGAATTTAATAAACTCAGCACACAAACATGTGAAAGAGTAGGTTCACGCAATGTACAGGTTTTTTTTTCTTTTTTAAGATATATGGAATATTTTATTTTCATTCAAACAGTACATAAGGATAAAAGTGATATAACTGAAAAAAATGAAAAATTGAGCTTGCAATGATTTATTCAACAAGAATTAGCATACATCATTTCTTTCTGGGACCCATGTAAATATAATTTGTGCAGCTTTTTTCTAATGGTAAGTTCATGTATTGCAACATAAACAATGGTAAGAGAACAACTACTAGATCACATGATGAAACTTTGTGGTTCTTAGAAACTTTTTTGGCATCTTGCTCTCTGAGGCCTGGCAGAAGCAAGTTAGTGGTTCTCTGAAAACTTCTCTTAAGGATGATCTTCTGGACAGTGAAATGACTGATGTACAATTGCTTGACTATCTTTTAGTCTTAAAATCCCTTCCCACACTCATAGGCATATATAACTTTCTTTCTAAAGGTCTCAGAGAGCTTTCAATAAAGACATTGTGGTATCACACCCTTTAACAATGAAAAGCAAATCAAACTAAATGTTTGAGGTTAAAATAAGACATGCCTCTCAAATTTTCTCTAAAAATATTTCAGGATTTAAACTACTCCCTGGCTAGCAGTCAAGGAAACGTGGGGCTGAGCATGGCCATCAAAATAGTTTATTCTGCATACATAACAATTGCTAAAATCTTGCTTGCTAATTCATACAAATTAAGATTATATGAAAATTAAAATAGGATTTACTTTGCAAGTCAAAATAAATCATGTCTGTTATGATACAGAGACATTACTAATTCTATGACTGGATTTATATACTGTGTTAATGGTTTGTGTAATCATTGCTTATTGAGTTAATGACAATTAACTGACCTCACATAATATATTGCTCAGACTTATTTCTGAGATGGGCAGCCATATAAATGTGACTGATTGATTGATAAATCAATAAATAAATTGAAAACTATAAACAAGGGGTTATAAAATATAGAGAGCAAGTTCATATACCATACAAATGAAATATGATTTTCTTGGTTTTTGTTTGATGCATTTGTATGAACAGACTGTAAACAAAGCATTATACATTATTGAATACAGACTATTCAAACAGCAATGGCTACAGGAGTTTTAGAAAATAACAAGATTCCAATGGAAATTTACATATAAATCTAATTTATATGTAAAAACAAAAGACTAAATTTCTATTTGAGCAGAAGGTAAATTAGGAAAAGATTGTCCTGAACAACCTAATGATGTATTTGAGAATACATATATATTACAAGGATTATTGTTTATGATTAATTTATACATGTACAGTATTAATATGTTCATATAAACTCTCTGAATCAAAATTTTCAAATGTTTTTATATTTTTTCTTTTTTGGTGAATAGGTGTAACAGTTTGCATTTCATGAGAGACATTGAAAGGAAACTTGCAGAGGAAAAGTGTTGAAATTCTATTTGAAATCCTTGAAGACCAGTTAGCAAACTTTGCAAAACATACTATATACTAAGATTATCTAGCTACAAATATTCAATATGCTGATGAGCACTGTACTGGTTGTTATATCAGCACACAGGAAGAGTATTCTGAACTGGAATGAGTTAATGTTTTTATTTATGCTATTTATACAGCTGTCCATATTACACACAATAATCCTTTAATTTTTAAGATCACCCACTTACCAACTGACCCAAGGAAGCTTACAAAGTATTATAATCAATTGCTTGTGTGTATAATAAATAAACTATTTACAAAAGAACATAACAAGGCATCTCCTTTCTACCTGGAAACTTTCTTTAATCTCAATTTATATTTCCAAGCATCAAAGTGTCTAAGAACATCTAAGTAAAGTCTAAGAATGCTTCTGCTGGTCCTCTGATATATGAATGAACTTCTTAGATTGAAAAAAAAGTTTTAAATTATTTAAACATACTTATAAATGTAAAAGTGGATTATAAATTGAATAAACAAACATGAAGAGAAATTACTGATAGCATTATGTTAGTTAAATGACAAGAAATTATCTTCTTCCAAATGTTCTGGATTACAACTATTATCACGCTGGTCAGCATAACGTGTTGGTGAGTCCTGTAATTTATAATTTTGCCATGCACTTACATAAAAATTAGTAAGGATCTGCATCAAGATTGCTACTTTTTTATATGGCAACATGGGATAAGGAATAGGTGATTATTCAGGGCTATTACTCAATGTGATATAAGTCAAGCTTAAGTATGGACAGAATTGTATAGAAGCAGCCACAGAGTTTCCAATGTGATTCATTGTACTACAGATACCACATGCTGATGTGTTAATAGATCAAATGACTATGGTAAACTAAAAAAAATCAGAAGGGAAATGATGGGGGCCACTGTATAGATAATAGTGTGCCTCAGTGGAAAATTTCCATTAATTGTAAGGAGTTACATAGCAATTAGTTTAATATGGTTCAAGGCAAATAGCAAATAGGAGTAGTGCGTAACTTAAGAGTCCTTATCTTTGCCATAAATAGGGTAATTTAGCAGAAATGTGTTTGTCTCCCTTTAAAAGTTTTAACTGTCATTTACTGCAAATTAACTATCATTTGGATAAGCATCCTGGGCATGCCTTCCAAATGAACATTACAGAAAGAAACATCACAACAGTATTTGGACTTCAGGAAAAAAGTAGAGCTATTAACTAAAATTCTGTTAGTTAAATCCAGAAAGCCCACTCATATATCATCAAGTCCGCAATTACTGTAAGTTCGAATCTCACCAGGCTCAAGGTTGACTCAGCCTTCCATCCTTTCTAAGGTAGGTAAAATGAGGACCCAGTTTGTGGGGGCAATAAGCTGACTTTGTATAAATATACAAAAGTATGAAGGCTATTGCTTAACGCATTGTAAGCTGCCCTGAGTCTCCAGAGAAGCCGGCATATAAATTAAAGCAAAAAGAAAAAAGTCACATTATGTTTTGTTTGTTTTTGGTTTCACATTTTGTATAAATCTGGTTCTTGTACCATATTTATCAAATTACTTTTAAAATATGATATGGTTGACTGAACCAAAACAATATATTCAAGTTTTTGGTTTCTTTTTCCTTTTGGAACAGGTATGTTTTGAGAAGAAAATTCAGTAATTATACTTTGCCCATGTAACTTAATAGAAGAGAAACATTTCAGGATGATTATTCATAAATTAGTCTTGAAAGCCCGACTATGTTAACTCGTGATTAACTAATTAATCTAATATTCGGTTAAATGAGAGCTAGAAAGCCATGTGAATTGTGAAGCAGACTCTTCCTCAATATAGTAAAAATATGATCCAAATTACTGTGATTATGTAAGACTATGCAGAATTTGTCTTAAGTAGTCTTAGTCTACTGTAGACTAAGACTACTTAATCACTGTAGTCTAAGTCAGTGATTCTTAAAAGTGTTGTCTATAGAGGTCCAAGATGGCCTGCCATAGCTTCCTCATACTCATGGGCCAGAGCCTGTCAGCAGCTTCACATCCTGCCTTCCCACATGGCCTCACAGCCATCTAGTTTGCAAGAATGGATCAATTACTGAAAACTGATTCACTAAAAGCAAAAAAGTGACAATACAGGTACCAACATCAGTACCAAATTTCAGCAATTTGAATTTTCAACAGGTCTTCTCAATCTACATGTACTATGCTGTACTAAATGTAACTGTAATATTGTACAAACTCAGAAAAAAAGTACAAATTATAAATAAAATGTTGACTAATATAGGTTTTTACCAGACTGAAGTCCGTTCATTCTTAGCCCCTTAATATTTATGGGGTTTCTAGGGAATATAATTCTTGCCCAACAGGTTTGTATTACGAGATTTTCCTATTATGATAATAGTAAAATCATTTTTAAAGTTCTTTAAAAATAGAAAATATGGTAAGGCATACATAAATGCAACCATCATTTTCTAATTTGCCAAATATATGAATTCTCATGCCATTAATGATGAAAACTTAGGGAGAGGATTGTTTGTTTCATTGAGTAGTCTCAGCCCTGGATTAACCATTAAGCAAAATAAGCACATGCTTAGAGCTCCAAACAAAGAAGGGCACCACTAAGTCTGTCCCCCTATCTATCATGTCCCTAACTCTTTAAACTGCTACACTCAACTTTGTTTTTTTATAATTGTCCTTAACTGCTATGTTCAGTTGAAAGACGAGTTCTTGTTGTTTTAAAAAATGGGAGGGGGGTTTATATGTTCAGTGACAACAGTTTAAAAGTTTGATTTAAAAATGTCATTGGATTTGTTTCTGTCTCTTGGTGTCAGCATTTTGCTTCTGTCAAGAGGCACCTCTATTGAGCTGTGCTTAGGGCATTAGTGGGCCTTGACTCAGCCCTGAGCAGTCTCTATTTTTTCTAAATACTTGAGGGCCAAGGTTTATGATTTTATGAAACAGTAGCCTGCGGCATTAGAAGTATTACAACATCCCAACTTACTTTAGTACTAATATTGACCTTCAGGAATGATGTTTTGGGCAAACATTATATCAATTCAACTGCTAGATAATTAAATTCATTATAAATATTTTAACCTTAATAGACAGGGAGAAGGGGGGGAGGGAGAGAAAGCATTCTTGGAAATCCAATGAAGAACACACATAGGGAAAAAAATCACAAACTAAAGTGCTACCATCCAGCAGATTAATCCTATTTAAGCACAATGGTATATGATAATTTTTTTCATAAAAATTATCTGCATCAAGTCACACATTTTACATATATCACTCTTCCCCTCTAAAGCGCCTGCAATGTTAACACCGTAGAATAAATAAACTTAAATGTAATTTTCACTGGAAGTCAAATTCAAATCAAAGTTTAGAAAATTATTTCATTTAATTGTAGTTAAAATTCACCAAAGTTTTAATCTGAATATCACATTGTAATATACGTAACCATTTAAAACCAAAGTGGAAACTTCTAGTCTCCTTTTTATTGCCACAGTAGATGATAATGGAAAGAAATTAATTTCGACTTAAAAGTCTTAATATGTAGTGAATGCAGTGCCTGGTAGAAGCAGGAAAAGAACCCCCAAAGCGGGGTGGATAAAAATCAATTTTTTAAAAAAAAAATCAAAAAAATCAGATTTTTTTGCTTTAAATCGGATTTTTTTAAATAAAATGCTTTTTGAGGAAAATATATTATCATCCAAAGGTTATTCCATCATGAAATAAAGATTAGTTTTTTAATTATGTAGAATAAGGCTGTATATGTTTAATTATTTTGGTAAATAAATTCCATTAATCCATTTACAATGTCATGCTTTTCCAGAGGTTTTTGTAAGATTATTGGGCAGTTTCTCTGCCTACAAGATATTATCACAGATGCTTGGTTTACTTTTGCAGTTCTCAAAACAGAATTTGACTCAGCAGAGATCACATGCCTCTTCTTCACAGCAAAAATGTTATAATATGAACAGAGTTGAGAAAAAGACCTTAATCCTATTGTTCTACAAACCTATGAATATAGAATCAACCCCTTCAGTGCTAAGTTTCAAGAAGTTCAGTGAATAGAATAGAAACAATATTTTTCTGATTGTTTGGAGTGGAATAGATCTGCACAAGAAGAAAGTGAAACTAAGTGTGAGGAGGAAGGGGCAAGCAGACAAGCAGTACAAAATGGGTGTTGGTCTTACCTGATACGCCCCTTCTCGAGCAGGCGCCCACGGCAGTCATACTGGGTATTGACACGTTCGCTATCCAATAGGACCGAGTCTACTGGAACTATAGCCCCGCCTCTTCCTGATTCAGTCCCAGTTGGGAGGCGAGGTCGACCAGCAGACTGTGGTGTCTGTAGCAAAAGAAAGAAAGAAGTAAAAAACCCCTCCCACCCCAGTCAACAACCAGGTGCGGCCAGAAAAGGGTGGGGATGACTGTCGTGGGCGCCTGCTCAAGAAGGGGCGTATCAGGTAAGACCAATGCCCATTCTCCGACAATGGCGCCCACGGCAGTCATACTGGGGCATACCAAAGCTTGGTGTCTCCTAGGGAGGGAAGGGCCGGACCTGCTGCAGAACCCTCCTGCTGAATGCCGCGTCAGCCGACGAGTATGAATCCAGGCGGTAGTGCCGTATAAAAGGAGTCACCGAGGACCATGTTGCAGCCCGGCAGACCTCCTCCAAAGAGGCCTGGGTGGCCCATGCAGCTGAGGTGGAGGCGCTCCGCGTAGAGTGTGCAGTGATGCCACAAGGAGGTTCCAGGGACTGAGCCTCGTAGGCTGATGATATAGTGGCCCTGAGCCACCGTCCTATAGTGCCTGAAGAGGCGCGAGATCCCATCAACGAAGGTTGAAAGGACAGAAATAGGGCCTCGGTCCTCTGGAAGGGGGCCGTCCTGTGTACATAAATCCGAAGAGCCCTGCGTACATCCAGTTTATGCCAGACATGTTCCTGCCGGCAACGAGGTGTTGGGCAAAAATTTGGGAGGGAGAGCTCCTGCGATCTGTGGAATATGGTATTAATTTTTGGGATGAAGGCAGGGTCAAGGCGGAGGACTACCCTGTCCGTATGAAAAATGCAAAGTTCCGGTCGTACAAAAAGGGCTGCGAGTTCAGAAATCCTCCGCGCAGAGATGATAGCAACCAAAAAGGAAACCTTAAATGATAAGTACTTGAGGCTGACCCCTCACAGTGGCTCAAACGGAGGACCCGTGAGGGCTGCCAAAACCTTATTTAAATCCCAAGTTGGGAATCGGTGCACTGTGGGGGGGTCGCAGATTGGTGGCGCCCCTCAAAAAAGACCGAATCAGTGGATCATTGGCAAGTGAGGTATTGGAACCACAGAATAGTATCGATGAAAGGGCAGCTACCTGGCGACGGAGCGTATTAGGAGCGAGGCCGGACACAAAGCCGTCGTGCAGGAAGTCCAAAAGATGGAGGATCGAGACCTCAGTAGGAGAAATGGAACGACGACAGCACCAATCAGAAAAGGTCCTCCAAGTAGAACCGTAGATGCACTGAGTGGAGGGTCTACGAGCAGCCTGGATGACTTCGATGGCTCCCATGGGAACGAAGGCCCTGGTCAATAAGAGCCGCTCAGTCGCCAGGCTGTCAGCTGGAAGGACTGAGGGTCCGGGTGCAGGATGGGTCCCTGCCGTAGGGATATCCGATAGTCGGGAATCCGCCACGGAGGGGCAACTGACAGGGACTTCTGCTCTGGAAACCACAGGTGACGAGGCCAGTGAGGGGCAAGCAGGATGACCTCCGCTCTCTCCGAGAGAATTTTCCAAACGACTCTGGAGATGAGTGGCAGGGGAGGAAAGGCGTAGAGCAGCTGTCCGACTGGCCAAGGGCTGCGTAATGCATCCACCGCCTCCGCACCCGGGGAGGGATAGCGGGAGAAGAAGCGGGGGAGCTGATGATTCTCACTCGAAGCAAACAGGTCCAATGACGGAGTGCCGAAGCGGGAGGTTAAGTCCTTGAAGAGGTGGGGGCATAGGCTCCACTCGGCAGGGTCAATGATGTGGCGGCTGAGGGAATCCGCGCAGACGTTCGCCGTTCCGGAGATATGCTCCGCTCGGAGCGACAACAGGTGGACCTCCGCCCAGAGCCCAAGGCGGAGCGATTCCTTCAGCAGAGAACGAGATCTGGTGCCGCCTTGCCTGTTTACATGTGCCTTGGCTGAGACATTGTCCGTCAGGATGAGGACATCTCTGCCAAGGACATGAGGTTCGAAGCTCAGGAGGGCCAGATAGATGGCCCGCAGTTCCAGCAAGTTGATGTTGAGGGTTTGCTCCGAAGGAGACCAAAGACCCTGCGAGAGAAGGGTCCCCAGGTGGGCGCCCCATCCAGACAGACTGGCATCCGTTGTGATGACAATCCTGTCGGCCTCTCCGAAGAAAGAGCCCCAGGATACCGCCGACGGCGTCTACCAACTGACGAGTCTAGTACTCTCGGCGGTAGGACAATTCTGGATGCCGAAGTGCTGCGGAAACTCCGTTGGAATGGGAGCAATAGCCACTGGAGCTCCCGGCTGTGGAGGCGAGACCACAGCACAATGCCATAAGTGGAGACCATCTTACCTAGCAGACTAGAGAGGAGCAGAAGGGAGGCCGAGGCCCGCCTCCTGACTGAGGAAGCCAGGTCAGAGAGACTGGACTGGCGCCCCTGTGACAGAGATACCCGAAGGGTGGAGGAATCGATAATGGCCCCAAGGTGTTTTAGGCACATAGTGGGTGACAAATGGCTCTTAGATACATTAATGGAAAACCCATACCCTTGTAAAATAGCCATAACAGAAGAAAGATCTCTGTTTGCTTGAATCTGAGACTGGGACAGGATGAGGATATCATCCAAATAAAAAAGTGCTCGTATAGGGACAGAAGCGACATGGGCCATAAGGGCCGCCATTATTTTAGTGAATACCCTGAGGGCAGATGAAAGGCCAAATGGTAAGGCAGCATACTGGAAATGCTGCCCGTTATAAGAAAAACGAAGAAACTTACGGTGAGAGGGGAGGATGGGAATATGGAGATAGGCCTCGGTTAAATCGATGGAGGACATAAAGTCTCCTCTACGGATGCAGAGCAGGGTGGTCTGCAGCGACTGCATTTTAAACCGACGGCAGATGATGTGTCGGTTGAGGGACTTTAAATCGAGAATGGCCCTCCAGCCTCCCGAAGCCTTGGGGACCAGAAACAAACGGGAGTAAAACCCGAAACCCCTTTGCGAAAGAGGGACAGGTTGAATGGCCTTGATGGTCAATAAGTGTTGGATGGCCTCATTAACCCGAGCCCCCATAACCGGGTCTAGGGAAATCGGACAAGGTAGGTAGAATCTAGGGGGAATGGAACGAAATTCAAGGGACAAACCAAACCTGATAGTATTCCTGACCCAGGAATCAGACACCGACAAGTCCCATTGATCGGCGAAAAAGGTTAAACGGCCGCCAATCAGGGTGTCAGGGAGAGACCTAGCAGGACCGTCGGTAGGGGTGGCCCCTCCCACCTCGAAAGGACCGTTTGGATGAAAAACGGGGGGCCCTGTCTGACCTGGCTATCCTGTTGTGGAGGTCCCCTGGGGGAAAAGGACCGGTGATGACGATGCTGGAAGACTGTAGAGTCGGAGCCTCGAAAGGAGGATGAGCGATAGGATCCCTGAAGACGATATTCAGAGCGACGAGAGAGAGAGAGGGAAGTATCTTCCGATGGTCCTTAGTCTCGATGAGTAAGGGATCCAGTTGTTCTCCAAATAGCTTAGAGCCAGCGTAAGGCAAGGAAGCAAGGCGCCATTTGTTCCTGGCATCAGCTTGCCAATTGCGGAGCCAGAGGAGCCGTCGTGAAGTCATTGAGGAACCGATGGCCTTGGCCGAAAATCGAGCAGCGGAAAGCGTGGCATCAGCGGAGAACTCCACCGCTGCCAAGATCTTGTTACTATCTTGGTGTGTGCGCTGATCTGCAGCCGGAATACGTTCCTGCAGCTGGCGCAGCCACAGAATAGATGCCCTATTGAAAAAAGATGCAGCAGATGACGCTTGCACAGGCCAGGCCGAGGCCTGATGCCCTTTGATAAGAGTCCGCTCTGCTTTCTTTTCTTCCGGTCTCAGATACTCCTCAGATGGTCCAGTGATAGGAGTGGAAGAGGTTAGAGCCACTACCGGGGTATCCACAGGGGACACCTGCAAGAGAGAGGAGAAATCTGTGGCTAAATTGAATAATCTTCTGTCCAGGTTGTTAGAGACGGGACCGGAACTGGGAGAAGACCACTGTCACTTTAGCACGTCCGAAAACAATTTCGGAGCTGGGACCACCTCGGAATGGACAGGAGGTTCCTGGAACAAAGCAGACGTAGGATCAACTTGAGAAGAAGAGGAGTCAGAAGTGGTGGGACCACCACCAAATCCGGTGACAGCCTTTGCTTTGTATAGAAGAGAGCAAAACATGTGTGGCTTAAAAAGTCCCACAAATGCCGGTTGATCTGGCTCTAATCCTTCGTCTTCCAAAAGATCTTGTTCAGGAAGGATCTCCTCTTCCAATAGAGAGCCCTGGCTTGCACAATCCTGACCATAGTCATCCACCATGGTCTCCTCATGACAGGTTTGAGGCCGAGAAGACCTGAAGCTAGGCTGGGTGGAAGCGGTGTGTTGCTGCAGACCCTGCGCTATGCCCTGGCGGATCGCCTCAGAGATCAGGTCAGCCAGAGAAGGCTGCAGATCTGGAGGAACCTGGTTTCCCTGAAGGAACTGTTGAGAGGAGGTAGCCCCAGAAGAAGATTGAACTGGAGGGGAAACCGTTGAGCCGATCTGCCTAGCAACAGGGGCGTCCGCCATTTTTAAACGAAGAAGAAAGGCACCAAACGTAAAAACTGCCACAGAGGGGAAATCAGGTAGATCACCAGCCCAAAGTAATACCTTCCAATAGGCAAGCAGAATAAATGAGCGTAGATAGCTTGCTCTGCAGCCTCGTTAGCCGTCCGGCTTGAGCACGAGGGAAACTCAGGGCGTGGAAAGCGCCCTCGCACCGATCAGCTGTAGAGCAGGTCCTTCAAAGCGGCGCCGAAAAAATTCACCGAAAATCGCTGAAATGAGGCGCGGGAAGGCAGGGCGAAGCTCGGCGGGGCTAGACAAGGCAGGCCCGTGCGCACGATGGAGAAACTGCCCGCCGGCAGCTCTCGCCGCTTGGCGGCCTTCAGCGGAGTCGGAATCCAACCTTCTCGCTGGGAACGCTCTAAAACCTCCGAAACCAACAGAAAGAGGGTTAAAAGGATTACAGACTACAGGCTGTCCTAATAGAGACAGAGCCGAAAAACTGGGACTGAAGCAGGAAGAGGCGGGGCTAAAGTTCCAGTAGACTCGGTCCTATTGGATAGCGAACGTGTCGATACCCAGTATGACTGCTGTGGGCGCCACTGTCGGAGAATGAAAGTGAAACTTTCTGAGCACAATACTGCACAGCCACCGACAGACAAGTCTTTGGATCTTTTTGTGTGTATGACCTGAGGTTTATCACATTCTTTCCTTGGAGGAAAAAATCTATAATGGCAGCAGGCCATAAAAGAGACCCAGTTTGGCAATATTTTAATGACGTTCCTTTACCTATCGGTAAGGCAGGCATGCGTGCAAACTGCAAACACTGCAACAAAGAAATGCAAGGCCTGGTGGCCCGAATGAAGCAACATCATAAGAAGTGCTGTGATGAAGATGACGAAAGAAACACATTTGAACAGGCAGGATCTTCAGGTTGGTAAACATTTTTATTGAATCATATTTCTAAAGACTGCCTTGAACTGTCATGTTTGAGCAAAATTATATTTCTTATTATTACTGCATGTTACTGTCATTTGGTACAGTTATGAAAAAAGCAAATATTCCTTTTGGGGCAGTGCTGTGTACAATAAGCAGAAATTGTATAAACAATAAAATAACAGCATTGACTTTTTTGTTTAGGGGAATTCATGGATTCTGGAAACTATCCACCTTCAAGATCACCATACTCTTGTTCTACAGTTACAGAGTTATCCATCCAGGATAGTGCTTCATTAGCAGCAGCATCATCAGACACCCACAGCCACATATCATTATCACCTAAAAGAAAGAAAAAACCCTTCCCTCCTGGAACCACCATAGATAAGTTTGTGATAAAAACTAGCAGATTAGAAAAAAGAGTTAATTGATGAAAAAATTGCCCAGTTTGTTTATGCAACGAACTCTTCTTTCCATCTGACTGAGAACCCACATTTCATTAATATGGTTCAGTCACTGAGACCAGGATACAGTCCACCCAGCAGAGCAGATGTTGCAGGGAAATTGCTGGATAAAGTGTATGACAAAGAAACGGAGCAATGTGCAACAGCTCTGGAGGGTAGAATTGTTAACCTAAGTATTGATGGGTGGAGTAATGTCCACAATGTTTTATTGCTGATGCTGTTGAAATTTGGAAGGAATTGGGCGTTGTTCTTACCTGATATGCCTCTTCTCTGCTCTGGCGCCCACGGCAGTCATGCCTGGGCAGTGACACGGCTGTTATCCAATGACCAAGTCTCCTGGAATCTTCAGCACCGCCCCTTCCTGCTGTATTCCAGTTTTGAGGCGAGGCTGTCCAGAAGACTGGAGTGTCTGTAGAAATAAAGCAGATAGTAAAACAATTCCCACCCCCCAGAAACCCAGGGACGGCCGGAACGGGTGGGGCTGACTGCCGTGGGCGCCAGAGCAGAGAAGAGGCGTATCAGGTAAGAACAACGCCAATTCTCCTGCAGGGCGCCCACGGCAGTCATGCCTGGGACATACCAAAGCATGATGTCTCCTAGGGAGGGAGAGGCCGGACCTGCTGTAGGACCCTCCTGACGAATGCCACGTCCGCCGAAGCGTAGACATCCAGACGGTAGTGCCGAATGAAAGAAGAGACAGACGACCACGTGGCGGCCTGGCAGATCTCATCCAAGGGAGCCTGAGTAGACCAGGCAGCCGAGGTGGAGGCACTCCGTGTAGAGTGAGCCGTAATATGCGCAGGTACCGGCAGAGACTGTGCCTCGTAGGCCAATGTAATGGTAGCTCTAATCCACCGTCCAATGGTAACAGAGGAAACACGGGAACCCATAGTTGAAGGTTGGAAAGAGAGGAAGAGAGCCTCTGATCTCCGGAAAGAAGCCGTACGAGCCACATAGATCTTGAGAGCCCTGCGGACATCCAGCTTATGCCATAGAAACTCCTGGCGACGGCGAGGCGAAGGGCAGAAGTTCGGAAGTGTGAGCTCCTGCGACCGGTGAAAGATGGTGTTGATTTTTGGCACAAACGCCGGGTCGAGACGAAGAACGACCCTGTCCGTATGAAAGATGCAGAGGTCAGAGCGCACCTACAGGGCAGCGAGCTCAGAAATCCGCCTAGCGGAGGTAACTGCAACCAGGAACGAAACCTTGAATGACAAGAACTTGAGACCAACTTTCCGTAGGGGCTCAAAAGGAGGGCCCGTCAAGGCGGAAAGAACTTTGTTCAGATCCCAAGACAGGAACAGATGAACCGTGGGCAGACGGAGATTGGTAGCACCTCTCAAAAAAGATCGAATGAGAGGATCAGCCGTAATAGGCGTGGAGGACGAGCATGACAGAATTGATGACAAAGCGGCCACCTGTCATTGTAGGGTGTTAGGAGCTAGGCCCGCAACAAAACCACGATGAAGGAAATCCAGCAGATGAGGAATAGACACGTCCATAGGCAAGATCCCTTTCTTATGACACCAGGAGGAAAACACACGCCAGGTGGAACCGTAGATCCGGAGTGTCGATGGACGGCGTGCGGCCTGGATGATGGGAATAGCGTCCGGAGGAACCTGAGCCCTCTCTAAGAGGAGCCGCTCAGTCGCCATGCGGTCAGTTGGTAGGACCGGGGATCCGGATGGAGGAGAGGACCTTGGTGGAGAGTTATCTGATCGTCGGGAATCCTCCAATGAGGTGTTACAGACAGGTCCAGAAGGGAGGCAAACCACGGTTGGCGAGGCCAGTGTGAAGCCAAGAGAAGAACCTCTGCCCACTCCGCTACAATCTTCCGTACAACCTTGGAAATTAGGGGCAGAGGAGGGAAGGCGTAGAGTAGTTGATTCTGCGGCCAAGGACTTCGGAGGGCATCCACCGCCTCCGCTCCCTGGCAGGGAAACCGAGAGAAGAAGCGGGGAAGCTGCTGGTTGCCGGGTGCCGCAAACAGGTCCACTGACGGAAGGCCGAACCGAGAGCACAGATCTTTGAACAGGAGAGGATGTAGGCTCCATTCGGCCGGATCGATGAGGGAGCGACTGAGAGAGTCCGCTTGAGTGTTGGCAGATCCCGAAATGTGCTCGGCACGAAGCGACGACAGATGGGCTTCCGCCCAGAGACCCAGCTGGAGAGATTCCGCCATTAGGGACCAGGAACGAGTCCCCCGCTGTCGGTTGACATGAGCCTTGGCCGAGACATTGTCCGTTAGGACGAGGACGTCCCGACCAAGGACATGAGGCTCGAATTCGAGCAGGGCTAGACGGTTGGCCGCAATTCCAAAACGTTGATATTCATGGCTCGTTCTGCTTGAGACCAGAGGCCCTGAGCTAGGTGTGAGTCGAGATGAGCCCCCCAGCCCGATAGGCTGGCATCTGTGGTAACAACAATCCTGTGCTGGTCTCTGAACGAAGAGCCCTGGGAGATGGCTGACGACGTCCACCAACGCACAGAGTCTAGAACCGGTGGTGGAAGCGCAATTTTGGTGGCCGAGGTGCTGGTTAAGCGTCTTTGGTAAGGAAGTAACAGCCACTGCAGCTCCCTGCTGTGGAGGCGAGACCATGGTACGATGCCGTAAGTGGAAACCATTTTGCCTAAGAGGCTCGAGAGACCCAGTAGAGAAGCGGAGCCCCGCCTCCGAAACTTGGAAGCCATGTCAGAGAGACTTGTCTGGCGCTCAAGTGACAAGGAAACTTGGTGGGAGGTTGAGTTAATGACGGCCCCCAGATGTTGCAAGGACGTAGAAGGCGACAGATGGCTTTTGGACCAATTAATGGAGAAGCCATGCCTTTGCAAGACGGAAATAACCGCAACAATGTCCTTCCGGGCCGCAGGCAGAGATTTAGAGAGGATGAGGATGTCATCCAAATAAAATAGTGTTCGGATAGGGATAGAGCTGATGTGGGCCATAAGGGCTGCCATCACCTTAGTAAATACCCTGGGGGCGGAGGAGAGGCCAAAGGGCAAGGCAGTATACTGAAAATGCTGACCATTATATGAAAACCTGAGGAACTTGCGATGGGGAGGAAAAATGGGGATGTGGAGGTAGGCCTCTGTAAGGTCAATGGAGGACATAAGGTCACCCCTCCTAATGCAGAGCAGAATAGTTTGGAGAGACTACATTTTAAAACGGCGGTATCTAGTATGCCGATTCAAAGATTTTAAATCAAGGATAGCCCTCCAATCCCCAGAGGCCTTGGGAACCAGGAACAGGAGGGAATAAAAACCCCGGCCGCGTTCGTGGATAGGGACAGGCTGAATGGCCTTAATGGCCCGTAGATGTTGGATAGCCTGATCAACTCTAGCCCTTTTAACAGGGTCTAGAGATACGGGACAGCGGAAATAGTGAGTAGGGGGAGAAGACTGAAACTCAAGTTTAAAGCCAAATTTAACTGCGTCCCTGACCCAAGAGTCAGAGACCGATAAATCCCACTGGTCGGAAAAGAAGGATAATCTACCTCCAACAGAGGAAGCAGGTAGATCTCTAGCGGAACCTTCTAAAGGGATGACCCCTCCCCCCACGAAAGGAGGATTTTGAAGCAAAACGGGATCCTTGTCTGACCTGATCTCCGGAAGTTTGTGGTGTCCTGGGCTGGAAGGAACGGCGGGAGCGGTGCTGGAAGTAGTTGGTATCGGATCCTCGAGAGGAAGAACGACGAAAGTAGCCCTGAGGCCGGGAGTTGGAGCGACGAGACACAGAAGGAAGGATTTTATGATGATCCTTTGTCTCGATTAACAGGGGATCCAGTGGAGCACCGAATAGCTTGTCAGCCGAATAAGGTGACAAGGCCAGAGGCCACTTATTCCGGGCATTGGCCTGCCAATTCCGGAGCCAGAGAAGCCGCCATGAGGTGATAGAAGTGCCGATGGCCTTGGCTGAGAATCTGGCAGCATTAAGTGTAGCATCTGCGGAGAACTCGGCCGCTGCGATGATCTTATTTATGTCTTGATGGGCGCGGTGGTCAGAAGCCGGGATCCGGTCCTGCAGCTGGCGGAGCCACAGAATAGAGGCCCTGTTGAAGAACGAAGCAGCAGAGGAAGCTTGAATAGACCAAGCCAAGGCTTGGTGACCTTTGTTGAGGGTCCTTTCAGCTTTCTTTTCCTCAGGCCGCAAATAATCCTCCGACGGACCCGTTGGCAGAGACGTAGTAGCTAAGGCCACAACGGGAGAATCGACACCTGGAACCTGTAAAAGGTCGGAGAATTCCAGAGCCATGTTGTAGAACTTTCGATCCAGGTTGTTAGGGATCGGGCCGGAGCTGGGAGAAGACCACTGCCGTTTTAAGACCTCCAAAAAGAGCTTGGGAGCAGGAATGGTATCAGATTGCACCTTAGGTTCCTGAAACAGGACAGATGTGGGATCAGCCGGCATAGGAGAGGTGTCAACGGAGGAAGTCTCGGTCCCGAGGCGAGTGGTGGTCTTGGCCTTGTAAAGCAATGACCGAAACATATGGGGTTTGAAAAGCCCCACGAAGGCTGGCTGATCAGGCTCAAGACCTTCGTCCTCTGATAGATCTTGTTCAGGCAATTCCCCCTCCTCTGATACCGAGTCCTGACTGGTGGAGTCATGGTCAGATACATCCGCGACAGATTCCTCGCTGGTATGGAGGACATGAGAGCGAGAGATTCCTTTATCCAACCTCTTGGTGGCAGAAGAAACAGGAGGCACAGAATGATGTTGTTGCAGGCCTTGGGCAATGCCTTGTCTAATGGCCTCAGAAATAAGATCGGCCAGGGACGACCGCATATCCTGGGGCAAATTGTGTGCCAGTAGAGAAGCTTGATGTTCAGAAGCTGGAAAGGGCGAGGCCTGAAGAACCTGAACAGGAGTTGGAGAACGCTGGCCCTGGTCCTGTGTATCTCCTGAATCAGAAGGAAACACTGATGCCACCTCAGCAGAATTAATGACGTCCCCCTGAACAGACCTATCTGGTGAAAGAGACCGAGGGGCACCCGATTGAGTAGGACAGTCAGAAGAGACAGGAGTAGGGTGGCCCTGAGCAGCTCTGGAATGGGCCTTTTTAAAGGCCTTCTCCATTGCCTTGTGGTGCCTATTCTCATCCCTGGCAAGAGCAGAGGAACTTGAGGTGGCAGAGGGGTGAGAGTTAGCAACTCTGACCTTGCTTCTGTGGCCCATGGAGGTCCCCTCCCCAGGGTCCTCTTGGTGGCGGCGTTTACCTCTGGATTTAGATGGAACGGTAACGTCGGCCATCTTGACTAATGCCGCTGTTAAAAATGGCACCAAACAAAAGCCCTCTTAAAATGGCGCTAAACAATCCGCAGCCCAAACGGAATTGACTTTCCTCTCGCTAGCCTTACGGCTTGTGCGCGAGAATTACAAGGGGAGCGGAATGCAACCTCCGCCAAACAGCCGGGAAAACTGGGGAATATGCAGGGGCTGTGGCAGGGAGACCCCAGTACCTGGATGCAGCTCCGGTGCAGAATAGAAGCGCTCCGCTGTGGGGAAAAGGCGCGAAAGGAATGCGCGCCAGTCAGCTGTAGAAAAGATCGCCCCAAAGATAAGGAGCCGGTCGTCCATGGGATAGCGAGGAAACGGCGCGGAATTCACCCTCGCGCCTCTCAGCTGTTCTGTCGGGAGAGTTTTAAAAGCGGGCGCAGCGCTTGGCAATCACAGGAGGGGTAAAGGCGCGGAAATCCCCCTTGCGCCTCTCAGCTGTTCAGAAGGGCGGCAGGGGAGGTTAAAATGTCCGTAGTGCTTGGATGATCCCAGGCGGCGCGAAGGAGCGCTCCAAACCGCCGCTCCCCTTGCCTGAGGGCTCAGCAACGCGGCGGAGCAAGCAAGGCGAGCTCGTGCACGTGCGATGAAGGCAGTCCAGCAATCGAGAGGCTTGAGCTTTAACCAGAAGATTAGGAAGAGATAGAATTAGCTAAGGCTTGTGAAGACAAACTACAGACACGACTGTTATGGAACAGACCGAGTCGAAAAACTGGAATACAGCAGGAAGGGGCAGTGCTGAAGATTCCAGGAGACTCGGTCATTGGATAACAGCCGTGTCACTACCCAGGCATGACTGCCGTGGGCGCCCTGCAGGAGAATGAGTGAACACTTAAAAACAGAACTACACATGGACAGATTTAAATTACAAGCATTAAAAAAACGAATGGGACAAGTACTGTCTCCAGCTCATTTTTTGGCAAATATTGTCAATATCCAGTATCAGGGTCAAAACTTAAGTGCTGAGGAAGAGGAGTTAGCTATGATATGGGTATCCAGCAATCATCCATCTGTAATGCCAACTATAATAAACTCCAAAGCTAAGGGTGAACCGTTCAAGAAATATATGTTTGCTGAAGGTATTTTAAAGAAAGTCACACCAGTAAACTGGTGGAAGTCACTTAAGCACTTGGATTTAGAGACTGTTCAAGTAGTGATTTTACTTTTAACAGCAGTAGCTTCTTCTGCAGGCATTGAAAGAATATTCTCTTCCTTTGGACTCATTCATTCTAAATTGAGAAATCGTTTGGGACCCGATAAAGCAGGAAAGCTTATTTTTCTTTTCCAGATTATGACCAAAGAAGAAGATGAAGATGATGAGTGAGCTACAGAGGACAGTATTTAAGTTTTTCATGTGTAGGCTGGGCTGACAGTCTAAGTTTCTTAAAATATATATACTTTGTTTAGCCAAATTAATTAACAAAAATGGATGTTTGTTTAAGCAAATAATATATGCTGTAATGTTATTGTTTCAGTTGAATAAATCTATTTAAATTGTTAATATTAAGGTAATGATTATTTTTCTCCTTCCTAAGTACAACAGAAAAGTTGTCCAAATATGAATGATTAACCTATTAAACTGGAGATAAAAAAACTAATATGAAAAGTTGTTATTCTAAAAATCTTCATCTACTTGCATATTAAAATTATACCAGCAAGAATTAGTCTTTATGTAGAAAACTATGATTTAAATCAAGCCTTACTGACTAGTGATTTAAATCGTGATTTAAATCAGTTTGATTTAAATCAAATCCACCCTGCCCTAAAGACCAACTGATAGTGAACTGAAGGCACACGGCCTATCGCTGAAAAATAGGAAAATACTCAAATGGGTAGGTGGTATCTTGATGGTTACAAAGTTTCAGTATGCCAATTATAAACTGAAGAAACCTGGCAACCTCTGACCATAGACCACTTTCGGGGAAGATACCACCCAGAGATTTTGGGGTAATTTTGTCAACTTCTTGAGGTTCAAAGCTGCAAGTTGTGGCAAGTTTTTAACCATGTTTTCTATTGTCTGGTTGTTAATGTCTATATGTGTGGGCAATGCCTCTTTTTAGCTCAAAGCAGGACAATAAAAAAAAAAAACCTACCAAAAAATTAAGAGATGTAACTTAGGGATTTCTTTCTCCATAGAATAGAAAACCCAAAAGCTGCTATAATTTCTATTTAGCAGACATAGGATTTAAGGGTATCATTATCACATCTGTTCTCAATCCCAGGCTGAGTTACAAAAGTCTTTTGGGAGTTTTGAACAATTTTTATGGTTATGCTATCTTTTTGCCTTCATAGCTGTTCACCTGGAACACCTTTAACTATACAGGCTGATATTTTGCATCACAATGGTGCTTACATACTATACTACCAAACCATTCTCCTCCTTTTATACACCACTCACATTTAAGCTGGACATATAAGAAAAATGACCACACATTACTAACACTGGGGGAAAAAAACCCACTGCAAAAATAGACAAAATAGCTTTAGCAACTATAGAAAGCAATAGTCTCATTAATTTCTAATTTGAGTGCAAAAAGCTTTCACAGCCACCTCAGTTGCTCCTAGACTGAAAATTACTCAACTAAAATCACCATGTTGACTAAACACATGTGGGAATTTGGCTGCTCCTGCACATGAGCTACCATGTTACTTTTTAGTAGCTAATACTACCTTAGATCCTCAGTTTCTCATAACCATTTAACTGACTTCGTAAACTCCAGACTGTCTTTAATTTGAAATGGTTAAATCTTCAGCTCTATGGCAACAGTTAACATTAAACTGCCCTGAGGAATTATTTTAAAAATGGATAATTTTGGCCATCAAATGCAACTGCTTCCTCAATGCAGAATCCATATTAAAGTATCCCAGACAGAAACTGACTTCCTCCTCTTAAAGAAACCAAATTATGGGAAGCTTTTTTGAAAATTTATCAGATTTGCTTTCTTTAAGTTACAGCCATTGTTCTACATCCTGCACTCTGGAACAAGAGAAAAAGCCTTGACCTTCTTCTATGTAACATCCTTTCAGATATTTGAAAAATGCTGTCATATTCCACCCAGAATTTATTTCCCAAGGCATAAGAAAGCTAAGCTCTTTCCATTTATGTTCATAAGTCTTTGTTTTAGTACCCTGATCATCTTGGATGCCCTTCTCTGAACTGTTCTAATTTATTTAAATCCAACTTAAATTGTCATGCCCAGAACTAGGACAATACTCAGTGTGTGAATGTGTATTAAAAATAGAATGTAATAGAGCAATTACTTCCTATGATTTAGAAATTGTATTTCCAATTATGTAGGCTAAAATTACATTTGCTTCTTTGTAGCCACATCATACTGCTAGTTCACCTCAGTTTACAATTAGCTACTATTGCAAGAACATTTATTACAAATATTATCAATCTAGGTAATATTCGCACCCTATAATGTTGCGTTTGATTATTGCTTCCTAAGTGACAAACTTCAAACATCTCTTCAATTTGATTGTTACTTTCAGCCATTTCTTTATCAAAGTTATTTTGAATTTTGTCTTCTTACATATACATTTTTTCATAATTCACAAGTTTAATAATTATCCTCTCCATTTCTTCATCCAAATTAATCATAGTTCATAAGAATGCTATCATATGAAAATTTTAGCTTTTGTGGTCCAATTATATTTATATAATTCAATATTTTCTCCCCCAAACTTAGTAACTATTGTACACTGTCTTTTAAAGAAGCATTATTCTTATTATATTTCCACCAAAATGCTGTTTTTGACAGTCCTTTTCTATACAGGTAGTTCTCAACTTACAACAGTTCATTTAGTGACTGTTCAAATTTACAACGGCACTGTAGAAGTGACATGAATATTTTTCACACTTATAACTGTTGCAGCATCCCAATGATCATGTGCTTTACATTTGAATGCTTGACAACTGACTCACATTTATGAATGTTGCAGTGTCCTGGAGTTGTGTGATTCCCTTTTCCAACCTTCTGACAAGCAAAGTCAATGAGGAAGCCACATTCATTGAACAAATGTGTTACTAACTTAACAATTGCAGTGATTCTCTTAACAAAAATGTCAAGAAAAGTCGTAAAATGGGGCAAAACTCATTTAACAAATTTCTCACTTAGCAACATAAAATTTGGGCTCAATTGTGGTCGTAAATTGAGGACTACCTGGATAAATTGTAATGGAGTCCAATAAATTCTAAATGTTACTTTCTTGATGTATAAATCATAATTTGAGGTCCATTGACTCTCTTGCTAAAGAAATCGACACTCTCCTATTTTCTAGAATTATAGAAAAGAATTCTACCTCTAATTCTTAATTCTATTCTTCATTTCTGGAAATTTCCATATCAAATCGATCTATTGATAACAAATATCTATAAAAACTAATAGTTAGGTTTCTAGTTTTAAAGGATTTAACAAGTTCTAGTATTTCAGAAGCTGAAAAAAAGCTGCTGATCCAAGCATAATTGTTAACAAATGTAATGATAAATATTGCCATTAGATTACACCTGATAAATGATATTTGTCTCTTAACATAGAATATGTTAGAAATCATCATCTATCGATCCAAACTGAATATCCTCACTTCTATCTAATGTTTCCATATCACCATCATTTCTTCCATTTTTAAGATTTAGCTTCCCCATAAAGTCAATTAAGCATGGGGAAAAAGGGATTTAATCTTTTTTATTAGATATTACATTGCACAGGTTTTTAACTGATGTAATTGTTTCCAGAAATACTAGAGTTTTAATAAAATTAGATGCTAATAATATCCACCCAACCAAAGGTATTAAACATATTCCAAAGTTACCCAAATCAGAAAATTAACACTGATTATTGGTTTGCAGCACTTAATATTTGACAATAGGTAAGTGTGATGATATAGCTCCCAATTCAAAAAATGAAACCCTCCCTCATCAATAGGTAATTGCATTTTCTGTAAAGATATTGTCAGAATCAAAGAACCACATAGAAATCTGTAAAGAAAGAATTTATTTTTTGAAAATATTTTTCAGATATATAAACTGGAATTCTTTTCAGAATATAAAGTAACCTGGGAATAATATTCATTTGAGAGCGTTCAACTTCACCCAAAGGGCAAAGGTTATTGATTCCCATCTATCAAAGTCTGAAGAATATTTTGCTGAGTTATATCCTTTACTATACAAATACATAAATATTTAATGGATTCCTCACAAGTATAGAATTAATTTTGCTGAAATGGATAGATAACCAAAATTTCACTTACAGGCATCAATTTCAATTTGGACCAATTAACATAGTATACTATAGTTTTGTATTTCCTTAAGAATTCATAAAATTATTACAATATAATCATAATATAATGAGTCTTTCACTCTAAAGTGAAAGTTAATGATATGTTTTCTCCTACTCTCTCATTAGAGGAACTAGACAAGGATGTCTACTTTAGTCCTTAGTTTTTAATATCTGCATGGAACTCTTGGCTCATGCTATTAGACAACACAGGGAGATTTATGGAGTAGTACATAAGTTAGTTGAATACAACTTGGTTTTATTTGCAGGTTTATGTATTAAATTTATATGCCACTCATCTCCCCAATTGACTGATTTTGGGCAGCTTACAGAATCTAAAAAGATAAATAGAAAAGCAATTACAATTTTAAAACAACGCACATTAAAAAATTTAAAACTCGGGGGGGGGGGAAACTCTGCCAGAACCAACAAGATGGACAGCATGGTGGCAAGGTCTTCCCTGTCAACCACATCTAGCAGTGAGTGCCCCCCCCCCCCCCGGGTCAACCAGCAAAACCAAATTTTAATACTCTTCCGGAAGGGTACTAAAGTGGAAAATTCTTCCCTCAATAGAGAGGGAGGCCTCAGTCACAACCTGTCCCCCATTTTTATGCTGTTCTTGCATCAGTCCACAGGAAGATCAAGACCACTTCATACGTTCACCAGGGAGGCCACACTTAACAACCTACCTAGGAGAAAGGATTTAGGAGCAACAACTTTCTGCCTATTCACCTAATGCGCCTATTCAGATTAGGTGAGAAATAAAATCAGCCTGGAAAACATATATATGGTGTCTCCCTAACCAACTTGCTCAGACTAAAGAGGCTACTTGGATAAGGAGCAGAATGTTTCAAACCAAAAGAAAAGAAGTCCAGTTGCCATGACTCAACTTCCAGTGGTGTTATATGTGCCAGCCTATATATAAGGCCTCAGTGTGTGCCGCTGCATTCTGCACCAGATGTAGCTTCCAAATATTTCTCAAAGGTTGTCCTATGTAGAGTGCATTGCTGTTATCCAACTGAGAAATGATTAGAGCATGAATGGCCATGCGCAAGATCTAACAATCCAGATAAAAACGTAGATGACATTCCTTTGTTTATTTCTAAACTTCACAGAACTATTCCAATGTCAATGGAAAAATCAGGTGCCTTTAGTAGAAGAGCAGGATACTCTATACATCCAAATCAATCATGACAAGTAAAGGATTCAGGACTGATCCTTGCAGCATTCCATTTCATACCTCTCTCCAATTTTATGAGGAATCTTTCCTGAACATTCTTTGACTATGACTTTCAAGCAGGCAATATAAGCACTTCATTATCATGCTGAAGTCCAGAGTTAATTAGTCTGCTGTCATGGAGATTTCTACTAGATATTTTGCTAAGTCAAGGTATATTATGCTTCTATGTATATCCCATAATGCAGTAAGTAGTTACATACTATTTTCACATTATTTTTCTGAAGCATAAAGCATAACAGGAGTATAATAAGTATGATTTTCCTCATTAACAGTTGAAATTTTGTCATCTTCCCTGAACAGTTGGTATACTGAACTTTTAGTTTTATTTTGAACATAACTCAAGAAGCTCTTTTGACTTTCTTAGCATATATTCATTAATCTTAACTAGCTGTGTAGGCTTACCTTCCATGTATCAGCTCCAAAGTGTGGCATTAATTGTATAGCCTAGCTACTACTTCTATGGGTCCTTTCTAGTTTTCCGAACTTTACTAAAATTGTGAGAACCACTCTGTCTGTCCTCCATTTTTTCCTCTTCATTGGAATTGTCTACAACTGTCTAGCACATGTAGTCTTTGCCTTATGACCACAATTAAGCCCCAAGTTTCTGTTGCTAAGTGAGATATTTATTAACTGAGTTTTGCCCTGTTTCATGTCCTTTCTTGCCAGTCATTAAGTGAATCACTGCAGTTAAGTGAATCTAGATTCTCCATGGACTCTGCTTGTCAGATTGCAAAAAGCGATCACATGACCCCAGGACACTACAACCATCATAAATACGTGACAATTGCCAAGCATCTGAATTTTGATCACATGATCACATGAATTCTGCAGTGGTTGTGTGAAAAGTGGTCATAAGTCACTTTTTTCAGTGCTGTGGTAACTTCGAACGATCATCAAATAAACTGTATCTATTTTCAGAATTTGCACCTAACTTTTCCTGTTCCCATTACTTTTTTCAACCATAAGATCTTGATTAACATTGATCTGAGTTTATTAAAATCCACTTTTTTGAAGTCAAGATATATATGACTTAGTTTCCTTTAAAATCAAGAACTTTAACATTACATGGTCTCTTTCCCACGATGTTGTTGCTACTTCCAATTCTTCAAATAAGTCTTTCCTATTGATTAGCATCAAGATAAGTGTAGCTGATTCTTTTAGACTCCCTTTACTTTCTAAAGGAAAAGATTGTACACAAGAAGAGTCAGTAATTTCCTGGAAGGTTCATCCTTAGTAGAGTTTGTCTTCTAACATATGGTAGGGAAATTAAACCCTCTCATTATTATAGTGGGAGAAAATGAACCATGTCCTCTCTCCATAACTCTAATTTAATTACTCCTTAAGAGCTCTATAAATGCCCTCGTTGCATTCTTATGAGTCAATTAGAGGCCTCCAAACTTAGAATGTACAAAGCATAGAGGCAAACAGTAGAAATGCTGATTGTAGCAAAGCAAATAAGTAAAATGACTTTCATTTCCATCTGCCAAATATTACAGCAGGTTTGGATAATTGAAAAAATAAGAAATAGATTCAGCAACATATGTCTTCTGTATGATTATTGAAGTTATTGTACAGCTTATTTTTTCTGGAGCAGTGTGACAGAGAAAGGAGAACTGATTTTAATTTTTGTTTTTATTAATTAAATACAAAAGAAGAAAACAGGAAGGGAGGGAGGTACACAAAAAAGTATAAAGCATGTATAAATATATATATACTTACATAAAAGTTCTGTGTAAGTATTTGAATGAATAGTAGGCATATTTCATTACTATTATCTATATAATATGTCAGTAAGTGATATTTTACTTTAAGCATTTCTGTGTTGATAAAGGTTCTCAAACGGTGGGCATTTCCCACATCCAGAGCAACAAGCAATTTGGAAAGGAATCACAACTTTTTTAAAAAAATGCAATCTTGCACAAGCAAAGTAGTTCTATCAGCACCTGCTCTCAGTTTGCTTAGACTAGCCCACAACTGGCCTATGCAGGCAAAATAGAAAGTAAAGCCAGAGCAAGTTTTAACAGGTAGTTAAATATATGAATCTAGTCTTCTAATAGTCAATTATTTATTCATGGAGGGCTCCACAAATTCATTTATAATTTAGGGAATCACAATCTCACAAAGTTTGCAAACTCCCTGTATTATGGAAGAAAAATGACCAATACTTCTGGGAGAAAACAAGGTATTCAGGCTTTAACCCTGGGCAGATGCTAAAAAGGAACTTAAAGACAGCTCTCAAGAGGTAAATACATTAATCATTTATTTATTTATTTATTTGTTCTTATTTTTATACCGCCCTTCTCCAAATAGGACTCATAATATTGTAGATCTCTGCACACATAGCTGAGTTTTGAATGTCCACTGTTAAGCATAATTTTTATATGAACTTATACAATAGCTTCTTATACAATATTACCTTTCCTTGGTTCTTTCTTCATCTCATGTGCTACAATCAACATATCAAATGACTGGAACTCTTATTCAGACACCTTTCTGTACAATGCACAAAATGAGCTGGATCCTACAATATTCTCTAATTTAAAGAGTTAGAAAAACATAATAATTAGCTGATAAACCTGGACAGTTTCTGTACTCCCTCCTCCCCAATGAGTCTAGATACTTAACAGAAAGTTAACAGAAGAAAGCAATCAAGAGCCTAAAATTTACACCCGTTTGCTTATCCCTTTTTTCAATTTGGATTATTTATTCTTGTATCCTATTGCTGTCAAGTTTTAAACTTGGCACAAATGAAATTAAATACTCTGAATGCTCTGCATCTATCAGAGGCAAGGAAAACCAAGGCAATTGTCTCTATGTAATAACAAGTATCCCTGGGAGAGTTAGTCAATAAAATAATATTAGGCTGTTACTTTTTAACTTTAAGGAAGAAAATATATTACAGGAAAAGGGTTATGTGCCAGATCTCTCATGAAACAATGCCCTTTGTGCAACTGTGTACGTTGAAGGCAACAGGCTAATAAGGAAGTAACTGCTTCAGAGTAAGCAGAAAAGAGCAATGAGCATGAGTGCAAAGTTACTAAGTTTTGCTTGCACCATAGCTTCCTGTTACCACAATGCAGTAGTAACATTGGAAGACTGAATGGAGACATTAAAATTGTAGTCAATTTGTCCTTAATAGGAAACAGAGAACTACGGTATGTACCTATTTATTTAGTGCCATTGAATAACAATATTATTTTCTTCAATGGATGGAAGCTATTGGTTTGGGTGTTGGCAAATGAATTTCATTTGCTGGAAGCACAATTGTTTTACCTATAGGACTGATACAGGGTTTAAGATAAATATGTAACTGCTATGATCTAATATTTTTAATGTATTAAATAAATACATTAAATACATTACAATACATCTCTCCTTATAAACCCAAAGCTTCCCAGGGTACAATAGTACACATTGATTTTGACCTATCTACACAGATCAATGGACATATGCTGAAAGAAAAATCAGGTTCTCAAGAAGATTATTTTGCAGAAGGAAATGGGGAAAGAGCTATTATCTAAGGTCGCTACTCCACCTACCCACAAGAGATAATAGTGGACAATGGTCCAGCAGTGGAAATTTAGAGAACAAGTTGAATTGTAGCTAATATATTACTGCAGATTAATTCTGCTGACTGCCAGCAGTTCTACAGTTCAATTCTCACTGGCTCAAGGTTGACTCAGCCTTCCATTCGTCTGATGTCAGTAAAATGAGGACCCAGATTGTTGGGGGCAAGATGCTGATTCTGTAAACCATTCAGAGAGGGCTGTAAATGACTCGTCCTACCAGGCTGGCATATGACTCAATACAAGAAATATCTCCAAAAGGAGCTGCTGGTGCTACTTGTCCTTGCTTTGGTAATTTTGGCCACTGAATACTATAATAGCATATGGTACTCAGATATATTTCTCCAAACCCGAACTTGCAGCCTCAAAATACATCTCATGAAATTCTAGTTA
The DNA here is from genome assembly GCA_022577455.1 of Arizona elegans. Lineage (NCBI taxonomy): Eukaryota > Metazoa > Chordata > Lepidosauria > Squamata > Colubridae > Arizona > Arizona elegans. The sequence continues at coordinate 25,627,924 of JAKOOJ010000001.1, read as the reverse complement.
TTCTGGGTGTGCTGAAGATGACGTACTCTGAAAAATCAATTTCCAAGCACAAAAATAAGTTTGGGGAACTAAATTGTTAGTTTGGCACAGTCACATGGAACATAATAAATATTTTATCATATAGTTTCTCTTATTATTTTATAATTGGACAAATCATTTACTAGCAACTATCAGCATGTTGATAAGTGACAAGATTAGATATGACAGAGTCAATCTTGGATACTCCTCAAGCATAAGAATGTCATTAACCATAAAGAACTATATTGAATTCCAACAAATCTGAAGTTGCACTGTCATTCCCACTTTTGAAAAGAATAAAATTTGTCTTTCATTTACGTAGAAAAGATTTAAAATATTTAAAGCAATAGACCAAACTTCAGCTACTTTATTTCAAAACAGAAAACTGGCAACCTGTTCCCCCTGCCCCACTACGTGGATAAAAAAAATTAGTCATATTATTTCAAAAACAGAATATCCAAATATACCTAGCTGTCAATTTGATTAATGAACTCCTTGTCTGTATGACAGCTGCAGGACTAGCTAAATAATTACAGTCTCACCCAATTTTCTTCATTCTTAGTGAAACTATCCCAAAGGGCAGCTGCTTGTCATTTTCATAAGAAGCAGGTTACTAGTTACTAAGGTTTCATAGAGACATAAAACTGGTATGCGTCACTTTAGCCACTGTTTATCCATGCTTTACAGAATAAACCACAACCTAATGAGTGCGCATAGCATGCTAAACCATTAACTACTACCAACCACATTGACAAGCAAGTATACTAAACATAAACAAATCATGTTTTGGCTTAGCATGTGTGTGAACCAAGTCAAAGACTTAATGGGACATAAAAGTTAAAGCATTTGCTCCCTTATCAATTCTTTTCAGAAAGTTATATACAGACAGTCCTCAATTTACAAGCATTCATTTAGAAACAGTTTGAAGTTACAATGGCACTGAAAAAGAGACTTATGATCAGTCCTCACACTTATGACCCTTGCAGCATCGTCATAGTCATATGATCAAAACTTGGTTGCTCGGCTGCCAGCATGCATTTATAATGGTTGCAGCATCCTGGAGTCACATGATCACAATTTGCAACTTTTCCAGTTGGCTTCTGAGAAGTAAAGTTAATGGGAAAAGCCAGATTGGCTTAATGATTGTGTGATTCACTTAAAAAGTGTAGTAATTCACTTAACAACTGTTGCAAAAAATGTCACAAAAATCACATGCAGCTCACTTAATAACTATTTTGCTTAACAGATGAAATTCTGGTTGTAAGTCGAGGACAATCTGTATTGCATATTGTATAAATATTGTACTAGGAAAGGTGGGAATGAGGCAAGTGTCCACCTCAGCTACAGCAATTGCTGGATGTTAAAAAAATAATTCATAGAAGAAACTAGGCTTTTTTAGGTTCCCCAAAATATTAGCCCTAACAATTTGGTAAAGAAATAATGTCTTGAAAAATATTAAACAAAAAATCATGCAGTAGTATGTTTAGTTTAGAAGACTGCTATCATACTATACCATACCCTATCCTGGCATAAAATTTCATCTCCCATAATTCCCCAGTCATTTAGGGCACCAATGTGGGGAATGCTGATACACTGTTAGCATTCTGAGTCACCTGTTTGACATTTTTAGAAATTCAAGTTTAACACAGCACACTAAATTCTGGGCGTTGCATAATGCCAACATTGCAGTATCTCACTTTTGCCAATAAAATGCCACAGGTTGTCTTATTAGAGGCTAAAAATATTAAAGAATGATACAATAATGGCTTTCAAAAGTTGTCTGTGGGCTTTAACATTAAATATAATAGTAGAACATTCCAGCCAATGTCTTTTATTTTTACAAGCCATTTATTAATGATTTTTCGCCGTTCTGAAGTCACATAGGAAACTATTTCTACTGTATCAGACCACAGGTCCAGAAACTCATTATTGAAACTGCCAATCTTTCTGATTTGCTGATTTCCAGTTCTGCTGGACTAGAACCCATTTCCTTTCACTAATGCTAGATGCTATGGGCATGGTCTACTGTATCTTGGGGCTATCTGGTTGAAAAAGTGGTTATACACAGATTAGCAATAGTTTCCTAGATTTTCAGGCAGGAGCCATTCCTGACCAACGACATGAGTTGACCTTGGGACTTTTAATATGTGTTTTACCACATAGTTCTGGCATACGTTTCTGCTAACACAGCAATGTCAACTTGATGTCCATGTAAAATAATCAGCTGACATACTAGTTTTCTATGTCCTTTTAATGACAAGTAAGAAATCACTAGTATCAGGAGATACTGGTATAATACAAGCTTTCTTTCAAAAATATTGCTTGCATATACAGGCATTACTTTTTAGGCTTTTTCATGAGCAAAAAAAATCAAGGACAATTCTATTCAATTTACTTATCAAACACTGCATAAAATATGCAGTTCAGTCAAATCATAATTGCAGGTCATCTTCCATATGGACTTTGTAAAAAAAACTGTGGTAATCAAGGACAAAAAATTATGATCCACTTTCTTTGTAGCAGAAGCTATTCTGTCATTCTATAAATGACATACTTTAGTACCCCAGAGACTATCCTTAAAATGTGCACTATTTCTGCAAAATATTTCCTACTAATCGTGCCTCAAAATTATACAACGAATTAAAAAAAATACTATTCAAAAACTGCTCTTACAAGAATAGATGGTTGTCTCTCACTTAATTTTTGTTCAACTTAATGCTGTTCTGTCCTTAATAAGACTAAAACATACTAAAAAATTTAAGTAATGTTTTGTTAGGGCAAATTTATTTTTTCACAGTCCAAGAGGGATCCATATACTATAAAATGTCTCTTTGTTAAATAAAACAAGGGCTACAAGAATCAACATCCCCTACAGCACTTTTTTATTTTCCTTCTTACATGAAATCTAAGAATTTCAAAATGCAAAGCCTATCTTTATAATAATCTAGGATTTGTATTAGCTTAAAAGGTACTAAATTAGAAACATATTCTATGAGGCCACTGCTCGTTGAAATATTTAATGAATAAATAAGAACAGATTGGGGTCATGCAACATATTACACCAAAACTTTAAAAATGGCATTTCAAGGCCTGGTATAATGTACGAATCACATGCGTATAAGTAGTCCTCGTCATAGGACTGAAATGGGTCATTATGACAGCTGTTAAGTGAGATGGCCTTGCTTTGACAATGCACACCCGCTGCTCTCCCTGATGAGGCCGCTAAACACATAAGTCATTAAACCGAGCATGGGGTGCCTCAAGTTGAGGAAGGCCCTGGGAGACCTAACTTAGGTCCAGGCCTGCCTGCCCTAGGCGTCCCAAGGCCTCCATATTACAAGGAATAATAATAGAATCTTAAAAATATGGTTAGAGATTCCTGTCTTATATCAAAGAAAATCAAGGCAAGGCAATCTTGAGTTTCTTTCCTGCTCACTCTTCCCTTCAGGTTAATTTAAACTGGTATTTATGAAATGGTTGTTGAATGTCTTCTTCAAGACCATCTCCATACTCCTTTGCATATAATGACACCCCTACTCACACTTTCATTGAACTCTCTTGCCTTTTTCCCAGTGGCAAAAAAGAAGCCCAAAAACTTATTTCTTGACCAAAGTTTTCTTTGTGTTTCTGTCTATCTAATAGTAATCCAAGTATCATCTATGAATTTGCCTACTCAGAATGTTTCTGTGTGAAGAGAATAGGAATAGGTGACGTTCAATGGAAAAAAGAACAGCTTAGGTAAGCATTTTAGGAGAAGATTTACAGATAACAAAAGAATTAGCTTCCCTACATATACAGATTCTCTTTTGCAATGCCATCTTGCATTCCAATTATGTTGTTGCTTCTATTTAGAAAATATTTAATAATGAATGAATATGGCAACCTCTATAATATAGAGGTAACTCAAGCAACAGAATCTCCCTTCCCCAATTCTGTTTATCTATTTAAATATTCAGGTCAATTAGAACTACACAAACTCATACAGAAATCATAGAATGCATAAACTAGCTGGGGTGGGGGGAATGGGAAGATGAATAGGCAGAAAATCACTGTTGTCATGAATTAAATGAAGAGACAACCACATAAGAAGATCATTAAGACAGTGAAAAGAGCTCCAATACAAAAATTTTCCTTACTAGAAAACATTACAAATTATGATTTAGTGCTTTCAATAAAGTTTAGCTAATCAAGATACCAACAATATTTAATAGAATTCATTTCTGGCTTCAATACAAAAATTGAACAAATCAAATTAACAACTAGAGTAAGATTTTTCAGGATTTTAAAACTTCATTAGAACAGTGTTATATATCCCTTCTATTGAAAATATTTGATTATTACAAATCAGCATGCCCTTAAATGTGCTTAATATTAACTTCGGAATCTAAAGTAAACTCTTAGTTAGCACTAGGCAAAAATTTAACAAAGAACTATTAAAACTCTGCAATTTTTGGTTTATCAAAGTTCCTGGAAGATATACAATATATTTCATTACTTTTTAAATAGGTGATTAATATATTTTATATTTTGATCATCTCTTATACTAGTACATCTAATGGTCTATGCTCAATACTAACAATGTTTAATTAAATTTAACTTAAATTAGATGCCTTATCTAATTAAAAAAATCTAATTAAAAAAATGGAAGTATGGTTTTAATTCATTTTCCAGGAAATACTTACCCTACCTCATCTATAAGGAAAAATTCACAGATTCAGCAAATATCTTTCTGTTTGCTCCAGTGGGGGTAGAAACATATAAAACACCACCTTATTACTGTCCTGCTTCCAATTCTTGAAGTATGGTAAAGGTAAAAGTTTCCCCTGTCCAGTTGTATCTGACTCTAGGGGGCGATGCACATCTCCGTTTTTTAGCCGAGGGAGCCAGCGTTGTCCGAAGATGTTTCTGTGGTCATGTGGCCGAGGCACATGGAACGCTGTTATCTTCTCACCAAAGCGATACCTATTTACCTACTTGCATTTGCATGCTTTTGAACTGCTAGATGGGAAAAAGATGGGGCAACTAACGGGGCTCACCCTGTGCACAGCGCTCGTGTCTTGAATCTGGGCACCAGCTTTCCAGTTGACAAGCTTTGCATCTTTAACTGCTGAGCCTTTGCGTCCCCATTGAAGTACACAATAAGTAACTAACCACACACTTATTAAACATGTACAATGAGTTTGTTTTAGCTTTTATTTTCAAAAGCACTGACACCACCAAAAGAAAGAAGAGGCAATAATAGTTCATCATTTAATTTTTTTTCTGGGTATAAACCAATCATGTGACTATCTTGAACAAGTTCACAGGATTGGATATTAGAAATGTTCAGTATTTTAAACAATTGCTCCTATTGTCTGAAAATTTTTCTACAATTCTTTTTCTTAAACTAGTAATATTGTTCTGAATTGAAGGAGGATAGTAATCTCACAAAAGAATTGAAGCATGGTGACAGAAATAGTGTTCCCTCCTTGCTTTACTATTTCAATGGCACTTTTCAATATTAAAATTTTATCATTCTTCTCTCCATAGTTTTTGGCCTGCTTGTTCCTATAAAATGCATTGTGCAATTAGCAAAAATTTTGAGCACAAAGTAACTTTGAAAATTGTCTTCTTTTCTTATATCACATTTATAAGACTATTATAACTACCATGAAAACTTCAAGACTGTTGAGTAAGATAAAATTACAGCAAATGGGATTTTATCTATTCATAGTAACAGGGGTAAAATCTACTTACCTTCCCTACTGGTTCAGAAATGCGCACTCCATTACATTATGTGTCCTCCATGTTTGGACCCTCTGCACATGCACAAAGCCTTCTGTGCACGCGCAGAGGGTCAAAAATAGGTTACTTCCTGGTTAAAACCAGGAAGTAACAACATCCGGGCAGATGGGCGGAGCCTGGTGCTGCTGCTGTTACCGGTTCTCCGAACCACGCACCGCCGCCACTACCAGTTTGGTCTGTTTCACCCCTGCATCGTAACATATAGATTGGTCTGTTACATCTGAAATCTGCTAAACCAATGTTCATTAAATCTGGGACAGTGTTCACAGATGACATGCCACAACATTTTAGATGACGTACCAGTGTTCACCAACACCTGACAACTATTCTGATTTTTATAAAGATTTATTATAATATAAAATACAATGAGAATAAAGATTAAGAGAGATGTAGGATAAAAAAGGGTGGGGAAGCATTGACTTTCAACTCTTTCCAATACAGTGAAATACTACTGTTATAGCCTCCACTTTTTGGATTCCATTTAGTTATTACAAGCCATTTCTATAGCTATGCAATTATTCAACCTTCAATTGAAAGTCTATGTTTCTTTTTTTATTATTCCGAGCATAGAAACCAGAAATTTTTTTCCAATGGAAACAGGACCAAATAAAATCTTTCTTTAAAACAATTTACACTGCCATCTCAACCAGATCCATTTTCCCCTATCCATTTTTTCCTGTTGTGAGAAATAGAATATTATTTTATTTGCACTTACTAGATTTTTTGCACTGTCATTATCTATAATAGCAAAATTCTTTTAGATTCTTTGACCAACAGCCATAAAGGGAAAAAATTTGATTCCAATTTTGTGTTCTTTTTAAAACACTAAATATTTATTTAAAATTATCATCTTTACAGTTCAATTAATTCAAATACTTTATTTAAAAAGGGATTCTTTCAAATTATAATCCATTATTGGCTTCCCATTGTTCAAATATTATAAAAACAGACAGAAAATCCCTTTTCTTTCTCTTTGTGTTTTAAACATACGTGTTATGTTCTAATATTCTCAACTATTTTTGGCTATATAGCTATTCTCGAAATCATGCCCCATTCCTGTGTAATTTGTAGAGGTCACACAAATGGGTTTGCTCTTGTGCAGCCTTTGGCCCTTCCAGAAGTCACACAAGGGGGCCCTGCTCTCTCCTGGCCTTTGGAGTTTCAGAAAATAAGAGAACAGGGTTTACTTTTCAATGAGTTTTGGAAGCTGCAGAGGCCATAGAAAAGCATTCTCCAAAGCGGCTTCAAGAACAAAGGTCTTGTGCAACCTGGAGGAGAGCCTTGGGTAGACCACGTTGGTCTGTCAACAGAAAGAGGACACCACCTGAACATAAGCATTGTGCCCAGATCCTGGGGTACATTGGACCATTGGACACTCACGCCTTGGGATATAGCACAAACTGGCCTTTCCAGGATGAAAGACTCAGGCCTAACCTTGGTTTTACCAAGTGCTGCTGTTCAGGATAGCCTGGAAAGTGGGAAGGTAGAGAATTGATTCTCTTCTGTTCAGAGGATGTGTGTGGGTGTGTGAAAGAGAGACACTACCAAAGTAAAGTTTGGTACTTTCTGGATTTTTGACATGTCAAGCCCAAAATATGTGCCATCACTGATCTAGTGAGTGCTGCCAAATTTAAATCTATATATAAGTGGAATATTAACAAGGCAGTTCAGTGTAGTTACATTTTACCAGGTCTTAGACACTACCACAACCAGTGCCAAGGAAGCAATTAGAAAAAAGGGCTTTTTCGAAAAAACAGAAAGTTCACACAGAGAATTTTTTAAAAAAAATCACTAAGATATACAATAATTGTGAAATTATTAAACTATTTTTCAATCTTGACAACTTTAAAATGTGTGCACTTCAACTCCCAGAATTCTCCAACCAGCATGCTGATTGGGGAACTGTGGAAGTTGAAGTTCACACATCTTAAAGCTGAGAAATGCTGATCTACAGCATAACTAAAACAAGATGTTGCGAAATATCGCACCAATATTAATACTATTTAATAAATCAAAAGCAGAAAATCTGGTAGCATAACTGGTTGGCAAAGGAATACTAAAGGAAAGTAAGGATGTAGGGAAACTAAATTTTATTTTGTTTTCACTGTAAATCCATGCTTTAATACTTTTTAGAAGAGTTTTAGGAATAGTACCATTGAGAGGGCACTGAGGCTAACTAAACTACTGTACTTACAAAAAAATGGAGTTCAAATTAAAGCACACAGAGATTCTGTTTCAGTAGCTCCTATGAATAAAAGCTCATCATTTCTTAAAATAATTGATCCCACTATTCAATTCCTTTATTAAGAAATTTAAAAAAACCCTGCCTTCCTACAGATTATAAATCCACCATCTACTGGGATGACAGAGGAGGAGGATGGACCTTTCATGCAATTTTTCTTCAGCTAGACTGAAGAAACCTCCCTCAAACTTCTCTTCTTAAAGTTACACATACACACAGTTTCTGCAAACCTTCCTACTGACCTTAATCTATTCAGATTAATTTCAATCTTCTTAAAGTGTTTTGCCCAAAATTGAACGCAGTATTCTAGGTAATATCTGATCAACAAATATAGAGTAAAATTAATTGGAAGTATATTTTGCAGTCTAATGTCAAGAATGCCTTTTTATCACAGCATTCAGCTTATAATCAATTATAATTTCAAGATCTTTTCTATAAATTCTGTTGCTGACAAGTATTCTGTGTATTAGATTTCCCTCTCTCCTCCAAAAACAACAAATTCTAAGATTTTAACAGAGGCAAATGCAATCTGTTATTTTCAGTTAATTTCTTCAAATTGTTTTTAAGTTTGATATTTTCTAGAGTAGTTATACTATCCCACTTCTAGTAATCTGCAAATTTTATTAGCATATATTTCAGTTCCTCATCCATGCCATTAATATACAGTAATAGGCCCCAAACCCAACCTTATAGCTTGTACTTATTGTTTCCTCCAGTTTGAAACATGAATGAGAAATAAGCACTTTTTCAGTGCCATTTTTAAGCTAGTGGGTGATATATAGTCCAATATTTTAGGGAGACTAACAAGGTGGAAGGATGTTTATCTCTTCTTTTACTTTCCCACATTAAACAAACATTTAATAATTCAAATACTACATTTATAGTCAAAAATCATTTGTTAGATTTAGATATACTGAATAGGTTTTATTTTTGTTTATACAAATAAACATATTTGGAACAATCAAAGCTATATCTGCATAAAATCCATAAAGCCTCAGTTATTATCTGTAGTAAATGTACATTTTATATTGGTTTTAAACAAACATTTTTGATTTGCAGAATTTAGCTGATCAAGAAAGATAACAATTTCAGAAAAAAGCAGCAACTACCAGTAATAGGATATCATAAATAATACCGGCTTTGTTTAGTAACTGCTTGGCACTTAGTGACTTAGATGACATGGGAGGTGCAGAAATGTAATAAATAACCTTACAGATGTAGACTTTCCTATTTAACCATTCAGAAATTTCCCAAATATCCTGATAACACTACTATCTGTACGGGGATGGTTATATGAAAAATCTCAATAGCTTTTGCTATATAACAAAACAACTAGCTCATTCATCCAGTTACCAGTAAGAACCATTATATTAAGTCCCAACCAGAAACAAAAATCTTTCTTAGTTTTATAATTAACGTCTGAAAGCTTGAACTCAAAATAGCCTAGCACAGCCAGAGGGAGGATGGGAGGGAGCATGGCTTTTGAGTTTTGTAGTATTTAATTGAAAAAAAGAATGCTAATCTTTAGGCCTATCTTAGCTCAGGCATATGAATTTAGTACTTCACTTAGAAGGGAAAGAAAAATAACACGGAAAGGATGCAAGATATCTTTAAAAAAGAAGCAAAACTGAGGAAGATTTTTTCAAAAACAGTATTAATGGAAAGCCTAACTTTCCAGTTTGTTTACCGAGTCTTTCAAAGCGAAGGAACCTGCTTTTATGGATCAATTTGTTGTGATAGTATTTAAGCCTGGCAAAGAAAATTCAAAAACATCGAAGAAAAAAAAGGGTGGCTATAACTTTCCTCAATATATTATTTCAAACATGCACTGCCTACAATGCATCACTCTTAAAGCTTCACATTATGCGGGTAGTCCTCGACTTACAACAGTTGATTTAGTGACTGTTCAAAGTTACAACAGTGCTGAAAAAAAGACTTGACTTTTTTTCATACTTATGACTGTTACAGCATCCCCACAGTCATGTGATTAAAATTCAGTTGCTTGGCAAATTATGTCCCAGGGCAACATTATCACCTTTTGCAACCTTCCGTATTACTAATTTAACAACTGTGGTGATTTACTTAACAAATGTGGCAAGAAAGGTCATAAAATGGGGCAAAATTGGAATGTTTTAATTTGAATGTTTTAAATTAATGGGCCAAATTTATTTAATTATTTTAAATTTATTTTAACTTTTGTATATAAAATGTTTTATTTTTTGGCTGTTCACCACCCTGAGTCCGAAAGGAGAAGGGCGGTATAGAAATTTGAATAAAGATAAAAGATAAAGAAAATTCACTTAACAAATTTTTCACTTAGCAACAGAAATTTTAGAGTCAATCGTGGATGTAAATGGAGGACTACCTGTAATAGCTAATCTGTTAGGTCCATCAAGTGAAACCAATGAAACTGAAAGCTTTTCACATTCTCCCTGGATCTTTTTCCTTAATAATCTGGCATTTTTCACACAGCTGAATGCCCCAAGTGACAACCATTAAGTTGTCCGGCCAACCCTGCTTCAAAACTAGGCTGGCTGGGGATTATGGAAAGCCAAAACATAAAACCCAGGTGGAATTTATGCACACCTTTGATAGTTAGAAATAGCCATGTAGCCCCCCCCCCCCACCCTTACTGGGTGGCATCGAAATGAATTAAATGGATAATTAAGTACAGTATTTATCCAAGACAGAAGCAGAAGCTGGAATACCAACTTTCCTGGAGAAAGGGCAGTGAGTTCTCACCCAAACAACCCCACATACTCTCCCCACCCAAGCAGCTAATCTAAGATGCCAATCCCTTACCTGCAAAGATCTGCAAAGGCTTGGAAATTGAGCTTCTTGATTTTCTTCTCGCTCAGCCAATAACCCACCCTTTTCCCTTTCAAGAAGGTCTGCATCTTGTTGCCCCCCTTCAGCAGAGCATGCTGTTCTTCTGAAGAGAGAAGAATTGGGAAGGATTCCTCTCCTCCCCTCTCGCCAAGGATGCCGACACCTTACTCCGAAGTAATTACGGCCGTTAAGAGGACACCCGTTTTCGATTTCCAAAAAGAAAAGAAAAAAGAAAGAAAAAAGCCTGGAACTAGGGAAAAGGCGAAGAGGGGGCCCAGCTCTTCAGCATTTCACCCAGAGGCGGCTATGGGGGGGCGAAAGCACCGCAAGCCTCGGCCGGAGCGGAGAGGTAGGGATGGAAGAGAAGAGGAACCTCTCAGCAGCCATCAGGAAACTTCCTCACGCCATCGACGGGGCATGGCCGAGGCGGGGAGGCAAAGGAGCGAGGCGAGCAGCAGCAAGTTCGGTGCAACCCTTTTCTGCAGGCCCTCCGAGAGGCTCGGCGAATCCGGAAAGGTTCCGAGCCGGCGAGAAGGTTGCCTCCGGCGGAGGGAGAGCTTTCTCTTTCCACCCGCCCTGGTGAGGGAATAGATAGGAGGGGTAGAGACGGCGCGGCTGGGCTTTTTCTCGGAAAACCGCCGTCTGAGGCGGAGGCGGCGGCACTTCGGAGTTTATAAGCCAGAGCCCCGGCTGGGTTGGGCTGGGCGGCGGAAAGGGGCGAATCGAAACCGCTCGCACGGCTCAGCTCCTTCCTCCGGACCTCTCGCAGCCTTTCAAGAGCTCCATTTGCCCGCTATTCTCTGCCGCCTCTACTTCCTCCTCCTCCCGCCGCCGGTCTCCTCCTCTCTCCACCTCCGACACCGAGGGGAGGGGGCTCAAGAACACACCCTCCCCCTCCTCCTCCCCGCCGCCGCCGCTGCTATGGCACCCGCGTGCGGAGGCGCTTGCCCGCGAAAGGCACCGCCGCCTTTTTCCCTGCGCAGGAGCGGCGGCTGGCTCGTCCCTTACTGTAGTCTCCGCGGGGAATGGAGTGACGGGTGGTGGTGGTGAGGTGGTGGTGGGGGGTAATCGAAGTTCGCCTGTCGGGTTTTGGAGGCTGCGGGGAGCGAGGTGGTTGATTTCGCCTAGCTGATCCCCTTGAGCGTGGCTGCTCGCTTACTCGGAAGCGAGTTAACCCCTTAGGCTAACACGGCTTACTCCCGCGTAAAGAAAACAAGAGCCTTTAATAATAATAATAAAAAAACAAACAAACACCCGCGCTGCTCCCTGGGCGTCCGCTTGGAGTGCTGCCAAGCTATAAAGGCATGAGGCAGCTGTTCCGTGAATCTCCCCATTAACAGGTTTTATTTCGAGGGGGGGAAAGGAAAGGGGGGGCTGGAGGAGGAGAAGAAAACCGGGGAGAAAAGACGGAAAAGGCTCCCCAGGAAGGATGGCCTCATCTGGATTTTGGGACCAGCTGCGTCAATGGGGCGACAAAAACCTGATAGGGAAGAAAAAAATAATAATGGAGTGCCTTCTGTAATCCCCCACTTTTCAGATTGGGTTGAAGGGAGGTTCTTTGTAGCAGAGGAGACCTGTTTGTGTTGATAGTGTTGCAAGTAAGAGCATTCTAATGCAATCCATAAAAGCCACCTTTCATCATTTTCTGAAAAGAAGACATAAAGAGGCAGAGAACTCAACCTTGAATTCCTTCTAAGACTTATGCTGGGACAACACAAGAGGCTGGTGTTGTCAGGCATATGGCTATAAGCTAAGGATCTGACCATTTATTGCCTTTTGGCCCTAGGGAAGAGCAAAGACAAGGACAAGAGACAAATATACAACTGGTTGTACTTCATCTTTGCTTCTTTTCTTTTCTTGTCTTCCCTCCCTCCCTCTTGTCCAAGCATATATCTTTTTAAGTTTTGTGCATTACATAAAACAATCTTGTCAAAACTAACGTCATCCAGTAGTTTTGGATTACACCCCATACAAATCTATGTATCCTGGTTGGAGGTTTGTAGTCCAAGACACTTGAAGGGCACCATGGTGGACAAGTCTAAGATTACAACTGACTTTAGATTTAGCCTTGATGGTACAGTGGTCTAAGCACCCTGTTATTAACACAGCTGCCTGCAATTACTGCTGGTTCGAATCTCTCCAAGGCTCAAGGTTGACTCAGCCTTCCATCCTTTCTAAGGTAGGTGAAATGAGGACCCAGTTTGTGGGGGCAATAAGCTGACTTTGTATAAAATATACAAAAGTATGAAGGCTATTGCTTAACGCATTGTAAGCCGCCCTGAGTCTCCGGAGAAGGGCAGCATATAAATCAAATTAAAAAAAAAAAGATATCATTGTAACCCATCATTTGCTTAAATTTGATTTAATGGATAATAATTGGCTGATTTCCTACAACAAACTAAGTAGTTACAGTAGCTGGGTTCACACAATTGAGTATGTCAAAAGTACACTCATCACATTATGACTAAATTTGATGTGGGACTCCAACCAGAAGGACACAAAATTATGCCAGAGCTGACAAATTTGGTATAAACCCCGGTTCCAGATCTCCAAAACTATGGTTATTTTGAGGTTAAACACTATAACAAAACAAAGTTTGCTTCAAATGCAAATACGCTAGGGGATAAAATGATGGTGACCGTGTAGCCAACAAATTCCAAACTTTATAATTTAAGGTATCGTATAACATGCTTTTCTTGTGTCATTTGGTCAGGCCACGTGTATCTAGGACCTTGGACTTTCTAGCCACATTTGCTGGGTGGAGGGACCAATCCTATAATAGTTATATGCTATATATTATATAACGTAAGCAGAAGGCAGCTATTGTAAAAGCATATAATTTTGCAAAGCCTCTCTATTATACTGTTCTTTTATTTATTTGAAACTATATGCTTGGACTAGGCCAAAAGCCAAAAATAAGCATATGCTCAAATTTAATTCAGAATGGGATTTTTTAAAAGCCACAATTATTATCAAACAGTAGTTAGTATGTTGAATTAATAATTTTTGCTTAACCATAGTTTTCCCTTGTAGACATAAATTTCTGAACCTGAGCCAAACCAATCTGAATGTATTCTCTCTTCATGATTCTTGGGCAAAATTTATAAGAAGGTAATAAATACAGACCACACTCACATGATAGAATAAAAGAGTGCAAAAATATACAAAGCCATTTTTAGACAGTCATATATGCACAGTTTTTTAAAAAAAAACTTGCAAATGCTATATGAGTTAGTCAATGGTGGAGCACGTACTTGGGTTTCAATCTCATTGAATTGAAATTACTGAATTTACTGAACCGCTAGGGCTTATTTTTGGGATGGGACTTATTTTGGATTAGGGTTAGGGTTTTAACACTAAAATGAAGGAAAGGTTTATTTTCAGGATAGATCTTATTTTTGGAGAAACACAGTAATACTGATCAATAGGGAGATAAATCTAGCTTCTTATTAGGGTTGGTAGATAAATATTAGCATACACTTTAATTCTTGTGTTCTGCACATATACACAAACTGAAATCAGTCATCTAATTTTCCCAATTGTGAGATGCATTTCACAAAAAATTGAGAACGCTAGATTTTAAAGAATCAAAAATCATGATAAAGATTGGAGGAAGAAACATTAGCAATCTTCAATATGCTAATGATACAACGCCTCTCAGAAACCAAAGAAGGCCTGGAATGTCTGCTCAAGGAAATCAAAGAAGAAAGGGAGAATTTTGGGCTCTTTCTGAACATCAAAAAGACCAAGCTCATGATCACTATTAGGAATGGAAACGTTAAAATAGAAACTGGCGATGAAGAGATAGAATGTGTTGAAAAAAATAATTTTCCTAGGATCGCAGATTGCTCAAAGTGGGGAATGTAGCTCAGAAATAAAACATTGGATTGCACTATGATGATGAACACGAGTTGAATGTGGAAAAGCAAGGACATCAGCATGGCAACCAAATGTAGGTTAGTCCACTCTAGTGTGTTCCCCATGGCCACCTATGATTGTGAAAGTTGGACCTTAAAAAAGTAAGACAGGAAGAAAAGCGACTTGTTTGAGCTATGATGGCTGGAGAAGGATCCTGCATATACCTTGGACAGCAAAGGTGACTGACAATCACATACTGGAGAGCATAACATCAGACATGTCACTGGAAGGCAAAATCATAAAACTGTCTGTATTTATTTTTGCCATGTCATGCAGGAGAATCCACTGGAGAAAGTAATTATGTTTGGAAGTGTTAGTGGTAAAAGGACACAGTGGCTGGACATCATCAAAACTGATACCAGTTACAGCATAGAAAAATTCAAAGAAGTAGTGCAAGATCGGAAGATGTGAAGAGACCTGGCCCATAAGAATCGGACACAGCTGAATGGATAACATCATCACCATCACGTTGGTAAAAATAAAATATAACAATTCTATTGGAGGGAAAGTACAAAAAATGTGCAAAGTATAATAAAAATGTGCCAGTTTGGAAGTGTTTGCATATTTTGATAAGAGCAAAAAGACCGGCTCTGAAGTCAGGAAAATTAGAAACTGGATGAAATCAAACTACAAAATGTTTATTTCTATACCATTAGTGTTTCTTCTCCCTTTAATACCTTACTAAGCAGTTTGAAACTAATCTGCTTTCATCTTCACTTGTGTCAATCTCAACATGCAGAGAACACCATGAACCGATCAGTGCTCATCCTTTCCCTTCAGCAAACTAACAAGAAACATATCATTCAATTGGTATCATGTCCCCTGAGCTGTCACAACCATGAAATAACAAAAGTCCATTCTTTCCACACAAAAGGGGTATAATTGAATTGCTATGATTTATAAAATTCGCCTCATAATTTGCCCTCAAAATTGGAGAGGCTGCTGTAGAGGATATCATCAACATTCAAGAAAATTAATTGTAAAAAATGTTTTGAAAAGCCTCCTCCACCACCCCCCCTCAAAAAAAAGCTTCCTAGCTATTTTGGCATTATTTCTTTGTTATACTTAAATTATAGCATATCAATCTATTTTAACTTAGGCATTTTTCATAATGGTTATGAAAAGTGCACGTTGTCATAATGGCTGGATTGGTGTTTGAGAAAGATAAGTGTTGAAGTCACTGGAACCTCCAGGAATTAGATATGGGGTATCTGGATGTTGTGGGTGGACAGGGTGGAAGGAAAGGAACAGTAATGATGACTGGATCTAGGAGGAGGAGTGAGGCAAAAATTCCTGCAAAAAAATGGCTCACCCTCACATGTGCAATCACTAATAGTTACTGTAAACAAAAGTAAAAACAAAAGCACTTCTCCCCCCTCCCACAAAATGACATTATGACAACAATCGGATCCAAAGACAGTGCCCAAGAGATATAAGATAGTGGCGTAGGAGTGCCCAATTTCACCTATCCTTATTTCCACTGCTTTCAATGGTCATGCTGCAAGTATGAAGCTGTTTGGAATTCACCTCCACTTTGACCTTGAGAGAGCCAAGATCTTTTTCAGCACACTAATTAATAAGCATAGATAATTGACTTTTTTAATTGGAAAATTGCTCAGTTGGGACTTGGAGAATTAAAGTATATGCCAATAAAATAGGAAGCAAGCCCTAACAATTGGTTTCTGTTGAACCTGCCGAGCCCCTTTGTCTAACTTTCCCCTCAGCCTGGAGTGCGTGCGTTTTTTCTCTAAGCAGACAAGTGAAGAAAGCAGTGAATCCAAGGTTGATAACAGACAAAATAACCAGACAGAAGATGATGTGGCTATTTTATGGTCTTCTTAATGGAGATCTTGGAAAGTTTGGTCTCCCAGTTTTCAGTTTATGTGGATAACAAAACTAAATGATTCTCACTTTCTGTAGCCCACAGGGTTGCCCTTCCATCTGTTCCCCCTTCATGTAACTGCAGGTTCTTTTTACACCTCAAGGAGCAGGAAATATTGTTTTTTTCCTGGTGACTCACCAGACTGGGTGTGACTTACTAACTCTTCCCTGCTATTTAAAAAAGGTAGCAAAGGTCGGCTTATAGGGGAAACTTGAGAGTATGAACAGGAAAGCTTGATGGAGAAATGTCATAATATACTTGCTTCAAGTATAGTAAGCAATGCTGCTGCTATTGTTTGCAATAACTGGAAAATCAAAGCCTAAGGGGTAGCTTTGCTCTTATGCAAAGCATGACGCTTAGTTATGGTATTTATACATAAATTCCCAAAAATGGGAGTGTGAAAATGCAAGCTCTTGTTACTGTGCTAAATGACACTTGCTAGCAAGGAAGGAAGGAAGGAGTTGCACTCTTTTGTTATTCGGATTGAATTAGCACACTGGAACTTGCAAATTAGGAAAATTACAGCCCAGAACCAATTAACTGGAAACAGAAGATGTTGTTCACCTACACAGCATGGAGCTAGGTTATTTGAGGGGCCACATCTTCCTGATTATGTCTACCCAACCTGTCAGGTCTGGCAGGAGAGGCATGCTGTGGGTCCCTTCTGCAAAGAAAATCCATCGGATAGGACCTAGGGGGCACACCTTTTCCACCAAGTACTGGCCATCTGGATCCCTCCCAAGGTGAAGTTAGCTCCAATCCTTATAGCCTTCAGGAAACCTCTCAAAATGTATGTGTGCGAGGGTGGGGATGGCGTTCAGCAACCCTGAGGATCCCCTGGTAATAGGGAACCTTACACACTAGTTATACTGTATTTAAACATCTTTTCTCTCCTATTCTTATTGTATCCATGTTTGTTCTTTTAATGGATTTGCAACATGTTTTAACTCTTGGTTTTACTGTATGCTGCCCAGAGTCACTCCAGGTAAGATGGGCAGTCAGGTAAATTTGGCAATGAAGTAAGTATAATATTAAGAAATAATATGGTTGCTAGCTGGGTTTTGACTTATCTTGTTGCGCACACTGACCCATTGTGGTTTATAGACACTGGTTTGTCTTAGCACATTATGGGTATCCATTCCAAAAAAAACCCCTCTTAAATGTCGCTTAATACAGGATTATTATCCATATCAAAGGATTAGAAGGCAGTTAGAACATGTCAACAGATAGTTTGTTTGTTTGTTTGTTTGTTTGTTTGTTTGTTTATTTATTTATTTATTTTATGTGATCTGTATGCCGCCCTATCTCCGTAGACTCAGGGCTGCTCACAACAATATAAACAAACCCAATAAAACATAAAATACATACAAAATACATAAATGTAGAAATATAAATTTAAAACATATATTAAAACCCATTAAAATAATCAAACCCTCTCAGTCCAGGTTGGGCGATGTAAACAGCCATGTTTTTAATTTGCAGCGGAAGGTGCGAAGGTCAAGAGCCAACTGAAGCCCCAGGGGGAGTTGATTCCAGAGAGTGAGTGCACCCACAGAGAAAGCTCTGCCCCTGGGGGGTCGCCAGCCGGCATTGTCTAGCCGACGGCACCCGGAGAAGGCCCTCACTGTGAGAATGTACCGGGCGATGGGAAGCTGTTGCTGGCTGCAGATGGTCTGACAAATATCCTGGGCCTAAGCCATATAGGGCTTTATAGGTCATCACCAGTAACTTGAATCTCACCCAGAGGGCAACCGGTAACCAATGCAAGTCACGCAGGAGAGGTGTAACATGGGAGTATCGGGACCCTCCCATCACAACCCGCGCGGCCGCATTCTGCACCAGCTGAAGCCTCCGAGTGGTCCTCAAGGGCAGCTCCAGTTCCTTGACAGATACATAATAGTCTCCAGAGCAGATGCCAAATCTAAAGGCCTCTTAAATACAATTAAAACAAAGAAACATGCTGGTTAGGAAATTCTGGGAATTATTGTCATAAATTATCAGGAAAGCTCCAGATTGGGAGAGGCTGCAAATAAACAATGGGTAGTTTGTTGCCCTTTAACAGAATCCAAAGTTTTTGTTTGAATCTGTCAATTTCTTTTGCCTCCTAGTGTAACACAAACTTCTCTCTTTGCATAACAAGTTCTCTGGAAAGAGAATTGTCTTCTTCACTTTTTTTCCTATCCCTATCTTTTACAGTACAGAGTACTGATATCAGAGAACAGTCTCAGCTGGAGAGGGAAGCATTCAGCCTGTGTTCCCCTCATTCTGTTCCCTGATTTGGAAGGCCTCCATATTTACTTTTGGAAAAACAACAACACTACCAAGGTGAGTAGCTGCCTGCTGCCGGCTATATTTTTCAAATGATGAATCATTTAACCCACAGTGCCCTCTGAAGCTCAACATGTTTAATAACATCCTATCTTATTTTTACAAATACAACGCTGAACTAGTTTTACTCTCTTAATTCAGGTCTAAATCGTTGAGTAATAGAGTCATTATCATTGAGTAACTATGAGATGACAACTGAAGAAACTTCTTGGATGAAAAGCTAAACATCCTCAAGGAAAAACAAAGAAAGTCCAATTGCCTTTGATAACCATGACCTGGATGACTGAGAATCTCCATAGGTATATGGGATGCTAACTGGTCAGGAGTGAAATCCAGCAGGTTCTGACAGGTTCTGAAGAACTGGTAGTGGAAATTTTGAGTAGTTCGGAGAACCTGCAAATACCACCTCTGGTTGGCCACAGAGTGGGGTGGGAATGGGGATTTTGCAATATCCTTCCCCCAGGAGTGTGGAAGGAATGGGGATTTTGCAGTATCCTTCCCCTGGAGTGGGGTGGGAATGGAGATTTTGCAGTATCCTTCCCCTGCCATGCCCACCAAACCAACCATGCCCACCAAGCCATGCCCACAGAACCAGTAGTAAAAAAAAATTGGATTTCACCATTGTCACTGGAACTCTAGCTTTATAATATTTCTATTGGTTTGGATCTGAAATATAACTTAAGGAACTTCACACAAGGAAAATTTCCAAAATGATTCCTTCCTGAGGCTCCTGTAAATCCAGCAGAGGAAATGAAGTAAAGTTAGGAGGTCTGATTATGGAATGTTGCAAATCTTTTATTCCTTTATTTCTTTTTTTAGACCCTAACAAAAGGATTTATACTGAGCCTTTAAACCAGCCTTTCTCAACTGGCCAATCACAATATATTATGATTTAAAAAAACATTGTTTTTTGAACTTTGCACACTGTAAGTGCTAATGTTTGCAGAGGTGGGATGAGTGCGTACTAATTACACTAACATTCTGCCAACTGTAGGTTCAATAATTTTTATGCCGGGATTCCCTGAGATTTGAAAATTATTTCAAGAACATCAGGGAAAAACAGCTGAGAAAGGCTGATTTAAACTAAAAGCTTACTTGAGAGATTGATTTTTTTTAGTGCAACTTATAAAATAAAACGTTTTTAAAATAATTTTTAACATTATTTTAAAAAATCTTAAAGAGAGCTGTGATGAAGGATATCCTTTCATTTCTATCAACACAACAGACTTTTGCCAGCAATGACCAAGAGTCAGCAGTTAAAAATGAAATAAAGTAAAAATTATTGTAACAGATGGAGAATGTGCTGAATCCTCTTCCATTTTCTACTCCTATATAACATGGTAGCCATAATAGAGCTATAAAGCTCTGCATGACCTGGGACTTGGGTATTTTAGGGACTCTCTTTCCTCAATAGTTTCTGCCACTTTATCCATATAACTAGGGAGCCCCTAATAAGGAGCCTTGGCTATGGCAGGAGGGGCCCAACAGCTGGCATTTTCTTCAGCAGCTCTCTTCTAGAATAGCTTGACTCTTGAATTTAATGGGTTGGGAGAAGACCAAGGGGAAGAGGAGGAAGAGCTGCAGCTTAGGTGATGATCATCAGATAAGAGAAATCTCAGCTCAAAGGAGAAATGGAATTTGAGAAAGTGTCTCAGGTGACCCTCCCTGGTTTTCTATAGAATAAAGACAAGGAAAGAAGAGGCACATTCAGAGTTGCAAAATTCTGTTACTTTAACCCTATAAAAGAAGCAATTTTAGAATTGATGACTAGTAGTCAAGTCTGATCTACCTTGAAGGGATGACCCTGAGGCATGGATGGCGCACTTTCCGATGGCCATATGGAAGCAGGTGAAAACATGGCTCTTCTGGAGATATGTAGTGCAGGGGTGGGTTCTAATTTTTTTTTTTTACTACCAGTTTTGTGGGTGTGGCTTATTTTGTGGGCACAGTTTGATGGTCATGTGACAATTCTTTAGGATTTAGCAGAGGTACTGGTCTACCAGGCTTTTAACTGCTTGCAGAGCCGTACCGGTCTACTCATTTGTTTTTGGATTGCACCGGTCTAACCCATTTGTTTTTGGAGCGCACTGGTCTACTACCACACTGCTTTTACCGCTGATCAGCTATAGGGTGGTCCTTTGAAGCGCCGCAGCAAGAGTTTAAACAGTTTTCTTCCTTCTAGCTGATCAGCTGGGACTCAGGAGGCAGCGAATAGATTGGGATGGGGCCAGGCAGAGGTGGTATTTACCGGTTCTCCAAACTAGTCAAAATTTCCACTACCGGTTTGCAAGAACCGGGGAGAACTGGTAGCAACCCACCACTGATGTAGTGGCCCTACAGTCTATAATTTCAGCTTTTTACTTTTAGCATCAATTGAAAATTGAATTGGAACTGCTATTTAATTTAAGTAATTATTCTGATTCTGTACCAGGATTTTATTAAGTAAGTTCATCTAGAGTCTGGTTGCTTTCATACATAAATATCACCAATAAATAAATACTCCCCCCCCCGGTCATTTATTTTCAACGTGAGGGGCTGCTGCAAAGAAGAGAAGGCAGAAAACTTTATTCTTGTGAATTTATTTTAAGTTCATTTACTTTAGATTCTAAGGCCATTTATGAATCATTCCCTCCTCTCTAGCAGTATCTACATCTCCCCTGAGTGTTGTTCAGAAAGTACCTCTGTGCCTTGGAGGAACCTGAGGTATTCCTTTGTTATTACATTGCATTATATTTTCTATTTGGTTTGGTTTTCTTGTACACCGCCCAGTTGGGTGGAGTCAGTGGTGCTTAAATTGAATACATTAATTAAATTAATTAAATATTTGAAGTGGTGGAAAGGGGGAAGCAAAGATGCAATATAATACACTTGTTTATTATGTCCATTCTTCTTGTTGCTTAATATGAAATTCCTCAGCAGAAACATGATACACAGTATTCTTAGTGGATTTGTAGAGGCGGGGGAGCAAAGCAATTAATGTGAATCTTATCTTACAACTATTCATAATTTGTCAGGAAAAGGATTCCATGCTCTACCACTGGAATATGGGAAGTTTCTTTATAACAAATCAGACCGTACATCAGGCTAGTTCAACATTTATTTCATTTCTATTTATTCTTTCATTTACTGGATTTTATAAAGTTGCCCAATTCAAACAATGTGACTTGGTGTAGAAAAATAAACAATAAACCCAAAGTACCACAAAATATTAAAACATGCACAATCCACAAATATAAAATGCAAAATTTAAACCGTAGAAGAGTTAACAAATTCACTTTCTCAGCCTCATTGGAAAAACGGGAAAGACTAGAAATTAAATCGACACCTTCTACATGCAAAGCAGAAACTCTTATCACGGAGGGTCTTTCCTTAGACTAGCAGAAGGCTCTGTGAAGAATGCCTTCAGTAGTGGAGTTACATAGAAAGGATCAGTATAACCCTAATTGAATTCATATTAATTTAAAGCAGGTTGAATTCCCATTTGTGATCAGAAGGATTTTTGTCTCATCTGGGTAGCTCTTTGTTTTTCTTTATGCAAGAATTACTAGTATTTGGACATAGTTTCAAAACTTGATCAGCTTCACAAGAATCCAATAACTGAGTTTCAGGCAAAAAGATACTGTTCAGATCCCAGATTTCCCCAGAAAAATGCCAGTAAATAATAAGATCAGATTGATTTATCCTAGCAGATCTGCTACGTGGTATGTCAGAGCTGTTTGCTATTAAATGTTTAATCAGATATAAAATCTACAGTTCTAAGGACACACAATTCTAATAGTGCCTGTGCAGTTTCCAGTAGTTCAAGTACTATAAAAATTGTATTACGTTACCAGGTAGAGAAAGTGATTAATCTACAGGGTGGAAGCAAAGCAAACTTCAGGAAAATATACCTGTCCATGTATATTTATTTTTCTCCCAATGACTATGTATTCCCTGGGCTACAAGTTTACCTTCTGAAAAACACAGGGTAGGCCTACATATGCATTTTACAAGGTCAGATTTTATATCTTGAGAGATGTGCTGCCAAGGCTACCCAGTCTGATAGTATCAATGAAAATGTCAAGTCTTCATTGGTTATGGTAATATTCCACTTGGACTGGTATAATCTGCTCTATATAAAACTGCCATGTACTGTAAATACTTGGAAATTTAAGCTGGGCTAAAAGGCTGAACTAATAATATTTAAGTGGACTAGTTAAATGGAACATACAATATGATTTTAAGAAAAAAAAAATCACTGGATTCTTTTCTAGGAGATGTGCTTCTTATCCATAGTTTCAAGTTGTATAGGAAATCAAAATGAAGCAAAAGAAAGAGATCCATTTCTGTGAGCTGAATGGTTTTTTCATTGCTAACACACTTCAAGTAACCACATGATGTCTAAAAACATGAATATGATCAGAATATTCAGACATCAAAGTAACTATATTATTGGCACAAGGAGGTGGAAGAATTTAATTATAACAGCAAAGATGAGGTTAGTGGCTACTGTGAAACAGATCATGTACTGCCCATACATTTCAGGTTACACTAGAATGAAAGGAAAAAACAACAACTAATTTTCATGATATGATCTTGACTATATACCCACCCATTTTCAAGGAGATGATCAGAAATTGTTTTGTAGTCCTGAATCTCATTAACAGGAAACCAGAGATAATCTGAAATGGAAGCTGGTAAGCATGAATTAAAAAGAGACTGTCAAAAAACCAAGAAACAGAAGAAGGAAAACTTTGAGGTTAAAACAAATTGTGAAGAAGAAAGAAAGAAAGAAGGAAAGAAAAAGAAAAGAAGCCAAATCCAAGAAAACAAAAGTCTTAGGAAGAAGCTTAAACAATCTCAAGAGAACTGTTAGATGAAAGAAGAAGCAGTATTATGACAAGCTGTAAAGAAACTGAAGATGGGTTTCCAAGACACCAAGGTCCTGTCCAACCCTGTTATTAACTTTCACTAAGGTTAAGGGCACTAAGAATACATATAAAGAAGACCAAACTAATGACAAATTGTACAGCAACCAGCCTTAAAAATGACAGTGGAGATACTGAAGTGGTGGATAATTTCTGCTTTTTAGGGTTGATTATCAACAGTAAAGGGATTAACATTCAAGAAATATGCTACAAATTAGCATTTGGTAAAATAGCTATGAGGATCTTGGAAAAGATACTTGGATCTACAAAAATCAAAATCATGTTGCAATTGTTTTCCCTACAATACTCCATAGAAGCAAAACTTCAACTTTGATTTGAAAAAGCAGGATAGAAAAAGTAGGCTTTCAAAAACTTTACTGTTGATGTTTTCAAACTTTGGTGTTGGAGAAGACTCCTGAGAATACCAGGGATAGCCAAAAATAAACAAACAAATGGATCATTGAATATATCAATGCAAAGTTCTCATTCAAGACACAAATGACCAGGCTCTCATCATACTTTGGACACATTTTGCAAAGCCAGAATCTGTGAGAAGTCTATATTGTTGAGAAAGATAGACCAGGGGTGAAATGCTCCCGGTTCGGACTGGTTCGGCTGAACCGGTAGCGATGGCGGCCAGTAGTTCAGAGAAACGGTAGTGATGGCGACATGAGGCTCTGCCCACCTGCCCAGAAAGTAATCAGTTTTTTACCCTCTGGCATGAGCAGAAGGTTCTGCACGCGCATGTGATGCATGTACTTCCGAACCAATTGGGAAGATAAGTAAATTTTACCCCTGAGGTAGACATAAAAGAGGGTGACCAGCAGCAAGACAGATGGACTCAATTATAGTGGCAATGGGTGGAGGAAGAAGGACTAGGTTGGGAATAGATTTCATGGAAAAAATTATGTCTAAGACTCAACACTATTTGGATGACACACTATCTGGATCTCCATTTCAGAGAGTCTTGTAATTCCTATTTCTATATTGTATGTGGATCATGACAAACTTAAACTGTTTTTTTAAAAAATAAAAAGTGTGGCATAACACCACCAACTAATAGCATTGTTTATTTAGGTGTGCCAAGCCATTCTTTTGATCTTCCACAATGCGTCTGAGTGATTACAGGTATGGAAATTAGAAAAATTAAAGATAGGTAGGTAGGTGTACAAATCTAGCGCTCTTTGAAGTGCTAGAAAAAACAAAAACGAAGAGGAAATGAGTAAGTGTCAACAATAAGCAGCTTAGCCTTGTTTATGGATGAAACCTAGTAAAGTATTCAATTAATACCAAAGGGATTCTGAATGCGTTGGAGTAATTGAGTGGTCCTTTGGAGCTTAACCAATGCCTCTACATTAAAAGACCAGATCCTATGAATAAACAAATGGAAGCAGTGAAGCCTAGAATGCAAAAGTTAAATCATTCTTCATTCTCAGAAAATGCTTATTGTATGTGACCTCAGAATGTTTGCATGGAAGGAAGCTCTTCTGAGCAATAAAACCATAAAGCAAATTCTGTGTGCAGGAAAAAGTAGAATAAACTGGACATATTCATCATCTCCTCAATGGGCAAGTCTCTCTCCATGGAAGTAATTTTGTTGGAGCAACCATGACATGCTCTTAAAATTACAAAAGCATCACAAAAGGCCCACAAAGGATGACTAATTCCTAGCTTATGCCATTTACCTGCACTTGGTTTTAAATCTGATAAGAAATAAGCTTGAACTATCAAGTGATATGTTTACAGTATATGATTTTCCAATTGATGCCTGTGAAAATGTCATGGAAGCATTATAGAATTGCAAGCTTCCTTGATTTAAGGTGCTGACATTCCTGCTAGAAAAGCTGGAAGAAATGGAATGGAGCAGGTAATGAGAACCAGTTCACCATATTAATATGGTCTTAGAGACAAGCAGCTCCAGCAATGTTTTATTACATTCATCATGTTAAATTTGTATAAAAATTCTGTGACCAACAAATCTTGGTGGCAAAAATGCTTAGCATAGCTGTATAGTGTTTCTGGGTCCTTTTTCATAAACAACACAAATGAAAACAGACCAGATTTAGTTAATGAAAAAATACAGTTAGTTCATAGAGCAATTTCAATCTTTGCTACAGTTACTTCATGTAATCCTGATTAGGTGATACAGTAAAAGAACATAAATGCATATCCATCACCTATTTTCTTCTGAGGTAAGCAAGATTATAGAAAGCATAGAAAAGGAGTAAGAAAGAAAAAGGCAAAACAATTAAAGTTATGACATAAGGAAGGAAATGTAGCTAAATCCAGTTTACACCAATACCATTTATCATCTTTCTCATGTCAGAGATCTCATCAAAGCCATTCAGTAAGGCTCTTCTCAACCATCCCCTCAATCCATTCATTATTCCTTCATATAGCTGATCTACAATTTAATTATCATTTCTGAACAAAATTTCAATGTATTTTGTATTGCTCAGTTACTTTTTTTATTCAATTCATATTTAGTACTAATTCATTCATGCTCCTATCACTTCTTGTACAACTCATTTGATCCTGGTGGGCTCAAGGTTTACTCAGCCTTCCATCCTTCAGAGGTTGGTAAAGTGAGGACTCAGATTGTTGGGGGCAATATGCTGACTCTGTAAACCACTTAGAGAAGGCTGCAAAGCACTGTGAAGCGGTATATAAGTCTAAGTGCTATTGCTATTACTCAAGTAGTCTATTCCCATTGCATATAATTTACATTTATGTTTCTCCTTACTCCAACTCTTCTATATTATACAGTGGATAAATGCACATGCTTATGCATAGCCAATGTAAATAGTTCCAATAAATATTCATTTCTTGCCTCAGAACTAATATAGGTCTAATAAATCTACATCATGACACTATTTATCAATTCCACTCTACTAGATCAGACTTCCATTAAGTTGTATTCCATAGTGTTTTTGACACATACTCAAAATCTCTGAAAGTTATTTGTTTTACCATGTACTTCTAACTGTATTTCACAGCAAAGGATTTCTATGATATACCTCCAAAATGATAGTTCAAAGTATTAGGTGGAAAATGAGATCTTAAAGCGTATCAATGGCCCTGCATTCTACTGAAATGGATTTTTCTTCCTGGCATTTTTTCTTTTGGCTAAGGTCTATTTGGATCCGTTCCAGTCGGGAGGGTGGAGTGCCGCAAGGGTTGGTTCTCTCGCCACTTTTGTTCAACATTTATGTGAAGCCGCTGGGTGAAATCATCCGTGGTTTCGGGGTGAAGTGCCATCTGTACGCTGATGACACTCAGCTGTACATCTCCACCCCGGACCACCCCAATGATGCCCTTGATGTGATATCCCGGTGCCTGGAGGCTGTGCGGATCTGGATGGGGAGGAACAGGCTCAGGCTCAACCCATCCAAGACTGAGTGGCTGTGGCTTCAGGCATCCCGATATAGTCAGTTGGTGCCATTGCTGACTATTGGGAGTGAGTCGTTGGCCCCCACAGAGAGGGCTCGCAACTTGGGCGTCCTTCTGGATACACAGCTGTCTTTAAAAGAGCATATGACAGCTGTGGCCAGGGGGGCTTTTTATCAGGTTCACCTGATCCACCAGTTGTGTCCCTTTCTGGATCGGGATGCCTTACGCACGGACACTCATGCTTTCGTCACATCCTGCCTGGACTACTGTAATGTTCTCTACATGGGGCTCCCCTTGAGGAACACCCGGAGGCTCCAGCTGGTCCAGAATGCGGCCGCGCGGGTGGTTATGGGGGCGACTCAGCGTTCCCATGTAACACCTCTCCTGCGTGAGCTACACTGGCTCCCGGTGGTCTTCCAGGTGTGCTTCAAGGTATTGGTTACCACCTTTAGAGTGCTCCATGGCTTAGGACCCGGGTATTTACGAGACTGCCTTCTGCCGATAGCCTCCCACCGACCAGTATGCTCCCACAGAGAGGGCTCCTCAGGATGCCGTCGGTCAAACAATGTTGACTGGCGGCCCCCAGGGGGAGCGCCTTCTCTGTGGGGGCACCTACCCTCTGGAATGAGCTGCCCCCGGAGATATGGCGGATCCCAGATCTTCGCACCTTTCGCCGCTCCCTAAAGACGTTTTTATTCCAGCAAGCAACATCTTACAGGGGTGTTTTTAATTGTGGGCCAAATTAATTTAATTGGATTTTAATACTGTTTTTAAATTTTGTATTTCTTGTGTTTTATCTATTGGCTGTTCACTGCCCCGAGTCCTTCGGGAGAAGGGCAGTATATAAATATAAACAAACAAACAAACAAACAAACAAACAAATAAATAAATGGGATTTCTGACTGAAAATAAAAGCCCACATAAAGAGGAAAGCCTCCCAAGGTATTGCACAAAAATACTGTATAACTTCACTATATATTATATTATATTATATTATATTATATTATATTATATTAATTATATTATATTATAATATTAGTATAGTATAGTATAGTATAGTATAGTATAGTATAGTATAGTATAGTATAACTATAATATTTCACTTTAATTTTGAGATTATCCTTGCCTTTTCCACAGCCACTCTTTTTTTATAGGAACTGTGGTTTGTATTTTAAAAAGTGGATTGTTGTGGCTGTTGTGTATGATTATGATTATGATCCTCTAGTGCACAAGCAAGTCAGACTGAAATAAAATGTATACTTATATTTATACCAGTAATAATTATTACACTGTCATTGGATTCTGAAGAGAAGAAGAAAAGGGATGCCAGTGAAATAGCAAAAGTCTTTCTCATTTCATCTTTCTTGAAAGATTTTGCAATATTACTTTTTGGCCAGGAACTCCAACTCCACATGAATGGAATCTATTTGTGCTTCTTTCTCACAACACCCTAATGCCTCTCAGAAACTCGCTCAAAGGCTCAATGTCACTGTTCCATATGGTTCTTACACAGAAGAAATTGTGGAAAATACAATTATTGCTGGTTTAGCAAAAATGGATGGAAAGCAACATCTTCATATGTTTAACCAAACAAGCATATTTATCCTAAAATGCAAATACTGATTGTTAAGAAGCTCTGGCACAGTAATCAGTACTTTTGCAACTTGAAAGGTTACTCTGTTAAGCCTAAAGAACAAGCTGTTTTTTTCTCAAATCTCCACAATCAAATTTGTCAAACCTACCAGTATTTTAGAATTACTATAGCACTTTAGGATTTATTCATGAAGATTGGCTTTCTTTAAGCTATTGTGCTCCATCTAGTGGGCTTCAACAGAATTTTAAGCACAGGAAAAATGTTGGCAATTACTTTCAACCAACCTGGGCTTCCCAAAAGATGATTCTCTGTATGAAAAGAACAATCCATCTCACATATGTTACGGTGTGTATGATTCCTTTAACATGTATGGAGGAAGACATTATGCTGGCGAGAGAAAATGGTGCTGACGTGGCCCGATACTAGGCAAATGTCATTTAGTTTTAATCCTACTTATTTTACATACTTTTTACATATGCTATATTTTATGACCTATTTTATAACTATTTTATTTGGTCAGAATTGTATGTTATATGGTTGTAATGTGAAGGTGCTTCTGACATTAATAAAGAAACTGGTTTGATTCACCCGACATAATATGCCATGATTTGTTTACTCTCCACTTATTAATTCAACCACAAGGCAGGATTTCCATAACATGTTAAGCACAATCAAACCACATTGTAATGGTGTCCTGTATGAATAAAACCAATGACTTTTATATAAATACGCCATAATTTAACCAGAATGTGTCAAAATAAACATTATGCTGGGTTCATAGAATTAAAAATTGTTCAATGTAGTCTCCAAAACCAGCATAATAGTAGAAACAAATGAGAACATTAATTAATTAATTAATTAATTATCTTTAGAAATTGCCCAACTCCTTCACAGGATCTTTGGGCAGTCTACAAATAAAAGTTTAAAAACATAAAAAAATGAATATAAAAAATTTAAAATTGGGGCAAGGATGGCTAAAACCAGGGATGAAATCTACAATTTTTCCCTACCAGTTCTGTGGGCATGGCTTGGTGGGGGATGGGTGTCCTGTGACTGAATGGGCGTGGCCAACTCAGTCACTCACATCGACGCCCAGTCAGTCACAAGACCCCCTCCCACCAAGCCATGCCCACAGAACCCAATAGGAAAACTTTAAATTTCTATTCTGCTGGCGTGTTGTTACCTTTCTCCCGCGGCCAGCTGGCTGTCAGGGAAGGCAGGTGCCCAAAAGGTACCGGAGTCGCTCACTCTCCTTCTTGAATGAGCCGCTCTGGTCCACGCGCCAGCTGCGCAAGCGCACATCCAACCTGCCACTGAATTAAATAAGCAGTGTGCGCTTGCGCAGCCGGCATGTGGACCAGAGCGACTCATTCAAGGAGGAGAGTGAGCGACTCCGGTACCTTTTGGGCACTTGCCTTCCCTGACAGCCAGCTGTGGGAGAAAGGTGGGCAGTAGGAGTCGGGGAATGGTGCATTCCCCGACTCCGGGGAATGGAGTGGGTGGGCGGAGCCTCCAGCTTCCATTGCTACCGGTTCTCCGAACCACCGGCCATCATCACTACCTACTCGCCCGAGCCGGTCCGAACCGGGAGCGTTTCACCCCTGGTTAAAGCTTGATATTAAATATTAATTAAAAGGTGAGGGAGGGGCTTCAGAGTGCACCCCTCTGAGCACCAAGAGAGATGGCAGAGCCAGGTCTTTAGACATTTTTGAAAGGCCAGGAGACTGAGGGCCAGCCTCCCCTGTGTGTGTGTGTGTGTGTGAGGGGGAAGATTGTTCTAAAGGGTGGAGGCAACCACAGAGAAGGCTCTCTTCCTGAGCCCTTTCAGCCAGAATTCTTTAACTAACATTGATCACAACATACCTTTCCTGCCTGACTAGGTAGGATGGGCTGATGCAATGGGATGAAACTGGTCCTATAGGTTACCTGGCTCCATCCCATGTAGAGATTTAAAGATCATAATCAACACCTTAATCGGACCCGGAAGCAAACTGGCATTCAGTGCAACTCACTCAGCACAAGTGCCATTGTATGCACCATTCTTCGGGTGCCCAACATTGATACCTTTTGTATCAGCTGAAGCATCCAGATACTTTTCAAGGATAGCCCCACGTAGAATGCATTGCAAAGTCCAAACGGGAGATGACCAGCGTGAGTGACCGAGAGCCTCCCCATCCAGGAAAATGTGTAACTGGTGCACAACATAAAGTCGAGTAAAGGACCTCCTTTATCTTAAGAATAACCTTTAAATAACTCCTCAAAAACCCCAGCTGTGGAAATTATTCCAAGAGGTCTTTGCAACAATCCTAGCAGAAGTGATTTATCCATAGGCATGGAGTATTTTTTTTACAAACATTCAGTATAGTTAATTTCCTTTTATTGGTACATTATATTTTGCCATGTTCATAGAATTCTACTTGTTTTAAGGAACATTTTTGTAACAGGGTTTCTTCATATATTCTAGTGCTATTGATCTGATTGGCTGGCTTTGGAAAACAGATGATTCAGGCTTTTTCTCAAAATACTTCTTGCCTGAAATAGATGACAAGAATGCAGTTCCCAAAGCAGTTCTTCTCAAGAGACCCATCCTCCCAGATTTACTTAAGTCTGGTTGATTTGACTGGCTGCAAAGTTGGCAATCCTGACTCCTTTTTAAGTATAGATATTTTTTGTCTGAAATGGTAGACTGTGGCTCCTGTGAAAGCTTTTTAGACTTATTTTATCAAATTCCCTTCATGAATTTAGTTGCCTGCCTGCAAAGTGGGTGTTCCAGGCTATTTTTAAAATCATATTATTATTTATTTTTATTTTGCTATTATTGTTGATACAAATAATCCAAGGCAGCATACATATCCAACTCAAGGTCTCCTAGTCCTATTGTGATTTTAACTGGCTGGACATGCGAGTTCAAGGTAGTTTTGTCTTGGCCCCAGGGGTTTCTTGTGTCTTAATTAATTTATAAACTTACAATAGCTAAAGATTTGACATTCTTGTTGCTCTTACTGATCTTTAATACACCCAATCGCTTCTGGTATCAATATTATTTTAAAAGTGTCACTTCTATTGTCATTTTCCTATTTTCATAGATGACAGTGCTAACACTGTTGTCATCTGATTTTTCAGTATTCTCAAGCCTGACATGTTTGTTTACTCTTCATTGTATCTATATATCTATATAGTACATATGATATATCCTTTGATTGGGGTATGTCTTTGTCTAAATGTTAATGAAGCTGCTGCTTCTGCTGCTTCAGTTCTTTGCACAAGCCCAGCCTTGCATTTCCTGCTCATGTGTCCCACTGTTGTAGTGTCATGCCGACTGCATTCACAATTGCCAACAGCAGACACCACAGAACTTCCCGGTGTGCTTGCATCAGCATGCTGACTCTCCCCGTGACAGGTTTCTTTGAGTATCACAGGATTATCTCAGTGTAACAAGATTAACCAGGTTCAGCAGCGCCTGGGGGACCAACCTAAGAGGTGGGCAGACCCTATCTAGTGAACGGGAGTTGTCAAGTGGCATAAGAGGAAGTGGTCCAGAAACCCCAGAATGCTTCCTCAGATTCACAGTCATATGATTCAACTGACAGTCACGTGATTTACATTCATATGCTTGACAACTCAGTCATTCTCCCAGGGTCACGTGATCATCTTTTGCAATCTCATCACAAGCAGAGTCAATGGGGAAGCCAGATTCATTGAACAACCGGGTTACTTACTAATTTAACAACTGCAGTGATTCACTTAACAAAGGTGCCAAGAAATCATAAAATGGGGCAACCCCCCCTCTCTTTCTTAACCAATTTCTCCCTTAGCAACATCAATTTTTGGGGGGCTCAACTGTGCTCGTAAGCAGAGAACTACCTGTATTATTACATCACAAGGCTTGTACCCCTTGATGCAAAACTATCTCCAGAGAAGAAAGAGTCTCTCTTTCCCCCCCACCCCCATGCCGAAAAATTTCTTTACCTATAACACTCACAGTAGCCATTCGCAGAGAAATCACCTTTTTTTTTTACAAAATCAGATTTTCTTGGTCTTAAGGAGGGAAGTGTTTGTGTGTGTAGGGGGGAGGGTTGTAGGGAAATCCTGCGCTTCCCTGCTAATCCTTGGGAATTCCCTCGCCCCCCCCCCTGCAAAAAGAGGGTGGGGGAGACACCAACCATCCCCTCTGCCCTCACGTTGAGAAGGAAGCCTGGCTCGCTCTCTCGTCTCTCGCTCTCTCCATAATAGCCTGGCTGCTACGTCCGCCGCGGCTCGAGGGACCCGGGCGAGACGCCCTCCAGATGGGAGCCTCGGCAGCAGCAGCCGCCCCTCGTGCAGTACCCGGAAGCAGAGGGAAGCGAGGGCGGGTCTTCGGCCGGAGACAAAACGGATGGTGGCGGGGCCCGGCGCCGGAGGGATCCGGAGCGTGGCTCGAGTGGCGGAGCGCCGCCCTCCCTCCTTTCCTCCGCTGGACGCGGCACAGGGAGCGATGTGATTGGGCGGGCGGGCCTTCCTCGGATTCCCCTCGCCTGCCCTCCTCCTCCTCCGCCTTGTTTTGCTCCCGGGTTCCCTGGCGGAGGAAGGTACGCGGTGGGCGGCAGGGAGGGAGCGGGCTGGGAATGCGGCAGCCACGCCGCCCGGGGTCGGGAGGGAAAAAAGCCGATGGCGGAGCCTCTTCCCCCGAGTAGGAGCTGCTGGGGCTCAATTGCTCGGGTTGGTGCTCCCGCATTGCCCAGGAGCCCCTCCCCTCCCCCTTGGCATCTGGCAACTTTTAGTTCCCCTTGAAACCCCAGTGGGGGGAAGCGGTGGCGGCGAGGAGAAGGCATGGATTCTCCCGTGGCGAGGAAATGCCCGGGGCCAGCCCCTTAGTCTGGTTGAATTTGGGTGGGTGGGAGAGAGACCGCGAGGGAAGGGACCAAGGCTTCTGCTTTAAAGTTCCACCCTGGAACGTGGGATCTCTCGCATTATTTTCTTCTCGGAGGGGGAATCTTTGCCCAGCCCTTGGATGGAGTTTTATTGTTCCATCTATACTTCTGTTTTTAGGGAGGTAATTAAACATAGCAGTTAGGGAAGATATATACAGGGACCTGAACTTGGCTGATCAAAAAAATAAATAAATAAAAATTAAGCAGGATCAATTACTATTTGGATTGGAGGGCGCCAAGAAGTCTCCAGATTATAAACCTGACTGGGAAATTAAAAAAAAAAAATCCCGCAAGAAGGCATGGCTGCTGCCAAGAAAACGTGTAAGACATATCCATAAAATCACCAGAGGGAAGGGAGTTTAAACTCAAGGAGACTTGAGAATCCACTTACTTTCAAGAGGAGTGCTATAAAAGAGAAAGAATTCTCTTGACAGTTTATGGAAGAGTGAAAAAAAAAGTCCTTCAGACTGAATTTTGTTTGCAGTTGCCTGGTATTAATGATTTTAATAACTGACTTCTTTGCCATTACGTTGCTAGCAGTGGAAATGCGTCCTTTTGTATTGAATGACTATATCTCTCACAAGCTGTACATTTAAAATAGGGTTCGTTTTTGAATAGTTCTGTGGAAGTGTGCTATAGAGGATAGCATAGCCGCCACGCAATGTAGATAAAGATCAATATGTAAGAGAAAGATCTATTAATGTGATTTAACAGAATAACCATATGGCAGATAATGATAGCAGTTAAAAACCATTTGTTACAAAAGATGCAAATGATAAACAGTGGCAGTATAACACTTAAGTTTTCTTCATAAGTTTTCCAATATTATCTACATTATGAGCTTTGGAAATAATGTAGATAGTTTTAAAAACTTATGGAAAATTATAGCTATCGTGTCACACTTTTTTGTGTATGTGGCTGTGTATGCCTTTGAGTCAACATTGACTCCTGGTGACTGCCTGAACAGGTTCCTGAGTTTTCTTGGCAAGATGTTAAAAGTGATTTGCCATTGCCTCCTTCCTAGTTCTGAAAAGACACACCTAAGGTCGCCCAGTTGGCTTTGTGCCTAAGGCAGAGTTAGAACTCACTCTCTCAATTTCTAGCACACATGCAGCTGCAATGGGCTGCAATGCTGCCCACTGACAAGATCATAAACTTATGTTTTGTAAGCTGCCTAGAGTCACTGAAAGTGAGTGGGCGGCTATATACATTCTCAAAATAAATAAATATATTTTATATAGGCCAAGATAATTCGTCTTCACTCAATGAGGCTCAGGCAAACCAAAAGGTTGGATATGCCTGCTCAATGATGCCCTAACCAGTACACCCAACTGGTTCTGTGTCACTCTTACAGAATACAAATATTGTCCATGGACTATAGATATTATATGGAAAATGATACTTTTATGGTACCCATTTTCTATAGGTAAAATGAAAAACATGCAGTGAAGTTTTACAATACTGACTGACTGGTTGAAAGGTAAAGGTTCCCCTCACACATATGTGCTAGTTGTTCCCGACTTTAGGGGGCGATGCTCATCTCTGAGAGATGAGCCGAAGAGCCAACACTGTCCGAAGACGTCTCCATGGTCATGTGGCTAGCATGACTGAATGCCAAAGGCGCACTGTTACCTTCCCATCAAAGGTGGTCCCTATTTTTCTACTTGCATTTTTTACGTCCTTTTGAACTGCTAGGTTGGCAGAAGCTGGGACAAGTAACGGGAGCTCACCCCATTATGCGGCACTAGGGATTCGAACCGCTGAACTGCCGACCTTTCGATCGACAAGCTCAGCATCTTAGCTACTGAGCCACTGCATCCCTGGAACTGTTTGGTTATTTTCATATTAATTAAGTCTCTAACTATTTGGAAGAAGAATGGGATTAATATATATGTAATAAGGGAACACCAACATTTCAAAATATACATCTCTTCTTCATAGTGGGGATAGATTCAAGAAGATAGGTAGAGAAGTGAAGAAAATTAATCCAAATTTATTCAGAAAGCTATTATATTCTTTATTTTCTTTGTTTTCTGTAGATAGAACTTTCTGGTGAATCCTGATATTTAGTATAACAGTGTTGAACCTTTTTAAACAATATTGTCATTAGCATTGGCAGCAAAATAATCTGTAAATCAAGCTCTGGAACAGATTGTTCTAATTGTTACATGCTTCAAGTAAAAGTATGCTGTAGAACTGGAATAAAATTCCTGTAATGTTGCCTTGAGATGATTGTTTAGAGTTTGTGCTGATGAAATAGTTGAACGTTTAGGGTGATTTTAATGATTGTTCAGATTGCTCCTCAGTCTCAATTATAACAGCAAACAGAAATTACAGTGCCATGTACAAGACTAAAGACCTTTCCTATAGGACTTGTGACTGCAGTAAATATTGAAGTAGGGATTTTCTAAGTTAATTATGGTGGTATTACAACTCAGTTCTATGACCTTAAAATGTATCCACAGTTTATATTAAGTTCTTCATAAATACATAAACTTTATCATGAAATGATTGCCTAGAACTGCAGTGCAGATAAGTTGCAGTACAGACCAGTTGATCTGAAGGTACTGCTTGGACTTTCATTACTGTGTTTCAGAATTGTCCCTGAAACCTTTTAAAATTGTTTTAAAATGTAAGTAGCCCTTTTTCTTAGGTAAGCAAAATCAGGTAAATCTCATGGATTGGTTTCTTGGATACATAGTATTCTGCAAAGACTGAAATCTCATCTAGCCATTTTGAAAAACAATGACCAAGTTTGATAATGGTGAACTATATGCAGCAATTTATTATAAATCTATGATAAAACAATGTTTATTGCAAACGTGAAAATGTCAGAATTGTATTTTGAATCAGGCCAATGACTATTTAGATAATACTCAAGTTATTTCAAGTAGCTAATAAAATATTTCAGGAAACTTAGAAGTGAAGCATGGCATTCTCCATGTTATTTTTCATAGATATTATTGCTAATAAACATTGATCTATTTTCTTGGAAATTCAGAATTAAAATCATTAGAGTATGTTCACAACAATGATACTAAATTAAAGGTCTTTGCAGCATTAATGCTATATCCATGTCTCTCTTTAAATAGTTTTAACATAGGATTGCTTTAAATTATTGATATTTCCTTTGATATATTGTATAATTGTGGCTTTTTTCTAAAAGATGAAAGCAGGTGTGTGTGTGTGTATTGCATTCATTCATTTTCACCATTCTAAATTCAGTATGTTCCTTGTTTGAAGAAAAGTTCAAACTTTCTTTGATCATTAACTAAGGCCACTATACCTCTATATATTGAAACCAAAAGAAAAGGTGTTTTTTAAACAGCTACAAAACCATGTGCTGGGATTAGGACAGAGTTCTGCAATTAGTTCAGCATGTTGGGATGATTCATGGCAGGAATAAAAGCTGATTTGACATCTTACCGTCTGAGCAATATATGCCCATAGCTCTCATAATCATACTGGGATGAGTGATACTGACAGTTACACATTCCTAGTTCCAAATAATATGCTTCTTTGTATGTTGAAAGTAGAGGTTATAATTTTAAACAAATTTCACTGCTTATAGAACTTAAGTATGCTTCAGTATCATTATGTGTTTAGTAAATGATCAGAATTTAAGAATGTTGAATCAAAATTTTGATGTCCCTAGTTGTTTTTGTTAGTTTTACTTTAATCATTGCATCCCAGTTCTTCAGTTTATCTAACTTCAGAAAAAGTACCCATTTCTGTGGAAAATCTTTCTACACATAATTTCTTGCTTTTCATACTAGATGGAAGGTGTCTTATATCCCACCATCCATGAAAAACAAATGAGACTTTACTAATCAAGTAACAAATGCCCTAAACTATCCATTAATTGCTTCGGAACTCTTTTAAATGCTTATAATAATCAAACTTAATAATTCTGATACTAGTATATGTTAGAAGGTGATCTGTATTTTGGATAAAGCAGAGAGAATTCAGTCCTGTAGTCCTGCTGTAATGAAACAGAAGCATGTATCATAATAAACATAATTTGCTGAAGGCATTAGTCTTATAGCTGCCAACTCTGAAAATACGTTATATGTTGTGATCTTTGTCTTAAAGATCTAAGGCAGGGGTGTCAAACTTAAGTCCTCACGTGATGTATCAGGACTCCCCCCTCCCTTTGCTAATTCAGACAAGGGCGTGGCCAGCATATGATACATCCGGCCTGCGGGTCAGGAGTTTGACAGCCCTGATCTAAGGGATCTTTAAACAAAGGCCAAAAATAAATGTGAATTCATAGTGAATTACTCAATTACTACACATGCATTCTCTTCGTATTGAAAGAGGTTTTATGTATCTGTGTTTATATTGCTATCTACCTACTTATATAAAAATTTCACCATTACACGTGAGATATGTTGGGCTGAGAGTGAAGGACAAATCCAAAATCACCCAGTCAGCTCCATAGCTGAGTGGAGCTGAGCTTGAGTTTGTCAGACCAGGCCTACTTACCTTAAAACCACTATATTATATTCTTGCATAAGAACCACATATACATATAGAAAGGGGGCAAAATGGCTCAGCAGTTAAAGATGCTGGGCTTGGGAGCTGGAAAACTGAAAGCTGCTTTCGAAATCCAAACATCATGCAACAGAGTGAGCTCCACTTATTTGCTTAGCTTCTGCCAATCTAGCATTTAAAAAGCATGCAAATGCTAGCAGATATTAAGTACCATTTCAGTGTGAAGGTAACAGCGTTCAATGTGACTCGGCATATAGTCATGCTGGCCACATGACCACAAGTGTCTCCGGATAACGCTGGTTCCCTCCACTAGAAAAAGGGAGATCAGCACTGCCCTGAATAGTCGGATGCAACTGGACAAGGGGAAACCTTTATCTTTATGCATACAGAATAAAAATATTCCATAGCCAAAAATTACTGGAAAATGGTAAGGGCTGGACAAAGTAGGAAAAACTGGACAAATTTCAGACAAAAGAAAAAGAAAAAAGCTCTCAGCAATCTGCCCCATTGAGAAATCAGCTCAGCTAAAGAGCAATTAGAAGTTAGGGCACCTGGCTATAAAGACAGGTGGTCAGCTAGACCCTGCTCAGTTATCGGTGGTCTGATAGCAAACCACGTTACCTCTGAAGTTGCCAGCCACAGTTGCTGGCAAAATGTTAGGAAATTAGTCTCTAGTCCAGGGAGTCCCAAACTTGGCAACATTGAGATGTGTGGACAATTCCCAGCTGGAAAATTCTGGGAGTTGGAAGTTTATGCATTTTAAAGTGCCAAGAGTTGGGAACCCCTTCTCTAGTCCATGGTCACTAAACCCTGAAGCCCACCTGGGGCTTATTAACACATTTTATAGTTAGCATATTGCAGAGCAATGCTAATATCAGATATTTCACTACTGTCAGTAGAATATCTTAAAATAAAAAAGCCAAAAATTGTTTATTATGCCTGTACCAGTATTTTTCAACTTTAATATGGATTTTTAATTTCCAGAATTTCCTGGCTGGGGAATTTGAGGAATTGGTCCATGGGTCTTAAAATTGCTAAGGTTGAAAAACACTGACTTATACTAAGCAACTCTTATTATTGTCTATTATTATATAGGCTGCTTTTCCTCACAATGGCTAATTATTATTTTTGTTTTTAAGGCGCAGAGCATGGAGAATGATGAATTTCCGTCAGAGGATGGGATGGATTGGTGTGGGACTGTATCTAATAGCAAGTGCTGCAGCATTTTACTATGTCTTCGAAATCAATGAGACTTACAATCGACTAGCACTGGAACACATTCAGCAACCGCCAGAGAAATTTAAACAAGAAATCAGTTGGATGCATTCCTTAAAAACACGTCTTCTCTCTGTACCCTTTTGGCTATGGGCCATTATCTTTTTAATACCTTATTTGCAAATGTTCTTATTTCTTTACTCATGTACGAGGGCTGATCCTAAAACAGTGGGCTACTGCATAATTCCTATCTGCTTGGCTGTGGTTTGCAATCGTCATCAAACATTTGCAAAGGCCTCCAATCAAATCAGCAGACTGCAGCTTATTGACACGTAAGGAAATCAATGTGGCTTGCCCTCTTCCCTTCCTCCACAGCTGGTTTTTGATAAGTTGAAGATCAGTTGAAGATCTGAAAAGAACTTGAAATTCTTTTTCTCAACATTAACCTCTGGACAGAGCACCCACCAACCTTCTATTTTTTTTAACGATGCTTTTTAACTATGGGGGTATCCTATTTGGTGAAAAGTTCTTTGAGAACAGGGGGTAACATTCTTCATATTTGCCTTACAAAGCAGAATTTCTACACTCCATCTGAAGATTTTAGAGTAAATATATATTTGAAACCCTAATTCACTGTGCATCCTTCAAAACTTCAAGTTTCCTATAAGCGAATTGCTGAAAATTGAATTTGCCTATGTTTATGTGTAAATTTTGGAATTATTATAAAAGTGGCATTTGAGACAGTGTCCTTTCTCTTTGATGATGTTGCACTAAATAAAACGGGATTCCTTTTGCACATGTTTAAAAAAATATCTTTTTATTTGTTCATATATTTTATTTCTGTATTCTTTAAAATGTAGTAACTACTACTTATGTTTCAAAAACAAGCTGATGTTTAATATTCCATTTTCTAAGTACCTGAATCATTGCAAATACAGTAAAATGCATTTTATACAAAATAACTAGAACCAAATTAAAATCCAGTCAACAGGGTATCAGCAGCAATATTCTGAATATTGACTACTGAGAACAGTATTCTCAGAGAGACACTGTTGGGAAGGCTAATTGGATGCAGAAATGGGGAAACAGTGGCTCTTCAGATAATACCTAACTACAAATTCCATTTCTGGTCACTTGGATAAATAGAAATTTGAGCGCAACCCCATTCTCAGTTTTTAATCTTTAAAAAATAACATACATTTGTACTACTCAAAACTACTAAAATATGTGTGCCACCCGACTCCCAATTTTGAGAGGTTACAAATAAAATATTAAAAACAAGAAAAATAAACAGTAGACAAAAGGAAAACATCTCCAGGTATGAACAAAGAAGTAAGGCAACAGTCAAATAAAAAATAATCTTGAGGCCAGAACTGTAAACTGAATAAGCATCTCAGAAAAATACCCATTCTAGTTCTCATGAAGGGAGAGTGGGGGAAGTACATTCAGACTTTTAAGATTCTGCTACTATAATCTTATAGCAAAAGGTGCATTTGCATGCAGAATCTTGACCTTGAAGGGCTATAACAGTCTTGGTAGTCTCAGTATGCTTCCCCTCTTCCTCTGCTTGCCTCTCTTCTACTTCTGCTCACCCACAGCTTCTAGTTTGGCTTTCCCTTTTCTAACTTGAAAGCATAGTGGGGTGAAGTATGCTAACGTGGCTAAGAACCTTGGGAAAAAAAACTGGCTAAACTTGCTAGTTGTAGATGTAATGCCCATCAAATAGCTAGGATTAGCCAACTGAATTTAGGATGAGGATATCTGTGGATAATGTGCTGGTTAGTTTTTCTTTTCTCAGCAGTTTGGAGAGCAACTGAGTGCTTCCCCCTGAGGCTGGGCTATAAAACTCTTTGGGGGTGGGGTGGGGAGTAGCTGAGTCTAGCCTTGTTGGGAGGTGAAGAGGGTATTTCTGCCTGGCAGTAGTTGCTCCAGTCAAGCATTTTCAGTGTTGCCTTTCCCAAGCAGAAAGGGTACTTTCAATTTCGCTTCTTTTTTCCTTACTCATATCATGTTTTCCTGAAAATAAGACAGGGTCTTATTTTCTTTTGACCCTGCAAATAAGGGCTTGGCCTTATTATCGGGGGGTCTTATTATTTTGGGGGTGCAGGAGCGGAGAGTGTGGGATTGGATGTCCCGTTGCTGCCGTTGTCTCCCCTCCCTGTTCTTTGCGCCAGCTGAGTGGCCTAACACATCCCACGTGGGCGAGAAGCAGGACGTAGGTCTTACCTTTCAAGCTCCGTCACTTTCCTTGCCATTGTGTCCAAGGAAACACGCTGTAAAAGAAAAACTTATCGCGAGTTCGAGATGTTTGATAATTCTTTAGGATTTAGCAAAGGTACTGGTCTATCAGGCTTTTAACTGCTTGCAGAGCTGTACCGGTCTACCCATTTGTTCTTGGAGCATCCCAGTCTACCCATTTGTTTTTTGAGGCACCAGTCTACCCATTTGTTTTTCGAGTGCACTGGTCTACCACCACACTGCCTTTTAACATTGATCAGCTGTAGGGTGGCCCTTTGAAGCCCCGCGGCAAGAGTTTAAGCAGTTTTTTTCCTTCTAGCCATAAGCTGGGACTTGGGAGGCAGCGAATAGATTGGGGGCGGGGCCAAATAAGAGGTAAGAATAACACGGGTGGGGCGGGAGGGCCCAGCTCCTGAAAAAAGAGAACCGGTTCGGTGACGTCATATCGTCACCGCTATCGGCTTAGCTGAACCGGGAGGAACCCACCACTGGTGGGGTGGGACGTGTTGGGCCGCTTGGCTAGCGCAAACAGGGAGGGGAGGGCATGTCCCCCCCTTCCCCCTCGCCTTATTTTGTTTGTGTGGCAATCAACCAGAGGAAATTACAGGACCAGCTGTGCATGCATGTAAGTAGTTGGTGGGGGGACTTATTTTGGGGGGGGGTTCCTTATATTATCCCATGCACTGAAAAGCCAGATTGGGCTTATTATCTGGACGTATCTTATTTTCGGGGAAACACAGGTACATACAATCTTGTTGTTGAATAATTTCAAATAACAGATACAAAACTTTATTAAATATTTTAAATATCCAAGCCTTCAATGTTTTATTTTTTTTAAATTTGATTTATATGCCGCCCTTCTCCGGAGACTGAGGGCGGCTTACAATGCGTTAAGCAATAGCCTTCATACTTTTGTATATTTATACAAAGTCAGCTTATTGCCCCCACAAACTGGATCCTCATTTCACCTACCTTAGAAAGGATGGAAGGCTGAGTCAACCTTGAGCCTTGGAGAGATTCGAACCAGCAGTAAATTGCAGGCAGCTGTGTTAATAACAGGGTGCGTAGACCACTGTACTATCAAGGCTCTTTTTAAAAGATAAATTTTCATAGTATAGGAATGTTAATATTTTTTTAAAAAAAGTTTTATAGTTTTCATCAGGAGTGTGGTTTTGTCCGTTTTAATGGTGGTTCATCTGTATATGCTTTGGTGTTGATATGCTTTCCTTCTTCCTCTTCTTCATCATCTTCATCTTCATCTCCATCATCATCTACAAAAATAATAATCATCACATAGAACTATTTTTCTATTAACAAGTGCTTCCCAAAGTATCATTCTATTTGTGATAAACCCTAAAGTATCAGTCTACTTTTGATAAACATATTTTCATAATCAAATTCAATTTTTCTCTGCTAGATCAAAGTTCAAAATACATGTAGGCAAAAGATTATACACAGAGTTGTGGTTTTATACTTTAGAAATAAGTAGATATTTCATTAGGTATAGTTAGTTGATTAGTAGTATTTTTACATTGCGTTTGAATGACAATCTGATGCACTCAGCTACTTCCCCAGAATACATCCATACTAATATACACTAGCAATGCAGGGTAACCATTCTAACTGAATAGTGAATTGGAATTATCAGTGTTCACTTAGTTATTTTTAGATGACTAGGAAGTAATCACTTTGAAATTTTTCTATATAACCTTTCAGAAAATACAGAATAAAATCTGTACTCATCTGCAGTCAGTATCACAACAGATAGAAATTCAACCTTCCCAATGCTTTTCTAACTCCTTTTATAGTTGGGCTAGTGGGGATGAATTATAAAAACCAAAGAGCTAATTTTTCCAGAGCTGGCTTACTTTTGAAGGGCCCATCTAGACTTCTGTGCACAGATGTAAAAATTAACCATCTGTTAACTCCCCTGTTCCTGTTTGAACAACACGACTAACCAGAGACATTACTGTAGTCCTCAATATTGGTTAAGAATTGATGCTGACTTTTCTGACACTCTCCTGCTGCTGTTCATTATGTCATTGCTTTGTTCCTGTTGAGCCTTAAAAAGTAGCTGATTTTCTCTGACAATTTTGAATGGTCTTTCATGCAGATATTAACGATGATATTGTGTTCGTGTTTAAAAAGGCTGAAAGCTATTGCAGAATCAGCCCCCTGACCATAGAAAGTCCTTGTGCAGATTATCAGAACATACAGTATTTACAGCTGATGAGAGAATTTCCACTTAGAGCAAGGTGGCTTCAGAGCAAGCCATGGCCTGTGTGTGCCAGATTTTTACTATCAGGCAAGTAAACTGCTATTATGTTTATTGTTACTATGTTTAAGAGCATCCAC
The DNA here is from genome assembly GCA_022577455.1 of Arizona elegans. Taxonomy (NCBI): domain Eukaryota; kingdom Metazoa; phylum Chordata; class Lepidosauria; order Squamata; family Colubridae; genus Arizona; species Arizona elegans. The sequence goes on along the minus strand of JAKOOJ010000001.1, from coordinate 25,583,820 downwards.
TGGGACTTGGAGTAGAAAGCTGTTTTGGTGATCAGCATACACAGCAAAATCACCTGAGTCTTTCCTACATTTTAGGATACAGTTAAAGTTTACAATGACAAAAGCAACCCTTTTAATAGTCAAAATAGGACTGTGATGAACGTATGTATTATAACCACTGTTGTTGAAGAAGGTGATAGGTTGGATAATGGGGAAAAGTCAGCGATACAAGAGTTTAACATGAGGCAGATAAATTGAATTTCACAGATGCAACATAAGCCAATGGCACTGCTTTCAGAGGAATCAGAACAGAAAGCATAGGAATATACAGGGTATATGGTGTTATCAAATGCTGCTGAGAGATCTGAGGACTGAGAAAGGTGCATTTCCCTTCATCCTGGACACAACAAAAATCATAAACCAAAGCAACCAATACCAGTTCCAACCAATGACCAGGCATGAATCCTAAATGACAATGATCTAATAAATCATTTTATTATTGATTTATTTGTATCCCACCTTTATTTTTACAAATACCTCAAAATAGTAAACATATCCAACATATTCTTCCTATTTTCTCAACAACCACCACCACCACCCTGTGAGGCAAGTTGGGCTGAAAGTGATGGGCTCAGTCACCCAATTGACTTTCATGGCCATATTTTCTCTATGATACTCTGTTTAAAATTGGAAGAGCAGCCGCCCATTGCACATGCGCACTCCAGGAAAATGATCTTCCTGTTTCCAGAGTGTGCATGCGCACCAGCCAGCTGGTCTGATTTCTGGCACACATGCCCACACAAAGACCAGCAATTGGCACCTGTGCCAAAAGAGGGAATCCCGGCGGTCACTTCCTAAGGGAGCAGAGCAAGGTAAGCCAGGGATTCCCTCTGTCCCTCCCCGTGCGAGCTACTTGCGCAGTCCCAGGCAGTCCGGACCACCCGATGCTTCCCTCAGGTGCTTTATTAGCTTCTCCAGATTTTTTCATTCAATCTCCAGCTGCTGAAACCTCCCCAAAGGTCCCTCCGAGTGGCTGTTGCAAACTCCCCCGCGCTCCCTCTGCCCCATAGTAAGGCCAGGAGCTGCCGTTGCTCAGGGCCCGAGCCCCCTAACCAGCAGCCGCAGCCGGGAACCAGAGCTCCACTTTCCCCAAAAGGCTGGCAAGCTTTGAGTCCAGCTGATCTGTCCCCGTCCCCACACACACACAAAACACAGCCAGCCGAGGGTTAAGGAAACACTTTGGAACGCACCCAGTTCTTATCTCCCACTTGGCAGCGATAGACACACCGTCTGCCAAGTGATTTTATTTCCACAAACAGAAAGCAAAGATACGAACGTTCACAAAAGTCCAAGCAGAAATAATATTCCTCCCAGCAGTTCCGGACGAGGCTTTAGTGACTATCCAAGGTTTACTTTGTTCGTCACAAAGATCCTTGACCACCACCCTCTATTATATAGTCTCTGGGGTGTGGTCCAGTAACTCAGTTCTAATCCCTAGCACGCCTCCTAAGCTGCTGCAAAAGTTTATCATGCCTTCGGAGGCGTGCGTCCAGGAATGATGTTCCATTATCACTCTGATCCGAATCAGCTGTCTCCTCTCCCTCGGCCGGCACTTGAGACAATGCCAGAGGGGAGGGGCCTGGAGAGGGAGGCCTGGCTGACTCCTCTTCCTCATGCTCGGAGCTTTCTTCCTCCGATGGGACAGGCTCAGAGGGCGGGGCCACAACACCAGCCTCGGGGCCGCTGCCTCGCACCGGGTTGCCTCTCCCCGCATGTTGCTGTGGGTTTCCCCACGGAGAGGGCTGACTCCCTCAGTCAGAGGCCAGGAGCACAGCGCCAGTTTGCGGCCGCTCCTCCCGGGGCAGCTCGGCTCAGCACCGTTCCTAAAGCCAGCAGCGGGTCCTCCAAGCAGAGAGCAGGTGCCGGGCCGGCCGGAGACACCACCCCTTCGCTCTCTGCTCGCTGGGCCGGGCAGCAGTCCAGCCGCGGCCGCCTTGGGGGAGAGTGCAGCACGGCTGGGGTCCTGGCGCTCCCTTGTTGGGTCCCTCAGAATGCAGCACGGAGGAAACCTGGGATCCACTGGCAGCGCGGATGATTCCCACTTGTGGTGATTGCAGGCGCCGAGCCCGATGGCGGGAGGGGGCAGCCGGGGGAAAGGGAGCCGAATGGGGTGGGGGGGACGGGACGGCCGGCACAGCCACAACTCCAGCTCCTTCAGTCGTGGGTTGCAGGCGCCCTTTGGAACAGGGCTCTTCAACCTTGGCAACCTTAAGATTTGTGGACTTTGAGAACTCCCAGAGTTGACAAGGTTGGAGAGCCCAAGCCCTGCCTTGGAAAGGCCCATCGTAAGGCAGGCAGGAGGGTTCGACTCTCACGAGCCTCCGCTCCCGCAAGGCACATTTACAGCCTGGGGGCGGAGCTGCAGTCCTGCTTGCACCATTCATTGCAAGCCTCAGCCGCCCGCCAACCGGAGAAAGCGGGCGGGCCTGGCTGGCAGCAACCGCAGCCTCCTCGCGTGTTCCCCGCACCCCCTTCTGACTGGGGGAGCAGCATGGGCAAAAGGCCTCTGCTGGGATGGGTGAATGGGGCGCTGGCGAGTTGGCAGGCATGGCCGAGAGCGTTGCTGCCGCTTGGGAACAGCTGTCTCGCCAGGGTAACTGGTTGTCCTCCGGTAAGTGGTGTGCTGGCCCTCTTGGAAAAAGTGGGGGCACATGCGTGGAGGGCGCACACATGCGCAGTGGGGGTTGCACGTGTGCATGTGCAGTGTGGTGCATGCGTATTAGGAGTCATGTGCGCATGCGCAAATGGGGGTGCCCATTGCATTATGGCTGCTGGCACGCGAGAGCGCGCGAAGGCTCGCGCGCTCGGACTTTTGGCACGCAACGCCAAAAAGGTTCGCCATCACTGGCCTATAGGCTAATCAAAACTATCATTTTAAACTGTATTTTATCCAATTCCATTTTAAATTGTTTTCATCAGATTTTAGTAATAATTTGTGTCTGGAACTCTGCACTTTGATATGGCCCAAGTGCTAATCAATAAAGTAAACTCTAAACTCACCAATTTATGTTTTCTGACATATGCTTTAGCCCTTTCATTCATAATTAATTTCTACACCTTAATTTCTTTGCATGTATTCAGCAATTCTACTCCATAAGATCAGACCAATTTCATTCAGCTCCATTACACCCTTCCTCTTTTTCTTAGAAGCACCAGCAGTCAACTTTTTTTTATTATGTTTTTAATATAAGGTCTTTATTTTTTTCCTCCTTTTACATGGACTATCTTCCATAGGTCATTCACATCACCTTTTGGGCCCCCAGTTATTTATATCCTCCATCCATGTTAGACAAGGCTTTCAGATGACTCTCTTTAGTCTAAACTTAGAATAGAATAGACTTTTTTATTGGCCAAGTGTGATTGGACACACAAGGAATTTGTCTTGGTGCATGTGCTCTCAGTGTACATAAAAGATACGTTCATCAAGAATCATAAGGTACAACACTTAATGATAGTCATAGGGTACAAATAAGCAACCAGGAAACAATATCAATATAAAACATAAGGATACAAGCAACAAAGTTACAGTCATACAGTCATAAGTGGAAGGAGATGGGTGGTGGGACCGATGAGAAGATTAACAGTAGTGCAGACTTAGTAAATAGTTTGACAGTGTTAAGGGAATTATTTGTTTAGCAGAATGATGGCGTTTGGGAACTTAAGATAGAAAGATGTGGCATAGGTTACCAAGCCTTAATTTCATCCATGATGCCAAACACAACCTTCCCTGCTAACAATAAGGATAGAATAGAAAATAGAACAGAAAATAATAAGGAAAGGAATGGAATGGAACAGAATAGAATAGAAAAAAAACAGAATAGAAGCTGGAAGGGACCTTGGAGGTCTTCTAGTCCATCCCTCTGCTCAAGCAGGGGAACCTATACCATTTCAGATATGACGGTGGTCAGTTTGGGTACCTTTGGACCAGTATTCCAAGCACACTTTTATCCCTCTTTATCCTCCTCATAGGACGCAGTATCCCGAACCGTCCTCCTTCGTTTGCGAGCTGAAACAGAGCAATCAACCCTGTTCTCACAGGCGCCTCACAGAGTAGGAACGGCCGCCATAACATCAAAGGGCAAAAGCCGGTTCCAGAAATCAGCCCCTCACCTCCACGCTCATCTCGGTCTCCGGCGGCAGCGACGCTCTCCTGCTGCACCAGAGGGCCAAGCCGAGCGGCGACTTCCTCCCGCAGCCGAGATAAGCCCGCCAGCAGGCCCCGCAGCTCTCCCGGAGGCTCACACCGAACACGCCACGCTCGTTTCGAGCCATCGCGGCCGGTCAGCTCGGCCTGCAACTCCATCGCTCGGTTCCCGGCGCCAACGAGGAACCAATCAGTTTTAACCTATCTTTCCCCCCCGCCCCCCGCCTCCACTTTGACGAAACGGGTGGCTCTTCCAGTTCTCCTCCCCTAATTCAACGCGCATGCGTCACCCAATCCCGCTCGCTTCTCTCGTTGATACGGTACGCAGAGGAGGCGCGCATCCGACCGCGCATTGTCTCCGCCTCCGTCCGCTTTTCCGATTGGCTACCGCCGCTCACGTGCAGGCGGCCTCGTTTGTTCTCCGCCGCGACTTGTTTTTCCGCTTCCGGTATGCGCGGAAGCGTCGCCTGGCGGCGATTTCGCGTTTTCCCGCCTTTTCCTCCTCCGCCTCGGGCTTTTTACGACGGAGCGAGGGAAGCAGCGACGTCAGGGAGATGGAAAGGGCGACGGCCGCTTCTGGCACTCCTGAAGAGGACGGCGGCAACGACAGCAACACTTCCACGGGCGGCGAAGAGGGCGACAGGAACGCCGAGGAGCCCGTCGTGTCGCTAGCCGAGGTGCTGGCCGAAAGCGAGGAGTTGGAGAACGAAGCGCGCGCCGTGCTGGGCGGGAGCGATCACGAGCGCTGCAGTTACTCTCAGGTGAGAGGCGTAGGCGGGCCTGGCTGAGCTCCGCGGGGTGGAAGGGTTGCTTCTCTCAGGCGCTTCAGAAAGCTTCCTCAACCTCTTGCCTTCGGTTATGTCGGACTTCCTTTTTCTCCGCCCATTCAGCCCCGTCAGATTATGGAAGATTGCCTGGACAAATCGCTGCATACACAGGTAGCCCTCGGTTTACAACAGTTCACTTAGTGACGGTTCAGAGTTACAACGGCACTGAAAAAAGTGACTTACGACCCTTTTTCACACTTATGACCGTTGCAGCACACACACACACACACCGCCCATGATCACATGATTTACATTTGGATGCTTGACAACTGATTCACGTTTATGACGGTGGCAGTGTCCCCGGGGTCATGTGATCCCTTTTTGTGACCTTCCAACAAGCAAAGTCAACTGGGAAACCAGATTCATTTAACAACAGTGTTACTAATTTAACAACTGCGGTGATTCACTTAACAACTGTCGGGAGAAAAGTCATAAAATGGGACAAACTCCCTGAACAAATGTTTTGCTTAGCAACAAAAATTTTGGACTCAATTGTGGTCGTAATTTGAGGACTACCTGTATTGCCATTGCTTATGAGAATTGCAAAATTTAGGAAGTGGTTTACCATTGCCTATTTTTTTAGGGCTGAGAAGGAATGAATGACTTCTCAGGTCACCCAACTGGCTGGTGCTTAAGGCAAGATTAGAATTCATAACCTTCCAATTTCTAACCTGGTGCCTTGATACTACACAAAATTGGCTCTCTAGAGCTGAGATCAGCCAAGAAGATCTTGTCACCTTTTTGATCCGTAGGTTTTGTTTTTTGTATAGCTCCTTAGCAATAAGAATAGAAGCTGACTTATCTCTGTCAGTTAACCGATTTCCATGGTATTACTACTTGCTGTTGATCGACTTGTCTAAATGGAAATTAGTTATAATCACTTATTCCTGGTTGAGTTAGGTGTAAGCTAATTATAATGACCTATGTCAGAGTTCAGCAACCCGCGGCTCCGGAGTCGCATGCGGCTCTTTGGGCCCTCTGCTGTGGCTCCCTGTCAGATGATCCACCACTGGCTGGCCCCACCCACCCCTCGCCCTTCCCTCCCAATCACTCCTGAGAAGGTAAGGGTGATGGTGGGGGAAGGAGAAGCGGCCAGGGCAGAGACAGGGAGATACAGAGAGAAAGGGAGAGGGGCGGAGAAAGGGAGGGGAAAGAGAGATGTCAAAAGGATTTTGTGATTCCCAGTGTTTTTTAACAACTGGTTCTCTGTCCTAATGACCAGGTGGGTAGGCGTGGCTAGGGAGGGTGTCATGTGACTAGTGGAAGTGAGTAACATCAAGTTGGCCACGCTCACCCAGGTTTTGTGGCTTCCGATGTTTTCTTTTCTGTGGGAAATGGGTCCAAATGGCTCTTTAAGTATTTAAGGTTGCAGACCCCTGACCTATGTTTTAGGGCATGGTTACTTAAGAATCCTATTAGACTTCCAAACAGAACAAAACCATTTAACTTCTAAGATTCAGATTTGTTGTCTTAGGGTTTCTCTGCAAAGGCAGAATTTTCACATAGTATTTTCCCTAACTGTTTTCATTATTATGCTGTTATCTTTCTAGGGTGCTGTAAAGAGGCAGGCGTTGTATGCCTGCAGTACATGTACACCATCAGGTGAAGAACCAGCAGGGATATGTTTAGCATGCAGCTATGAATGCCATGGCTCTCACAAGTTATTTGAGTTATATACAAAAAGGTAAGCCAAGAGAAAATAAATTCATTTTTAGGCCAATTTATCAGTCTTCAGCTATTTAAACTGGGACTGGAACTTTGATCACTAAGCGATGTCATTATGTGAAGCATTGCATGACTGTACTGTTTGGTGATGGCAGTTCCAGTAGATCCAGTAACATTTGTTAGGCTAGGACAGTACTATTGTTAGATGAGAATCTCACACTTCTGCCCTGAGACACTCACCTTCACTTCAACTCGCCCCACCAGCCAATCTTGCCCCCTCATTCTCCTCTTGTGGGTGCCCCACCCTCCATTTCATATCTTTGATGTCGCCATGGCCTACAAGTGACCATTGCTATCTTTCTTCTGTTGGTGGCCAGATACTGGGTAAAAGTACAGCCTGGGATGCACACAGTGAGGGAAGGAAGAGGTGGTGGCAGTTCCCTGGGCGAAGGTGGAGGCTGTGTGGGGTGTGCTGTTTGGATCAGAGGAAAGAGGAGAGAGACACGTGCTTCTGGGAGGCGTAGCAAACAATCTGCAGCTTGGGTTGCAAATGCTCCTTGAAAATGGGCCTGCAGGCTTTAGCAAGAGGTAGAAGAAAGCCCAGTGCTTACCCGCAGGCTGTTTGTTTGCTCTTAACCCAACTTTCTTCCTGAAAAGTCGACTAAATTCATGGGACAGAGAGAATGCTCTACCTGGGAGTCAGGCATGCTGAATGCTTCAACCAATCAGAAGGCTAATACTACATGATGCCAACCAATCAAGGAGAGATGCCTGAGAACTCTCCCCAACTCCGCTGCTTGTTTATATGAGAGCAACCAGTGGATAAGCATTTGAGTTAGGCATTGCAGAGAAGAAAACAATATATTCCCAACACAAAATTTCTGCATCAGCCCTGCATTCTCTGTTGTGTTTTGTATCTTTCCTTGTTCCTGCTTGTAAATGTTGAGTCTTTTCTTTGCAAATACTGACTAGGAAAAATGAGTCCCCCTCACAAGTGTGTGGCAAAGGCAGTGCTAGGACCCTCAAGGAAGATGGGGCATAAGTACAGGCTTTTAAGCCTTGATTGAGGCATATAAGAGGAGTTTAACTGTTTGGTATCCTAGCACCCACAAAAATACCCATACTGCCACATGCAGTAGGCCTGGGATATCTAAGCAACCCAGTTCCTCTTGTGTGGCATCCGGAGCTAGTAGCCCTAGCAGTGGTAGATTGGTTCCTGAGCCACAAGTATTGCTAGCCAAGGCAGTATAGCATATGCTCTGAACCAGCATGTATAGGTGGGTTCTATTGGAGAAATCCTCAGCACATGTACTAGTAGCCATGTGGTGAGAAGGGCGTGGACCTATGTTTTAAAGCCTTGATTGGACTTGCTTCCTTGGCAGGTTTGTGGTTTTGGAGCCTATCTGCTTTCACCAGGATTCCGAAGGGCTTCTGTTCCCATGCAAGAGGTCCCTTGCAATTTAGATATCCTAGTCCCCACAAAGATGCCCACATACTGCCATATGCACAGAGTGCTGGGATTCCTAGACAGAGAGGCTCTTCTTGTATGCCTCAATCAAGGCTTAAAAGGCTGCAGCTGTGCCCCATCTTCCTTGCAGCCTCTGTCACACGTACAGAGGGATTCCTTCATTTTTCCTTTTTTGGTATATGCGAAGAAAAGACTGAGCTTTTACAAGAGGAACAAGGAAGGATACAAAACACAGAGTGCAGGAAATAAAGACACCGAAAAGGGCAGAGATGGAGGGAAAATAGGTGGGAGTTGAAGTGAATTTTGATCATGTGACCTTGGGGATGCTGCAATAAATGGTTGCTGAACAAATGGTCAAGGATTGCCTATAGAATACAATTGCATTTTTTAAAAGAAGGAAAAACATTCCTTTGTGACACTTCATTAGAAAGAGGTTTATTGGACTCAAGATATTATTACATTAGTGTATTTTAAAAGTGATATGCTTGCGTAAATAAATATACGGTAATTTTCAAATTCCTAATTTCCAGCTAGAGAAGAGTAGAGTGCTACTTCACTACAAAATATAACAACAATATATAGTTCTATGGGATAAAGAGTTATTTTGAAATCTTCATGATGTCTTTAGGACTATCACTGAAACTAGCTGTGTAAATACTTATATAGAAATTAATTTTGGTTTGAAAAAATGATCAGTGAATACAATTTAATAATTACATTTTAATAATTTTTTGAAGATGTTTTCCATCCATTATGAATATAAATAGCTTGTATTAAGTATAGGAAGATCATGACACTTAACATTTTTCAGAAATTGCCCTTTCCCCCCTTTCCAGAAACTTCCGTTGTGATTGTGGAAACAGCAAGTTCAAAAATCTGAAATGCAAACTACATCCTGTAAGTATAAATATTACATTTACATTTGAGAGAAAAGTGGTAGCCAAACTTATTATATATCTACTTTCAATTATATATTATGAAAGTTATTATGTAATGAAAACTTTTGGTACTAAGTCCAGTTGGAGGTTGAAAGAGGAATCCAAGCAGCTGGAATTACTGCCAAAACAAGAGCATAGAGATGACCTTTTCATAGTCCCTCATGTTTTAGTCACTTCACAAATAGACTGTTGCAGTGACTATACATGGGACTGCCCTTGAAGTCCCTGCACATAATTGAGAAATTATGTGCATGCCTTGGTTCATTCATATAACAGTCACTTCATGATCTGCACTGGTTGTCACTTGATTTCTGGGACTAGGGACTTCTCCCAATAATTTTTGCTGGCCCAGTTAAAACAGGAAAAAATGGACTCCTTCTGGATTTCCTCTTTCAAAGAATCTATAGAATTCCTTTTCTCTCTCTCTCTCTGGAATAGATCCTCTAGAGAATTGCCTTGCCTTACATTACTGGAAGTCAATAAAACCCTGGTTATTTCAACAGGCCTTTTAGGGGGAGTTGGTTTCAGGATTCTTCCTAGATAACAGTATAAATTGTATGGGTTTATGAGTCAACTGCATAGGAATAACACATTATGTAATATTTATTGTTTGGCCCCTTGCTTTGTTGTTTAAACATGTTAATGTGCGGTAGAATTGTAAGCCACTCAGTTAAATGACAATTAAGCAGAATATAAACCTAGTAAAATAATAAATGAAAGCAAATTCAAAAAGTTGCTACATGTTCGTTCTTAATATATACTACAATTGACTTTGGGTCAGTCATCTCTCTCAGCCCAACCCACCTCACAGGGTTGTTATGTGGAGAAAATAAGAAGAGGAAGGTATGTTGTATATGTTCACCACCTTGAGTTATTTATGAAAATAGTAAAGGCATGCCTGCTAACTTTAGTTGGAAGACCTAATTTTATTTTATACAGTATTTGAATCTGCCTTCATCAAGGGCAGTTGATAAATGTTACTGCGTTTTTCTGTGATGATTGAAGTAGGATTCACAGAGTAAATAAAATGCTTTTTATATAATTTCTTTTTGATTTATCTTCTATTTTAGGACAAGGCAACTGTGAATCCAGCAAATAAATATAATGATAATTTCTATGGATTATATTGTGTGTGCAAAAGACCTTACCCAGATCCTGATGATGAGGTAAATTGTACTGTAGTGATATATAAAAGATGCAAATGCATTTTGTGCAAATGCAGTTCATAAGATGTAAGAAATTTATCATCTTTTCTTTTTCAAGTGAATTTTACATGTACAATTGAAAAATAAAAGAAGACCACTAGTTTTATGTTTTGGATATTAGAAATAAGCCATTCTTAGTCAAATTAGATCCAGAAGGCTAGCTTATCTTAAAATATACTTCCTGTTCTGAGGCTGTAATAAAAAAAGACAGATATTATCTCCGAAATTTTATTTTCATTAAATTGAGTGGTTTGAATGTCTGTTACGTGTACTTTGTCTCAGGAATATTGAATAAACTGCATGTGATACAGAAATGTATGTCTTTTTCCCAATCTGTGTAACTGAAAAATTATTTTAAAAATGTAGAACTGTTCTAAATACATTTCATAACAATATAAATGCAAGTATTTACAAGGTTAGAAAGAAACAGTTGTTAGAGCTTTTTTTTTTCTGATGAGTTCGGTTTGCTCCTCATTCACTTTTTCAATGTTGAAAGTTAAAAGTGGAATGAATATTTTTCAGTGACATGGAACTTTAATGGTATAAAACAAATCCCTTTGAACTGTATGTAGAAATGTATTGACAGTATAGTTAATTATATATGAGAATGCCAGCTCAAGCTAAACTAACATTATATGTTCTCTGTACTTTCAAAGACCCCTTTCTGAAGGATTGAAATAAAAGTATATTTCGTAATATGACTCTACCTTTAGATTCCAGATGAAATGATCCAGTGCATAGTTTGTGAAGATTGGTTTCATGGAAGGGTAAGCAAATGTAATAAGATGTTTCGGAGACTAGTTGCATAGATCCTTAAATAAGTGAATTCAAAATTTCAAACCCATTCAGGGTATCCTTATATCTGTGTTAAAAGCAATTTGGATGCTGAAACCTTTTTGTTTGAGAAACATTTTAATAATATGAACTACAGCCTTTTCAAGGAATGATAGCTTTGAAAATAAAGCTAATACTTCAGCAAGTGTCTGTAGTTCCTGCCATATACACTGCACGGACTATAGAAACTTAAGAGGAAAAACATGAGCTCTAATTCTGTGATATTAGATCCATTGTTCTAATTTTAATGAAGAGTCCTGCTGTTTGTCAGTAATACACAATTGTTCTGCATTTCCATTTGCTTTTCCTCAGCATCTTGGTGTTGTCCCTCCAGATAGTGGGGATTTTCATGAAATGGTCTGTCAGTCTTGCATGGATCATTGCCCTTTCTTGTGGGCATATGCCTCGCGGTTAGCAGGTAAGAAAAAATAACAGTTGTTGTTGAGCTAATGTTTAATCCTGACCAAGTATCACAACTCAATGAAATGGCAGCTTTTGATTAGATGTTTTAATTTAATTGGCATGAGTGAAATATGTATTCATCTTGTTGTATTTTATTAATTTAATGCATTGTTTGGGATTAAATATCTAAGTTTTTTATGATATGCAGTCTAGAATTTTAATACTAAACATGCCTGCATGGAAAAGAATTCTGTCCTGAAAGTTAAATCTGACCTATTAGTCAGCTGCTTACTGGGGGTTGAAATGAATGAATTCTTGGCAAATGCCAAGAAACTGTATTCAGCTGATAAATATTTTGCTCAAACTTCTATTTTATCTTCTGTAAAAAAAAATGAAAAATTTTAGTTTATTATTAGAGAGATACAATCTTATAAGAAGTTGTATTCTCACCTAATGGTATCTACAGTTATGTGAAAAAGAAATTGCACCCTCTGAGTTCTATGGTTTTACATATCAGGACATAGTAAAAATCACCTGGTCCTTAGTAGTTCTTAAAGGTAGGTAAATACAGCCTCAGATGAACAACAACACATGACATATTACACCATGTCATTTAGTTTACAAAAAGAAAGCCAAAATAGGGAAGCCATGTGAAAAAAACTAAGCATGCCTTATGATTCAATAGCTTGTAGAACCACCTTTAGCAACAATAATTTGAAGTACTGTAATTGTTTTCTGTATGTGTACTTTCTTTTTCATATTTTTATTTCTTACTTGTGTAACTGTTGATTAGATTGATGGAAGAAAATAAAGATAAGCATTTGGAATTCTCTAGTGTGGTCCAGCAGTGGTGACTTGTGCATAAAATATGTACAGATAGTCCTCAGTCTTTAAAATTCAACAAAATATATATTATTGAAGGAATACTTTTTTCCAAGGCCCTGTGATATTAGATCACAACTGTAATAGGTTTTACTGGTTTCTGATGGTTCTGAATATAGTCAGCTAGTACCATGTTGTAAAATATAAGGTTTTTTAAATGATACATTTAAAATTGTATTCAAAAATTACATTTCAAGTTAATTAGCTGTGTTTCGACAATTTTGCAAGAGAACGACCTGGAAACTTAGCTGAAACATTATTACTGCATAAAACATGAGAAGATGAAGAGGTGAGATAGTTGTCCAATACAGTAGCTTAGTTGTCATTGGGAAAAAATTATATTGTATTGAGAAATTGGATGCTATTATTAAAATAAAAGCATGAAAAAATGAGATGTAATTAACCAAAGCACCAGTTTCATTATTTTTCAAAATGTCAGTGAAGATGATACAGGTACTTGAGGACATAGCATTGAAGTAATGCTTTATATATTTCTTTGGAATATAAAATTTTATATAACTAAATTTGTCCTGCCACCATGACATACTTTTCTTGTAACTTTCACAGACAATTTTTTCACAAAAGCATTGGAATTCTGGGTATTTTCTCCATTAGTAACAAGGCATAAAATACAGCAATACTGAAAAGTTTATGAACTCTTGATTTTTCAATATTTTTGCATAAATATAACCAATATAATATAAATATAACCAATGTAAAAGTTATTGCTGGAGTTGATAATAGTTTGTGTTGCACAAGTCCTAAAACTAGATAAAGAGGACCCAATTAAACAAGTTCTTGTTCATTGATCTATTGAGAAAAATGATCAAAAACTATATATTTGGATATTCAAATATTTGGATATACAATACTGAAAATTCAAAAGGTTTTGCAAACTTAAACATCACTGTATAAGATTAGTAGCCTACACTTCATTAAAAGTTATGGATAATTATTTGTAATTGCAATACTTTTATTAAAATGTCTTTTTGGAGATAGAATATAAATGATCATGTTATCATGTGACGTTATCTTTCCTTTTTAGCAATGTTAGTTTTATTGTTTACATTGATATTTAATTATGCAAAGATATTTTAGTTAACTGAGGTAGAAATGGCACTTACTGTACTCATTCTAATAGGTTTAGGTGTCTATTTCTTGTAGTTCCAACTGTGACCAAAGTTATTGCTGCAGCTGATAATGGAACTGTGCTGAATGTTGAAGAAACTGAAGTAATCAAAAATGAAAACAGTGTAGATCAAATGAAGACTGAAGATAAAATAATACAAATTAATGAACCGTCTACCAGTTCTGGCAATGAATGTTCAGTGGTAAGTCCTGTATTTCTTGTTTTATACTGTATTATTAAAAGCTGTAATTCTGGACTCATGATATTCCTGGCAGCATCATTGCCATAATACGTAATAAGTAGAGTCATGTAGCCTAATCTAATTTATGAGAGTTTGGTGCAGTAGTTAAGGCACTGGACTAGAAACTGTGAGATCATGAATTCTAATCCTGCCTTAGGCATGAAGCCAGCTGCGTGACTTTGAGCCAGTCTCTCAGCCCTAGGAAGCAGGCAGTGGCAAATGACTGCTGGAAATCTTGCCAAGAAAACTGCAAAGACTAGTTCAGTCAGTCACCAGGAGGAAAGACTGACTTGAAGGCATACCCCCAAAAGTCTAATTTACATAAATTCATGATGCTGCCTGCAAAAGAATAGAACTACAGCATTTGGGTTTATAAATCCCACCCCATACATTATTATCTTTTTGTTTTCATGCATTTAATTTAAAACTACGAGAAGGTTTCTGTTAAGCATAGCTAGCTGAATACATTTACCAAACTCTTCTGATGTAGAATATGCCTTTCTGAAAAAAAAAAATTTTTTTTTTATTTGATTTATATGCCGCCCTTCTCCGGAGACTCAGGGCGGCTTACAATGCGTTAAGCAATAGCCTTCATTCTTTTGTATATTTTATACAAAGTCAGCTTATTGCCCCCACAAACTGGGTCCTCATTTCACCTACCTTAGAAAGGATGGAAGGCTGAGTCAACCTTGAGCCTTGGAGAGATTCGAACCAGCAGAAATTGCAGGCAGCTGTGTTAATGACAGGGTGCACCAAACCACTGTACTATCAAGGCTCTTAATATAAATTAATTATATCAATGTGCAAGTGAAGAACTGCATACTATTGTACTGTAAACAATAAATCTGGAGGACTAAACAGACTGGAATGAGCAAAGAATAAGGAAATTAAATAACATTGGTAACTTTTATTTTATTGCAGCCAGTTAAGAAGGAAATACTGGTATGTAAGCTGCAAGAACTTCAAGCCAAACAGAACCTGAAGCAAAATACAGCCACCTTCTGGCCACACAATTGGCGAAGCAAATTGTGCACCTGCAAAGAATGTGTGGTATGCATTTTTAAATTGCCGTATCTATATGTGTTCTAGAAGAATCTAGTTCTTTTCTGAAATAATTGCATGTTGCCCTGGTTGAATTTATTCTTTTTTCAACACTTAAGTAGCAATACCACTTAGACTTATATATATCACTTCATAGTGCTTTACAGCCCTCTCTAAGCAGTTTACAGAATTGGCATATTGCCCCCAACAATCTGGGTCCTCATTTTACCAAGATATTTTTAAATGCCACCTTTAATATTTTTTATAAATAACTCTTTATTCATTTTCTGTCCTGCAACTTTACCATACTATGCTATTATTTTCATTAACTTGGGTCCAGATTCTTGAGGTTCTTATAAAATAAAATACCAGGTCATCTGTGAATGCCTATAGCTTATATTTTTCTGTTTTTATTTCCATTCTTTTTATTTCTGAGTCTTGTCTAATATTTCTATTTAGTACTTCCAATATTAATATAAATAGTAGGGGGGACAGCGGACATCCTTGTCTCATGCCTTTCCTTATGTTAAAGTTTTCAGTCATATCCCCATTAACCATCACCTTTGCCATTTGCTTGGAATATATTGCCTCGATCATGTTAACAAATTTCTCCCCAAAGTCCATATATTTTAATTGTAATAACATAAATTGGCAATTTATGTTATCAAATGCTTTCTGTGCATCTAAGAATATTAACGCCATTTGTTTTTTAGGATGCATTTCATAATATTCCAAAGTGTTCAAAATAATTCTCATATTATTCTTAATTTGCCTTTTAGGTAAAAATCCATTCTAACCTGAGTGCATAAATTCATTCAAGAATCTTTTTAATTTTTCTGCAATTATTGAGGCATATATTTTGTAGTCTGCATTTAATAGTGATATTGGCCTATATTTTTTTATCTGCATTAAATCTGATTCTTCTTTTGATATTAGAGTTATATTTGCTTCCATCCAGGTGTTTGGAATTTTGGCCTCTAACAGTACTTCATTATAAACTTCCAACATTGGCAGATCCAAAGTCCTGTAAACATTTCTAAAGTTCTGCCGGTAGTCCATCTGGTCCTGGTGTTTTATTATTTTTTTTGTCTCTTGTTCGCCTCTATTAGTTCCATCATTGTTATCTTTTCATTTACTGTTTCAGGTAATTTGGGTAATTCAACTTTCTCCAAATACTGTTTTATTTTTTCTTCTGACACCTCTTGATTATACAGTTTTTCATAGTAATTCTGGATTTTTTTTAGTTTCATTTTGATAATGAAGGATTCCCTTAGAATAGATGAAAAGGGAACAAGCTGTGTATCAATTTCTTCTCTTTCTCCTTTTTCAATTTATATGCTAACCATCTTCCTGGTTTGTTGGCATTTTCAAAGTAGTTTTATTTTGCTCTTAATCTTTTGTGCTAGTTATCCTGTTTCATTAAATTGAGTTTATGTTTTATCAGTTCTATTTTTTTTTATTTCTTTTTTGCGGTTCTTTCTGTAACTCTGTTTCAAGTCTTTTGTGTTCTGCTAATCTCTTGTGTTTGTTTCCTTGTTCTCTTTTCCTTGTTCTTTTTTGTTGTATAGGTGATCACTAATCCCCGGATATATGCTTTTGCTGTATCCTATACATTTTGTGGTGAAGTCTCTTCTTTTTTATTCTCCTTGAAAAAAAAGTCCATTTTTTCTCCATTATTTGTATAAACTTTTATCATTTAATATTACTTGATTCAACATCCATCTCACTTTTTTCCTTTGACCTTTCCTTTTTTATTTTCATTGCGTTATGATCTGCCAATACATTTGTTTCAATTTCTATCTCTTATACATTTGTTCTTAATTCCGGTGTCATCAATATCATATCTATCCTTGACCATGATTGATGTCTAACTGAGTAAAATGTATATTGGTTTTTCTCTTAAGTTCATTTCTCTCCATGTATCTTGAAGAGATAGTTCTATCATTTTAAAGAAGGGCCTAGGGAGTGTTTTCCATGCCTTTTTACCTATTTTCCTGCTTCTATAGTCCAATTTTGCATCCGCAATTGCTTTAAAGTCCCCTAACACACAAATATTTTCATAATCCATTTCAGTTATTTTCATGTGGAGTTTTTTATAGAATTCTTCTTGTTTATTATTTGGTGCATATATTGCTATCAAAGTACTTGTTTTTGCTTTACCATCAAAATTCTCCCTTTGCATATATTGCTATCAAAGTACTTGTTTTTGCTTTACTGTCAAAATTCTCCCTTCTTCATCTGTGTATATTTGATTGGTGTTTATTGTTTCCTTTATATATAAGACCACCCCCCTTTTCTTTTGTTGTGACAATGAAAAAATATACTTTTCCCATTTTGGAGTACTCTAAAAGCTTGCTATGTTGTTTTTGAATGTGGAGACAAATTAAGTCAAATTAAGTCAAATTTTAATTTTTGCAGTTTTGTGAAAGTGTTTTTCCTTTTCTTTGGTGAATTCTATCCATTTATGTTAATTGATAGCATTTGTATTTCTTCTTCCATCTTCTCACTTGTATATAGGTTATATTGTCCTAGTTGATCTTATTTTTCTCTGTTCCTTTACTTTGGTCCTTCTTGTTCTGCTCGTTCTGTTTTCTTGGACTCATTTTCTTCTTGCCATGTAGTCTTTTCCACAATTACTAGTTCTGTTTGTTCTTTACATTCTACTTCCTCTCCCCTTCCCTGTTCTTCAGTAGCTCCAAATTGATATTCATAAAATTCATGTGCTTTATCTAATGAGTCCAATCTATATCTTTCTTCATTCCAAGTTACCAAAATTCCCTCTGGTATCAGCCATCTGAAATTTACATTGTATTTAATCAGCTGACCTGTCAAGAATTGATATTGTCTTCTTAGATTTCTTACTCTTCTTGGCACCTGTTTCAACACCACATTTTTTTTGCCTTTATCCTGCAGAGGTTCATCTCTTGCTTTTTTAAGTATTTCAACTCTTAACATCTTGACAAATCTAACATGAACTTCTCCTGAGAGATTATGTCTTCTCGCGTAGGTTGTGTGTATTTGAAATATTTCATCAATCTCTGCATTTCTTGTTTTGTAATTTGTACAGCATTTGCCAGCAATTCTGTCATTATATCAGGTAGGTCTTCTCCTTTTTCCTCTTCTATGTTTTGGAATCTCAGAAAGTAAGTGGCCTTTTCCATTTGCAACGAAATCACGTCTTCCTCCAACTCCTTATTTTCTGTGTAAGCCTTTGGTTCATATCTTCCATTTTTTTCTTGGCTTGTTCTGATTTTTATTCTATTACCTGAATCCTTTGTTAATTTTTTTCTGTCATCTATTGGAAATTCCCTGTTTTTTCATTCATATTGCGTATCATTTCTTTCACCTTTCCCAGCTCTTCACCTCGTTATGATTCTTTGTTATCGTGTCTTGTAAAGATTGGAACATCATCATCACATCTTTTTGAAATGAATTTGATTTCTCTGCTTATAACATACTCTCTATTGATCTTTGATTTGATGGACTTGCTGCAGATGATAGTGCAGATGTTGCTTTCTTTCCTAATTTGCTTAAATTTGGATTGCTTGCCATTTCTGCTTGTATCTACTTATGTCTATTAACCAGGTTAATTGGGACCTTAATTTAGTAAAATACACCATAATAATCTCCTACCTCCCAACTAACTTCTACCCCCCCCCCCATTTTAAACCAAGGAAAGAACACTCTTTTCCAATTTCACACCAGTATCACAATCTTATAATTTTTACAATCCACCAGATCCGTCCAGAAATTAATCCTGTAGTAGCATAGAATACTTCTTTGCAGATAATTATTTTCCTTTCTTCCTCTTCTCCTCCTCCTTCTTCTTCTCCTCCTCCTTCTCCTCCTCCTCCTCCTCCTCCTCCTCCTCCTCCTCCTCCTCTCTCAATAACTAGTACCTGTAATCCACAAGTCCCATCAATACTCCAGCATGTTGCAACTCTCAGTTCACTGTTCAAAGTTCACAGCTGCTTCCTTCTTCTCTCATTTGTAATTCACAAGGCCCACCAATTCCCTAAGACTATAGATCTCAATTCACTGTTGAATATATTTATAGTCCCAAAGTGTTAAAATGTGGAAAAATACAAAACCCATAGTTTGAAATATCCAGCCAGCCCCCGCCCCCAAAGAAAAAGAAAAAAAGAAAGAAAGGAGAAAAAAAATAAACCAGAGAAATCATCCATTTGGTCTCAAAACAGAGCCAAGGTATTTCTCTTCTTCACTTTGCTAGCTCAATTTGTAATCCATGATAGTTCAAAGCATAGATCAAAGCCTTTCAATATTTTCATCCTGTATCTCCAAACTTTCAAAGAAAGCAATATGCAGGTGCTATTTTGTTTCAAACTCCTTTCCAAAAATAACCACCCTAGTCATAACAGACTTCTTCACTTTTAGTATCCTCTCCAATCTTTAAGTGTCGTGCTTACTTACTTTTCCATTTTTACTGCAGTATTTATTTTGAAAAAAAAGAACTTTTTAAGGTCCATCCAAACTTAATAATCATAAAATCAGTTCCAATTTTTTTAATGTAGGGAAAAAACAGAGAACCAGTCCAACGTTTCCATAAGTTTTGACCCGTGCCTCTTATTTTTTAAATGAAATCAGGATTTTTCCAGATCTGTCAAAGGCTCAAAATCTTAGTTGCCGCTAAGCTTTGGGGAGCAGGAAACGCCTCCTGACGGTTGTCTTAGCGGAACCCCACTAAGTCATTACCGTACCGCTGCGACGTCAGCCCTGCCCTTCCTATTTTTTATAAATAACTCAAAGTGGCAAACATACCTAATCCTCTTTCCTCCTATTTTCCCTGCAAGAACAAACTTGTGAGGTGGGCTGGGTTGAGAAAATGACTGTTCCAAGTCACTCAGCTGGCTTTCATGCCTAAGGAGGAACTAGCTCACCATCTCCTGGTTTCTAGGTCTTCTTAACAGTAGATCAAACTGGCTC
This sequence comes from Arizona elegans, assembly GCA_022577455.1. NCBI lineage: Eukaryota > Metazoa > Chordata > Lepidosauria > Squamata > Colubridae > Arizona > Arizona elegans. The sequence continues at coordinate 25,564,061 of JAKOOJ010000001.1, read as the reverse complement.
TCAGTTCATCTTAAATTCATTGTCTTCCATTTTGGAAGATAAAAAAACTGGCAGTAAAAATTGAAACATTGTAAAAGATTTCACTCAGGAAAGTATTTTTTTATAATTAGAATATTAGAAAAATATGAGTTTGTGTTTTGTTCTCTTATTGGAAAATCTACATAGAGATTTGTCCATATAAAATTTTATGAAAAGGTAGGGGAGAAGAAGTATTGTTCTTTTGTGTATCTATGTATTTTATTGTTGGCTGTTCACCGCCCTGAGTCCTTCGGGAGTAGGGCGGTATACAAATCAAATAAAACTAAACTAAACTAAAAATTATGTGTAGGGATTTTTGATTTTGCTATTACAATTCACATCTTTATTGTAGAGCCACAATTGTATGTTTCTCCATTAAATAAGCTTGGTGGAGTTGTTTTGAATTGCTTAGGTTCCTTTGTCACAAAGCTATTTTCTCCCCATCTCACTTCATTTTTACACTATTTTTAAAGACATTTATATGCTCTAATATATGCAGTTGCTGCTTTTTAAAGAAATGAATTTGAAAGTAGTTTGCTTATATTTTGGATTCATGAAATATTTTATAGATACACATGTACAGTGAAAATAATTTCTTAATTCTTCAGAAAATGTATTCTGATATGGAAGTCCCATTCCTAACAGATGAATGTGATACTGTCTTGGCTTATGAAAATAAAGGGACAAATGACCAAGAAGCAGATAGAAGAGATCCTCTAATGGACACACTTAACAGTATGAACAGAGTACAGCAGGTAGAACTCATCTGTGGTAAGTAATTAAAATAAAAGAGAACTAGTCTGAAAAGGATATCACTTTCTTTATGAAAATAGAATTGGGAGAGAGGGCTTTCTCCAGTGTGATGGCAATAGACTCCAGGCATGCGATGACTTGAGTCAGAAGAAAATTCCATTGACTTTACTGAGTCTTATGCTTGAATAAGAATTTATAGGATTGTCCCTGTAGAATACTGTCAGCAGCAATCTCAGAAATGTTTAAATTAGATAAGGTAAGTGTCCTTGAACAATAAGGAGTATGGATATTTTTTTATTATTTATAAACCAATAACCCAGGCTTATATTGTGACACACATAATATATATATTCTAAATATAAAAAATAGAAGGAGATAGAGGGGCAGTATAACTGTAGTATAATTAAAGCAATACTTGGTGGGGGGGAATGACACATTTTTAAAGCTGATTGACAAGCCGCAAAGGATAAAAAAAACTTCTAATATGAATACACAGCTACAATAAAATAATTTTTTATTTGGTTCAGAATACAACGATTTGAAAACAGAATTGACAGACTATTTGAGAAGATTTGCAAATGAAGGAACAGTAAGTATACAACATCATCTAATACTATTATGAAAATATTCTTTGAATAATTTAAAAATATAGCAGTTATCTGTGCCACTTTGATAGACTGCATATATGTATTTTCAGCTGTATAAGATAGGTGAGACTGTTAGGGCTGTTTTTCATATTTGAGAAGTAAATATGCTACTGACATCCCATATAATTTATATTAATAATGAACACCTGGAACATGCGAGTCTTAAGCTCTTTAGATAAACTGTTTCTCCAGTGCTTTCCCCTCTTTTCCTCCTTAAGAGCCAAGCAGGAATGTACTACCAGTAATCTAGAGCATGGATAAGATGTATCCCAAGGTAGGCAAAAAGATTAGATTTCCAACTCAATACACTTCAGTAAAGATTTCTATAGAGAAGAGTAAAAAATGGTCACTTGCTAATTAAAATAACACAGAAACATAGTTTCTTACAGGGTGATTCCATAATTCCACAGCACCTTCTGGTCTTCACTCTGCCAACTGCTTGAAGCCAAAGATTATTGAGCAAATGTTCAGGACCTTGGAGGTAGCTTCCAAAGCGGGGAATTCAAGCTGACCAATCAGATTTTAGGTGACCTTGACCAAACTGCCCAATTTTAGACATTTTCTACAATCCTGTTTGATATAATGCTGTTATTAATCAGATTGAAAAATGGGGAAGATAAACTTGAACTTCTCTCAACTAGCCATATATGATTATGAAAGTATACAAAGATTTAAATCTAAAATCAGAAGACTTATTTGCAAATTAAAAACAAATGTAACAGACTTTGTAGCAATTAAGTACTATTTGCATTTGGTAAGTGAACTTATGATTATAGAAGATATTCAAAATTTGGTATTGAGTTGCTAGTTCTGTATTCCTAAGGATAGCAGAATTGGAACGTTGAGGCTTACTGTTTTTAAATCTAGCAATTGAAACGGAGAGATCTGCTGTTTGTCTTTTTGATAAAATACCTCAAGTATCTGGGGTGCAGAAGTCTTATAAAATCTCAGAGCTTCCAAATTTTCTTGGAACTCCAAGAAAGGGAATGGTGAAAATATAAATAATAAAAAGGCTTCCATCCTCATTAGTTTACTTTGCTGCTTAGTTTCCTCTTTCTGATTCTGTTGTAGTGGATCTGGAAATAAAATTGAATGTTAATATAAATGAAATGACTATATATAAAAGGTGATTTTAAGTATATTTCACCAACAGAATTTTGAATAAAGTTGAATCAACTGATATTGATAAATTAAAATCTGAAGGGTGCTTAGGAAAAATCCTTGTCCTGTTCTAAGTTACACAGTAGAATTGAATTTTTAATAATTCAAGTTCAAAAATTCTATATTGTAGCATCCTATTGAATGTATTTGAATAAACTATAGCCACTTTAAATATCACACAATGAACTGGAAGTTTAACAAGTTTCCCCACCTCTAAGATTCTTTTAGGGCTTTAAAATTTTGGTATGATACAATATTTTGGTTAGATTGGTGCATTTCACTTAACTGCATTCTTAAACATATAATTATTCTTCAAACATCAGTGGAATGTTTTATACTTTAACATTGATACTACCATCCTGTTTTTGTTTTCTTTTTGTTAACAGGTTGTTAAACGAGAGGACATTCAGCAATTTTTTGAAGAATTTCAATCTCGAAAGAGGAGGAGGGTAGATCAGATGCAGTACTACTGTAGCTAGACTAGATAGGAAGTCTTACATATACAGCTGTCTGCTAAATTCTTGGGTTTCTCTCCCAATTTAAATCTAACTTCTTGTTCATCTTGATTTGTGTCCTAGAAGGCTGAGTTTATTTGCAGCCACATGCATACACCAATTTCCTAGTAACTATGCTGAGAAGTGAAATGATCATGGATTCACAGAATGTCACTTGTGTCAAAGAAAGGGCTGGTTAGTTTTCTGAAGATACCTACTTAGAAACTATACTGATTGCCTCTTAAGACAATATGGGTGACAACAATCTTTTTTATGACTTAAAGCAAAAACCTAGATAAAGGTCTTAATGAATTAGTATTCAGGGTCAAGGTACTTGTTTCTCAAAGACTTATTTGAATGCAAGATTTCATATCCGCTTGGTTTTAGGACATTCATTATGGTATATTCTGCTAGCTGTTGCTGTTAAGCCAATTTGGATCATTATATGGCTTGCTGTATTAGTTGAAGTACAACTTTTAGCTAAAATTAGACATTCATGATTATTGAATGAATATGACAGAGGCCAGTGTGTGTATTATAAACAGTGGTTAACTGGTAGGCAATGATAGTGCAGAGGCTTAGTGATATTATCACCAATATGTTTTGATTGATTGCCAGCACAGAATGTGTAAATTGCTTTTTGGTAGGTCATAATTATCAGGTTAATCTATTGACTTTTTAAAACTGAAAGGAGTATCTGAAACTGACACAATATAAGTGCAAACGTTTAGGAAGAACAGCCTACAAAGCTAAAAGCTACCAAACTAAAATATGGCTGTGATCTTTTGTAATTATGTTAGAGAATTCAAACTCTTAATATTACAACGAATGTTTAAAACATCATTTAAGTACATCTATTTTCTATTGGTCAAATTTATCACCTAACTACTAGAAATTCACAGCAATCATGCTGTATACCAATATATCAATAAAATGGTATTTTAATTTTTAAGTTGGTGAGTGTTGTAATAGCAAAAGTTAGTTCTAAACATTTAAAGCTGAAAGCACATTATGCATTTGCTCATCTAGTAGGATGTTTCCGCCTGATTCCCATCGTCACAGAAAACTTTGGCTGTTCATGGGCTATGATTTTTCTCATTATATTTTAAATTAATTAAGAGTCACTGCTATAGCCATAAGATGTGGTTGTCTTGAGTGCAGTGTGGCTTTATATTGCTGTTAGAATGGTATAAAAAATAACCAACTGTACATTAAAAATAATAAGCAATTGTCTTACATAATTACAGACTTTTTTAAGGAGTGATGCAGTATGGTAAGTATGCATTGAAGAAGCGTTAGCAGGCAGTGTGTTTCAATTTAAGCAATCTTTGTTGACATGAGAGCCCTCCAAGTATTGCCAAGCTGCAATTTGCTGTGTTTTTACTCCTGACGAATATAATAGGACAGAAGGAAATGAAAATCTATCCCTGCTGGAGAGCAATACCAAACAGAAATTACCCCAATAAACTTGAATTATGACTGGTTTAGGATGTTAAAGTGCCAAATGATTATCTTTTCTATTCTACCCAGTAAGGAATCTGAACGTCCACATAAATCAACTACTGTATTTTTCAGAGTATAAGATACATCCTTTTCCCCCCTAAAAGGGGGTGAAAATTTGGGTGCGTCTTATACACTGAATGTAGCCCCACCCACCCACTGGCCCCCACCAATTTACCTCTTTGCAGCAAGCAGAAATAGCTCCTTTCAGCTTCAGCACAGCCTAATTAGCACAAGTTGATTGGATCGGCCTCCTGACTCAGATGTTTTGCACGGGCCTCTGCTGCTTGCTGCAAGGAATTGCTGGGAGCAGTTTTTTTTTTCTTGTGCTAATCAAGCTATGCTGAAAATGAAAGTAAAGCAGGCTGTTTGCTGCAATGAGGCAAAATTGCTGGGAGGCAGAGGCAGATTTCTTGTTCTTGTTTTCCTCACCAAAAAAGATAGGGGTGTCTTATATTCTGAAAAATATGGTATTAGATCTAAGCAAACTAAGATAATTCAACTAAATCAATCAATTACAGATTTATTGTAACCATTTGATGTTACAAATGGGTAATCATCTTTCTAATGAACAGATAACCTACACCAGCATATGCAAAAATTTTCACAAAACTAAGAATGAGTATGTCTTTTCTCTTAGCTGTCTCAAAAGTTTTATCACTATCAATTTACTAACGATGTTGCACACAGGTTCTTCTTTCCTACCTTTGTATTTGGACACTCCTCACATTACTGTTTTGATGATAAACTATGAGTAGAATGCAGTAACGTAGGGAAAGTTTGGTACTCTAGAGTCATCACAAGGCAAGCAATGCAAACTGGAGTGTCTACCATAATATACTTAGCAGTGTTTCCTACCGTCTTTGAGACTGTTTAAATCCTGGATGTGCTAATTTGTTATGTCATCCGTTCCTGAGGTGAAGAATAACCAGTGGTGACATAATAGTAGGATCATTGATGGAAAGGAAAATGCTTTGTTCCAAAGCAGGAACAAACCATCACATTCCAGAAGTTCTGCTAAGCCATTGAGATCAGCTACAGGTGACCAGGGACAAAAGACTGAGTAATGTATGAATTTGCACTAAAACAAAATCCAAATAAAATATACAGAGTGATTCTACAAGGCAAGTAGGGCAAGGCTGGTGTGCATCACTTTCTTCAGCAGTTCCAGCATGGCATATCCCATCCACCTGCTTACCTCTCCAAATCTTCCCAGTGCTTTCCCTTCCTTAAATTACTGCTGCCAATATCCTTAGCTCTTTTTCCCTGCCCTGTATCACTTTGTCCCAGAATAAAACCATCTGTTTTATTTCATGTACTATATGGGCCAAAGTGCTTCAGTTTGGATATGGATTACTTGAAACATTTTATGCATCCATATTTATGTTACCGCAGTCCTATATGCGGCTTGACTTAATGCCTGGCCAGAAATCAAGTGAGCTCCATAATAAACCCTTGAGAAGGATACAGAATACATTTCATTAGGCAGCTTTGTTAAACCATGAGGTCTTAAGGCAATTCATTTAGTTTGAATATCAGAAAGTCACTGAAAGGCAGAGTAAGCCATTAATAGCTGGAATGTGGTGTGGTTAGCTTCCTGTCATGCAGCAAGTAATATAGTCAACACTTCCAATGCAGATGAGACAAAGAGAAAACACCTTTTAATATCTTGCTTAAAGGTGAAATGAATGGTCTCAGTCTAGAAAACAAATCTAAATCTAGAATTAAAACCGACAAAAAATACAGGACACTGAGTAAGCTTTCTTCAGAACTCAGTTAACCTGAAAGTTAAATGACTAGTGCAAAAAATGAAAAGTGGGCATAAAAGAAAAATCCTAAAATTAGAGGTGAGAGTTTTATGAATATACTGAAAAAGATTGTCTCCTTACCTATATTCTGTGGTACACCTACCTCCATAACCTTCCCAATTATTTGAGAACACATGCTGGGATCTTCGTTACGGTCTGCTTTTCCTTTTCCTTGTTTCTATGTTTAATGTTCATTTTATGGCACTTAAATTGTTTCAAATAAAGATATTGCCTACTGTAATTCAGAGTTTTATTGGTACTTTTAAAGCATGCAGGTCATGAATATTATCGCAGTGTGTTTGGCCCATTCAAATTAAAATCTCATACTCTCAAAAAGTTTCAAAAACTTAGTTTCACAAAAGCAGAACATTTGTAATGAAAAGTATGTTACACTTGCATTTTTCTAGACAAGCCATTTATTTGAAATACCAACTATATGTAGGATAAAGTCAGTGTTAACATGCTTCTCAGCAACAGTAGAAAAATAGAACCAGTGAAAACCTTTTTACAATTATAATGATACTCAAAAGAGAAATGTATTCTTTTACAATGCATCACACAAGACTAGAATTCAATTCTAGGCAGTACCTAAATAAAAATTCTATTTTTCTTAAAAATAGTATGTACAATTGAAGCGTAAACAAATTTTTACAAAGTACTGGTTATGCAGGTTGTAGAAAAAACACTTGCATAGGACATGAAGTTGGTTTAAGAAAATTTCTGAGCCTTTAGCATTGAAGGCACTTTTTATACCAGTAACAGCACAAGAATTTTATCATGGACACTTAACATTTTTCAGAAATACATACAAGTATAGAAACAACGGTTTTTAATTCTTCAGCTTTCCTCAACACTCCACAAATATCCATCCATCATATAAACAAACACAGTCATTGGAAGTAACTAGAGTAAGAGTGGTATCTTCGGACCTTTTCAAAATAACACATAACAGATGGAAATGGTTTATGTTATTTCAAGGTAAAAACAAAAGTATTGAAGGAGAAGATATTAGCCCTTTTCCATTCCTTAACAGGCAGAAAAAGACTGAAGACAAGTTCAAATACAAGATATACTAAATGGCTAGCCGGGCAATTTTACTTTAAGCTTGCAGGACTACAAGAAGTAGCTTTGTTAATATTGCAAAAAAAAATATTTGTAAACACATTGGGCGAATGCCAAAATGCCTTGTGTGGCACTTCCCTCTATAGTAGCAGCCCTTTGTCTTCTGAAAAATGCAGCTGATCACACTAGTGAAGCAGCATCAATTCCTTGTGCCTATGAAAGATTTAAAAATTCTCAAAATATTGTATATGGATGGAAATGAATCCCAGCTACAGTTTAAACCCCCCTTTTTCCTTTGTAGGATGCAGTCAAATCAGATTTGGTACTGTTACAACAAGATTAGCAATAATCTGAAGCTATTTTATGTTAGTTCAGTAACTATCTCTGACATGTGATTATAGAATACTTGGGACTTATTAAGTTTATTTGCCCATCTCAAATCCAAATGACTGGGTGGATTTATTCCAATATTTCATTAAGATTTTTTTTAATTGCTTAAAACGTTGAAAAATGGTACATAATCATTTATTACAATAACGTGGAAGAGGTGAGATTGATTGTGCATCCTGCATTTTGAAGATAAAAGCTTTAAATACATCTCATAGTAAATTATCTGTTCACCAGAATGTAAAAGCAATTTCAATTACGACACAAATTCTTTTATTAATTCATTGCTAGACAAAATTGGGGGGAAACCCTTGCATTCCTCTGATTGACTGGGTCACAGATATTTTTTAAAAAATAAAATCAAGAAGACTCTTAAAAGGGGATGGGTAGGTAGGATGAAATTCCTTATGCAAAGTCAGTAGAAGAGTTTCCTAAAGGTCCACAGATTATTTCACTGAGATGGAATTAAAATACACTAATAATTAACAAAGCCCAAATGTTGATGGGGATTAATGTTCCATTTATATGTGGCCCAGAGGAAAAGGCAATAAGACAGAATTCTGCAGCCTCTCTAAACTCTTTAGGCAATCTGCTCAAATGGGAATATTTAGGCTTAGGTTGTTAAAGTGGTACAACAGTCTCTAGTTCTGCTACAGATTTACCTTCCTCTAAAAAACAGCTGTCAAATGATAGCTTACTTTACTTATGGAGTGTATATTTTTATGCTTCTCATTAGCTATATCACAGTAAAAAAAAGTGTAAAATGAATTATCTAAATCAATTCAATAGCTACTATTGAGACTGAACACTTGTGCCTTGAGTTTCTCATCCATACATCCTATCACATTTCACTAGTACAGTGTTTCCCAAACTTGGGAACTTCAAGATGTATGGACTTCAACTCCCAAAATCCCACAGCCAGCCATGCTGGATGGGGAATTCTGGGAGTTGAAGTCCACACTTCTTAAAGTTCCCAAGTTTGGAAACACTGCACTAGTACATTGGCTTTGGGTAGAATTGGGAAAAAAACCTACTTGAAATAAAATATTAACTTCTAAAATGGACTTTTCTATAGTTTGTTTTGGGAGTGTAAACAAATCCAGGAAGTTATCAGAAGAGTCCTATCCGTGATCTCTATAAAACAAAGCCAATATACAGTACATAGAAAGATTTGAGTTTCATGTTCGAAAAAAGATTTTCAGAAATCATAACAGATTTGGGGGGTGTGGGAGAGAGAGCGAGAGAGAGAGCACTACTACTGAAGATGATAAAATAATGGAATATTATTTTTATCATTGCCCAAATTGAACCAAAGCATCGTTCTTGAAACACGTTTGACAGAAAACATGTTTAAATCCCAGATCATTAACAAGATGCTTCACAAGTGACAATAAATGGTTATCTTATCCCTCAAGTGCTGTCTTATTACCAAATCAACTTTTCACAGAATATATTTTTTCAGTTCACAAAGATATAACACAATGCTTGAAATTAATGTAGTGTAAACTATCTGGACAAGCTATTAATTCTCATTCCTTTTTAACAGTGTTTCCCCTTAAAGGGTTGGGACTGGGAACTAAAAGATTAGTGGGGACTTTAAAAAAGAGCTCAGAAAATAATTAAAAACACTTAAACAAAATGTACATTTCAACAGTCTCAAGTACAGTATTTAAAAATAGATTTAAGGTTAGCTAACAATGTTAAAAAAAGGTTCAATGTTGCTAAGGTTCAAGTGATGGAAGAGCTGTATTTTAGAATTAACCACCATATCAAGTCAAGCCTTTGCTAGGTATTACCACACAGTGGTACTGAAATTTTTCCAGTCCATGCAAGAGAAATACGTGGCAAGTACCTGAAACAACTGACTGCTGAAATGGCCATTCTTAGTGGCAATAATCTATCTGCACAGCATCTCTACTTTATGTTCATAAAACCCAAAAGAACCTCCCTTCCAATATGGTTTAACCAACTTCAACAAACTCCAAACTATTCAAGAGAGGAATGAAGAAATTAAGTGCTAAATTGTTTATAGCTCATTAAGTTGTAGTCATCTTCAAATATGCTTTCTGTCCACAAAACAAAGTATATATAACATTACTAAAACTGCAGCCCTTGATTTCTTCAGAGGCAGAAAAAAGGCAGTAAGCATTCCTCTTGACTTCTCCAGAGGAGGGCTGTTCTACCAAAATGTAGCATTAACACCCATGTCAAATGCTAAACAATTCTTTTCTTGCCTTCTTGTGCTTACCATCTATGTATCTTTCTAAAATGAAGAATCAGAAAAGCACGTCTACAGAAATGTCACAAAACTGAAGCACTCGTCGCACTGTAACCAAAGGGCTTAAAAAGTGTTCCGTCAAAGTTTTCATGTTCCAAAAGGAAAAGAATGTTTTCAGAAATCATAACAGACTTGTACTCCTCACTTTCAAAGAAAATCCTGGCCACAGACATTACTGAGCACTTGCTACATCAGCAGCCTGAGACTTGGTAAACAGAGCATACACATTAGACTGGATTCTTGTATTAGTGGTAAAGCCAAAAGGTTTGCAAACCTAACCAGAGCAGTTTTGTAAGTGTGCTGTTCTTTGGAATTCCTATTGTCATTAAAAAATAAAGACAGATATTTTCACCTTCTTGTAAGAAAATACATCTTAAGTATGCAAGTATGCAGCCTAATGCACACTGAATACCAGGAAATGATTTCTTTAAAAAAAAAAAGATGCTCAAAATAGTATGAACATACAGTCCTATAAAATATGACAGTAGAAGTTTAACATACCAATATAAAAATTAATAAAATTAATGTACAGGTGCAAAAGGCTACCTTTTATTTTTCCTTTTTTAAAGGTGCCAGTTAAAATATATTTTAGCAAAATCTGTTGAAAACATAAACCCTGAAGCAGCATTCCAAATAAACTGGGAGCATGCCATTTCTTAATGAAGCCATGTATATACAAAAATAATAATTAAAAAATGATATAGCGGCTGGCATTGGAAAAAAACTGGCCTGAGAAAATTTCAGGCCAGGGATTTCAAAGACTGATCTTTCACAAGTCTTAGGCACAGAGAAGAAGTGGAGGTGGAGGGTTTTCAGAGGGCAGATTTTTTGTATAGGAAGTCAGGAGACTTTCTTCCTCTACTTACAACCTCTTCTCTTTCCAAATCTACATTTCTCTGGGCTTCACTCTCCAGAGGCTCAGTGTCGGCCAATCTCCTGCTAGATGGTTCATCATGGATTTCTTCCCTGTAGGAAGGCAGGGAAGGTCGACCAGAGGTTAGGCCATACGTTAAATCCGTTTCCATTTTTGTTCGTCCCCTTGCATGAATTGATATATTCCCAGGGTTCTCCTGGGCAGCCAAAGCCAAGTCCAACCTCTGGGGAGGTTGTTCTAAGACATTGAGGTGTATCGTTTCATTCTTTTGTCTGTGTGAATGCCCTTCTTGAGAAAGTGCATAGTCTCTCCTAGAATCTTCTAGCTTTTTAGGAGAGATGTGATTGGGTAACTGAGTGGTTTTTAAGCCGCTGGGCGATGCTTTATTGTGGTTATATAAATCTGGGCCAAAATAGATACCTTGGGAAGGTGAAGGGGTGTGCCTGGTAAGGGATGGAGTAGAAGGCCTGCATGCAGCATTCGAGAAATCATAGAAATCAGGATATTCCTGGTGATTCTCTCTAGGATCCAGTTTTTGCTCAGCTGAATGTTTCTTCCGTGAACTATGTATGTGCCTTGTCTGAATGCATGAAATGTGCTGAGGTGGTCCTGGTGTAACTTCCAGAATAGGCTCTGTGTCCACTGTAAGCTCTGGCAGCCTCCTGTCCTTCAGAGATATAGTTGACACACCCATTGCAATATCTGGCATCAGCTCATTGAGAACAGGTTGAATACCCTGAAAAAGAGAAAAACCAATTACAACTTGTGCTTGTCATCTAGCCATCCCAGGACGACTTAGCCCTACAAAAGTCCAACATTACACAGTTAAGAATCTGACATTCAGCTTGCCCTGTTTTATACATCGTATTGTATTTGCTCAGGAAACGAAAAAGTTGAGTGCTGTTTCAAAACTAATAAGAAATAATGATTCATAAACTATGTAGTATTTTATATTGATGGTTCTATACGACATTAGCTTCTGAAATCAAAGGCTCTGATTTGAGCACAAAGAGTTGAGGCTTTCTAAGCAAACCAGTTAAAAATTAAAACATGACCGCAAGCAGTGTCATATTAATGTAGAAAAGTGGGATAGCCCCAAATCTTACCAAAAGCGGAAATTTTCATTTACTATATCTACAATTTGGCAATGTAATTTTTAAAAAAAACGTGTTACAAAAAGCTGCAGTGTATCCAGGATAATATAGTCCTATGTGCAGGCCTGTCAATTTTGTGTGTTTCCTGTAGAGATGCATTTTGGATTGGTTATTAATAGGAAGCTCCTACTGAATTCATTAATTCAATAGGCAGATTCCAAAAAGTAATAACTATACATAAAATGCTTTAATTATGATTTGTTGATAATACAGGTAACACTGGTCAGCAACAATGTTTTCACAGAGATTGGAATAGGTGTTCTAAGCAGGCTTTTTAAAAAATGAAATCAGATTTTTTTCCCTAGCATTTCACTTTCGCTTATGACTCTATCTTTATGATTATTCATGTTCAAATAATGACATTATGCTGCTAGCGTATTTTAACTATCATTAACAATCATTTGTAACCTAATTATTACAATTATTAGTAGATAAATAGGAACCATTTTGGTTGGAAGGCTTTTATTGTTTACAGATTATGCTCTGTAACAGGAACCATGCCATTTTATATATTTATAACATTATAAGATTAAAATATATTTAATATATTATATATTAACTTTTTAACATACACATATGTGGATGTGTGTGTTTGTATGTATTATATTGTTGTGCATTATGCAGGTTATATTATAACATATACCATAGATTACCTTTTAACTTTCAATATTGTAAACCTAACTTTTAATTCTGTTTTGTTTTATTTATGCTTTTATATTTTGTGATATGTTTTTATTCTAAGCTACCCAGAGTCGCTTAATTGAAATGGGCAGTATAAATATGTGACAAATAAAATACATAAATATTTATACATTGAATGGCTACCTTATAAAGTTGTTTCATCAGCTGTTAGTTGAAAATGGGTAATAGTTTTTTTTTTAAATAAAGCATACATTTTCTTCAAGCCTACTACCTTGATAAAAACACAGAAGAACCAAAATTAGTATCTTATGCATAAACTAACTTAAAAGCAAAGGTGTAAGAGAAACTTCACAGAAAATGTGGATCCAATCTATAGGAAAGGATTTAATAAATGAGTAAAAATCCCCAGCTACTATGTTCACTTATTCTGGTTAACCATTTACCTGTTCCTTCGATGGCCTTTGGAGGAAAATGAATTTGGTGAGCAAGAACTTGGTTTTCTGCCCATTGTGTTAGCTTCTCCTCCTGCTTCATTTAAATCTTCACTAGACTGCCTTTTCTACATACCATGCAAATATTTGCTTTATTTTTTGTACATTAATGCTACCTAACAATCTTGGCATCTTCATTGGCAAGAGCTTGAGTCAATTGATTAAACCCATCTGCTTTGTCACATAAATCTATCAATCTGGAGGGCTTATTTGTTATCAATTTAGACCATAGGGAAATTATACAACAGCTTGTATGATCTCTTGTAGAACAATTCAATGCCACAGTGCTTGATCACAATCAACGTTTCCAAAATGAAGCCTGCTCCACTTCCAACAGCTATAATGGTAAACTTAAAATGCCAAGTGTTATTCACAGCATCCTGCAGTAGTAAATTAATACTGATATATTTATTTATCCACTTTATATAGCCATACATTTCATATTTATTTATTTATTTAGGGAATTTATATTGCAGTCTATTCGCACATGGCGAGTCAAGGAGGCTTATAGAATATAAAATCTTATATAAAAACAATAAAATAAAATGAGTTATATAATAAATTAATATAATACAATCACCCCCCCACCCCAGTGACAGCACCTCACATTAGCCATTTAATGGGCTCCATCCTGCTGGCAAAACCAGGTCTTCAGCGCCTTCCGGAAGAGTGTTAGAGTGGGGGCCATTCTAATCTCTGGGGGGATGATGTTCCCGAGAGAGGGGGCCACCAAGGAGAAGGCCCTTCTTCTGGGTCCCACCAGGTGTATCTCTCTAGAGCAGTGGTTCTCAACCTTCCTAATGCTGCGACCCTTTGATACAGTTCCTCATGTTTTAGTGACCCCCAACCGGAGGTGGGTTCTAAATTTTTTTACTACCGGTTCTGTGGGCGTGGCTTGGATGTCATGTGACTGGGTGGGCGTTGCTAGCTGGTCATGTGACTGGGTGGCCATGATTGTGTGTATAGGGACTACTCAGAGGGCTGAAAAAAGTCATTTCTGACAGGTCCTCGCACTTTTGACTGGTCCTCACACTTATGACCATCCTCACATTTATGCCCGTGCAGCATTCTTAACAACCATGTCACTCATTTCACAATTGCTTCTCTTCACCATGGTGACAAGATAGGGAGAAAAACAAAATGTGAGGACAGTCGTAAGTTCGAGGACTGGTCAAAATTGCGAGGACCAGTCAAAAATAACTTTTTCAGCCCTCTGAGTAGTCCATATGCACAAAAGGACTACCCAGAGGGCTGAAAAAAGTGATTTCTGACAGGTCCTCGCAAATCAAAGATTTCTGAGACCAATGGTGAATACTTAAATTTCAGTAGTCACCAATCCCAGTCTTAAAATGAGTTTAGAATCAGTGGGAGTCACTGATAACAATGAACCAAGTAGCTACTGATAATGAGTCCAGTCCTGCCTTTCTTTTCCTTCTGTCCAAGTTTTGCAAGTACTTTTCCCAGGTATATGTTTTATTTCAAAGTATACAAACCATTATTGTTAGGGAAAAAATGGGTCTTCCAAGCAATTTTAAAAGACACTGTCAGAATGACTCTGCTCTCAGCCCCCCTTGTGGCTCCTTGAAAAGCATCCCCCCCCACATATGTAAATGAAAAGAATAAGCTTAAAAATCCTAGCCTTTTAAAATTGAAAATATGGAGAATTGGGAGGATGAATTTGAGACACTAAGGGAGATGTTTCAAAAAGTAAGGAGGCATTTAAGGGAAATAAAGAAGCAGAGAATTGGTTAGCTTGCAAAAAAAGAAAGAGAAAAGATGAATGAGAAGCAAGAGAAACAAGGAGATAATATTGAAAAGGAAATAACTGGAAAAAAAAGATAAAGATGATTACATTGGGTTCAATAGAAAAAATGGAATAAGATGAAATATACTGCTAATAATTAAAAAGATGAGGGGAAATTTTGAGAAATATACTTGATAAATGAAAGGAAGACCGGGGTTGCCTGGACTCCATAGTGGAAAATATAAAATTGAAAATGAATACAGCAATAGAGAGGGATGAAGGAAGGAGAAGAGAGATGGAAGAGGGAAGGAAGAGAAGGGAGGAAGGAAGGGAAGGGAAATTAGAGTAGGAGTGAGGGTAAGAGAGGGAGGAAGAGAGGAGGAGAAGGAGAAAGGAAGAGGAAGTAGGGAGGAGAAGAAGAGGGGGAGGAAGAGAAAATAAGAAGAAAGAAAAGACAGAGATGGTAGGTTTGAGGAGAAAGATTGCTGTACAATAAAAAAGATGAAAGGGAAGAAATCCAACCCCAAACAAATATAAAGATATTAAGATAAAGAATGAATTGTTAAACTTTAAAGAATAAAAGAGAACAAATATGAATAAATAGCAATAATTAGAAACACACGTACAAACATACAACGTATTTTCTTTGAACAGAGTATTTGGCTGGTTCACAAATTTAAACAGTGTTTAGTCATTTCAATTAAATTTACAATTTATATATTTCCTTTTTGCCATATTTATTCCTCATCTATTTTTTTAAAAAACCAATATTACCCTTCATCCTCATCTCTAATCTTAATCAAATTCAATTTTTCCCTTCTATTCTATATTATACCCCTTCCCATTGTCATCTTTTTTAAATCCATCCTCACATTGGTTAATTATGTAATATTACAGTTGTTTAATACAAATTCAACATTTTAATATAAATCAATTAGTTATATAACTATCTTTTTTGTATATTAATCAATATGAACATGAATATTCCAATTATTTCCATGCCATCCAATTTCTTACAAATCAATTAATTATATTTACCAATAATAATAAACCAAATAATTTCCCCCATATATTCCTCCAAACCACAACTTAACCATTTCTGCTTTCAACACAATATACAATTAATACTATCTCAATTATTACAATTCCCTAGTTAAATAGAGCCTCTTTTCTTTTGTGTTTTAAAATCTTGAAGTCTCCTCTTTTGCCCTAAATTTCCCATTGTTTGCACCTACCTTTTTTGGTGAGGAAAAAGAAAATAAATCTGCCTCTGTCTAATTTTCCAGTAACAGCCAAAGACTGCTTTACTTCCAGTTTCGTTTTCAGCTTGATTTGCATAAGGAGAAAAAAAAATCTGCTCCAGCAATTTAGCTCTTTGCAGCAAGCTTCAGAGCCCTGCGCAAAACAGCTGGGAGCAAATCAGTTGAAAGTCGGGAGGCAGATCTAATCAACGGGCTAATTAGCCTATGCTGAAGCTGAAGGGAGTTGTTTTTTCTTGCTGTTTGCTTGCAACTGCTGCGAGGCACAGGCCAAAGGGTGAGGGCCACCCTCCTTGCCACTTAGCGCCCCTGTCGCCCCCTTTTGCCTCTAGCGCCCCCCTGCCGCCCCCCTAGCCTCTTATCACCCCTAAAGCATGGTACCACCCACTTTGGGAACCACTGGCTTAACTACTTAAGTACTTAACAACCGGTTCTACCGAAGTAGAATCCCACCACTGGGTCTACCCATTTATTTTTGCAGAGACGGTCTACTCATTTTTCTTTTAACACTGGTCAGCTGTAGGGCGGCCCTTTGAAGCCCTGCCGCAAGAGTTTAAACAGTTTTTTTTTCCCTCTAGCCATCAGCTGGGACTCAGGAGTCAGCAATAGATTGGGAGGGGGGGCAAATAAAAGGTAAGAATAACGCGAGGGTGGGTGGGTGGGGCCCCAGAACCGGTTTTCCAATGGTCTTAGGCAACCCCTGGGAAAGGGTCGTTCGACCCCCAAAGAGGTCGCGACCCACAGGTTGAGGACCACTGCTCTAGGGGATGGGACCCTCAACATTCTCTGCCTCCCCTTATGACTCTGGGCAACTTACAAACAGATTAAAAATATATACAACCGAATAAAACCCCTTAAATGTAAAAAAAGGTATTGTCTGCATAAAATAAAAAGGTACTCTTACCACTTGCTTTTCAGCAGCTACCACAGCTGCTGCAGCTGCAACTGTCTGTCTTCCCAGTCCTGCGGTATTAGTGCAATCTGGAGGTGTGCCTTTCACACTGGAGAAATAATTGGGTAGGGCAGCTTTGGGGGCTGTTCTGGCATGGAAGAGCGAATGGTTACAAGGGTAAGAAAAAGAACGGGAAGGGTGCTGGCTCTGGGCTCTTTGCTTCCATCCAACTTTGAACTGACTGTGAACTGGAGTCGCTGGTGGATGGTACGGAGGGGGAGGAGGAGGGAGTGGTGGGTGGAAGGCCACAAAAGAGTCTAGGTCTGTAAACACTGTTTCTGCAGTGGGTGTGCTGTTCACACGACATCGGCCTGACTGTCTCAGGGTCAGAAGTGGGCTTTCATCTCCAAAGTGCTCGTCGGGGAAGAACTTGTGAGGATTCTGCAGCAGAAAGACAGAACAAGAAATGCAACATGTCTATGGAGATTCTCAGTCATCCAGGTCATGGTTGTCCCAAAGGTGTTTTTTCTGAAGAAGCTTCTTGGATGAGAAGTGAAATATCTTCAAAGAAAAACCAGAAAGTCCAGTTGCCTCTTGAAAAAGCACCTTTGGAACAACAAATGCAACACTTCTACTAATACAGATAAATGGTCAGTTGTACTTTTTCCTCCATGCCAACAATATGGAAACACGGTAGGTTTGCATTACAATGACTTTGACTGGGAAAACCAAGCACAACATGCTAGCACAATGGGATCTATATACGTATCTAATTACAGAGCCTATGTCAGCAAAATACAGTAACTCTTCCTGTTCCATCTTTACTTTACTTTTTACTTTACTTTTATTTGATTTCTATACCGCCCTACTCCCGAAGGACTCAGGGCGGTGCACAGCCAACAATAAAATACATACATACAAAATTTAAAAGCAGAATTAAAATCAAATTAAATAATTTTGGCCCAGACAATTAAAACCCCAATCTATTTAAAACCAATTATAAAATTTGAATATATAAAATACTAAAAATTTAAAATTAAAATTCTTTTATAAAAGAGGGAGAAAATTAGGCCAGGCCTGCCTGGTGAAATAGAAAGGACTTTAGAGCGTGGCAGAAGGCGCGCAGATCCGGGATCCTCCATATCTCAGAGCTCGTTCCAGATAGTAGGTGCCCCCACAGAGAAGGCTCTCCCCCTGGGGGCTGCCGCAGCATTGTTTGGCCGACGGCACCCGGAGGAGCCTCTCTCTATGAGAGCGTACCGGCCGGTGGGAGGCTATTGGTGGTAGTAGGCGGTCCCGCAAGTATAAATCCCATCTTAAGCATAAAACTACATAAATTCTCATTCTGTAGATCAACATAGGGTGGGGCTCTGTATAGGCTTTAGTCTAGGATTCTTAACATTTTTTATCAGCATATTTGAATCAAAAGCTTTAGATGGCTGTAATTTTTATTAAGCATTCTCATCATTATGCATGAAAGATAACTCACATTTAGAATAGAGCAGCTTAAAGGAGCAACGGGAATACTTTCTTGTTCATCGGTTAGAAACAAATTAATTTGACCTATTCTTTTTTTTTTACATTACAATATGTAACTGAATGTACTCACTTCTTCAACACTTTTGCACATGCTAGTTACATCTGACTTTGAATACACGCAAGTTCTAAAACACTTTTAAAAAGAATCAGAGCAGCCTGCTTGCATGCTGCCTTTCAACGCTTCATACCTGCAGCAACTCAGCAGCAGAATCAGAAAGTCCAAACTCCCTCAATACACGGATCTGAATCTCATAACTGACTGTGGCTCCTTCTCCACAGTTCAGAGCATAAGCTCGCTGAACTTGCTCAGTATGGCGGAGCTCCTGCAGCCGTCTGACCATTTCTTTAACAACAGAGAGACGAGGAACTGAGAAAAAAACCAAACAGAAAACAATCCGCATTGAAATTAATTCTGCATTCTTGTAATGAGCTTCAACAGGACCCAGGTTTAGCAAGGTAGATATTTACACTTAAGAAAGAACTTATCTAAAGGCAATTGATCGGAAAGACATGTGTCAGCAAGATCAATGCAATAATGACTCGAGCTACAAAGTTGGACAGAGGACAGTACAGATGAATTTCCTTCATTTCCATCTTATTATGAACCCACTGAAAACTTTTACCATTTAGATCAGTTTTCCCACCTGAATTCAGTATAAGCACCTGTATAAGCAGGACAAGAAGCGATGGGTGGAAACTAATCAAGGAGAGAAGCAACCTAGGACTAAGGAGAAATTTCCTGACAGAACAATTAATCAGTGGATGATTTGCCTCCAGAAGTTGTGAGTGCTCCAACACTGGAAGTTTTTAAGAAGAGATTGGACAACAATCGTCTGAAAAGGCATAGTTTTTCCTGCTTGAGCAAGGGGTTAGACCAGAAGACCTCCAAGGCCCCTTCTAATTCTGTTATTCTGTTATCTTTCCTGGATGTTCTTTATGCAAAATGGACCATCAACACTTCATCCTGCCAAGTATTTCCAAATTTGCTTATGGGTTGGGAGGCACTCTGCAGCACATGTGGTAATCCTATCTATCGCTATGCAATCTAGCTGCTGATACAACTAAGAAGGTCTAACTCCTTTTACAGTATTTTCCCACTAATATTTTCCAATAAATATCTTCATTCTGAGCATATTCTACCTCTTTCCATTAGTTTAACCAATATGAATAACAGAATAAAAGATTTGGAAGATCATCAATCATTCGATTTTGTCCCTTAAATACATTGTTAGGTAATTTTTTAACAGGGTTTTGTTGCAGCTTCCAAATCTGTCTCTTATTTAATTTCCAGAAGTTCCCTCTTTGATTGCCTTTTTTTTTTTGGTCATTCTGAATCGGGAAATAAATGAAAACTGCCATGCAAGACAAACAAGCTTTCTAAAGTTTTTTTTTTAAAGGATCCAACTACCGCCCCCAAGGAGAAAAAAACCTTCCAAAATATCCCAGCTTCATTCATCTTCATGAATCAATGTTCACCACTGTGGCCTTTTCTCCCTCAAAGCTTTCAAAGTCACCTGAACACCAATTTATTTGTCCTTACAAGTGCTATCATTCAGACTATACAGCTTGGCTCAGTGTCTTCAATGATTCCGGTCACTGATCAAGGCTGATCATCACCAGCTGATAAAAGCATAAAATCCTGTACCAAATACTAAACTATCCAGTGACTGGAATTAATTTCAAGGGTTGACTCTTTGTGTTCAACAACAATTTTCTCGATCATAAACCAAAATAACTGTGGCAGCTATGCAATTCAGCTTTTATTATGTTACGCACAACTCCCAAGGATTTTTCTGCATGAGAAGGAACGCAGGCAATAAAAAGCAAGTTTTCTAGCCAAATCTGGGCATCCTGTTTTCTTCTTTCTTACCACTGATGGATTGCTGTGAGTAGCAAAGCAAAGAACAGGACCAGATACCTGTATTTCCAACAAAATACTGGCAACTGACAAAAAAGCTAATTCTTGAGCGCTGGCACCAGACTTGTCCCTCTGAAATTCAGCTTTGGCAGTTCATTTAAGCTTAGTTCTTGGGTTAGCATCAATTAAAGTCAGCATTTATAAAAGCTTTATAAAAGTCTTCCTCTTATACATAAACACACATAAACTTTAAATGAAGAATGCCCATAAGAATTTCTGGCATCACAAGAACCTTTGAACACTGTCCACTATTCATGCCTCTTCTGATACACATTCTGTACTCCAAACTTGAAGTGACCATGCCTTCATCTTGTTTTATATCAACAATCTCTGTGGTACTTCTTAATACGAATATGTCAAACATAAAAATCCACCATATTCTTTTTTGATTATGCAGAAATGTATGTATTTTTAAAGTGAGTCTTACGTTAATCAAAACTACCAAACTGATATGAATTTATGTATTATGCAAGCACACATCATGGATGAACTAATATGTTTTATTTCTGTCTAAACTTACAGAAATGGGAAAAAGAGAGAAATGTTTATTTTTCTATTAACATATTCACAGTGGACCGAGCTGGCACAGGACAAAATTCCCACATTCTTTTTTTTTTTTTTGCTTTGCAGTGAAGACATCTAGAAATGCCCTGTTAAAAATTATTTTTTTTTTAAATTTGATTATATGCCGCCCTTCTCCGGAGACTCAGGGCGGCTTACAATGCGTTAAGCAATAGCCTTCATACTTTTGTATATTTATACAAAGTCAGCTTATTGCCCCCACAAATTGGGTCCTCAATTTACCTACCTTAGAAAGGATAGAAGGCTGAGTCAACCTTGAGCCTGTTAAAAATTATTAGGGTATTATGACCCTATATTAATTATCATACACTTGTCCTCCTGTTTTTATTTTTTGATGAAACTCTGGTATTTCAATGTTAAAGAATTTCACAACCAAGAACGATGTATTTATGAATTGGCTTAGAAACATACCTGGAATTTCATTGGCTACAACTGAAGGAGGACTGGACTGATTACTGGTCATTTGCTGGTGATTTATCATATGACAGCACTGTGGAACAGCATTGTTTACCATGTAGAGAGTATCTGGTACATTGGACATTCTAACCATCCGTAAACGGACCAGGTCCGTCTGCTCCACCATCATCTCATCCAAAAGTGACTGAAACAACAAAGGTAAAAGAAATGTTTTGCTCTAATGTACCGAAATAAAAAGGGAATATATACAGGTAGTCCTCGATTAACGACCACAACCGAGCCCAGAATTTCTGTTGCTAAGTGAATTTTGGCCTATTTTACAACCTTTCTTGCCACAGCTGTTAAGTGAATCACTGCAGTTGATAAGGTAGTAACCCGGCTGTTAAGTGAATCTGGCTTGCTCATTGACTTTGCTTGTCAGAAGGTCACAAAAGGGGATCACATGAGCCCGGGACACTGCAACTGTCGTAAATATGAGTCAGTTGCCAAGCGTCTGAATTTTAATTACGTGACCATGGGGATGCTGCAACAGTTGTAAGTGTGAAAAATAGTCATAAGTCACTTTTTTCAGTGCTGTTGTAACTTTG
Organism: Arizona elegans; assembly: GCA_022577455.1. NCBI lineage: Eukaryota > Metazoa > Chordata > Lepidosauria > Squamata > Colubridae > Arizona > Arizona elegans. The sequence goes on along the minus strand of JAKOOJ010000001.1, from coordinate 25,541,854 downwards.
AACGGTCACTAAAGGAACTGTTGTAAGCCGAGGACTAGATATAGCCTTCTTAAAAAAAAAAAGACCATATAATGGTAGATAAGAATAGATAATAGAATGTTACTTTTTCAGGAAATATAGTTTTGTTTCCTTTACATATAATTTTATACATTCTTTACATTAAATATGGAAAGCTTCCATTCTTATGAGTCACTAATCCCTTTTTTCATGTAAATCATTCAGATGACTTTTAAGGGCTCACTAATATTCAAAGAAGCTACTTTGCTAATGTGGGTCTAAGATTAATTCATCAATCTTACAAACACAAGGCCACCTGAATATTACCTAAAATATTGCTGATAACCAAAAATACCAAAGGATTTCACTGTACAAAGAACAAGGGTGCAAAAAAATATTCTTAATACAAAATTTGCATTATAGTGCAAACTGTCTTGTATAAGTACCACACAAACAGAAAATGGGATCAAATTTCACACTTTGTGACATTCTGGGGAAACTGAATTGCATCAAAGATCTGGATTTTTTTCTCTTCACACCTCTGGTGGACTGGAAGGAGGCGGGAAGGCTTTCTTCTTGAAATCCATAGAGGAAGACATCCACCGAGAGGGGTAAAGCATGCAGTTGTTCCCTGCTTTCTTCTGTCATCCTTTCTCTTGTAAAGGAAAGCACATAGTTCCTTCCTCCAGACAATGGAGGAGGGCTGACAGTTATGGCTCATTTCTGTTTAGGAAGAGGATGCCTTCCTCTGTCTAGACAAGCTGGAAAGTCTCTGCAAATGTGTACATGTGTATGTGGTGAATAGGAAGGTGCATGCTCAGAGAAAACTCAGAAGAGATGAGAAGAGATTAAATCAATCTTTCAAATGTGTTCAGCAGGTAGAGTAATTGCATGGAAGAAAAGATCTGAAATCCTGTTCTTTTGGAGACACCAAAAGAGATGGAAGCTTGTCAAAGGAGATGGAAGCTTGTCTAACCTCTAATTCAGGGGTGTCCAGGCCCATTGGCTGGATCCGGCCTGCAGGGTGCTTAGACCTGGCCAGCGGGGCTGGGCTGGAAACAGCAAAGGACCGGCCCACAGTGCTTCTGCTAGCGAAAATGGAGCTTGGGGGGGTCCGTATGCCCCCTGCACCCTATTTTCGGCCTGGACGGCTTTCTGAAGCCCTCTGCCAATGAAAAAGGAGCTAGGGCGGCACACGAGCCCCCACTCAGCTCCATTTTTGCTGGCAGAAGGCTAGCAAAACAAACTAAAAACAAAACAAAAGGAGAAATGTTTCCCCCCTTGCATTGGAGCATGCAAAAAGAGACAGAAAAGGGGAAAGGGAAAAAGGAAAGACAAAGAAAAAGAAGGCAAGATGGGAAGAGAGCAAGGAAGGAAAAGTAAGGAAAGAGGGGAAGGGAGAAGAAAGGAAAAAGAAGTTAAGGAAGGAAGGAAGGAAGGAAGGAAGGAAGGAAGGAAGGAAGGAAGGAAGGAGATTATAATGAGAGTGAGGGAGGGTCTCTTGGCCATCACAGGTGCCCCCAACACAAGTCCCGTATCACCATTACCCCAGCCATAACACACACAACCCTCTGAGGTCAAACACAACCCTGATGCAGCCCTCAATGAAATAGAGTTTGACACTCTTGCTCTAATATATCAGTTACTCATATACTGCAAAGAATCCTTAGTGAATCCAGGATGAGAACCTGAGAAAAGGAAGACTTAACATTCAGAAATATTGATGTCTGCCTGCAGAGGTCTGTTACAGGTTTCAAAGTCATCTTAAACACTTTTGCACTTCAAACTCATAATACTTTTTAAATATCATTCTGAATATAGAACGTCCTTGGTCAGATGAGTTACATGGCAGGCTGGGTAACTGCAAGCTATTTATGAGATGGATGGCAGCATTAATACATCATTTTACCTTAGCCTCTTCCACATATGGTGAGAACAGCCTCGGCCTCACATAAATTCCGGCATTTTTTTGTCGCAGCCACACATTTGACTTTCCACCTTCTGCTGTTGGCAGCATGTCTGAAGGAGGTGTACTAATGAGACCTCTCTTCATCTTTAAAAGAAAACATCACATCAGAAGGGTAACCATTATTTTTAAGTATAAAACAGCAACCATGTACAACCTGTTGAGCGTCACCCATAAGGAATAACTGAATTGTATCCATACCAAATCAAACACAACAACAACTGACTGAAGAATCGGAGCAAGTACCCCCAAAAGCTTCCAAAACCACAATAAATTTTATATAATGACCTTAATCAGGGGCAAGAGATCTGTTCTTTGGTGGTGATTTGATGATCTTGTTGGATATCACCAAAGAAAAAGCCCCTGAACCTGAGTGGACTCTTCCAGGCCCATTTTTTTCTGCACTTTTCTCATGGACAACAGCATAAAAAGCTGAAGCAGGATTCAAAGGAAACTTTAAAATATACTTACCGAATCTGTCAGTACTTCACTGTTCATAGGCAGGATGTGCTCAGTGCGGACGAACGGTAAGAGAGGGGAAAGGATTTCTTTTAATTCCTCAATATCAAGATCTCGCCTCTTTACACCACGTTTGTTCACACTGTGAGCTGTGCCACTCAGTAAATTGGGTTCTGAGAAATTAAATAAGTTGTTTTACTTAGGTGTTCTATTTTTTTTTTTAAAAAAAATTGATTAAAGACATATTTATTCTAAAGTTTAATTATTTCTTACTTATGAACATTACTTATATAAAAATCAGGTCTCGGACCAGTTTACCGTAAAATTAACCCAAATAAAAGAACTTCTAAATTTATTTATTTTTTAAAAAATGCTATTTTTAAAGTTTTTTTAAAAAATGGCTTTAGTTCTTTGATTTGGGTTAATTTTTACTGTAAGATGATCTGAGACCTATTGTCATTTAAGTAACATTAGTGTTACTTACATATAAGCCTGTATTAAAGAGCCGTGGTGGCACAGTGGCTAGAATGCATTACTGTAGGCTAACTCACTGCTCACTCCAGGAGTTCGATTCTGACCGCTCAAAGTTGATTCAGCCTTCCATCCTTTGAAGTCGGTAAAAGGAGGACACAGATATTTGGGGACAATATGCTGACTCTGTAAACTGCTTAGAGACAGCTGGAAAGCACTATGAAGTGATATATAAGTCTAAGTGCTATTGCTCTGTTCCCTAAAATAGAGATGTTAGAAGCTAACATTGAGGTAAACACGGGGGCAAGAATTCTCTAGTTTTTTGGCCTTTGATTTTTGGGACAGTATTGTTTTCCTTTTATTTGAAAAACTGTATTAAGCTTATCTTAATGTTCATCATACAGTTTTTCTGACTTCTGTGTGGGTGGAAGGGGCTCTGCTGACCAGAAAAGAGAGTTTGGGAGGCCCGTGCTGATTTATACTTTGTTTAGGTTTTTAATGTCATAACAACTTAGAATTGCCTTCTCATCACTACAATATACTTTCAAAGCTGACACCAGCCAAAACACCGAACAACTCAAAGAAGCAGTGCAAAACTGGAAGATGTGGAGAACCTGGCCCATAGAATTTCCAAGAGTCAGACATGACTGGATGGATAACATTATCATCATCCCTGCAATATATACTACACCAGTCAAATATATGGACTACATTTAAATGTGGTCGCTTGATAAACTGGACTATCGGGGATGTACTGAGGTTGTTCCTTCAATATTCTGATTTAAAGAAAAAGCATGGACAGGTAGTCCTTAAGTTAAAACTGGTCGTTTAACGTTATGTCATAATTGAAAAAAGTTACTTATGACCTGTCCTCTTTTGCCATTTTCTGGCAAAAAAACACCAATTAGATAAAATGGATTCACACTTATGAACATGTGGTTCGCTTAATGAACACATGATTTGCTTAACAACTTCTGTGACCTGCTTAATGATGATCATAAAAACAGTTATAAAATTGAGTCCAGTCAGGTGGTGTCTCAACTTATGATCGCAGCAACTTATTACCAAAATTGCAGTCCCAACTGTGGTTGTAAATTGGGCATCACCAGTTCACACATTTATTAGCTAGTTAAATTCTGTTGGCGCAAAACACACACATACAACACATATACAGATGAATATATAAGGAATTTCAGAGTTGTAGGGGATAACTACAACATACTGTACATCAATGTGCCAAAAGGCCTAGCTAATTTCTGCTGCTATTTATAGACAGGGCAATGGTAATGTCACCAGCAAATCCTTTCACCACGGAAGCACTTCAGTGCTTCTGCCGCAGAAATATTAGTAGTATTATAGACAAAAGTGGATACAATGAATGACTGAATTAATTAATGAAATTAACTTCATAAGCAGTGTATTTCATACTAAAAAGCATGTTTCAGTCAGCATTTAATGATTAAATATGAGAATTTCCTTATTAACAGTGAAAGATAGTATCTATTAAACACCTACCTCGATCTGCAATTCTTTTTATTAATTGATGTTCACCCCATTTCACAAGGTATTTCAAGATATCTTGCTCACTCGCCTATTGAAGGGAGATTTAAAACAAAGCATTAAAAAACACAGTCTTAGGCACACAGCATCATCAAATTAACTTTAGATCCAAAGTGCTTATTCTAATGAAGTTTAGATTAATAATAAATTACAGCTAATTAAGCTCCTTAATGCCAAAGATTTGTAACACAATATGCTACTGTTGCTCATTGCATTTTAGTCAAACACCTACAGTTTTTATTACCAGCATTTCTAATTTGACAAAAGAACTTTGTTAAAGGATTCTACTTTTCATTACATGTGTGTGTTGTGTGTAAATTTTCATTCTCTTTCAAACAATAACCCCGAAGGTGTCTTTGAGGTCCAGTTGTTGCACAAACGTATCTAACAATAGTGTGTATCTGGACTTTGCTTGTTGCTGATGCAATGTTTTTTTGGTGGGGATGTGTTGCATCTTCTTGTATTTTGTTCTGTAAAATGCTAGCATTTTTAATTCTTTTTAAACACTCAAAGCAGTTTGATGAGTGAAATATAAAGAAGAGACAAAGCTATAACATCCCCATTCTTGAAATGAAATTCTGCTTCCTGCATTGCATTGCAGAAGAACTGAAAAGTGCATTGATGAATCACTACGAATCGGCAGAAGTACTGGAGTAAGGCAGCATATAAATGCAATACATTATTGTTATTACGGAATCAATAGAACACCAGATTATGGTGTCCAAAGGAGAAATAAAAAAACTCAAAGATGACAAATGCAACTGTATGACTTAACTTCCCCCCCCCACCCTGCTTTTTGTATATGTGTGTACTAAGGGCTTTGATTGCATAGTCACAAGTATAATCTTCTTAAATATTATATGTGGATGACCTTGGAGAACAAAGGGAAGAGATGCTGCCTAGGAAACAACTAGCCAAGACAGACAGGAGCCCCCAGTGGTTTAACAGTCTCACCCTAATTGATCAGGCGGTTAAAGCTAGTGGTGGGAAGTTTGTACCTCCAGACTTGCAAGATTCGGTTAATGGAGCCTTACAATGAAGTAAAATTAGCTCATCCAGTCACATTTCCTGTCTGGTTTATCTGGAAGGGCTGACACATCTTGACACATAGACCCTGCAGATGCCACTGCCTGCATCTCATCTCCGCCAAATGGATTTGTGGATGTTTAAGCAAGAAATTCTCTTATTTCTCCTGCTTTGTTCCAGGCAAGCATGAGTTAACATGTTGGTCCTTCTCTAAGCATATTATATGCTTTGGAAATATTTAAATGAAACAAGATAAATATAATCCCAAACCGCTTCCTTTTCTAAGTATTCCTGATATGCCAAAAGAAGCCAGGGGACAGAGAAATTGGAGCTAACCATAGGCCTCTAGTTGATATTTAATAACATGTATAGAAATATCACTGACATTCTGATTTTTAAAAGAACTTTGTTTTAACTATTCTGAAGCTGAAGAGAATTGAAAAATAAGACAAGTATATGAACCAAAGTTTCCAAATTTCATGCTATGTAATCAGAGCAAAAAAAGCATACAAAGATTTATTTTTCAAGGTAATATGTAATACAGATGAGAGACATTTTTGAACTAGGTAACAACAATCAATGGAGGTTTTTTTTCATTTACTGAACTAGGACTGTGAATGAAAAGTAATCAAAATCAAGGAGATTTAGTGTTTTTCAACGAGGAGCCTGGATTTCCCATTTTCTTGCCACAAATGTATGTTGTTAGTGTGAGACTACTATATAATTTCTATAAACCTCTGAAAAGGCAAGACAAAAATTAAGCCTAAAAGAAGTTTCACTTAAAATAATTTGCAACTGCTTCTAGGCTATTATTAGGCTTTCAAGCAATAGTTTATACTGTCAGTTTGGGCTGGGTTATATGCCAGGAAAGGAGAATGCTTTCCTTAATCACTACCTCTGCAAGCAACTTGTGTGTATAAATGCCAGAATAAGGGAAGAGGAAGAACCCGTTCTGCACACAGTAATTCAAGCAAGGTTTTGCTCCTTCTGTTTTTCTCCAGTGGTCAAAGTTTTCGAATCTGCATATTTCTGTTCCATATCTTTAGTAAGAAAGCCTGATTCAGCACTTCATAAAAGTAACTGAATGGGAAGAAACAATTACCTGTAAGTAGTCTGACTGGATAGCAGTTTGCAAGTGGTCTTTGCAAAGTTCATAAAAGACATCTGAAGTCATGACTTGGGAAAACTCCTCACAGAGGAAATGCAGGGCCTGGCGGTGTACCCACTTGGAGCCATAAGGCTGGGAGCTCCACTTGAGAACGGCAATTAAGGTTTCCAGTGAGATGCTCTCAGCAATAATATCCTCGCAGCCTACACAAAGAACACATACCATTTAATGAGGTTTACCTGTTCAAGAACTGCCATTATTCAGTAGAAGTCCTGTGATCAGAAAGTTTCATAAGTAAAACTACAACTGTCCTTTTAAGCAAGGTTCTTTTAAAAACTGGCCTGTCAACATCTGTTTATTTATACAGCTGCAATAGGCATAGTGTCTCAAAAGTAACTACAGGTAGTCGTCCACCACAAGTGGGACCAGCAGCTCACTTAAGTGGTGTGGTCACTAAGTGAAACTGTGACTGTGCTTATGATTTTTACTTCAGCTTTCCTTTGCTTTGAAGGCCTGCCTAGGTTGTTAATGTGAGGACTAATTGCAGAGTTATTTTTTCATCACCATTATAACTGCAAATGGTCGCTGTACGCTTAATGAGGGCTACCTGTAGTCAAATTTATATTCTAGAAATAGCAGTTTACTATCTTTGTCAGGATTCTGCCCTCCTCTCCCCCAATTACTGTCAGAGATCATTTAATTAAGGATATCTAAACTAAATCCAGATTCCACACAAATGAAGTAAATACAATGATCATGCCTCCTACGGGGCAATTTAAAATATCTATCTCCATTCACACGTGTGCACACAACAGGGTGGATTTGATTTAAATCATGATTTAAATCACTAGTAAAAAGGCTTGATTTAAATTAATTCGATTTAAATCATAATTTTTAAAGAGCAACTGTCATCTCTGTCCCACAGCGGCTCCTCCTCTGACCTGATGTTGATTCACTGACAGTCCCAATATTGTAGAATATACAGCCTCATGCTACATAACTAAACTCTATTTCATGCTGAATAAACTAAATTATTAATGTATTTTAAATAGAAAACTATCTTTACATAGATTTTTACTCCAAAAGCATTTTATTAAAATAAATTTGATAAAAACAAAAAAAAAATCTAATTTAAATTTAAAAAATCCAATTTAAATTTTAAAAAATCTGATTTTTTTTTAAAAAAATCGATTTTTATCCACCCTAGCGCGCGCGCGCGCACACACACACACACACACACACACACACACACACACTCTTTTCCAGGATTCCAAATAAGCCAAATCATCAGGGGTGAAATGCGCCCAGATCGGACCGGATAGCTCGATCCGGTAGCAATCTTGGCTGGTGGTTCGGCGATCTGGTAGCGATGGTGGAGTGAAGCTCCGCCCACCCACCCAGGTATCATTACTTCCTGCTTTTAACCAGGAAGTAATGTGTTTTTTACCTTCTGCGCATGCGCAGAAGGTTTTGCGCATGTGCAGAAGGTTTTGCGCATGTGCAGAAGATCTGCGTGTCCCTGTGATGGGTGCACATGTGATGCATGCAGTTCTGAACCAGTAAGGAAGGTAAGTAGATTTCACCCCTGCAAATCATCCATATACTGTTTTTCACAAAACCACATTAATCAATAAACATAATCAAGAGTTATTTTTGCTAACTGTGCTTAGTAGTTCAACCTATATACTATTAAACTCTGATTCCTGTAATATTTAACTAGGTGAAATGGTGCACCATAGATAAAACATTTTCAACTGAGATCCTTCAAATGGGCTAATTTCCAAAATGGGTTCAAAATCTGGAACCCGTGACTCCTGTGGAATTGAAATTTGTCAAATTATATAAAACATTTTATTTCATAAGCAGTATTATAAAGCACTTTATGACATAATGCAAAATGTCATAAAACATTTCCTGTGCTGATGTTTGACTATGGGATACATGAGTTATTTTCAAGGCAGACACATCTCTGAATGTATCCCAATTTTTCCAGTGAAGGCTGTATATCAGAAGCTGTGTTACTGTTGAAGGCACGGAGGAATCCAGTTAGTAAGCATCTTTGAATGGATGACTCAAAGGGAGGGAGGGAGGGAGGGAGGGGAGAAAGAAGGAAGGAAGGAAGTTTTCCAAGTTCACTGCCAGCTTCCCACAAGGAAATTCAATGGGGAAGCCAACAGGAAGTTGAATGTTGCTCCCACTGCCACTGAATTTTTTTTTGGCCTGCCTGGCTGCAGAGGTTGTTTTTTTTTCTGTTTAGGTAAGGAAATATCTCTGAAACAATGACCCAAGTCATGGATTGTCTAGTGAATAGCAAAAGTACCTTTAAATGCCCACTTAATACTTCAATAGAAATGTAGCATTTGTTACAGCAGAAAACATGTCCAGCAGAATCAATTAGAAACGGAACAAAGAAAGTTAATGTTTTCTTAGCTATTTAATTCAGCAATCTAACCTCCCCATTTCTCACATGCTGCCTGTCTAGACTTCAGGATTTGGCAGACGTAATCCTCCACAGATTTGCCTCTATTGCCAGGAGAAGCGTCTCCTACACTCAAGCAGAGCTCTGCCTCCAACACATACCGTATGTTCCCACCATTAGCTGCAAGATGCAGATTGGTCCATGTCTCCATAAAGAACTTAATTTTGGATCCTCCTCAGCTATACCAATCTGGAATAAATCACCACTTTTTCTGGGGAATCAAAACATAGGTCACAAGGCAAATAATAAAGGCTCACTGCAGCGCTTTTTATTATATAAATAGTACAGGGCTAGAGGAGACCTCACTAAAAGGATCATCAGAGCTGCCCCTCTAAACCTCAGAGCTGCCCCCTGAGCCAAAGAGATGCACTGATATTTATATATTTCAGAAAAGGTGGAATCAAATTATATATTTCAGAAAAGGGGGAATCATACATATCAAACCAGTCAGTCCTAGAGGAGATCAACCCTGACTGCTCTTTAGAAGGCCAGATCCTGAAGATGAAACTCAAATACTTTGGCTACCTAATGAGAAGGAAGGACTCACTGGAGAAGAACCTAATGCTGGGAATGATTGAGAGCAAAAGAAGAAGGGGATGACAGAGAATAACGTGGTTGGATAGAGTCACCGAAGCAGTCAGTGTAAGCTTAAATGGACTCCAAAGGACAGTAGAGGACAGGAAGGCCTGGAGGAACATTGTCCATGGGGTCCTAATCAGGGGTAAAATCTAAAATTTGTTACTACCGGTTCTGTGGGTGTGGCTTGGTGGGGGGGTGGTAATGTGACTGGGTGGCATGGCCAACTTTTTTTTTTACTTTTAAAAGCATTTTTTTCTACAGCCTCTTCGGCCAAAGAGGTTGCAGAAAAAAATGCTTTTAGGAGCCTCTGATGATCAGGCAACTCAGCCTGTTCCTCCCCATCCAGATCCGCACAGCCTCCAGGCACTGGGACATCACTTCAAGAGCATCATTGGAGTGGCCTGGGGTGGAGATGTACAGCTGAGTGTCATCAGCGTACTGGTGGTATCTCACCCCAAAGCCACAGATGATCTCGCCCAGCAGCTTCACATAAATGTTGAACAGAAGGGGGGAGAGAACTGATCCCCGCGGCACTCCACAGATGAGAGGCCTCGAGGTCGACCTCTGCCCCCCTGCCAACACAAACTGCGACCGGTCGGAGAGAAAGGAGGAGAACCACCACAACACGGTGCCTCCCACCCCCAACTCTTCCAGCCAGTGCAGCATGATACCCTGGTCGATGGTATCAAAAGCCGCTGAGAGATCTAACAGGACCAGAACAGAGGAGCAACCCCTGTCCCGGGCCCTCCAGAGATCATCAACCAATGCGACCAATGCCGTTTCCGTGCAATGACATACATAGTCTTCCCTTCCTTTTGAATACAATTTTTTCTCTGAGACAAGGATAGCATCCCTCATAAGATCTTCTAAAGACAGGTAAAACATGGCTTTTTCTGGTGAGGATTAATTATAAACAGTAGTGTCATTTTCAATCATGTTAACATTACTTTTAACGTTAATTGAAATGAGGACTGAATGAGATTAAACTTTTAATGGATTACTATTATTTGTTGAATTTTATATGTAGATGAAACCCATAAATAAAAGATTTAGCCTTATGTAATTGAAAGGGCATCAATTGATCATTTTTCAAATATTAATATTTATAGTCCACCCAAATAGGTAATTAATTTTCATGCCATGAAAATAGGCTATTGCAATTTGGCCAATAAGTATTATATTTTTGTTTTTCTTTTTTAATTACTGTATTTTTTCGGACTATAAGATGCACTGGAGTATAAAACACACCAAGATTTCAAAGAGGAAAACAAGAAGAAAATAGATTTTGGCCTCCATGCGTCCAGTTTTTGTCCTCCCTGGCCCCCAGGGGCACTCTGCAGGCCTCCCAAACCCTCTACGCATCCTGTTTTTGGAAAGAACAGACCATTTTTGGACTCCCGAACCCACGTGTCCCGTTTTTGCCCTCCCCAGCCCCCAGGAGCACTCTGCAGGCCTCCCAAACCCTCTGCGCGCCCCGTTTTTGGTGAAAATGGGACGCACGGGGCAGGGTTTTGGGAGGCCAAAAATGGCTGTATTCAGTCTATAAGACGCACTGACATTTCCACCCTCTTTTTGGGGGGCGGGGGGCGGGCAGGAGTGTATCTTAAACTCTGAAAAGTAAGGTGCATGCTATCAAGATTGAGTGAGACAGAAAGGTTCAATAAGGGGAAAGAATAAGAGAAGACAGTTTGTCTGCCGATACTTATTCTTTGATATTTGGCTTTTATTAGTTTAAGAAATTAATTAGTTTATTAATTGCTAATTATTAGTTTAAGAAATACGCTATTGCTGATTCCAACTCCTATAGAAAGCATGCACAATTTAGAGAGGTTGTGGTATTACCACTAGAAGAGCATCTTGAATTACAAAACAGAAATAGTTTTAAGGTTCTCCTCTATGGGTGAAAATTTGCAATATAATAGAATGTGACATAATGATGTTATCCATTCAGTCATCTACGACTCTTGGTGGTTCTATGGGCCAGGTCTCTCCACATCTTCCGATCTTGCACTACTTCTTCAAATTTTTTCTATGCTCTGACTGGTGTCAGCTTTGATGATGTCCAGCCACCGTGTTCTTTGGTGGCCTGGTTTCCTTTTACCACTAACTCTTCCAAACATAAATGCTTTTTCCGAGTGAATTCTCCTGCATGACATGGCCAAAATAAGTGAGACACGGTTTTGTGATTTTGCCTTCCAGTGACAAGTCTGATGTCATGCTCTCCAGTACATGCTTGTTAATCACCTTTGCTGTCCAAGAAAGATGCAGGAACTTCTCCAGCACCATAGTTCAAATAAGTTGGATTTTCTTCCTGTCTTGTCAGTCCAACTTTCACAACCATAGATAGCTATGGAGAACAACAGAGCAGACTAATCTACATTTGATTGCCAAGCTGGTGTTCTTGCTCTACCATATTCTGCTCATGTTCATCATTGCTGTGCAACTCAGTGCAATCCAATGTTTTATTTCTCGTCTATATTCACCGCTTTGAGCAATGTGCGATCTTGGGAAACTGATTTTTTTCCACACATTTTATTTCTATTCTGATGTTCCCATTCCTCGCAATGGTCATGAGCTTGGTCTTTTTGATGTTCAGAAAGAGGTAAAATTCTCACTTTTTTGATCAGATGTCCTAGGTGTTCTTTGGATAGATCGTGACAAGATAATTCACATTTTGGTTTTAAGAATGAAATATTGTTGAAATAAATGTTCCGGATACAAGTTAAATTAACTTAAATGTGTTAGAAGTATTTTTATCTGCATCCCCCAATAGAACAAAACTGCTAAGTCGTGGTGAGGAGTTGGAAAACTGGCACTTAAAACTATAATTTATATACTATTGCTGCTATTCTGGAACATAATAATCTCATGACACACAGTATTTTTAGGATTTCTTCCAAAGGATCTAGTAACTGTGACAATCATCATTGTAATTATTTTGACCAACTGTCTGACCTAATGATTCATATACATAAGTCCTTGCTCTGCTGCACTATTTTGCACAAGCGTGAATATACAACACATACAAGACTCTGCCAATAAGTACCAAGCCCTTCAAAAAAAGGTCAACAATACAGGATAATGCAATTGCATTATTTTACAGATCAAGCTATCATCATAACTGACTGAGTACCTAGATAGTATCTACAGAGCCATTTGTCTGACCAGAATTAACCTGGCGTATTATGTCACTATGAAGAATATTTTACTAAAGTTTACTTTCAGAAGTCAACAGGAGTTGAGGACAGAGGTCTCTGCTTCTTGGTAGCCTAACCAGTACTCCAAAATAGTCTCTTTTTCTCCTTCCCAAGGTCAAGCCAGTCCTTCCCTGGCTGAGTGAAAAAAAGATGCTGAAAACAGAACTGTTGTGAAGAGTGCGCAAAGTTGCTTCATAGTGAGATGGGCAGCATATACATTTAAATAAATAAACAAATAAACAAACAGATTGAGCTATCTCTTTTCCTTTTATAATATTTAATATTTGAGTTGTTATTTTATTCTTACTTAGTTTTTATATTTACTATTGAGCTTTTCAATTATTTTTCTTTATATAATGTTAAGTATTAAAAATCATTTTGTTATGACAGGTTATCAATGAAATATACTGAAAAATACTGAATTGTTTGTATGTATGTATATGTGTATATGTGTGTGTGTATATAGATAAATAAATTTGCCACCCATCTTGTTTTGAAGTTCTCATGCTATGTATAAGAACAAAACACTGAAATGAACTTCTCCAGGGAATATTAAGGATATAGTGATGCATTTGCATGTGGAACTGATTGAAATTAAGAGGACTTACTTTGTCTAAACATCCTTAAATCTATGGACATTCTCAGTCATCCAGGTCATGGTTGTCCCAAAGGTGCTTTTTTCAAGAGGCAACTAGACTTTCTGGTTTTTCCTTTAAAGATGTTTCGCTTTTCATCCAAGAAGCTGAAGAAGCTAAATGCTAAGCTAAATTATTTTCAATATTGCTGTTTCCCTTAGCATTACTTGAACATGCTTCATAGGTTCTCTTGACTTTAAGTCATCTGGGAAACTATGATTGGCAGCTTCTTGAAATGCCAGAAATATGCCATCTGAATAAAACATTACACGCAGCAAAATATGTGATCCTTTATTGCTGTTAGGGAAACAATAAATAGACAACACTAAATATATGCTTGAACTAAAAGTATTAAATCATAAAATATTGCCTTTATATGCAGTATTGTACTAATCTAAGGTTACTTTGAAAATTCTTATTCAGAATTCACTGCCTCCAGATGCGGTTACATCAATTTAAACAATTTTAAGGCCAGACAAATTAATAAAGGTTTGACAATGCATACTAGTCCTAACATCCATCCATCCATCCATCTGATATCTCCAGAATTAAAAGTACTATGCCGTAAGCACCAACTGCTAGTTAAAGAAAGTGATATGAAGTAGAATACAATATTCCCAGCTCTAGATGATGTGCTATTTTTGGCCCAACATGAAATAGAAGGATCCTGCAAGCAGGAACTCATGCCCTCATCACCTTTTCATTGGAACTACTGCTGTATCTCCACACAGAGCTGCCTCTGAAGACCATTAGGAAACTTCACCTGGTGCAAAATGTAGTGGCCTACTTAGTGATGCATATCATCATATTGCTTTGATATTGTGCCATTTTGGCTATCAATATGTTTCTGGTTGTAACTCAAAATGATGGTTATAACTATAGACTTTCAAATGACTTTGCTTTACTTTCAAATGGCATCAATCTGCCCAATACGTGCTTTTATGGAAAATTTGCTTCCAGTGCCTCGCTTTCATGAAATGAGGTGAAATGAAATTGAAAGATGTTGTTTCTTAGTAATACTCTTCAGAAATCCTCTTCAGGGTGTTGGATTAGCCTCTTCTCTTTTCCCTTTATTTCTGGAGTGTTTAAGGATAACTTAAGTAACACTTCCTAAAGCTTTTAATACTCCATGTTGTTATTTTATTATTGCAGCCTGTTCCTGATCTTCAAGGACTGTGTACTTTGGATATTTTAATGTTCTAATAATGCTGAAAGAATTTGGAGATTGCAATATGCAAATATAATACATAACTATTCAAAACCTTACCTCAAGAAAAAATATTAAATCCTTGCAATAATTTAGGAATATAACATATCACTGAACTACAAAATCCATTGCCCAAATGGCACCATCTTTAACAGATTCATAGGCAGGAATCTAACTGGTAAAGTGAGTAGTCTAAGAGGAGACATTCTCTTTTCTAACAGATGGCAGACATGTTTAATGCCAAAAATACAGCCTTCCAAAAACTGTTCTGAGGTCTGGTTGATGGAATGGAAAAGAAGAGCCAAGGAGAGTCTGAAGATACATCTAGGATAAGTAACAAAGATCTTGAAGAATACAGCTAAAGAAACACAACAAGCTTTCAGCAGTATTTATTTGAACATCAAAGACTGAGGTCAAATTTCAAGTCTTTCAAGTTTGTTTGCTACCATAGTTTCCATAGCAGTTCCAATTTTATCTCTCTAGAGAAGAAGTCAACAAAATATTTAAACCACAAATCTTTTCTTTTTTTTAAATTTGTTGCATTTTCTTTTAGGTGACTTCCAGTCTTAAATGAAACTCAGAAGTTTATGCTTGCAAGCTTATGCAGTTTTCTTCCTCAGGTTAGAAAGACTTAGTGTTCGTTGTTGCATCCCATAGAAACATTTAGGAAACTTACTTGTAGATTATAAAATAAGCTATTTCCCAAAGACAATCTCTAGATAGGGGAGGTTTAAAGTTATTTTTTCTACCACTGTCCTGAATTATGTTTACCGTATTTTCCGGCGTATAAGACGACTGGGGGTATAAGACGACCCCCTACTTTTCCTGTTAAAATATAGGGTTTGGGCTATACTCGCCGTATAAGACTACCCCTCTTCCAACGCACACCAAATAAAAATTAAAAAACATCAGATTTGATTTCAATATGGTAATTTTAATTCAAATGCTTATGCCTTTCCAAAAATCTAGTACACCAGGATACAGTGGCCTTAAATCTGTTGCTGTGATCTGGGTTAGATTTGGCCCACTGAAGTGCAAACAAACGTATTTTATTTCGTGTCACTACATAACCGTTTTGGCGATGCTCATTCACCATGTCTGCTACATGTTTTTCGAGTTCTGGCCAACGTGGGGTGTCTCTTCTTAATGCACACTTACCCCTTGGCATACTCTTTAATGCATTTACATTTGCTTTCCAGTCCCGAACCATCTTTTCTGTTACTCCATATTGTCTTGCAGCAGCACAGTTATTATGTTCCATGGCAAAGTTTACAACTTTAAGTTTAAAACTGGCTTCATATTTCTTTCTTCTTGCTGGTGGAGCCATGATGTGGTCTTGACTGTTATATTTGTATACTATACTGTATGTACTGTTGCTGTACTGTAGAGAAAGGTAATGGGCTACGCTACGTGTAGTGGCAAGAGGGCTATTTTGTACCAGGTTTTTTTCCTTCACCCATGCAGCCTTGTCGAGATCCGCACACCTTCATGAATCTGAGTTGCTGGCACTGACTGATGACACTAGGGGAGCGCCGACAACATTGACAGAAAGCTGTGCCGATCTAGTCAAGGCTGCATGCTGCTGAATGCTGGAACCAGCTGGCTGCTGAGCAGAGCTTCTCCCAGGCATCTAGGGGGGTATTACCGACGCTCCGACTTCCCCAGCTGACCCCCACTGATGGCGAGCTCCACCGGTCTGGGGAAGTCAGAGCGTCGGTAATCTCTCCCTGGATGCCTGGGGGAAGCTCTGCGCAGCAACCAGCTGGTTCCAGCATTCCAAGGCGATTCCAAGGAGGTCCACGGTGAAAGCGGCGCCGCGGTCGACTTGGGCCAGCACCTTGCACACCTGGCTCTGCGTCTCCATTATGAGAAGCTCCATGCGACTTCGCATGTCTCCGCCCCAGACGCGCAGCTCTCGCAATCCGCTCACCGGAGGAGCCATGAAGTGCTCGCACCACCTTGCCAGATCTTCCTCATCCTCCTTTCCCCATGGCTTTTCCGGTTGTAATTGCTGCTGCCGCCGCCACCGAGGCAGCTCCTTCATCTCCGCCCGCCGCACCAGACCCAGCCCGGCCAGCACTGCCATGGCTCCCGCAGTCCAAGCGGATCGGCACCCGGGCTCGCAGGTGAAGGGTGGGAGTGTGCAGCGCACTTTCCTGGCTTGGTGCCGATCCGGATGGCTGCAGAAGGAACTGGGCACCGGCTGTCATGTCTTTTCTGCTGTGCGGGATTCGGCACCTGGGCTCCCGGGGTTTAAGCCTCCGGGCCGGCCCGCACTGCTCCAGGATGTTCGCTTCGGGCTCCTTGGAATCGCTGCCGGGCGGTTCTTCCCATTGGGGCGATGGTGGGTGGCAGCGATCGGCGTTGCTTGGACTGCGGGAGCCACGGCGAACTCCTTCCCCACGAGATATTGCTCTGCATTTCACCACCTCTTCCAGGCTCGCAGCCACCCACCATCGCCCCAACGGGAAGAACCGCCCGGCAGCGATTCCAAGGAGCCCGAAGCGAACATCCTGGAGCTGCGCTAAGTTACCTTCCGGGGTGGAGGGGTGTGTGTGGAAGAATAGGTGAAGCTAAAACGGCTTTCTCGTTCATCCCGGTGTCGGGAGAAGTGGCTTGAGGGGCGCCCGAGCTTTTAAGATTTTAACCTGGGCTAATCGGGCGGGGGAAAGAAGTGCTCTAGTCTGCAAACGAGGCAGGGTCTTGGGTTTAAAGGGTGAGGGGGCAGAGAAACTTTCAAGGCAGTTTTCTCTCAGCCAGAGGTAGAATCTGAACGGGAGAATATGGGCGTCGCTGCATGGATTGCATTATTTCGCTCATTTCTGGAAATATTCCTGCGCCCTTTTTCGCCTCCCGGAATTATGTGGCTCCCACCCACCCCACCCCACAACAGATCTGCGCGAGAGGCCAGAAAACTGTGGGTTTCGTGTGTGTGTGTATGTAACAAAAGGTGCAGATGTCTCCCCCCCACCCCGTTTCTTTGCGGCTGCAGCCTTTCTTCTGAATGGGGTCAGGCTGGATACGCCGCGAAAGAGATCGGCTTGGGGGAAAAAAAAACCGGTCTGCCGCCTTTACCACTACCTCCCCTCTCCACAAACACACACTTTTTGTTGTTGTTTGTTGCTGATAACATTCCCCCTCTCCCCCACCCAATTCCATGGGTTCAAAGCTGCCGAGAGAGAGAGAGAGAGAGAGAGAGAGAGAGAGAGAGAGAGAGAGAGAGAGAGAGAGAGAGAGAGGGAAAGAAAGAAAAAAAAGAGTTTTGATTCTGCCGGCTTATCGTGAAGGCATTGGAACAAGCAGACTAGAGCACTTCTTTCCCCCGCCCGATTAGCCCAGGTTAAAATCTTAAAAGCTCGGGCGCCCCTCAAGCCGCTTCTCCTGACACCGGGATGAACGAGAAAGCCGTTTTAGCTTCACCTATTCTTCCACACACACCCCTCCACCCCGGAAGGTAACTTAGCGCTGCTCCAGGATGTTCGCTTCAGGCTCCTTGGAATCGCTGCCGGGCGGTTCTTCCCGTTGGGGCGATGGTGGGTGGCTGCGAGCCTGGAAGAGGTGGTGAAATGCAGAGCAATACCTCATGGGGAAGGAGTTGCCGTGGCTCCCGCAGTCCAAGCAACACCAATCACTGCCACCCACCATCGCCCCAACGGGAAGAACCGCCCAGCAGCGATTCCAAGGAGCCCGAAGCGAACATCCTGGAGCAGCGCGGGCCGGCCCGGAGGCTTAAACCCCGGGAGCCCAGGTGCCGAATCCCGCACAGCAGAAAAGATATGACAGCCGGTGCCCAGTTCCTTCTGCAGCCATCTGGATCGGCGCCAAGCCAGGAAAGTGCGCTGCGCACTCCCACCGTTCACCTGTGAGCCCGGGTGCCGATCCGCTTCGACTGCGGGAGCCACGGCGGCACTGGCCGGGCTGGGTCTGGTGCGGCGGGCGGAGATGAAGGAGCTGCCTCGGCGGCGGCGGCAGCAGCAATTACAACCGGAAAAGCCATGGGGAAAGGAGGATGAGGAAGATCTGGCAAGGCGGTGCGAGCACTTCATGGCTCCTCCGGTGAGCGGATTGCGAGAGCTGCGCGTCTGGGGCGGAGACATGTGAAGTTGCATGGAGCTTCTCATAATGGAGACGCAGAGCCAGGCATGCAAGGCGCTGGCCCAGGTCAACCGCGGCGCCGCTTTCACCGTGGACTGCTGGGAAAGAAAGGAAGGTGACCCGAATTCTGGGGTAGAGTGGGGACGCGTTCCTTTCTCGTGGGCCGCGCACTGCCTGGCACCTCTTGTAGGTTGGAACTAATAATGTTGGAACAGCTTCCCCTCAATGTTGCCGACGCTCCCAAAGTGTCATCGGTCAGCGCCAGCAACTCAGATTCGGGTACCCGGCGTATAAGACGACCCCCGACTTTTGAGATGATTTTCCTGGGTTAAAAAGTCGTCTTATATGCCGGAAAATACGGTAAACTGAATAGCAAAATACATGTAAAGTATGCCAATCTGAATAGATGCTGTTAAAACTTCAGTTACTATATAATGGTATAACGGTGATATCAACTTTAAAGTCTTCATTTATAAAACCCAATATCTAAAAAATACTAAAACCACACATTTTCTGTTCTCTTTTTTTGGAACTCGGTTTGTATAACACATTAAACCAAAGCCAAAGTAAACTTACGTATGATGTGTCTAGACCTGACTCAGTCTACATTCAACATATATGATCAGATAACATTCTCCTTCAGTGGAATTTGTCTCCCCTACACCAAGAAACACAAATAAACCAGATGCAGAAAAGTTCAGTAGGCTATCATATTTTTAATAATAATAATCAGAAAGGGACAAGTGGCTATTTCATTAACTATCTTTAAATTGCCAAGGAAGTAATTCTTCCACTATATCTGAATTAGCACTCATGATTTTCCACTGAATTCCAGTTTTGCTTCCAAGACATTCATAACTTTTAATTAATTCTCACTTTTTCCGTAGCCAGATTCCAATTGCTAGGAAGAGGCAAATGAATGAAAACGCTCTTTTTTCATTTCTCCCTGGTTTATGTTTTACAAATATACATACACTGTACATTCCCAAAAATTTAATAATCACTAAAACTGAATGCAGGACACCCAAGAGCACTGATAAAAATTAAATATTTTTATATTTTGAATCTCTTCTCAATTGTATCAAACAAGGGGGAAAACCTCATTTCCAAGAGCAGTTTATTCCTTTGTAGTAGCTCTATGAAAGATAAAGCAGAATTGTCATTGTTAGTATATATTTGTGGCAGTATTATAAAAGTTGTCCCTTTGAAATTCTAATAATGCAGGGCAGGTGAGTTGGGCCCAGAACATGTATGTTTTTGTAAATCAAGGTAAGCACCATGAATATGCTTGGAAGGGAACTAACCATCAATATTTCAGTCCCTGAGGGCTATGTGCCACATTTCAGAAGTACCATCTGTACCTCGACAATCTTGCCAACTCAGTTTCTGGGCAATCTTCAAGCTGTTAGCAGTAAGGTTTAAGTCACAAATTAAAACAAGAAAACACTGGACAGGTAAAGGCAGACATAATGGACAACTAAAACAGAACCACCAGAAGTAAACTTAAAGGGAGTATAAATAAAAGCACTACAGTACTGTCATGATTTCAAAGGGCTATGGAATGAATGTAGAACTCTTCAGACACAAATAATAACTCTGAAAAATCAGATTCATGATTAGTGGGTAGTGGGTCATCTTGGATCAAGGGTCACCAAATAGTTCCATAGTCACTTATCTGAATGGAAATGAGAAAGAATAAGGCTAGTATGCAGACTGAATAGACTAAAATTGTAAATATACTTATCTGGGTATAAGATAGATTGAACTCACTGGGGGCTTGATTAAAGTACTTTTACATAAAGCTTCCTTATATCTGTAATGCAGCATAAAGTTTCATTTTTTGTATTCTAGAAAAGACCAGTTTCATTTTGCAAATAAAATGAAAGCATCCAGAGATTCTCTTCTCCTATTTCTCCTATCATGCAGAGTACTGTATGAAGGGATAAACAGAGCTATTTCCAGCATTACAGCAGTCTTAAAAGCATGGCTACCTAGGAATAATAGCAATTGAACTCAACAGGATTTACCACATAATAAATCATATCTATTTATATTTGCAAATCCTAATGTCCAGTCTCCCTTTCTCTCTTGTGTGTGTGTGTGAGAAAGACAGATATACTGCTTTATGTAGAAAAATAAGTGCCCCCACGCTATGGAATATTCTTCCACTAGAGATTAGACATGCGACCCCCCCTCCCCACTCTTCTGGTCATCTGAAAAAGGGTTAAAACATGGTTCTGTGCCCTTGCATGGAGAGCCCAAAGGAGGAGCAGTCATGGGGTTGGTTTAAAGACACGAGAGCCCTCCTTTTGTCAACCAATTTTTAACAAGGTTAATTATTTTTACCTCCTTAAAAAAATTATAATCTTTTAACATTTTTAACTCAAAATTTAACTCTTAACATTTTAACTTTTATATATTGTTTTATATTTCAATGTTTTATTGTACACTATCCAGAGTCCCTTGTTCAGGGAAATAAGCAGTTTAGAAATGTGAAGTATAAATAAATAAAACAAACGTTGCTTACCTGAACATCCCTTCTAGGCGCGCTGCTGGAGAATCCAAAAGCGAGGGTTATTCAACAGTCTAGCAGTCAGCCCTGAGTGTATGTGTCTTTAAATTTCTTGGACACACCCCCTTTGCTTGTCAGAGGCTCAGTTTTTGTTCATGAAGAAACAGTTCAAGGAGACATGTGTAGTTCCAGATTCAGCAGCCTTACCGGGTGGGTTGGATTCTCCAGCAGCACGCCTAGAAGGGACGTTCAGGTAAGCAACGTCCGTTCTCCAGCGCACTGCTTGGAGAATCCAAAAGTGAGGGACATGCCCAAGCAAGTTTTACATAGGGAGGGC
Source organism: Arizona elegans (assembly GCA_022577455.1). Lineage (NCBI taxonomy): Eukaryota > Metazoa > Chordata > Lepidosauria > Squamata > Colubridae > Arizona > Arizona elegans. Next base: position 25,520,226 of record JAKOOJ010000001.1, on the reverse strand, counting down.
GGAAGGATATGCATGCATGACCGGAGAAGAACACACAGCTTGCAGAACTCGCCGACCAAATGAGGTGTCAGCCGAGGCGTACGTATCAACTCTATAGTGGCGGATGAAAATATTCAGCGACGTCCAGGTTGCTGCTTTGCAGATGTCAACGATGTTGGCCTGAGTTGCCCAAGCAGCCATGGTGGATGCACTTCGTGTGGAATGAGGTAGGATCCTGCCGGGAATCGGCTTGCCCTGAAGCATGTACGCCTTGGAATTGCAGGCTTTCAGCCATCTTCCAATGGTGGATGAGGAGACCTTTTGTCCCATCGTCGCAGGCAGAAAAGAGACGAACAGTGCCTCCGATTTACGGAAATGCCGAGTCCTCCGAATATACCTGCGTAAGGCTCTACGGACATCTAATGTGTGCCATTGGGCCTCTCGCGGATGTCTCGGGTCCGGGCAGAAGTCCGGGAGAACCAATTCTTGCTGACAGTGGTAGAGGGAATTGACTTTAGGCAGGAACGATGGATCAAGCCGAAGGACCACCCGGTTAGGGTAGAAAGCGCAGAGGTCCTCCCGTACGGATAGGGCGGCCAACTCGAAAACACGGGGGGCTGAGGTGATCGCGACCAAAAAGGCAGTCTTTAAGATGAGAAACCGCAGGCTGACAGAGCCTAAGGGCTCAAAGGGGAGCTGTGTAAGCACGTGAAGGACCAGGGACAGGTCCCAGGTCGGGTAGCGGTGAACGACCGGAGGTCTTAGGTTCTCTGCACCCCTGAGAAACCCCCAGATCCTTGTGTCATGCAAGAGAGGTAAGTCATTCCTGGCCGAGAGGACCATAGACAAGACTGCCACTTGTCGACGGAGCGTGTTCAGGGCAAGCCCCTTGTCCAGTCCGTCTTGGAGAAAATCTATCACCTTAGCGACAGATGCGGAGATAGGGTCTGTATGGGCCCGGGAGCCCCAAATGCAGAATGAAGTCCAGGTGGTGTTGTAGATGCGACACGTGAAGGGACGTCGTGACGCCTGGATAGTAGAGATAGCCTTCCCTGAGATGTTGTCCCGTCTCAGAAGGATCCTCTCAAACACCAGGCGGTCAACTGCAGCCATTGGGGCTCTGGGTGCAGTATGACCCCCTGGCTGAGAGAAATCCTGTCATCCGGAATTCGCCATGGAGGGGCGACTGACAGATTCAGTAGGTCATGTACCAGGCCCTCCGTGGCCAGTGTGAAGCGATAAGCAGGACTTCTGCCTTCTCGTGCAGGATCTTGCGGACGAGTCATGGAATAAGCGGAATCGGGGGAAAGGCGTATAGCAGCCCCAGAGGCCAGGGAATTGCGAGTGTGCCAATCCCCTCCGCTTGAGGACAAGAGTGGCGAGCGAAGAACCGAGGAAGCTGGGCGTTGTCCCGATGGGCGAACAGGTCGATGATGAAGGGCCCGAAGCAGTGGGACAGTCTGTGGAAGATGTCCGGGTGAAGGCGCCATTTTGAGTTGTCTATCTGCGTTCTGCTCAACCAGTCCGTGGTGATGTTCGTCATCCTGGAGATGTGTTGTGCCCGGAGGGAGAGGAGGTAGCACTCCGCCCAAGTCAGCAACCGGGATGCCTCGTCCATCAGCGGTTTCGAGCGGGTGCCCCCTTCGCGGTTCATGTGTGCCATCGTTGTCACGTTGTCTGTCCGGACCAGCATGTGGTGACCCTCCACCGATGAATGGAACTGGAGGAGGGCGAGGCGAACCGCGCGAAGTTCCAGCCAGTTGATCTCATTCTGGCAATCCGCCAGCGACCAACTGCCCTGAGCAACTTGGGAATGCATGTGAGCGCCCCAGCCGGTCAGGCTGGCATCAGTCGTTATCATGAGACGATGCGGTTCCAAGAAGGCACAGCCCTTCATTAGAGGCGACAAAGTCCACCAGTGAAGAGACCCGCGAACCTCTGTCGGGAGGGATACCCGAGCCGTGGAATTGCTGCGGCAGGAACGCTGGTATGGGAGCATGAACCATTGAAGCTGGCAACCATGAAAATGCGCCCACGGGACAATGGAGATGCATGAAATCATCTTCCCGAGAAGACGAGACAGGAGCAAGAGAGGGACGGACTGGAGCGAGAGAATTTGACGAATCAATGTCCGGATGCTGCGGCACCGGTCCGGGGACAGGAAGACCAGCCCCTTGCTGGAATCTATAATGGAGCCCAGGTGTAAGATCCTGGTAGTGGGGCACAAGTGGCTCTTCGGCAGGTTCAAGGAGAAGCCGTGGTGCTGAAGGCAGTGGCAAACTATGGCCAGATCCCGTGTGGCTTGGGTCTGTGTGGACGACAAGATGAGCACATCGTCCAAATAACAAAGTACTCTGATTGGCATCTGCCGAAGATGTGCAGCTACGGCCGACAGGAGCTTTGTAAAGGTCCTGGGTGCGGATGAAAGTCCGAAAGGCATCACCCTGTATTGAAAATGCCGATGATTGTAAAAAAAGCGGAGGAAAGGACGTTGAGAAGGCCGGATCGGGATGTGGAGATAGGCCTCCTTGAGGTCCACTGAGGTCATCCAATCTCCCTCCCGGATGCATCCCAAGATAGATTTCAGGGATTACATTTTGAACTGATGATAGAGGATGTATTTGTACAGATCTATAAGGTCCAGGATCCCCCAGCAGCCTCAGGAGTGTTTTGGAACCAGGAAAAAGATTGAATAAAAACCGGTCCCACTGTGTTCTTGGGAACCGGCTCTACGGCACAAATGTTGATGAGATGTTGTATCTCCGCCTCCATCAGTCAACATTTGGTTGGGTTGGACGACACAGGGCACTGGATGAACCTGTTGTGGGGGCAGGATCGAAGCTCCAAGGTCAATCCCAGCTGGATCGTCTGGAGTACCCATGCGTCCGACGTTGTCGATTCCCATTGGGCTGCGAAGTGCTGGAGGCGGCCGCCAATGTGAAGGTGATGGAGGGCGCCATTTGCCTCTTCAAAAGGCACGGGTCCCCGCACCTCTGAAAGGGCATTTGGGTGGGGCTGAGCGCCTGCCACGATCCCAGAAGGAAGATCTGTCATAGGGACGATCAAATCCATAGGAGTATTGTCTTGTGGTGAAGGACCCGCTGGGTCCGGGTTCAGCTCAAAAGGGCTGCCTCTGGCTGTATGAAGGTATTTTGTACTCGGTCCGCTGGTAGGACGAGGGCATGACTGCGCTTGTCCTTATCTTCCACAAGAATCGGGTCTAACGCCTCCCCGAAGAGATGAGTCCCTTTATATGGGGCTGATGCACTCCACTTTGACTTCATGTCCACTCTCCAGTGCCTCAGCCACAGCAGGCACCTGGAAGTCACAGATGAGACCAGGGCACGAGACGCGAATTTGGCGGCATTGAGTGAAGCATCAGCAGAATACTCTGTGGCCGCAACAATCTTATTAATGTCTTGGTGGACCCTCGTGTCCTCCGGTGGCGAACGCTCTTGGAGTTGGCGCAACCAAATGAGGGTCACCCTGTTGAAAAACGATGCCAAGGTCGCCGCCTTGACCGCCCAGGCCGCCGCGTTGTGTGTCTTGCGGACTGTGAGTTCTGCCTTCTGGTCCTCTGTCTGAAGGCCATCGGCGATGTTGTGAGACAGGAGCGTGGCGGACGAAGTCAAGTTCGCTACAGGCGTATCCACTGCTGGTAATGCCAAGACGTCCTGGAGAGATGGGGCTGAACAGTATAACTTACGGTCAACACTGGTAAGTGCCGGCAAGGAGGACGGCAGGTTCCAGGAACATTGCACAACTTCCGTGAAAAGTTGAGGACACGGAATGTAGGCTTGTTCTGTTTTAGGAATGTTAAACAGAGTATCGTGCGGTTGCGACGTTGTTGGCAGATCGGAGAGACCCTCCGAGGTGGCCAAATGAGTAGATGACTTTGCCTTGTGCAATAAGGACTTAAATAGAGACGGTCAGAATAGACCAGTAAACGCCGGCCTGTCGGGAAGGAGGTCATCATCGTCGGAAAACTCCATGTCCCTTTGGGCCTCCTCATCCTCCAGAGAGGAGTCCTCAGCTTGAGCAGAGTCCAACTGAGACGAGCAGCAGTCTGTCTGATCAAACATAGCGAGAGACTTGAGGAGCTGGAGGAGGAGGCGGGGGCGGTGAAGGTGGCGGTGGAGGAGGAGGAGGTGGTGCAGCCATTGAAACCGGTCTGTAAAATTAGGTTGGTGTGCGCTAGCAGCCAAAGTCCTGGATATAGTTTGAGAAATGAGATTCTCTATGTCACATGCTAACATGACATGTGAAGGACCCCCGGGCGGAGCCCCGCGGCCGTGGGTGTGTAAGTAGCCTCCGGGGGAGGGCACTGAGCAGGAGGCCATGTACGAGACAAATCCACTGGAACTGCTATGCCGTGCGAGAGGGCAGCGGGCATTGGAGAAGAACTGGTCACAAGAGATCATGCCTTCTTGGCACCCAGAAGGCATGATCCCTGAAGGGGGGGGCAGAAACCCCTACAGGGCCAGCAGCTGGAATGATTGCAGGCGAGGACGTTGACTGAGCCTGTCGCTGAGCCCGATCAAATTGTCACTTGAGCGCCTTGAGACATCTGTCGGCATCCTTGGCAGCAGCCAATGAGGCTGTGCGGCTCCTTGTTGAAACAGCCAGAGCTGTGGCAGACTTGTGCTTATCCTGCTTTTTTGGCTTTTTCTTTGCAGGGCCCGGGGAAGCTGGAGCCTCAGAAGGTCCAGGGCTGTGCTCCAAGTCGGAAGAAAGCTCACAGTCATCCATGCTGAGAAGTGCTGAAGACATGAGTAGAAAAAAAGGTAAGCAGGTGCTTGGCACAAATGAGAAAAAATACATGTCCTATGGAATTGATGTTTTCCATATTCCCTTTGCTTATTATTTTATTTTATTTATTTTATATTGTTATTATTAATATTTTCCCTTTTTTTTAATTATGTCATTAATTTATTCTTATTTCCAGAAGGTTGCTTGGGGGTAGCAGCTCCCCCCCATTCTTTCCTTGCACAGTCTGTCTCAGACCTGTGCCAGAAGGAAAAAAAAACACCAACTAGGCAAGCAGCAATCATATATAAAGGTGGGCTGGATTGATTACTCCAATATAGGAAATACCAGAAGGACTGGAAAAAAAAAAAAAAAAGGAAATACCAGAAGGACTGTAACTTGCAGACAGCCTTCCAACAGCAGAGGGTGCCAGAGTGGCTGCTTAATCATTGCCATCGACTACTTAACACATGCTGAGTATTCCCTTTCAGCTATCTCTTAAGTGATGGTGATTAATTACAGAAGTCCCAGTTGCAATTGCAGACCTGTAAGGGCAAGAAACGGCGCAGGGAAGCTCTCTGCGCAGCTGCGGTGCTGTTGCTGGGCAGAACTGCGATAGGAATGCAGTCTGCGTTTGCTCAGCCTTTTCCCGGGCAAAAACCAATCAGGAGGCTTACTGCGCCTGCGCAAGCTGTTGCCGGGCAGAACTGCAATAGGAATGCAGTCTGTGCTTGCTCAGCCTTCTCCCAGGCAAAAACCAATCAGGAAGCTTACTGCGCCTGCGCAAGCTGTTGCCGGGCAGAAAATGGTCAAAAAGAGCGGAAAGCGTGCTCCGACATAACGGCGACCTCTGAAACACCAGCGTTGGCACGAAAAACGTGGGGATTGGTTGCAGAGACAATCCGACCCATCCACACAGTGACAGGCGTGCAGCTACTCAGAAGTAGCCCTCGCGCCAGGAAAATGAGTGAGAAGGAAGAGTGTGCCACTCAAAGCAGGGCAGGGACTCTAAAGCGGCAAAAAGGGCTCCAAAGGGATACGAGTATGCCGCTGAGAGCAGGGCAGGGACTCAACAGCCGCCCCAACAATCACAACGGGAAAATTAAACTAGAAGAAGGTTCCCTGGCAAGGCAGGGCTTCTTATCTATTTGTAAATATATATGGCCAGACAGGGTGTAGGCCAGAAGACTCACCCAGCAGTCGCCAAAGAGAAGCAATATAAAGGGAAAACTCCCTTTATTTCCAAACCAATTCGAAAGTGCCAAATCGAAATCCAAATCAAAGTCAAGTCCAATCCAAGGTCAGAATAGAAGAATCCAAAAGCGAAGAATTTATTCAAGGTCTAGATACCAGAGATGAGTAAAACAAGTCTGATTAGCTGACTGAGTGAATAAAAACTGAGCCTCTGACAAGCAAAGGGGCGTGTCCAAGAAATTTAAAGACACATACACTCAGGGCTGACTGCTAGACTGTTGAATAACCCTCGCTTTTGGATTCTCCAAGCAGCGCGCTGGAGGTGTGTGTGTGTGTGTGTGTGTGTGTGTATTTCAACAGAGGGAGGAAATCAATCTAGTTTACAAATGGAATACCTTTTTTAGGCAATTAATTTTAATAAATTCAGTCAAAATTAATTTTTAATGCTTTTTTTCCCCAGTATGGCCTCTGGCCAGTGCATACATAATTTAATCAAATGCATACATACCTTTGGAGGAAAATTAGGCAGGATTAGTTTCAGTGAGAAGCAGGGAATAGCTCAGAAAATAGAGAAGCTGATAGCATAAGCTCACAAAGCAGGGAAGCTAGATAGCATACAGAATTTTTGTGCCCATGGCATCCTCTGAAAATAGCGTGCTGAGTGGCCAGGTGGCTTTTTCCTCCTGACAAACAGCTGATTTTTCTGCTAAAGCTGGTTCTTTGGTGGCATGCTCCCCAGATTTAAATGGGAACAACTAGGAATGATCCAAAATGACCCTTAAATGACCATCTCAGATGATCCTTTTACCTGGGAAGAGGAATTTCAATTGAATTGCAATTCTTGGTAGGAGCAGCCGGAGGATTGGGTCTCCATCTTTTCCTTTTGGCTGTTTTATTTTTTTAAACATGCCTCTATTTTGGCTGAACGCTTTAAAGTTTTATTTTTATTTTTGACTTTTATCTTCAATTGTTAATTGACTGGCTGAATGTTGATTTATTTTAATCCTTTGCTGGATTTTAATGATAATTTTTTTGCATATTTTTACTGCTTTAATTTGGAGTTGTGAATCACTTCCACCATATGAAAGTCGATGGTGAACAGACTCTTCCCTGGGTACCAAAAGTGGCCTGATTTGATTTACATTTACACTGGATTTTTATTACAAGGGTTTTGAATTCTATTAGTTTTTAAAAGCTGTCTTTTTTCTTGTAACCTCTGATGGGAAGTTTCCTTTTTTTTTCCATTCACTTTTTATTGTGTCATTTTTTTTTCTGTAGCCATTCTATTATGGTATATCTACTTCTTCTGTCCATGAGAGGAACTATTTTGTTGTGAAAGCTCAGCTACAAGAGACTTTTGGGCTATATTAGAAATGTAAACAACAATAAATTAAGGGTATTGAATATTATAGGACAGTGTGGTGGCTCAACGATTAAGATGCTGGACTTGTTGGCTGAAAAGCCAGTTTACAAATATGCATGCGTTGTTCTTCCTGCATTTTCAATTATAATAATCCAATGCCTGTTTTATAAGCTTCTTACTGATCTTAAGTTTCTCAAATATGTCCTCAATATGTCAAAGAAATTATGTCAAATTATATTTTTGCATAATCTGCACTTTTTTTTTTTTACGAAAATACATTGTCCTTTAGGAAAGCAGAAAGCCTCCATATGGAAATGAAGAGGATCAGGTTGTTTAAAGGATCCAATGCTTCTTAGGCTATCAAAAGTCATAAGAAAAACATGACCGCATCCCCAAGGGAAAACTGTCATAAATAGAGAAAGGTCCAGTGTGGACTGTCTACTGATTTCAAAAGCAATTCATCAACCACATTTTTCAACTGGCCCTGAAATATTATTTCTTTAACTTTATTTAGACTGGAATGGGTGACAGGTTTACTGGCCTCCTAGGACAAATCACTTCTTTCTTGTGGCCTTTATCAGGTCTTCCCATTAGCCCCATAGTTACCATGTCAGAAGCTCAAACTAGAACAGATCAAAGAAATGACAGAAGTAAATACATAAAACTAAATTTGACTACCATGTTTCCCCAAAAATAAGACCCTGTCTTATATTTGTTTGAACCCTGAAATAAGCGCTTGGCCTTATTTTTGGGGAGGTCTTATTTTGGGGCGCGTGGAGCAAGACAGGGCTCCTCTTGCTGTCTTACCTGTTTTCCAGCTCTGTCTCCCTAGCCCTAACCAGAGGAAATGGGGATCGCCTGCACAATACGGTTAAATATTTTCGAGAAGGGCTTATTTTCAGGGTGGGGCTTATTTTAGCACATGCGCTCAAAAGCCCAATTGGACTTATTATCAGGGGATGCCTTATTTTCAGGGAAACAGGGTAGCTTTTCTTTTAATCAGACCCCTCATAAATCTTGAGGTGATATATCAATGGCTTTATAAACTGTATACATTGTATGTTATTACAAGTGCAGAAAAAATAAATCATTGAGCATATCTGTTCATTTTCCTTTACTACACTTCCCTTTGCTGCATGCGTGATACAGAATAGTTTCAAAAACCACTCTGAAACTTAATATTCAAATCTGAGCACATGATAAGCACTAATTGTTCTTGTGTTGGACATTTACAGAAAATTATCGGAATGAAATTCAAATAACTGAATAGGGGAGTGACCAGAAGTCCATAGAGAAACATAACTAATGTTACATATTTCCACTTCTGTAAAGTGCAGGTAGGCCTTGCCTTATGCTGGTTCATTTTAACGGCAGTTTAAAGTTGCAACAGACTCAGAAAATTGATTCATGACTAGTCCTTGTAGTTACAAGTGTTGTACCACCCAATAGTCATGTAATCCCAATTTTGGTTGGTTGGCATCTTGCTCACATTTTTATGATAACTGCAACGTTTTGCGGTAACATTATTGTGACTTGTGAGTTTCCAGAAGGTTTTCAACAAGCAAAGTCAAGATTCCCTTAACAACTATGTAATGCACTTAATCACTCTGGTAAAAATGGTTATAAAATCAGCACATGATGACTCGCTTTACGGCTGCGCTGTCTTAAAATCACAATTGGAACTGGAATTTCCGTACGTCAAGATTTCCGTACATTAATACTGCAATTTTTCACAGCATTATTCAGAATGCCTATTATGTTCAAACGGACTTCCTCACAGATACATGTACTAGAAATGCAAATGTACTTGTGGCATTTCTTTTGCAATGCTGTAGCTTGTATAAATCTCCTTCCTGTGTACCTGGAAGGGACTTCTGTATCCAATCCATGCAGAGACATCTAAATACTATTTTGAAATATAGGTTCATGTGTGAAGCAATAAGAGGTTTTCAAAATTGAAGCCATTTGGCAGGAATGTGCCTTTTTTCTAACTAAAGCAGATTTCTAGCAAATCTCTTTTAAAATAAATATATTAATTAGCAAGAAAATACTTTGTTAGGTAGTGAACCTTCATAGAACTGCTACTTGCTTGGTTATTTGGGAGAGGCTCTATTTAAGTAATAAATGAACATCAAACATTCAATATTTAATTTCCACATCTCCTAAACAAAACTGTGAAAGACCTTTCTCTGAAACCCTAGAAAGCTGCTATCAGTTGGTTTGCAAGACCAAACAATAATCTGACTGTAAAAAGCAGCTTCATATAGATATTGCTATATAAAGTAACCACTCCTAATAATTATCTTCTGCTCGGTTGAAGAGATCAATCAGGTTAGGAGCCAGTTCTTTGTAAAATAGTATATCATTGATAATGTCGATCATAACTTATAAAAGGAGGAATATCTCTAATATGGTGACTAGTGTAGCTCACACATGCATCAAAAACAAGTTTTTTCCTGAAATAATTTATAGCCATCTGCAACTTAAAGATGATACACATACACATATACACAAACGTGTGCACGCACACACACACAACATGGAAATAAACCTCATTAAATATAGCTCTGTTCAGTAATTTATTCTGAAAAACATATAGTTAATTAACTAAAATTACATGAAGCTAATAATAATCCCAGAGCAGGATAATTTTAGAAACCTCGTCTAGAAAAGAAGGGCAGGAACTATCAAGAAATATATTTTACAAGAAGAAATTTTAAAAATCCATCCAGATTTAAACATTGCGGTGTGGTTTTAAAGGAATAAAATAATTATTTACCTTGAGCAAGCATACTGAACTCCAGGAAAAGTGCTATGTGGTACAGTTCCATAGCTTCTTCAGCCTTTGTCATGCTTGTTTTTCCTGCTACAAGAGCCTGGACCTCACTTAGACTCCCTACTGATGGACTGCTGTGCAAAATAGAGAGGTCCACCAAATCTGTATACATACAGTTTAAAATTACCCTCACATATTTTTTTGGTATGATAGACTCATCTAGTATAATCCGGGTTGGAGTCCTTAGTGTTCGATCTGTAATTTCTTCTCCGGTTCGTATCCTCCTCTGTAGTAGATGCCGGAAGAAAGGGGAACGCGATGAAATAATAGCTTTGTGTGCTCTGAGCTCCTCATCTAAGCAGCTCTGACTTCCGCCATAAGCTTCAACAAGTTCAGAGTCGGATGAAAAACTAAGAACCACATCATAATAGCACATGTAATCCAACAGGCCTCGCATGTCAACATCTAGAGAATTTGGTGTTCCAAATTCCTCACTAAGCTGCATGAGAATGTCAACGTTCTGAAACCTCGAATCTTCCATCCCAAATTCACCTGTGTATAGGTAGTGTAGCAAAGCAGAAAACATGGGCAGGTCGATGCCAGCTGTGTTGATATCCATTATAATCTCTGCACCATATTCTGGTGAGGAAGAAAGGAGGGTCTTAAAAAATGGGCACCTTGCAGCCAAAATTGCACGATGCACAGGGAAGCAAGTCTCTTGAAATATTAGATCGACATCGGTGCAGTATTTAAACTCATACAGTTCAGCCATGTCTTTCTGCAGCGTCCTGGCTTCTGGCCTTGCCAAACTAGCTTGCAGAGAAAGCTCTTTTAAGGCTGATGTTCCTTCATACTCTTCCACTAAAGCATTGACATCCCGGACATCCCAGCCGGAGAGGAGCTCACGCATCTGCTTGGCATGATCAGCAGACCGGTTAGACTTTCGGCGCTTAATAAACTTCTTTTTGAGGGTAGCAAGGCCAGAACTTTTCTTTTTCTTATCTTGAGGTTTCTCGTGGCCGTGCTCAAGGCTATAAAGTTTAGATTCACAGCCATAACCTTGATGGGAATAGGATGATGTTCCTGAAAGAAGAAGAAAAAACTGCCTAAAGCCCAGAATTAGGTGTACAAAGCAAAATGCATTGACAGAAGTTTTAAACTATTATATGGAACATCTGAAAATTTTCACAATAGTTTACAATAAACTAGCAAAATGTAGTTATGAAGAAAATTGCTCAAAATTTTGCATACAGAAAATCAGTGGACAAGTTATCATTTGACTACCCAGTTCTATCCAAACCAACAAACACATAGAAATCAGTTCTGGCAGTTTTCAATTGTCAAGACCCAAACTTTTATTTAGCTCTAACTGGCAATACATGGAGATTTTGAGAAATAAAGCATTTATTTGCCCTACTTCTTTTCCTTTCTACCTCTCTTAAACAAAATAGTGATGGCAGTATTCTAGGAACTGATTTTAAGTCAAAATGGTAATGTAAAAAGAAAAAACTTTTTTTAAAAAAAACAAACATTTTTTTTTCTCTTTTTACAGATATAAAAAAATGGCCTGGATCATTTATCTTTCATCTGGAATATGTAACTGACTGGAAAAATTCTAGTTGCATTCCTGTGGTTTTACTATTTTTGTCTCTCCCATGTCTTTCATTCTTCCATTTTTGTGGATTAATCTTGTTTGCCAATTGGGGAAAGCTAATACACTAACATATCTTGTAAGATTTGCAAAGAAAAACATATTAAAAGACATCTTACACAATTACTGAATTCTGCCCATGTCTCTCATTATTTTCCAAATCTTGATTATTCTTTCTTTTTATTTGATCTTCTTAGAAGTTTGGCATATAATATCTATGGCTGTGCATCTAACATTTTGAAATATTTCTGGCCCTGTGGAAAAACTAAATATTAATTTTTAGTCTTATTTTTATCTAGTCTTATGTATATTTAACTGTATTTATTCTAACTACACTAATGTCTGATTTAAATTAACACCATATAGTTTGAAGATTTTCCGTTGACTTTTCCTTGCTGACTCCTTTGTAATTTTGCAAATGCATTACAGACCTGGTCAAACATGCACAGAATTTTAATATATTAGCAAAGGCTATGACATAGCTATGCTCTTTTTAAGGTTTCTGGCACAACACTTCCTCTCTCCTAAACCTATAAGCTACCATAGAGATTAAGAGTTATATAACCTTAATCTTATATACCTTAGCAAGGCCCATAAACCTATATATTCCAAAAGATCCATTTTCTTAAACATTTAAAACCTGATCACAAGTAGTTAGTCTTTAACATGATTAAGACAGAAGATTTTAAAATATTCCAAAGAAAGCGAACAAAGGGACCACAGAACATAATTTATCATATTTATTTATTTATGTATTTATTTGTTTTAATTTCTATACCGCCCTTCTCCAATATAGGACTCAGGGCGGTGCACAGCCAAAGTAAAATCCAGACATAGAAAGAGTAAAAACTGATTAAAATAATTAAATAATTTGGCCATAATTAAAAACAGTTCCAATTTAAAATAGTTTAAAAGTTTGACTCAAGCCAGCCCAGCTAGTTGGAATAAATGGGTTTTCAGGGCCCGACGAAAAATCCGGAGGTCTGTTATTGTACGTAACTCTGGGGGGAGGTTGTTCCAAAGGGTGGGCGCCACCACCATAAGATGCAAGTATTAAAATAATTGATCTTTCAATGGAACCCCTGACAGGGCTTAAGAGTTAATTAATGCTTACGATTTATCTCCAGCAATCTTGCCATTAGATCTGTTAACTTCACAATGTTACAGTATGTTAAAATTTTACTTATATCAAGTTTTTACTGCTAGCAGAGCTGGAGAAAATAGAATTATAACATCATTCTAAATTTGAAATCAACATTCAAACCCACAGAAGCAACCATTCCAGTGGTTAAATATCACCCCATCTGCTCCAGTTTGTCTTTTTGTGGCAACAAACAAAGAGACATTTAAAAAAGCCTTGTGAGAATTAGCTCTGAAATTCTGAACACTTTTAATGTTACATTTTTCTGAGCCAATAATATTTTAAAAGCTGCCCATTAAGTAAGTTCAAGACTTAGCTATTTCTAAAGTATGCATCCTTTCTCGCATTGTTTTTGATGTAGAAAAAAAATTAAGGTTTTCTCAGCATGCATTTGGGTACTTTCACGTTTAACCAAATGAGATAGAATTATCCATTTTCTCTCATCTGTTCATAAGTATCCTTTGCAAGGGATCAGAACTTGCAATACTATGATAGATTTACCACATGAACTGCTGCTTAATATAAATTAAATCAACACTGCCTTTGAGTTAGATATGGTACCCAATAATTGCAGACAATATACAGCCTGGATATGCAATGTAAAAATGTTAAATGGAGAAACAGAAATACCTACCTATGAATGTCTGTTGTGCCTGAGAATTTCCCCCTACCCTTGGGGAACACGAATGAGGATAGTTTGAAGCATTAGCACCCATCTTCTTTAGTCACTTGAGCACTCCACTTCCTGGCTCATCAGCACACAATTCCATAACCCATGATAGAACTTAAGACATAGTTCAAGTAGGAGCTTGTTCCCCATTTCTGAAAAATTGTAAACATAATATTATTATCTTTCCAATTGGTTACATGAATACTGCAATGATTTAGGTAATCATATACTACTTGTAATGAGTTTTCTTACCGATGCAGCTATAAGTGAACACGTTTTACCGTAACAACAAAGTTAATGCATAATCTAATCATTTTTGAAAATTAATTTTGCATCAAGACCTATTTGGTCAAATGATCTAAAGTTTACCTAAAAGTTCATGAGATAGGAAATCCTAATATCTAGAATTTATGAATACATAACAGGTGTGGTTTAAATGCGCATACTCTACAAACAGTGTAGACAGAAGACATTCAGTAGCTACAATATGTAACCTTCAGAATGTATGAGCAGATTACAAAGGTAAGCAGAAACAAAACACAACAACACACAAAAAATTAAGACACAAAACAAAAAGCTTTCAGCAAAGACAGAATGGGTAATACAGCTAAAAGATCATTTTATAATGTGCAAATCTAAGTATGGGGCACTTAAATATAATTTACATATATATGGGCAAGCTAATATTCTCTTATCAGCAATAAAACATGGATTTGTGCTGGGTGCCAAATGTTTCTCGACTATAGAAAAACTTAAAGTCATTAAATTGGACAGATTTTATTAAAACAACTTTTTTTAGCACTGATGCTGTTACATGGTCATAGTTAATTGGCTATTATTACAAGAAATTCTAATTAAAGTTTGTGTTAAGCTCCTTTTTGAATTGAAGATGATTTGATATTTCTCAGAATTAAAACAAAAAGGGGACAGGGTTTTATTGTTCAGTTCTACAAAGTAGCTGGATAAAAGCTATTATAAGATTAAAGAGAGACAGTTTGGTCCAGTGGTTAAGGCACCAGCCCAGAAATTAGGAAATTGTGAGTTCTAACCCTATCAAATATATATATTTATGCATGCAACAAGCCAAAGGATCTTTCTAGGAATTTAAAATGTTCTACAAACGCAAATATTTTAACATACTTTAAAATAAAAGATTACTTTAAAATTAACAAATGGGATGAAATACAATTTCACAAATGAAACTGTCACACATATCACTAAATCATGTTTTATTTTTGTACAAATCATGAGTTTACAATTGCTCAAACTGTCCTAGAGGTTATTTATTTGTTCTACTGTATTGTTCTCCAATATGCCTCCACAATCAAGAAATCTTCTATATCACTTCCGGTTTGCTGTTTGTCCCCGCCGGATGCTCCTTCAGGATCGTCAAACCCACTGCCTGTAAGAGCCGCCTTTATAGCAGAATGGCGGCTCGAAAAAACTCCATTTCCATTAGGAAACGGAGATAGAGCCGGCTGGGGTGGGTAGAGTCCTCTGCCTAATCCCAAAAGTTTTTTATTTACTTTTGGGACGTAGCGGAAGAGACTCCCCGTATCCCCAGCCGATGCTCCGGGCTCTGGGAGATCTCTGCTATACGCAGAGCTAGGTGGCAAAAGCAAGCCTGTAAATTTGTTAAATTAATTAAAGAAGACGTGAGCTGGACCTCTGATCCTGAAGCGGAAGTATTCTTTTTATTTTAGAAAAGTTACTGAAGTTGTTTAAGAAGTGAAAGGAAAAAAGATTTTTAAAATGGCGATTGCTGCGGCTTGAAGAGAGGCTGAAAGGGAAAGTCCTTCCGTTTTCTATTACAAAGTAGCGGAATGAATACTTCTGGCTGTAATTGAAGGCAAAACCTCACTCTCACTTTTTTTGGTTTTTTTTGTTTTTTTTCCTGGGGATCTGATATTGATCTTGGTTGGAAACAAGCTTTTTTTTCTCTTTTCCAGTAAATCTTGTCTGTGTGGAAAATGGCACTGAGACTTATACAGTTAGACAAACAGGCAGTGGGGGGGGATTCCCCCAGTAACAAATTACATGAACAAGTTCTAACTCTCCAGTCTCAGAAACCTGACTTTAATATAATAGAATTTCTCCTTGAAGAGATTGTAAGAAGGGATGAGATTGTGAACCAGCAACTTGAAAAATTTAAGCAGGAAATTAAAGAAATTGGTGAATTGGTGAAATCAAAGTTTGACTTTTTGGATCGAAAGATTTTAAAAACAGCTAACGGTTTATCAGACTTTCTGATTCAGTTGGATGCAAATACTAAACTATTAGAGTCTAAAATGAAAGAAACTGAGGAGAATTTGGATGACAAGATCCAAAAAATTAAAAAGGATTTGGCAAACACTCAGGATAATAGCTCAGAAGACAAACTTAAAATGGAGGTTGACCAAAAGACTGGTAATGTAGAAAATGTGCAACAGAGGATTGAAAGAGAAGTTTTAATGATCCAACATAATTTTACAGAATATGCAATTAGACTGAGAGGTCTGCAGGAAAATAACAGAGATGATTTAAGGAAAATATCTTCTGAAATTCTGGCTGGGATTTTAAAGGTTCAACCTGATGAAGTGTTTTGCAGGATTGACAGAATTTATAGAATAAACTCCTGGTTGGCAAAGCAAAGGCAATTGCCTAGAGATGTGGTGATTTATTTTACAGATAAAGAAATTAGGAATAATATTGTGCAGAACTCTTTTAATTCTACTTTGCAATTTCATGGAAGAAAGATTTGGATTTTTAAGGAGCTCCCGCCTAAGATGTTAATGGAGAGGAAGAAATTTGGTTTTCTAGTGACTGAGTTAAAAAAAAGAAATATCCTATTTAGGTGGGATGTCCCAGTTGGTTTAATATTGAGACATCAAGGAGTAAGATACCAACTGAACACTGTTGAAAAAGCGGAAGAATTTTATCAAAAAATTTTAAAAATGAATTTAACATCTTTAGGCACAATACAGGACAAGCAAAAGGAGTTGGAAACAAAGGGAAAATATCAAATTACAGAGGCTGTGGTAGATAAATTGTCTTTGGACTCCCTGGATACCCCAGCTGGACTGTCTATAAATATGAGAGCAGTGTCATCCGACTCCAATGTGATGAATCATCAAGTTACAGACAAGTGCGTAAATCAACCAGTTGATATACAAGTGATGGAAAAGAAAGACGAGATAACAAAACAAAACCAACAAGATCAACTTATAAAGCAGAATGAAAATCAATCAGCTGATACACAATTTGTAGGAAGGAAACCAGGATGGAAATTCAACCCGCAAAAGAAAAAGAAAAGAAATAGATCTCATAGAAATAGTAGTTTCTAAACCAAGCAACAGTGAAGCCAGGGACTTTAAAAAATGAATGAATATGTGAAAAGATAGTGGAGGCAAACTACTGTTTAATACTATCTTGAGGATAGTGGCAGATCTCTGCAATGCCGTGATTTTGGGATGTGAAAAGAGCCTTACATTCTTGGATTTGAATTATCTACTTTGGATTTCTTTTACTGGTAAATATATTATAACTATTTCGAGTTACAAGGCAAGAGAGTCACGTTGGGGCATGCAGAAGATCTGGATGTTACCCACTAGGATGATGGGAATTAATAATCCTGATGAAAACCACAATTACAACTATATGGAATATAATTATAATGTCACTTGGGTGGTTGTTTTTACTTTTATATATATATGAGGATATCTATTACTGATGGGGGCAGAAGATGATTGAAGATCTTGAACAAACTGTTGCACCAGCATGTTATCTTACCCTATTATGGACGATGGATTTAACAATCCAGTGGAAAGACATCAAAGAAGATATTATATGGATTATAAATTTAAAGTTATTGTCTTTTTTCTTTTTATAAAATGGAATGCATATATAGATATATGTATATTTTAGTAGAGTGGGCAGTGGATTATATTTAGAATTGTATTGCATGGTAATTTTGCAGGAAATTGGGTTGAAATAGGTTAGTTTACTGATTGATTAGTTTAAGAAAAAGGATTTTTAAGTCATATATTTAGGGGAGTGGAGGAATTGGATAGAACTGAATAAATGTTAAATTTGGATGTAGGGAGAAGGCTGCTTTGAAATGTTATATTAATATATATAAAAGATTAAATGTTAAGTTGTTGTAATAATATACTATAAGTTTGGGGGAGGAGAAAAAGGGCAGATTATTGCGAAAATGGGAGTTATAAGAATATTATGCTAAGGGTCAGTATTTTGAGGAGGGAGTAAGGGAATGGTAAAATATTATGTAATTAGTTATGAATTAGCTTATTGTTGTGAAGAAGTCACAGGGGGGGATGGGTGGTGAGGGGGGGTTAGGGAAGAGGGGGGGAAAGGGGGAAAAACTTGTATTTGAAAACTTCTTCAATAAAAAAAAATTTAAAAAAAAGAAATCTTCTATATCACTGGTAGGGATGGTAGGGAGGAGGGCGATGTCATCAGGACCGTGGGTGGGAGGGGCAGGTATGGTGGGAGCAGGGGGCCATATCATGTTGTGGGGGCACGTATCCGCTGTCTTCAAGCGGTTACATGCTCCGGCCCCCAAGGCTCTTCCTGTTCCCTGGGTTGTCCGGAGTCTCAGCGCCTAGGTCTTAGGCTGATGCTGTGCAACGCCAGGTCCGTGGTTAATAAAGCCCCCCTCATTTGTGAGCTGATCCAGGAGGGGGGAGCGGACCTGGCGGGTATTACTGAGACCTGGTTGGGCCTGGAGGGGGGGTCCCCCTCGTAGAAATGTGCCCACCGGGTTTCCGCGCATTTCATCAGCCAAGGGCCCAGGGTAGGGGTGGGGGGGGTGGCGGTTATTGTAAAGGAAGGTCTTGATCCTAGGGAGGCCACTGTACCTCAGATAGCCGGTTGTGAGTCTCTCCTTGTGAAGTGGGGCCATGGGAGGCAGATGGGCCTGCTGGTTACGTACCTGGCTCCTTGCTGTGTGGCAGCAACCCTGCCCGAGCTCCTCAATGTTATAGCCGGGGTGGTGGTTGATACCCCCAGGCTTTTAGTCATGGGGGATTTCAACCTGCCGTCCATCGGTGAAGCATCTGAGGTGGCTCGGGAGTTCATGGCTTCCATGACGGCCATGGACCTGACCCAGTTAATTCAGGGCCCCACTCACATAGGAGGAAACACGCTGGACTTGGTTTTCGTCTCTGGTCAGTGGTTGAATGGCTTAGATACAGGGGATATAGTTATTGAACCCTTGTCATGGTCAGACCATTCTCTCCTTAGACTTGACTTCCTGACCGCTATGCCCCACCGCAGGGAGGCGGAACCGATCAGGTGGTTCCGCCCCAGGCGCCTGATGGATCCTGATAGGTTCCGAATGGAGCTTGGGCCATTTCCTGAGACTCTGGCGCGCGACTCGACGGAAGACCTGGTGGCCGCCTGGGATAGGGCGGCCGCTGGTGCTTTAGATCGGGTCGTGCCTTTGCGGCCTCTGACCCGGCGCCGAATCTGCCCAGCTCCTTGGTTTTCCGAGGAGCTGAGGGGGATGAAACGCCGGAAAAGACGCCTAGAGAGTAGTTGGAGGGCCAGTCGCTCCGAATCTGACCGTACACTAGTGAGGTCTTATATCAAGACCTACTTAGTGGCGATAAAGGCGGCGAAGGGTAATTACTTTTCCGCTCTTATCGCGTCGGCAGAAAATCGCCCAGCTGCCTTGTTTAGGGTGACTCGCTCCCTTCTCCATCTGGGAGCGCGGGAAGACCCCTTGCAAGGTCGTGCTGAGGATTTTGCGCATTATCTGCACGATAAAGTCGCTCAAATTCGGGAAGGCTTGGACTCTGACTGGGTAGGTACAGGCGGGTTGTCCGAGGTCTGTCTTGAGACGGTTATCTGGGATGAGTTTGACCCGAGGACGTGGACAGGATGCTGGGGAGGTTGAACGCAACCACATGTTTATTGGACCCGTGTCCCTCCTGGTTGGTGCTGGCTACCCGGGAGGTTACGCAAGGCTGGCTCCAGAGGATTATAAATGCTTCCTTGAGTGAGGGGTTTTTGCCTCCCGCCTTGAAAGAGGCGGTGGTGAGGCCCCTCCTCAAGAAGCCCTCTCTGGACCCAGCTATTTTAGCAAACTATCGTCCAGTTTCCAACCTTCGCTTCTTGGCGAAGGTTGTTGAGAGTGTGGTTGCGCGACAGCTCCCGCAGTACCTGGATGAAACAGTCTATCTAGATCCGTTCCAGTCCGGCTTCAGGCACGGGTACAGCACGGAAACGGCATTGGTCGCGTTGGTTGATGATCTCTGGAGGGCTCGGGACAGAGGTTGCTCCTCTGTTCTGGTCCTATTAGACCTCTCAGCGGCTTTTGATACCATCGACTATGGTATCATGCTGCGCCGGTTGGAGGGGTTGGGAGTGGGAGGCACTGTTTTACGGTGGTTCTCCTCCTATCTCTCCGACCGGTCGCAGTCTGTGTTGGCTGGAGGGCAGAGGTCGATCTCAAGGCACTTGGTTTGTGGGGTGCCACAAGGGTCGGTCCTCTTGCCTCTCCTGTTCAACATTTATGTGAAGCCGCTGGGTGAGATCATCCGTGGTTTTGGGGTGCAGTGCCATCTGTACGCTGATGACACCCAGCTGTACATCTCCACCCCGGACCACCACAACGATGCCCTTGACATGATGTCCTGGTGCCTGGAGGCGGTGCGGGTCTGGATGGGGAGGAACAGGCTCCGACTCAATCCCTCCAAGACTGAGTGGCTGTGGCTGCCGGCGTCCTGATATAGTCAGCTGGTGCCATCGCTGACTATCGGGGGTGAGACATTGGCCCCCACGGAGAGGACACGTAACTTGGGTGTCCTCCTGGACGCACGGCTGTCTTTAGAAGAGCATATGACGGCCGTGGCCAGGGGGGCTTTCTATCAGGTTCGCCTGATACGCCAGTTGCGCCCCTTTCTGGATCGGTACTCCCTATGCACGGTCACTCATGCCCTCGTTACTTCCCGCCTCGACTACTGCAATGCTCTCTACATGGGGCTCCCCTTGAGGAGCACTCGGAGGCTCCAACTGGTGCAGAATGCGGCCGCGCGGGTACTTATGGGGGCGACATGGCGCTCCCACGTGACATCTCTCCTGCGCGAGCTGCATTGGCTTCCAGTGGTCTTCCGAGTGCGCTTCAAGGTGTTGGTTCTCATCTTCAAAGCGCTCCATGGCTTAGGACCCAGTTATTTACGAGACCACCTTCTGCCTCCGATAACCTCCCACCGGCCAACACGCTCCCACAGAGAGGGTCTCCTCAGGGTGCCGTCTGTCAGGCAATGTCGGCTGGCGACCCCCCGGGGGAGAGCCTTCTCTGTGGGGGCACCCGCCCTCTGGAACGAGCTACCCCCAGGGATATGACTAATCCCGGACCTCCGGACCTTCCGCCGGGCCCTGAAGACTTTTTTATTTCAGCAAGTCGGGCTGGGTTAAAAATTTTTAATTGGGTGAATTTTATGGGTAATGGGGTTTTAAATTGGAGAAGCCTAGGATAATTTAATTTTGTTTTAATGTATTTTAATATTTGTATTGTGTGTTTTTAATTCTGGCTGTTCACCGCCCCGAGTCCTTCGGGAGAGGGGGCGGTATAAAAATTTAATAAATAATAATAATAATAATAATATCAATTATATTTGGCTCAAAGTACACATTCTTGAAAACACAAGTTAGTAATCTTTCCCTAATTCCTTACTAAATTGCCTTCAGCTTCAGATTTTAAATGCCCTTTCCAGGGTACGATTTATCACACATCACATGTAAAATAATCAATTGTGTGCAGATATCAGAAACGATGCCTACAGCCATTATAAAATTCAATAGAAAAACTTCATGAGGTTTTTTTTTTTAATGTAAAACCAAAATCTAAAAATCTAAAATATTTCTCTAGTCCAGATGTTCAAAATTTATGATCTCTGATTTCCAGAACAGATCTATAAACCAATCACTAATATTTTTCCATTGTTTCTTAAAATTATGGTTTTGCTTTCATCATTACATACCATTGTTAAGGAATTGAAAAATGATAATTCTTTTTAAATAAATGCTAACTTCAGGATAAATACACATAATTGCACTCTACAATGCATGAATGGATTTTCCTAAATTAAAATCAAATTTGAAACATGATTTTTCTTTTTTCTTTTTAAAAAGGTAAGGTCAGTTCCTACATATGTCTCTAATACAAATATCTCAATTTGAGAGAGTTCCTACTACTTCTGACAATTTTACAAAGTTCCAAAAAACTGGCAATAATGTGAGGCATTTAGGCTTACAGCTAACTCTTTAATTCAGTAAAAGCTATGTGTGCAAACTGGGCCTTGGGTAACAGTCATTTTTGAAAAGTTTACTCTCAACACCAACATTTTCATATAATTTTCCACTGATATTTCAAAATATTAAATGATAAGGTACACTGCAAAAATGCTTACTATACAGCCAAGTATTTTATATTTTCTTTTTCCAACCATAGGCATTCTCTCAAAGTACTGAAGGAACCTAAACTACAGAGGACATTTTTAATCTATGCTATAGTAGTATGAGTCAAAAGGAGAAAAAAATCCTACTCCATAAATTAAGAGCACAGCAGAGAAGCTTCCAGTGAGGAATGGTAAACTGATATTCCCTGGTTAGTGGGAGAGATTACAGCCCAAAAAGCAGCTGGATGCTGGATGTGGACCACCAAAAATCTCTCTGGAGAAGCCTTTTATGGACTTAAGATTCAACCAAACTTCACCATTACATTACTTCGGAGTTTACTTTGTTTAAAACTTTTTGTTAAATATTGAAAATCTTCAGAACCACAAGTTGCTCTTATTCACTGGGTGAGTCTTGCTTTAATCATGTAAATAAGAAAATTATGAGTTTAAAATTTTGCAAGAAAAAAATAGAGGGGGGAATATATGACAAAAGGGTGATTATAGTGTTGATTTTAGAAAATGTTAAACGGATTTAAGACTTGCAGATTTTGACTTGAGTTAAAGAAGGACTTTGAAGTTAATTAAAATAATCTTTCCCATGTTTATATTTAGAAACAACTGATAAGACAACTTTGAAAGTTGAACACTAGAGGGCACTCAAAGAAAATTACCGTAATGTATAAATGGCTACTTTAAGGGACTTCTATGATGAATGGACCAAAAAATGCAATCATAAAGTTACATGCTATTAAAGAATTAAAAGATATTGAAGAGAAACAAGTTCTATCGAAGTGATAGAACTGAAATTGATTTTAATTGGAATTTAAAATGGTAGCCTATAAGAAAGAAATAGAAATAGCAGATTTAGAAATGAAACTGATTTAATACAAATGACAGACAAACATTAAACCAAAAGAGTGATGTGGATAACTTCTCTATGTTGGATTTATAAAAAGAACTTGTTGAAGCTTTGTGAGAAGAGACAATCAGAATACGAACAGTAATGTGGATAATTTTCTTCCACTGGAATTACAAATGATCCTCCATAAAGATGCCAATGGTTCTAAGAAAAGAAACAAAGAGAGTATGAGAAAGCAGATGTTAGGACTTTGTTTGGGAACTAAAGATTGTTGGGAGAAAGAAGAAAGAATACTAAATTGATTTGATCAGGATTAACACAAGTGGGTTGCTATTTTTGGGAATGTTTAATGGATTCTTGCTGATTAGAATTGAATAATGATTCAAGGATTTTGTTTATTTGAAGAGAGCAAATGGTGGTATGTTTAAATAGAAAGGAAGATATAAATGTAAAGGCAAGGATTCAAATTGGATTTAGCAAATATTATTTACAAATAGTTATGTTATTATTTCTGACAAACTTTAATAAAATTCTGTTAATTAAAATGAACAAATTAGGTTTTAAAGATTAATTTATAGAGGATGGGATGAAGATAAGAAATGAAGAAATAGTTGGTTTTAAGAAACAGTGATAATTTGTTCATATTGATAATGCTTGTTGTAGATGAAAAGGGAAAGGTTTCTTCTTTCTACCAAGAACTATCAAGGAAAAGAAACCCACAGTCCTGCCAACATGGGCAGGGGAAACTACTATATATAAACAAGGTGCAAATGCCACACTCAACAGCATTAATGTTACCCAGTTGGGTAATGAAATGTCTGAAAGCAAACAACCTCGGAACAAACAACAGTCAGATTAATTTGCATCTCATAAAAAGGTATTTAAAGGCCTGTGTTCTGACAGACGAGCACAATTCAAAATGCACTGATGATGTCTTCTCGAATGGTGATGAAACATTTGCAACCAATTTGCAACTAAGCTCGGACTTCAAACCAACAGCCTAGCAAACAACCTACATCAGAGAATATCAAGGACTCCACAGAAGAAACTTTTTTTTTTAAATTAGTCTAACTTTTTGGGAAAGAAGGGAAACTCTCAAGAATAAATCAGGTACATAGATATTCCTCTGGAAGCCAGATAACTTCTCAATAACCAGTTTCTTTCCTTCCTTCCTTCCACCCATCCATCCCTCCATCTCACTCTGTGTAACATTTGCACAGATTGAAGGATGAACCCCAAAATAAATCTGCCTATATCTATCCACTTATAGTTGTAATATTATTGTGTTCTGGTATCCACTTTTTAATTCTGAACCATAATGATAAAAGAAGTATGCAAATTACTTATAAGAGAGATGTGGAGAGAAAGGTAAAGTATGTTGATTATTATATTCTGAAAGATTGTGCTAGAAATTCATGTTAACACAACCAATATTGCTGCAACTTGTTGGCAAGACCAGCTAAATAATTTTTATAACTTTCTTCTAATTACATGCATTACACGCATTATTTTATAAAGTTTCCATGTCTAATAACATTATCTGCCTCAAATATAAAATATCATTAAATTCTGATATAGAATACTAAAGGTACATTTTACCATCCACCTGTGTTTTCCTCATATTGAATAATTTGGTGTCATTTGCAAACTTGCCTAAATAATTGCTCACCCAAATTCTAAATCATTTTTAGATGTTAAAAACCATAAGTCCCAATATAGATGCCCAGGGACAGTTTACTCAATTAAATTTATTTTCTGAATGCCATGTCTCTCTCCTTCATAGTAAAAGGGACTACAAGAAAGGCCTGTTAAATGTCATTTTCAAAAAGAATGAATATTTCCTTTAAAAATCTCAAACCGTTACTAACATTTTGTGTACAAAACACATTTTGCACAGCAGGACACATAACTGTAACAGTAACATCAAGCCTAGATCTTCCAAAATTCACTCTTCAAAAATGTTTGTTGCTGCTCTCAATTATACTTTCTTTCATTAAAACAGAAGTGAGCAACTTTTTAATTGCCAGAGAATACACTTAACATTTTTGGGGGAGAGATAAGAAAAACCACAGCGTAAAAGGGAAAGAGTGGATGTGAGGGAATGAAAGTGTTATATTTCAACAAAAACATTTCTTGCTTTAGTCCTCATTTTAATACATTAAGCCAATTAATAAAGGAAAACTATAAACTAGCAGTATTAACACTATAATATCATCTTAAAATTAATAATACTGTGATAATAATAATCAAAAGAAAAAAGAAATACCCCAAAAGATTGCAAATGCTAAAAAAAGGTAACTAAAATATACGCATGTTTAATATAGCAATCAATCTAGAGTCTCACAGGTAGTCCTCAATGATGATAATTGGAATTAGTGGGCTGTTAAGTGCAATGTCCTGTGACCGCATCACTTAATGACAGCTATCCAGGCAGCCCCATTGCCATCATTAAGTCTGGATCGCAGGTCATTAAGCAAGAATCTCAGATTATCACAACTTGCAATTTTCCCTCTGGCTTCCACAAAGTCAGTAGGGAAGCTGGTAGGAAATCACAAGTCCTGGCTGGCTCACAAAAAGATTGATGTGTAGATGAGTATTATGGAGTGAAGTGGGCATGGGTGCTGTTGCAAGTGTTTGCAGGCTGGAGAGGGGGTTGAAGCTGGTCAGGGAAAGAGTGCTGTGGCCCAAGCACTGGGATCTCGGACTCCATCGTGGGATTCCTTAGGAGAAATAGCGGTGGGAGCAATTTGCTATCTTTCCTGGGGGAGGTTCCCATTAATTTTGCTTGTGGGAAGCTGGCAGGGAAGATCTCAAATAGAGATCATGTAACACTCTAATTGTTATAAGCACAAGCTGGTTGTCAAGTACCCAAATTGTGATCAAGGGTATCAAGATGGCCAGAACTTGAAGACTGGTCATAAATAACACTTGTTCAGCATAGTTGCAACTTCAGATAGATGCTGAATATGTGGTTGTTAACCAAGCACGATCTATCTTTACAATCCCTACTGACTTCAGTCTCACATGGGGCAACAGGACAAGTTCCAACCAAATGGTTTAATTCCTGAATTACATTTCATTAGCAAGACAATCAATCCTTATAAAACATTCCACGAGATGTCCAATATACATTAAGCTTTTTTGTTGTTACATTAAATTTGTTTGCAAATAGAAGAAAATGAATAAATCTTTGTGACCCTGCATTATTTTGCCATGTCAAGGTATTCAAGTTAATTTTTCCAAAGTAAGTGTGAATGATTAACAACAATTTCATCAATTTCCTTTAACTATTTTTTTTTAAAAAAAGGTTACTGACTTATGTAATATAGTTAATTCTACCCAAGGCTCTAATCACTGTAGACCAGTGGCATCAAACTCGCATCATCATAGCGTCATCACATGACGTATTGGGACTTCTCCCCCCTTTGCTAAACCGGGAGTGGGTGTGGCCAACGCATGATGCATCCGTCCCATGGGCCACGAGTTTGACAGCCCTGCTGTAGACCTTCAGAAACGGTGAATCTGCCAATTTTGTTTTTGTTTTCTTCTGTTTCCTAGTTTAAAATGAAAGAAACTGCCATGGCCAAAGGATGCTCCAAGGGCTGTTAAGTGCTACATGTTGCCTTGGAATTACAATTACCTAAATTCCTTTAAAATAATTTCTCATGGATTATCTTGATGTACATACACTGCTGCTGAGGAAAGAGATTAAAAATATTATTTTTCTTACTGCTCTTCTCATTAAAACGGCTCTAACTGGAAAATGTTATCTTCTAACCAGAGCACTGAGTGATGTAACTGCCAAAAGCTCACATTTGTCTTGTCTTATTCCTTTCTCCATACAAAAAAGACAATCCAGTTCATATCTTACTTAATGAAAATTAAAGCATCTTAATATAGTTAAATGCATTCACACATTTGCCCCCCTTTCTTTCTCCCCTTCTCTCAAAATGAGGATTAAGTTTGAGAATTAGGGATGTGCATTTGCTTTTGTTTCTTTATTTTAAATTATGTCATACAACAACAAGAAAATAAGAAGGGACAGGCTATTCTTGTCTTAATACGGCACCTTATTGAAGTACAGACAGCAATCATATTTTTTTCAAAGTTATGATGACAAAAACCTAATAAATATGGTGCTTTTGCTAACGTATTGCCTCGCTTCTCTCAATATGAGTACAGCTTATTAATTCAGATCCCGTCATTTTGAGAAATAGTTCTTAGTACAAATTAACAGCTTTGTACATAAATAAAGGGCAGACAAAGGAAGAAACCTAACAGATGAGATCTTCAGAGACATCAAGAACTTCCAGTTTATTAACTAAGCATGGCAAATTATGATCAAGCAACATACAGTTCTGCAAAGATCTGACAGAACTGCTTTAGAAGCACACAGCCGAGAGACTAGATTGTTTTGACAAACACGTCTCCTTCTGTCTGTTATTTTCTTTAGTGATTTTAAAGTAAGAAAACCAACTGTTTCCTTTTTAGTAGGGTCAATTCTTAAAAACTAGAAACAGATGAAGACACTAATACAGTTAGGAAAGATTAGTACTTATGTATGTTCTGTGCACTATTCATTTATTCATATTGAAGTTATACGACTGCCCATTTTAAGTGCACAATCATTAAAACAGAATGAAAACAACGTAACAATATCAACTACTGTAACTAAATCCCACCCTATCTAGACTGAGAGGCTGTGACTGCTGCCCGCCCCCCAAAATCTGGGGATATTCTAATATTGGATTGCACTTCTCGCTCAAGGACGATGTGCAATCTGTGGAGAATCTTCTTAGACTGAGACCTCTTGCTTGATGAGCAAGTGACAGCTGTGGCCAGAAGGACTTTGTATAACTTTATCTGAGCCATCCTTTTCTGGGTTACAGGTAGTCCTCAACTTACAACCACAATTGAGTCCCAAATTTTTGTGGCTAAGCAACACAGTTGTTCAGTGAATAGCGCCCCATTTTATGACCTTTTTGCCACGGTTGTTAAGCGAATAGTGCAATTGTTAAGTGAATTAGTCACATGTTAAGCAAATTTGGACTCCCCCATTGACTCTACTTGTTGGATGCCCTCTGGGAACGTTACAAATGACCCCGGAACAGTGCAACGGTTACAAATACTGTTGCCAAGTGCCTGAATCTTGATTACCTGACCGAGGACGTGCTGCAATAGCCGGAAGTGTGAAAACCATTCATAAGTAACTTTTGTTCAGTGCTGTTATAATTTCAAATGGTCACTAAACGAATGGTTGTAACTCAAGGACTCCCTGTAATTGTTTTGCATTTTACTTTTGTTATATTGTGAGCTACCCAGAGTCATTTGGAGTCAGGCAGCCCTCAAATCCAATAAATTAAATTAAATTAGAACACCCTCAAAAAATGGCTTTCTAGAAACGGTGCCAAGTGATTACCTACTTTCACGCATAAAATTTCACAGACATAGCATACATGGGAATGGAATGAGGGAAGAGGAAAATAGCAAACTCTTATCCTATCTGAGATTGCCTTATTTTATATTATACTGGTCACTGGTGCATGCATGCACATATCCACATTTCACTGCTGTCACTGGCACTTTTAGAAAGCATGGACGTATTTAATATTTTCTTCCTGAGATGTATTTCCTCTCCTAACACCAAAGGGCCATCCAATATCACTTCTCTTGGACATGAAGAATATATTCTGATATCCGTTCAGAAGGTAGAAAATGACCTTGCAAAATAGCTACCGGTAGTGTGGATTTTTAGAACTGGGTTGAAATACCACTTCTGCTTCAATATATTTGTGAAACTCTGCTCAACTACAAATACTTCTTGCCAGCTATGACAGCCTGGAGCTCATGCAACTGGCATGGCAGTTCACATTCTGTCAACATGCAGCAAACATTTTCCCAGAAAGCTCAGGTGCTACTGCAGAAAAAACTCCAATGCATTTGCCTCTGCTTCCTGCAGCTTTGGCGCTGACTGCTGCAGTGACTTGGTCATAATTGTGTATTGCCCTTGGCTTATTCAGGCTTCAGATGAAATGCCCTCAGATATTTTAAAGATGGAGGTCAGAAAAAGTATATTAAAATATTCTTACAGAGCAAAGGCCCTTTGGGCTGCAGCCAGCACCAATTACTATTGACAGAAGAAAAACAGAACATGCTTGGAGGAAGAGCGCTCATTCCAAAAATCAGCAAAGACACCAGAATCAGTTCAAGCACACTTGCAGCCATATTATATTATGTGGACAGGGATTTTTCGGAAGATGATCATTTCCTATCAGATGGATAACTTTGCCTGTTTGTTAGAAAGAAACATATGACATTTGACATCAATGTTCAATGTGACAAAATTGTTGGCAATTTAGTCTTTAATTGGATACTAATTTTCATGGTTCTATTGTATTTCCTAAATCTTAAATTAGTACACTCTAAAACTGTGTTTTTCAATCTTGGCAATTTTCCCCAGCATATTGGCTGGGGAATTATTGGAATTGAAGTCCACATATCTGACAGCTGCCAAGGTTGAAAAATACTTGTCTAAAGATCAGCTGCTAGGGGCCAGAAGTGGAAGAAAGCTACTGCCTTCTTGTTCGGAGCATATCAGATTGGCCGCTAGGTGACACAAAATACCGGGCTAGAATACGGGCTTTGGCCTCATCTAGTAGGGCTCTTCTTACACTTTACATTCCAACACACACAAAATGTAAGACTTGATGCTTATAATAATAGGCAGTTTTTCAGCTGCTTTAAATTGAAATCTTGATAGATGAAGCAATCAAATTATTGACACCAAGTGCCTTCCTATCCCTCTCCCCATTCTTTCTCTTTTTAAAATAGAACATAAATAATGGTTGGGTTGTTGGAAAGTTTGCTACAGCAATTCACATAACTAGAAGGTAATCGGAAATTGGATCCAAAGAACACACCAGAACACTTGTCCCAAGCAAGGAGTAGGAACTAAGAAACCGACATGCCCAAGATGGCTGCCTGCAGGTCAAATGTGCTGTAAATAATTTAAAATGAGTAGTCTAATTTATTACCAGAAACAGAGAAGCAGGTTGTTGTAAAATATTTGAAAGAAGAAAACTAAATGTACAAGTTGCACCTAAGCATACTATTTGTGGCATAACATATGACAGCAAAACCTCTGATTAGGAACACTGGAGTATAGAATTCACCATCTGCATTAAATTCCCTGTGATTAAGAAAGAACAGACATATGAAGAATGAAGACCCAATGCAACTGCAACTTCTTATATGAACATTTTTATTAAATCTAAATGCTGTTTTTTGAACAGTTGATTTATTTCCAGGAAGCTAAGAGGAAGTAAAGGTACACCAGATCATTCTTGGTAGAAAGCTACACAATAGTTACAACTGTTAATGTCAAGTATACAGTTTGCATGTCTAAATTTAAATATTTTACAGGTAGTCCTCAGTTTATGACCACAATTGGAGCCAGAATTTTCATTGCTAAGCAAGGCAGCTGTTAAGTGAGTTGTGCCCAATTTTACGACCTTTTTTGCCATGGTTGTTAAGTGAATCACATGGTCGTTAAACAAATCCAGCTTCTCCCATTACTACTCAGAAGCCAGCTGAGAAGTTGCAAAATGGTGTTCATATGACCCCAAGACACTGCAACTGTCATAAATACATGCCTGTTACCAAGCATCCGAATTTTGATCACATAACTGTGAGTATGCTACAATGGTTGTAAAGTGTGAGGACATGATCTTAAAAGCACCCTATAGCAGGGGTGGGCAAATATGGCCCCTTTATGACCTGTGGACTTCAACTCCCAGAATTCCTGAGCCAGCTTGGCTGTCTCAGGAATTCTGGGAGTTGAAGTCCACAGGTTGTAAATGGGCCACAGTTGCCCACCCCTGCCCTATAGCTAGCCTCAACTTACAACCGCAATTAGGACCCCAATTTTGATTATAAGTCATTCTGGTTGCAAGCCGAACCTGAAAGATTTTTCAACCATTTTTATTGTGGTCGTTAAGTCTGAATCACATGATCGTTAAAGGAATCATATGGCTGTAAGTGAATCCATTCTCCTGAATGGGTGACTTTTGCCAGAAACCAGGAAAAAAGCAACCACCCAAAATAGGAAAAAAAAAAAAGGCTGCAAATTTTGGTCATGTGACTGTTGGATGCTGCAACCGGTCATTAATGTGTGAGTCGGTGGTTGCCAGAAGCCTGAAGTGTGGTCACCTGATTGCAGGAAGGGGGAATGCATGATATTTTATGGGCCATAATTACCCTTTCTGAAGCTGTCGTAACTTCCTGCTTTCTCAGTCATCCAGGTCATGATTATCATAACTTCAAACGGCATTTAACCACTCTACTGAGCAGCATAATCATAAATAGTGTTAACTTGGGCTATTAATTCCTGTCTGACTAAATATTATGTTCACTTCTACACACTGATTTTCAAGCAAACTAGACAGGGTCCAGATCTGACAACACATGCCTATACTACACAATACTACAGCATGCTTGTACATGTGTTCTGAGATCACTTGTGAAAACAAGTCTTATATTCCATGTGTCACTATCAACCTTTAAAATCAGCCAGCAACAAATGATATGCCTAATTGCGACACTGGAATGGTATCCGTATATATGAGGTAATTAACTGAAATTAATTCCCAGCCCATCAAAGCCCAGGTTGTTCCAATTACGGTAGAAAAAAAAGAATGGTAGAAAAAATAAAATAAAAATGTAAAAAGATTTTGACCTAAAGCATAATTTAAACCAATGTAATAACTTACATAAAGGACAACTCTGTTCACATTTTCTCATTAACAATGAAACTTCAGATTCAATTCTCACATTATAATTTTGGATATTTATCTATTTTATTATTTGTATCCTGCCTTTTTTTTTTGTTTTTTTGTTTTTACAAATAACTCACGGTGGCAAACATATCCACCTTCCTCCTCTTATTTTCCTCACAACAACCATCCTGAGAGAGAGAGTGACTGGCCTAAGCTCCATCCTGGCTTTCATTGCACTGCACACTTATAAAGCCAAGATTCTGGTAAATTAACCAGAGTATTAACCATGGTAAAGGCAACATACAATTGTTTATATAAACAATTAAAGGAATTACTATAAATTTCCTATACCTTTTGCAGGGAACCAATGCTACAGACCAGGGGTCTCCAACCTTGGTAACTTTAAGCCTGGCGGACTTCAACTCCCAGAATTCCCCAGCCAGCAAAGCTTCTGGGTGTTGAAGTCCACCAGGCTTAAAGTTGCCAAGATTGGAGACCCCTGCTACAGACTGCTTCAACGTGTCTATTGCAAAATTGTCACATCACGAGGCATGCTTTCTTCAGAATTAACTTATGTCACACTATTAAAATTCCCTTGAACAGTTCTGGAAGGATGCAGGTGTGAATTACCAAAAAGTACCTTTCACTGTTACACTGACAGAAAACTCCATTGGAGCAAAGAATATCATACCAGCAGGGTGAACAGTGCAGCTGTTTTTCTGAACTTTATTTTGACTACGGAAAGTTATAGATGTGAAAACTATCACCTATTAGTTGTACTGTTAAGAATTGCACTCTATATAGACAAATGAAGAACCACCTCTCCACTCAGCTCAGTGACATCAGCATTTCATTCAGGTATCAGAATTGCTATTCAAAGGCAAGGTGTGTAGGGCCAACAACAGAAAACTTGTGGCCTTACCTATTCTGAGATTAAAATCCTAGGAGGAAAAAAGTATTTAAAATAAATTTCTAATCTACAGAATTGCAAACAAAATCTACATATAGGATGGCATGAATTATTCATGCAAAATCTTCTATTGCAATCTACTAACTGAACAACTTGCTAATCCTTCCTGTAGGGTGCATTATGCAATATTGCAATGGAGTAACAAAGTTATATGGCATCATTTCTCTATACCATCATAATGCATTTCATCTCCAATTGATGCATGTGAACCGTTGGCAATCCCATTCTATCACAACTAGTTTCATATTTTAAGCTTCAGAAAATCCAGACTTTGCAGTAGGGATGCCAACCGACATTAGTACAGGTACAGATTAACAGAGTTGGAAGGGACCTTGTAGGTCATCTAGTCCAACCCCCTGCCCAAGCAGACCCTACCATTTCTGACAGATGGCAGTCCAGTCTCTTCTTGAAAGCTTCCAGTGATGAAGCTTCCACAACTTCTGAAGGCAACCTGTTCAATTCCCAAGGTTGTGTTAATTTTTTTACTCTCCTTTCATTGTTCCCTTTCCTAGTTTCCTAGTTTACTGTGAGTGGAAACGCAGCCTACACTATGCCACTTAAGATTTTTTATGATCTCTAAATATTATGTTACTCTACTCTGAGCCATGGTTACAACCATTGGCACCCAAATGGGGCTGTTAAGTTATGAAATATATTGTAACATCACAACACAAAACCATGACTTATATACTGAACTTGTGCCTGACATCAGGGTTCAAGTACAAAAGTACAGGTTTTGCATCAAAGGTTTTGTCTCTTTTAAAATAATGGGTTTTAAGTGAATGCCTCTTAATTATTTTTATTCTTGGTTGTGTCTTTTTAACTGCTTTTAGCCACCTAGGGTCACAATGGTGAGACAGGTTGCCACATAAACTTAATTGAATAAATTAGTGTAGCCTAGAGAATTCTAATTGTAACATTCAGGGGGGGAAAAACCAGACCAAAAACACAGCAGAATTAAGAAGTATTAAGAAGTGGAAAAAGAAGCCCTTAATCACCTTAACTGTTTAGTATCATTTCTGAACTGAGTGAAGGTTTTAAATGTTTTTAAGATACACAGAATGTCTTCTGACTTTATTTCTCTTCAATATGCAGTCCACTATTATACACTTCATGGTACCAAATTCCACTCTAAGATATATTAACTATACTTTAATAAACAAGAACTAGAATGTAAAAACAATTATTAGATATATGAACACTTTTCCTGTGTTGAATGGATCATTACTATTTACATATAAGCAATAGGATTAATATTTGCAGAAAATATCTTCAGATAATAACTTTTACGTTATTTCAAGTTTTAATACAAAAACCTCTTAAAGTACATATGTAATACATAGGAAATTGCTATCAGTAAACAAATCTTTGAAATTGGTACAAATTACTCACATGCAATAGTTTTTGATACAGGACAAAATTTGTTAATTCGTTGCAGTACATGATAATGAAAAAATCTACTTATTATAGTGTCCACTATTAGACAAAATTAATACTATTAGACAAAATTAATTAATAGACAAAATTAGGTTGCATAAAAAATCTAGTTCAAGAAATGAGCTCTTTCATTACTATTCTATTCCAAATGTCTATTATCCTCAGCATGCATGTGTGCAACTCCTCTGGAAACTAAGAGAATAATAGTCTACTTATCTACATTATTTTTCAAGGAGAATCTGACAGTTTGCAAAATAAGAAACCTTAGCCCTTAACACTGCTTTAAGAAAAAAAAATATGTAACCAAATAGCGAAAGGAAAAGCTCTCCTTAACACAAATATGGAACTAATTCACAGATATCTATATTTGTCAATAGGAAAGTACCTGCAGAATACTGGAGACAGAGATTACATTGCATCCTATACACAAAGTTAGCTGACCCATGGCAAAAAACTGGAATGTTGATTCCAAAACCAGAAATGCAAGAATCTTCAGTTGGGGACTTCCGAAAGCAATATGTGACAAAAACAAGAAACAATCTCCCTTTGCAAACGACACAGCAAGTGACTAGATATATATTTCCAGATATGGAATTCAGTGGTTCCTTTCAAGCGAGTGGTTTATTGATTCAGCCTCTGTCTTAACTTTTAATCAGTGATGCTAACGTCTGCTAATAATTCTAAACCTGACAATTTATACATTAAAGACAGCACAGTACACACATTTTTCAATAGTTTTCAAAGATACTGAAGTTACTTTACCAATTCTGTTCTATTATTTACATTTGGCTAATACATCTATAAATCTTGCCAGGAAAGCCTCAAGACTATTCCTGACAGTCACTAGGAGTCAACACTGATTTGGGCACACACCCACATTCCACATACACAAACCCCCCAACACCAGTGGGCCTCCAAAGGAAAAGAATAGCCAGGCCATATCCAAGATATAATAGAAAAGCTTTTAGGTTGACTCAGCCTTCCATCCTTTCTAAGGTAGGTAAACTGAGGACCCAGTTGTGGGGGCAATAAGCTGACTTTGTATAAATATACAAAAGAATGAAGGCTATTGCTTAGCGCATTGTAAGCCGCCCTGAGTCTCCGGAGAAGGGCGGCATATAAATC
Source organism: Arizona elegans (assembly GCA_022577455.1). NCBI lineage: Eukaryota > Metazoa > Chordata > Lepidosauria > Squamata > Colubridae > Arizona > Arizona elegans. The sequence goes on along the minus strand of JAKOOJ010000001.1, from coordinate 25,485,139 downwards.
AAATTAAAAAAATAAAATAATAAAATAAAAAAAAAGCTTTGATTGTATTACAGGCAGAAAAAAAGCTATACAGATTCACCAGGAAAACCACGCTTAACTTTGCCAGATTCATCCCAAGGTAAAAAGTACAGCATGCAATTCATTCTTACACCTCTGCAGGGATCGGCAGAAACTATAATTTACAAATAGAAAACTGGGCATCTGAGTCAAGTCCACTAGAACGCAAAAACCAGCACAGGGGCTGGAGTGAGCTTGGATGCACTTGCTCAATACACAAATCATATTATATACCCTTTATGGGACTAGACGTTACTCTTTGCTTATTTAGCCAGCAGGGGCAGCATAGACAGACTTAAAACACAATTTTCCGGACAATTACTTGGAAGCAAGTCCCATATAAGTGTACACAGGATTTAGGTTCTGGTCAAACAGGCCAAGGAATGCTGATCACTGGATCCTCATTGCTGGGTCGGTTTTCAAGACTCTTTATCAATCATAACCTTATCCGAGAGGATTTCTTCTGCTTCTGTTCAGCAGCACTTCGGCGTCAATGGGAAGGATGTGTAAAGTTCTTGCGCAAAGCACACATTTCAAAGCCCTGAACCAAGACTCGCATTCAGACATTCTAAACAGCAAGGTACCATAAAAGATAGGAGGGAGAGGAGCAGGGGAAAAAAAGAAAGAGAGAGAGAAAGAAAGAAAGACGGTGCGGTGCGGTGCGGTGCCCACAGCAATCCAGTTTACAGTAGCAAAGAGTCGAGAGCGTCTTTGCTGCAAAGTAGAGAACGGGAACTAGGCAGGGGAGCGAAAGCGAAGAATGCGAAAAAGGGAGGGGGGGAGAGAGACAAGGACGAGCTTTGGGACACACGCGTGTTTGTCACCCTCCAAGAAGGGGGAAGAGGAGATAAAGGCTGGACGTCTCTTTGCAAGCGTACAGAGACAAGAGGCTGCCAGAAGTGAACCATCGGAGGAGGGTTTTTAAAAGAAGGGCTAAAGTAAGGAAGTCCTCCAAACAAGGCAGCCCGGGGCTTAAGCGGAGCCCTTAGAGTGGGGTCCCCGCCTGCCTGTGGCCCCAGAGCTTTTGTTTGGGGTTTCAGCCGGGAAGGAGAAAAGGGAACAACTCCAAGCAACCCAAACGCCACGGCGACTTGGAAGAGCGCTCGGCCAGGAAGCCACAGCGACTGATCGGAGGCGAAGGTGGCCGGTGAACGGAGTTCGATGGCGCGACTCCAAAGGGCCGGGGACGGTGTGGGGTGGCGGGGAGGGAGGGGAGGGATGCCAATCCCCCCCGATGCCCCCCCCCCGCTTCAGTCCTTCTTGTGCTTCCGAGCTTCCCACTCACCGCGCGAGTCTTTCACGGCCGCCCGGAGCCTCCGCCGCTCCCGACTGGGCTCTCAACCCCGGCCCGACTCAGCAGCTCCCGCTGCCTCCTCCGCCGTCTGTCCCAGCCGCCTTCGCGGCCGCCATTTTCTTCCACCGCTCCGGCCAGACTTCTCGGGAGGGCGGGGGGGGTTGGAGAGGAGGAGCGACCGCGGAGCCTGCGCGGCAGCGCCTGTGACACGTGGTCCGCTCGGGAGGGGCGGCTGTCGGGGCTGCGGAGGAGAACAAAAACTTGCTGGAGGGACGTTGAGACAGTCGGTCGGCCGGCCGGCCGGTCGTCTCTTACCTGGTTGCGGTTTCTCCGAGGAAATGGATTCCGCCGGGCGTTTCGTGGCGCCTTTCTTAGATGTTGTTGTGCTTAGATGGGGGTTCGTGTCCTGATCCTGGGCGCGTATAGGAGGAAGACGACCTTGCGGACGTTCCTCCTGTTGCAATTGTGTAGTAATCCTTGTGTTGAGTTGTGTTAAGTAACGCATTGGGACGTGTTTCCGAACCAACGCCGGATCGCTCTTGGGATTCCTTGCTCGGTGGCTGCAGCGCTCACGCGGGACTCGCCCGCCCTCTGTCGTTCTTCCGCTTATCTTGTCCCAAAGGTGCTTTTTCTCAAGAGGCCACTGGACTTTCTGGTTTTTCTATGAAGACGTTTCGCTTCTCATCCCGTGAGCTCCTTGGCAGAGAAGCGAAAGATCTTCAAAGAAAAACCAGAAAGTCCAGTGGCCTCTTGAGAAAAAGCACCTTTGGGACAACCATGACCTGGATGACTGAGAATCTCCATAGACATTCCGCTTATCTTGTTTCTTGCTATTGTGTTTTGTGCCAACTTCTTCAATTTAAACATACCCGCGAAGGTATTAAAAAAAAAAACCGGAACGACCGCCCTGTCTTGCAAGTGTACTGGAAACGTCTTCGTTCCGCTGCTACCCCTCCGCCCGCCTTGCCTCCCCTTGCTCTCCGGTGCCCACCGCCGTTTTTGCTGCGAAGCCCCCTCTCCTTTCCCCCTGCTGCTCTCCACTGGGGGCTGCTTCAGCCTTGGTGCAGATAAAATAGGTGCCAGGCTGGTGGCAATGGCATTGATGTGGAATTGAAATTCAATCTGTTTTAGGTAGCCGAACAGGTTTATTTTTGGATGTGCTATTGGTAACATTGAAACATGATCAATGATTTGCTTAATCTCGGTTTGTTGAATTAAATAGCTTTAGTTGGGTTTGTGTCCTAACAAACCACCTTAGGGCATGAAGCCAATTTACAAGGTCTTTGCTGGATCTTATCAAGGTCTTAGGGTTTCAGAATTTATGTGTATGTCAGTAGCAAACCTAAACTATTTGATTATGATCTTGTGTCATCAAGCCAGGTTTGGCTCCTAGAGACCAGATATATTTCCTCCATAATGCTTTTTCCTTAACCTGTTCCTTCCAAGTCTCCCAACTCATTGTCACTGTAATTAAATCCATCTACCTTGCTGATGGTCCTCCTTTTTTTCCAACTTTCCCAGCATTAAAGCCTTCTCCAGAGAGCTAGGTCTTCATATCATATGTCCTAAGTAGGATAACGTGATGCCTTGAATGAGAACTCTGGGTTGATTTGTCCAAGGATCCACTATTTTGTTTCCTTGGCTGTCCACATAAATCTTCTCCAACAGCAAAGTTCAAAAATGTCAATACTCTTCCTATTCTGCTTCTTTAAAGTCTCAACTTTCACTTTGATAGAGTGTCATAGGGACATTTTCTGAACATCGGGTGCATGATGCACAAATCATTCCGAAATTCAGTGGCACTAATATATAGTTTTAGACGCTGGCTGTTATACTCTTAAGCTTCTGACTTGCGTATAATTTCAATCATAATGTCTTTGAAAGTCATCCGGAATCACTGTGAGTTGGACAGCAAAATAAATGCCCTAAATAAATAAATAGTGACGTGATAGCAACATCCATAGTAGTGAATGGTAGAATGATGAAAGCAGTATTACATAAGACCTGCCGTTTTGTGCATGCATTGTCACACCACATATGTGCAAAGGGGGCGGGGGGAAACTTACGATGCAACATTGAGATGCTGCTTTCATTATTCTAAAGAAAGCAGCCATCTCTTGTGGACACCCGTGTGATGTAGCATTATGGCATGCCTTTTGTGAATGAATGTGTATGAAAGATCAAGTATACAGAACAAGGCAAAAATATTTGTTGTGGAATATTTCTGCTTGTGCAGTATGTAAAAACAAATGTGAGAATGAAAAGTTCTAAGAATACAAAGCAAGACCCTGTTCTCAGAACAAAGATAGTCCTTGTGTGATGATGCAGTAATGTCTGTGTAAAGCACAAAGAGAAACTGATCAAGCTTTGATGGACTATTTGAACTTCATTGTAAGTACAGTATAGAAATAGAGGTGGTTGCTAGACTGACAGCAGGTTCCATCTCCCCTCCGCCACTCTCTGTTCCGCGCTCATCTTTTTTTATTAGTCAAATTGATGTATTTTCTTTGTTTTCTTTTTTTTGTTGTTAATTTTATTCTGTTTTGTTTTCGCTTTGTTTAAACTTCTTTTTTATTTCTTCGTTTTTTTATTGTTGTGAGCCACCTAGAGTAGCACCATGGCGACATAGATAGCAAATAAATGTAATAATAGATTGAAGCCTTTTGTAGAATAAGGTACCAGATAACTAACAATCTGAGCGGGTCTTTTCACATGTCATCCTTAGTGAAGCGTGCAAACCAGCATCTGCATTTCCTCTGTTGGATGAGAAGACCACATCTTCCTCCTTCTGTCCTGGCCACTTTTACGTATGATTGAGAGCATTTTAATAAACTGCATCACTGTTTGGTTTGGTGGCTGCAGTACCTCAGATAGAAAGTCCATTCAGAGAGTGGTAAGGACAGCCGAGAAAATTATAGGAAGCTCACTTCCTGTCATTCAGGATACTGCTTATAAGCGCTGTGTGCTTAGAGCTCAAAGCATTGTTAGAGACCCCACACACCTGCTTCATGGTCTGTTTCTGTTGCTCCCCTCTGGGAGGAGGTTTCATAGTATTTCTAGCAGGACTTCCAGATTCTGTAACAGCTTTGTTCCCTATGCCATCCATCTGGTAAACTCGCAAGATTCGTTTTTCTCGCCATGCACATGTACACATCCGAACTAGACTGTGTTGTTTCTCCGTGTCATATAATATATGTGGGTACATGCATAATTTTGTATTTATTTATCTTGTCATGTTTATGTAGTGTATATTAGAGGTGGAGACCCCTTGAGAGCTGTATGCAACGAAATTTCATTTTAATGTATACCTATTACTGTACAAAGTGACAATAAAGTTATTCTAAGTCTAAGCAGTGAATGTCCCACTCCAATTCTTCTGGAATGTAGACCTAACCTGGACAGCTAACCCTATGTTGGATTGATATGCACAGGTGCATGAATGTATAAACAAATGGAGTTTATTTCAGAAAGTAAACAATTAAAATTATAAACCTGAATTTATTTCCAAGTATTTGAAACACTGAAGAAAGACGAAGAAACAGTTTAGGTGTGATAAAAAAAATACCCATTGTCTATGCTTTAGACCAGTGGTTCTCAACCTTCCTAATGCCACGACCCTTTAATACAGTTCCTCATGTTGTGGTGACCCCCAACCAGGGGTGGGTTCTAAATTTTTTTACTACTGGTTCTGTGGGTGTGGCTTATTTTGTGGGCATGGCTTGGAGGTCATGTGGCTAGCTGGTCATGTGACCGGGTGGCCATGGCTATGTGTATAGGGACTACTCAGAGGGCTGAAAAAAGTCATTTCTGATAGGTCCTCGCACTTTTGACTGGTCCTCACACTTATGACCATCCTCACATTTATGCCTGTGCAGCATTCTTAACAACCATGTCACTCATTTCACAACTGCTTCTCTTCACCATGGTGACAAGATAGGGCAAAAACGTAAATTGTGAGGACAGTCGTAAATTCGAGGACTGGTCAAAAATGCGAGGACCAGTCAAAAATAACTTTTTCAGCCCTCTGAGTAGTCCCTGTGCACAAAAGGACTACCCAGAGGGCTGAAAAATGTGATTTCTGACAGGTCCTCGCACTTTTGACTGGTCTTCGCAGTTATCATCATTTATGCCCATATCATGGTCATCATTTATGCCCATTGTACCATTCTTAACAACCGTGTCACTCATTTCACAACTGCTTCTCTTCACCATGGTGACAAGATAGGGCAAAAACGTAAATTGTGAGGACAGTCGTAAGTTCGAGGACTGGTCAAAAGTGCGAGGACCAGTCAAAAATAACTTTTTCAGCCCTCTGAGTAGTCCATATGCATAAAAGAATACAGCAATAGAGAGGGATGAAGGAAGGGAAGGGAAATTAGAGTAGGAGTGAAGGGAAGAGAGGGAGGAAGAGAGGAGGAGAAGGAGAAAGAAAGAAAGAAAAGAGAGAGGTGGTAGGTTTGAGGAGAAAGATTGCTGTACAATAAAAAAGATGAAAGGGAAGAAAGCCAACCCCAAACAAATATTAAGATATTAAGATAAAGAATGAATTGTTAAACTTTAAAGAATAAAAGAGAACAAATAGGAATAAATAGCAATAATTAGAAACACACATACAAACATACAACGTATTTTCTTTGAACAGAGTATTTGGCCGGTTCACAAATTTAAACAGTTGTAGGAGGTTAGCACCCACCCCTTTCCTAGAAGAATGAAATATTTTGGGAAATATTAAAAAGGCAGAATATTATATTTCCCTGGGTGAGAAAGCATATTTTACAGACAAAGCCCCCCACCCTTTGTTAATGGGCCAGAGGCAGAAAGTCAATCCTTTGTCAAAGAACATTTGCAACACAATAGCAACAGAAACTAACACAATGGGCCCCATCAAGCCATGTGATCCTGTCCACCATTAAACCATCTTTCCAAGCAGTCTCCATGTTTCCAGTGTCTTTTTCCCCACTTGGAGCAGAACCCAGAAGGATATTTCTTCCAACACAGTATTTAGTCATTTCAATTAAATTTACAATTTCTATATTTCCTTTTTACCATATTTATTCCTCATCTATTTTTTTAAAAAACAATATTACCCTTCATCCTCATCTCTAATCTTAATCAAATTCAATTTTTCCCTTCTATTCTATATTATACCCCTTCGCATTGTCATCTATTTTTATATCCATCCTCACATTGGTTAATTATGTAATACAGTTGTTTAATACAAATTCAACATTTTATATAACAATTAGTTATATAACTATCTTTTTTGTATATTAATCAATATGAACATGAATATTCCAATTATTTCCAGGCAATCCAATTTCTTACAAATCAATTAATTATATTTACCAATAATAATAAACCAAATAATTTCCCCCATATATTCCTCCAAACCACAACTTAACCATTTCTGCTTTCAACACAATATGCAATTAATAGTATCTCAATTATTACAATTCCCTAGTTAAATAGAGCTTTTTTTCTTCTGTGTTTTAAAATCTTGAACCTCCTCTTGCCCTAAATTTCCCATTGTTTGTAGTTTTGCACCTACCTTTTTTGGTGAGGAAAAAGAAATCTCTCTGCCTCATTTTGTCATGTTGCACCAAAGACCTTGCTTACTTTCAATTTTGCTTTTTCAGCATAGCTAGGGGAAAAAAAAATCTGCTCCAGGAATTTACCTCTTTGCAGCTAGCTAGCAACAGAGCCCTCCGAAAAACAGCTGAGAGTAGGGCAGCTCTTTGAAGCCCCGCGGCAAGAATTTAAAGTTTTTTTTCCCTCTAGCCACCAGCTGGGACTCAGGAGGCAGCAATAGATTGGGAGTGGGCGGGGTAAGCAAACAGCGACCGAGCGATCCAGCAGAGGCAGAGGGTGAGGGTGAATGAAGGCGGGGGAGGCGAGAGAGGGCTTTGGCGACCCCTGTGAAATGGCCGTTTGACCCCCAAAGGGGTCGCGACCCCCAGGTTGAGAACCGCTGCTTTAGACAGTCTTCTAATATCCATAAATTGAATCCATTTCCAGATCTTCATACAACACCACAATTATACTGTGTTAATAGATTTTTTGGGCAATGTTTAGCTTCAAGGTTTAGTGAGTGTGGTCTAAACAACAGATTTTCTGAAGTTTCATTGGCAATTGTGATTACAGAAATCTGTTGTCTAGACCATGATTGCTAAATCCCCAAAGCTCAATACTACTCAACAATTAAGGAGAAATTTTCTGACAGTGAGAACAATCAACCAATGGAGCAGCTTGCCTTCAGAAGTTGTGGGAGCTTCTTCACTGGAAGCATTCAAGAAGAGATTGGACTGCTATCTATAAAAAATGGTGTAGGGTCTGCTGGGTGGGGGTTGGACTAGATGACCTACAAGGTCCCTTCCAACTCTGTTAATCTGTAACTAAAATTATTGGTGTGAAAACCTATACCTGTATATTTTTCTGTAGTTTAGTAGCAAAGGATAGGGTTTTCATATATCATCAGATGAACAGATTCCTGAATCAGAAATTTAAGAAAAAAATTCAAAGACTACTAAAAAATACTACCTACTAAAACACTGAAATTCAACAGTAGTTTTTACTTTGTTGAAAACCTTATTCAGGAGTGTATAGGAATATATGCTGAATCATGTTGCATAGCTCCTGAAATACATTTTAATCATTGCCTTGTAAACACATACCTCTTGAAAGTCTCACTGGGACCACTAGCAATTTATTAGCTGGAAAGACTATCTTCTAAATGCATCATTGGTTTTATATGCCAGTGTCTCAAAGTGCATCTGCAAAATGTGGCTAGAAAATTTCTAGCTAAGCCATGCCTGTGGTTTGTAACAAAGATGAAGGCTCCTTCATGTTGAATGCTGCTATTAAATAACTGAAGAAAGTGCCTCATACTCTTAAAAGCATGCAAACTGCCATTTTGATTCAGTACACAACACAATGTCTGCACAGAGTTAAGGAGTATGAATTTGTTCTGAAAAGTAAAATGATAGCTGGAATCTTTCTTGATGCCATAAACCTAAACAGAACAACTCTACCAATGTAATATTTTATTTCAGTCACCTGAACTGTGTTGGATGCTTTTTTTTTTACTGGATAGCTAAAAGTTCACATTTTAAGCGAACATGTTAGAGCAAGGAAAACTGTTCCAGCTCTTCAGTATATTCAATAGTGCAACATATTGGGTGATGGTACATTTTAATAAAATAATACTTCAAGGTGCAATTGCTAAATATTTCCTTCCTTGCATGATTCTGCTACCTTTATTATTATAGTGGAATAGATTTTCAGTAGATGGCTACTTCTACTTCTCTATACCAATGACTCAGCCTTTGATTGGATTTATACAGTTCTGAATAAATAAACCCACAATTCATAGCTGGCACTATACATTAAATAATAAACTGGCTTACAAATTACCAATAGCACATTAAACCAAAACTATCCATTATTACTGCAGGAATGCTTTACCTTTGTGGGCTGGTAGACATTTGGAATTTTGAGAGCATATTGGACTTGCTAAGGGACACAATGGCTTCTAAATAGTCGCCTACAAGCACTGCTATATCCATATTTCTCCACTAACTCACAAGACCCACCAGCTACTTGTACTTAATTTGTATTTTTTCTTGACAAGTGACTACATATTGCTGCCCGTAATTGCTATTATTTAAGACAGCCTAGGAAGCCCATTTGAATCCTTGAGGCATTCTTGGAAATAAAGATAATACTGAAAGTTGGTGTTTTGTTTTAAGGTGCATCAGCTTCCCATTAAAAAAAAAACTTTTAATGTGAAAGTTTAGAAAAAGCGGGGAACCTGATGGGGGTGAAGGGAAAATCCACAGGTTTCTTGGAACATCCAGGCATCACACTGGGGATCCCAACTTTAGCAGGATGTATTGTAAGAGACTGAAAAACAGGTTTAGCTGTTTTGAAAAGAGGCTTGACTTTAATAGGCTTGCTATAAATCAGCCTGAGAATATGCTTTCAAGGTTATGTTTTTACCCCAACTATTATTAAAGATACTTTTCTGAAATCCATGTAGTTCTCACTTTTTAAATGTATGTGTGGTATATGTTTCAACCCAACTTTCAGTTCCATTATACACTGTTACCCTTTGTATTTTTTAAAATACAAAGTTCCAGAAATAGAATTTTTGCATTACATCAAGTTTTAGACCCCTAAGGGTGAGGTGAAGCAAGCTAGTGCCCACATTTTCTCCTTTCCATGCCATTGCAGGGGCATTTCAACTGAAAAATAGTTGGATGTGAGACAGTCTAAATTCTCTCTGGAAGAAAGAGAGATCTGGAGATTGCCCACAAGTATTTCAAACAGCTGATTTTTGTGAGCAGGCAGAAGAAACTTGTTTTTGCAGCCTCTTGCAGTCAGCCGGGGATCATGGTTCCATTGTGCTCTGAGCCATAAATGTAGCCTTCACGGACTAAAGACTTGACTAAACCTCATCTTTCAAATCAATTTGGAGTTTAGTTTTTGTATTGCCTTTTTTAGAATGAAAAACCCTCAGAACTACCAGCTTTCAAATTGCTGGGTGAACTTCCTTGAAGTCATTTTTTTTTTTTAAAAAAAAAAAAGGAAACTATGTCTTTTCAGCTTTGTAAAAAAAAAAATGTAACTGTTCCCGAAGTATAGTAAAAGAGTGGTTTTAGACACCAGAGTTGTTTCTAAATCGTTTAGTTGCTAATGCTTTGTGAAACTCTTTTAACGAAAGATTTTTGAAACTAATTAGATATATCCCCTCATGTGGAAAAAGTTTGTTTACATTTCAATGCAAAACAAGACTTTGAAAGTCGATTACTAAAGCATATGATGGTTTCTTTAAAAGAAACTTTGTCTTTGGGCATGTGAATTGCTTGAGCTTTTTAATTCTACTAGAACTAACAGTTGTTATGGAAGATGAACAAACTCCTCTGAAAACAACCGAAATAGATTCTAGGGTGGCCTTAAAATTACAACTTACAAGAAAAAAAATAGTAATACTGGATTTACAAGCTCCTAAATAATTATTAAAGACAAAAAAACCCCATGCAAATAATGTACCAAAAGCATCGTGAACTGTCCTTTTAAATTGAAATATAAGAGCTTTAGTAGAGTTACTTCATAAAAGTACAAATGGACTTGATAAAAATCATAAGAACGTCAAGACAAGATACATAGACTAGAAAAAACAGGAGTTAGATTTTTATCTCTGAGATTTAAAGAGGACTGGGAGGAAGGAAGGAAGGAAAAATATTACAAAATTGGTTTATTTGGTAAAACGAGTTGCTATCTTTTATGATGTTTAATGGTTATACAGATTGGATACTGTAGTTTCTCTTTTGGAAATGTTCAGTGGTTTAATGGATTAGTGTGTAATGTTTATCATTTTTGGATACCTAAAATTATTATTACTGGTAATATTTGATAGATTTCTGGTAATATTTGAAAGCTTTCAACTTTCATAATCGTTTATTACGATTATGTAATGTTTAACTGTTAAGAGAAGAATGAAGGGGATTTAGACCAAATGGAAAGCAGGATTATATATTGATGTTACTAGGTATTTTTGTTAATTTTTACAGAACCTTTGTTGATCAATAACAAGAGCTGAAGATTTAGAGATGAGTTTACAGAAAATGTAGTGAAATAGAAAATGGATTGTTACTTTTTCTTCCTCCCCCTCCTCTCTCCAACCCCCCCCCCCACATGTATGTGTGTGTGTATGTATTCTTGTATTAGATTTGTTAGTTGTATCTGTTTGAATTGTTCATTCAGAAAAGCAGGAAACTGCAAAAGGAGGGGATGCTGCTATTGACCAACAGACTGTCCACCAATTGCTTACTGACCTGAATATTTAGCAAAGGATGAGCCAGTGCTGAGTCATACATCAGCAAAGCTAAAGCTTTCAACACAATCAAAGTAATCCTTAGAAATCTTGCTGGACTATTTTGGTTGATAGAAGATGGAATTGTAATTGCATCTCAGAAGAGGCACATTCCTACCTGTTTCAATGATTTTACTACAGTAATTTCCAAGGTGAGCCAGCTTTACTTTGTTTTCTTTTGGCACCAATTATCAGATTAAGCAGTCATGGCAAACATTTCTGGATTACAGCCATGGTCAAGAAAACAAATTCTTACAAAAGCATTTCCTAATCTGTTACACTCCAAATAGTTAGAATATAACTTTCAGAATCAGGTTGTAATAGCTGTAGTTGATGGGAGCTGGACTCCCAAAAATGTTGTGGTCACACAATTCAGTTTTCTATTAGTTAGCAGCCTAAAAATTACATTGCCAAAGCTGTCGGGTTTTACATTTCTACTGTCTAAACTGTTGACTGAAAGAAAAGCAGAACATCAAAGAAGACAGAGCAAGCAGGGTGGGGTTCAGACACTTGCATGTGATTGGGGAGTGAATTGGCATCTTCCATCTGGGTGTGACTTCAGTTCCCATAAATCAGTCTTGTATAATGCTGATCATAGCAAAGAAAAGCCTTTGTGTGGAACATGAGTTTTGCACCGTCTATGAAACCACACCCCAATCAAAGACAATGTAGTTTAATGTTTTCATAATTGGACTTGAAGATGTTTGGACGCAAAGACAGATCTGAGCCAAGAAGCAGAGGTAAGTAATGATGATCCTTTCAAGCATGGTCACTGAATCTTAAAAGACTAATACATAGAAATGACTAAGACAGTTTGGATAACACACTCGTGATTAATGCAAATCTGAGTTCACACCATGCTCTGTTCCATAATTTAAAAATGGGGAGCAAGTGTACAGAATGTGGTATGCTAAAACATAGCTGGGACTTTTAAAAAATTTCAGCATATTTTACATATGTAATCAGAGACCCCAAACAAATCCAGATGCATTTAGCATCCACTACAATCAGCCAATGGCCATGCTGACTGTGAACTGTGGCTGTTGTAGTTCCCACCCTTAAAATAAACACACTAAAATGGAGCCTTTACTGTGGCTTAAATTGTTCAAATATGTCACTGTGGCTTGATTTGCATATAATAATATGTTATAATGGGTGCATTTACACATTGGACTAAGTCAAAAACATACAAACCACCTAATGGTTTACCATTAGTTGTGAACCTAGCCATTAGTTGTTTAACACAGACCACACAATATTTTCCTCTCTCTCTCTCTCTCTCACACACACACACACACTTGACACCAGTCAGAGACTTCTGTAAATGTTAAATAAAAGCAAACCTAACTATTATTCTGAAATATGAACTTAAAAGTTTGATTTTTAAGTATGATGTTAGATACTTTGAAGTCATTTATTCAAAGTTATTTATTTATGCCATACTTTGACATGGATCTTTCTCTTCCTTCAAGGCTTGAGAGCTGTGGCCTCAAAAAGGAACCGGGTGCGAGAACCCTGCCTTGCCACTTTTAGAAATTTAAAGTTTCATTCTTTTTAAAGTCTTGGTTTTAATCTGGTTTCTTACTGTATAGAGCAGTACCTTTCAGTTATGAAAAGGACATTATTCCATTCTGGAGCTGACATTAAAAAAATACTTCTCTTGAAAACAAGATGATGCAAGTATATCTTTCACTTTCCCAAGCTTCAGATTTGTCAGCATACCCAATATTAAGAGCTTTCTTAAATTTCACTGCAATTGTTTTTGCTTTTTTTCCCAAACTATTTTGGTTTGGTAAATTCATTGAATAATTTTTATTGTTTATTGTTTATTTTAATGTTTATTGATGCTTTGTTTACAGAATAACATTTTCCAGAAATCATCATGAAGGACACTTTGTGTCCTCCATCATCCAATCTCCTCAATAAAGCTTTCACATAGTTTTTTGATGACAAATCTTAGCCACACATACAACCAAAAATATCAATCCGATATATACTTTCATCATCATAAGAAAGAAAAAACTAGAGAAGACAAGTGAAACAATCAACAATACCTTTGAAAGAATAAAATTCATAAGGGAAGAAGAACATAGCAACATACTATCCTTCCCAAATATTTTCATCAGCAGAGAAAACAACAACCATCTAGAAATCATTAGAAAGCAACCCACATAGGTGTTCCATTACAAAGTAATAATCCAACCTCCCACAAGAGGAGGATGTAAGAACCATATTCAGGCAAAAACAAACACACTGCAAACACAAACCCACAATGCCAGAAGGGAGAAACAGACCATCTACTGTATAGAATATTTCTAACAAAATGGATACCCATGCAACTTTATAAAGAAGTATCTAACCCAGGGGTCAGCAACCTGCGGCTCCGGAGCCACATGCGGCTATTTGGGCCCTCTGCTGTGGCTCCCTGTTGGGTGATCCCACCACTGGCTGCCCCACCCCTTGCCCTGCCCTCCCAGTCACTCCTCGCCTGGCCTGAGAAGGTAAGGGTGACGGCAGGGGATGGAGAAACGGCCAGGGCAGAGACAGAGAGATACAGAGAGAGAGGTATAGAGAGGGGAGAGGGAGGGAGGGGGAGAGAGATATGTCAAAAGGTTTTTGTGGTTCCTGGTGTTTTTTAACAACTGGTTCTCTGCCCTAATGACCGGCTGGGTAGGCGTGGCTAGGGGGGGGGTGATGTGACTAGTGGAAGTGAGTGATATCAAATTGGCCACACCCACCCAGGTTTTGCGGCTCCCGATGTTTTCTTTTCTGTGAGAAACGGGTCCAAATGGCTCTTTGAGTGCTTAAGGTTGCAGACCCCTGGTCTAACCACATAAACCACTATGGCACAGCTAGAACAACTGAGGAAAAGAATAATGCTTGCATACATCAAAAACCTGTCCGAAACAATCAATTGCTACAACCACACAATAGCACTGTAGCACTGTAACACACAAACCAGCCTCCAAAACATATTTAACAAATCCAAAGACTCAATAGCTCAAGGGGGAAAAAAGGGGGAGGTCATTTACAACATACAGTGCACGAACTACAATGTAAGATAGAGAAGTAGAAGCAGCAGACATCCACAAGTACCTATTAGCTCTCATGACAGGACTCCTTCAAACTCATAGGACACAAATAGATCAACCATAGTTTCAACTGGGAAACTGTAAGTATCCTAGACCAAGCTAAATCCAGAAATGCTAAGGAATTCCTGGAAGCCTGGTACTTAGACAAATCAAGCATCAATAGGTACACAGAGATACACACACCAATCATTTACACACCATTCAAAAGAGACATTAAAAACCTAGCAAGGGAACCAAAACACTAGAACACATCCCCTCCAGAAGCCCACATTCAGAGAAGCCAGAATTGGCATCAAGACAAACCATAAGGCAGAAAACAATAATCAAAGGGAAAACAAGGATGCAAATGACCAGCTGTCCGCAAGGAATATAAATCCTTCTATTCCCCACTATCCTGTCAGAACTGAAGAAGCTTCTTTGGATGAGAAGTGAAATGTCTTCAAAGAAAAAAACAAGAAAATCCAGCTGCCTCCTGAAAAAGCACCTTTGGGACAACCATGGTCTGGATGACTGAGAATCTCTACAGAGCAATAATCAAGAAACCACCAAGGAGGAAATTATAGCCCAACCAAAACTGAAAGGCAAGCTACCTCACATAAACAGGTGGCAAACCCCACACTCACTCGTATTGATGATGTTACCTAATTGGGTAACGAAACATTTGGAAGCAACCAACCATGCTCAGAGAGCACTAAAAACCCTACAATATTTTTGAATATAGTGGTGTCTATTGTTTCAATTAATTTAGGCAGCTTTTCACCATATGGCTGTCCAGTGTTTAGGTAGATAACTCAGCAGCTAGGAAATTAGTACTCAGTACTAATTTGAGGTTATTCTGTTAAAAACAGAGTGACATGGGAAAACTATATTTTCCAGCTTGCTGTCTTTCATATTTAGCACTAGCACTAGCACTTAGACTTATATACCACTTCATAGTACTTTACAGCCCTCTCTTAAGCAGTTTACAGAAGAGTCAGCATATTGTCCCCAATGGAAGGCTGAGTCAACCTTGAGCCGGTTAGAATGGAACTGCTGGCAATGAGCACATTTAGCTTGAAATACTGCATTCTACTGCACCACCATTATTAGATTAATAGAATTTAAGCCATTCCGAATTACCTAGTTTATTGGGGAAAAAAATATTTGTCTGATTTACCTGGATAACCTGAATTCTGTTGCTTAATACCGTGTTTCCTGAAAAATAAGAACCTGTCTTATATTTTTTTGAACCCCGAAATAAGCACTTGGCCTTATTTTCAGGGAGGTCTTATTATTTTGGGGTGTAGAGCAAAATGGGGCTCCTCTTGCCATCTTACCTGATTTCCAGCTCTGTCTCCCTAAACCTAACTAGAGGAAATGGCAGGGACTGGCTGCACATGTGTTGAACTATTTTCGGGGAGGGCTTATTTTGGGGGAGGGTTTCTTTTCAGGGGAGGTCTTATTTTTGGGGAAACATGGTAGCCATATTCAGTCTTAGGTTTGAATGTAAAAACTGTCTCCATCCTAAATTTCCCTGATTGTTTCCTTTTTTCTAATTTCATCAATCCAATTCAAGGTAATTGGTTATTATTCCACATTAGATGGAACAGTATGTGATAAATGAGTGCCATCTACAGTCAGGATATGAAATATGGTTGTGATACCCAGGCAGCTAATCATATAATAAACAATTCTAAAGCAGAAAAAAATGTTATGTTAAAAATAAAACAGAGATGGATAAATAAATGGAGCAGGTTTTTAATTAGTAGAATATATCTTGTTGAATAAGTGCTCTTTTCCAATCTGTATTTCAAAATGGCTAAATAAATTCATATTTCTAATCTTATGTCTTTGTTTTTGGGAGCTTTTGTCAACTTGGAATAATATTGATCTTAAGAAATAAGGAAGACTTCTGGAATATTGTTAGTACATTTCATCTGAACAGTCAAAATACTTTTTTAGATTTATTGTGTTTTCATGTATTTATTCTTTGCATTGGCTTGTGGTTCCTTGTTAATTATCTAGATCCGTGATGGTGGACCTATGGCACGCATACCACAGGTGGCACATGGAGCCATATTGGTGGGCACACGAGTTGAGCTCTGGTGCGCATTCGTGTCCTGGCCAGGTGATTTTCAAGTTTTCAAGAAAACGGCATTCCCCACCCCTCCGGAGGCCCTCTGGAGGCCGGAAAAGGCCCGTTTCCTGACTTCCAGTCCCACCGGAAGTCTGGTGGCCCACCGTGCCATTGCATGCCAAAAGCGGGGCGAGCGCCGGGGGTGGGGCACGTGCATGTGCATGGGGCAGGGCACATAGAATTATGGGTATGGGCACATACATGCGTGACCCCCCTGCACTCCCCCCGCTTTTGACACTCAATGGCAAAAAAGTTAGCCATCACTGATCTGGATCTTCGAAGAAAAAAAAGCAGTTTAAACAAATTATAAATTAGCCACATTGTAACTCAAAAAACTCTGAAACTTTTTGATTTGTTAGAAATCTAGCACAGTTTGCAAGTAATAAATTTCAATCCACTGAACAAAGTCCCATGGAAAGCCATTTCTAGTAATTACTTGCTTTAAAAAAATAATCTGAACCAAATCAAAGGCTTTTTCTTCATCTAAAATTACTAATACCATGAAGTTCATTCTATTCTTGGCTATATCCACTTTATCAATTATAACTGTAAATTGTCTGATGCCTGACAATTTTTTGTAAACCCCAAGTAGTAGGGGTGAATTATATGTAGTAAGACCTCCTACAACTATTTAGCCAGTATGGTAATTAAATTCTTAGTATCCAAATTAATTAATGAAATCAACCTTATATAGTCATGTGAGAAAAGAAAGTGCACCCTCTTTGAGTTTTATGGTTTTGAGTATCAGGACATAATAAAAATCATATAGCAGTTCTTAAAAGTAGAATAGAATAACAGAGTTGGAAGGGACCTTGGAGGTCTTCTAGTCCAACCCCCAGTTTAGGCAGGAAACTCTACACCATTTCAGATAAATGGTTATCCAATCTCTTCTTAAAAACTTCCAGTGTTGGAGCATTTACAACTTCTGGAGGCAAGTTGTTCCACTGATTAATTTAATTGTTCTAACTGTCAGGAAATTTCTCCTTAGTTCTAAGTTGCTTCTCTCCTTGATTAGTTTCCATCTATTGCTTCTTGCTCTACCCGCAGGTGTTTTGGAGAATAGTTTGATTCCCTCTTCTTTGTGGCAGCCCCTGAGATATTGGAACACTGCTATCATGTCACCCCTAGTCCTTCTTTTTATTAAACTAGACATACCCAGTTCCAGTTTTAGTCTCCAGTCCCCTAATTATCTTTGTTGCTCTTCTCTGCACTGTTTCTAGAGTCTCCATGTCTTTTTTACATTGTGGCGACCAAAACTGAATGCAGTATTCCAGGTGTGGCCTTACCAAGGCATTATAAAGTGGTATTAACACTTCACATGATCTTGATTCTATCCCTCTGTTTACGCAGCCTATAACTGTGTTGGCTTTTTTGCAGCACACTGCTGGCTGATATTTCAAAGATTGTCCAGTAGGACTCCAAGATCCCTCTCACAGTTACTACTATTGAGCAAGGTACCACATATATTGTACTTGTGCGCTTGGTTTTTCTTGCCTAAATGTAGAAGCTTACTTTTTTCATCGTTGAATTTCATTTTGTTAGATAGCGCCCAATGTTCAAGTCTGTAAAGATCCTTCTGTATTTTAAGCCTTTCTTCTGGAGTGCTGGCTATTCCTGCCAGCTTGGTATTGTCTGCAAATTTGATGAGTTCCCCATCATAGGTAAAGACATAAAGACAAATAACACCACATGACATATTACACCATGCCATTATTTATCTAAAATGATTAATGCAATGGGGTTCTTTCTATTCTTGGCTATATCCAGTTTATTAATTATAACTAAATTGTCTGATGGCTGATAATGATGGCAGTTTACAATTCTTAAAAGGTTTATTATGCACATCCAAAATATAGCAAACCTGGAAATCTGCCAATGTCTTGTGCCATTGTTTCTCAACCTTGGTCACTTTAAGATGCATGGACTTCAACTCCCAGATTCCCCAGCCAGCTTTCTGAAGGATTCTGGCAACTGAAGTGCATGCACTTTAAAGGGACTAAGGTTGAGAAACAGTGCCTTGTGCCATTCTAGTGAAAAGCTGTATCTGAATATGTTTTGTTTTTCACCAGTGCCTTTTGCTCTACTGCAGTGTCTCCCTAAAGTGAACCACTTAAAAAAGATTTGGTTATGGGAAACTAACATGGAGGATTCAAACTAACGTATTTGCATGTATCTAGTATTCCATGTGTATTTTAGTGGATACAACCACATAAAGAAAATGCCTGCCTACTTTATTTATTTTGGGTCAGTACAGCAAGTGGGATTAATGATATATTGCCTTCTAATTAGTCAGTTTCTGTTCTCCATTAGAGGACTGATTTAATTACTGGTTTACATATTTAATTACTTCTGTCTGCTTTAGGGAAGCAATATTATTTGATAGCACGATGACTAATTAATAAAAGAACAATTCATCACTAATCCCTTAGGTGCATTATAAAAGAAACAATAAAAGGAGTCAAAAGAGCAAGGAGGGAACTATTAAATAATATTGGAAGGGACTTTAATTAAACACTCTTCTCTCAAACTTAGAGTGAAATGTAGCCATGAAAAGCATTGATAGCAGAGGATATCTGAAAGGGAAATGCAAGCTAGCAACTATAATCCATCTGAAAAGATGTCAGTAATGGCGGAGGGATTTGCAGGTTTTGGAAGTGGACATTTTCCACAAGAAAAGAGAACTGATGTTTCTGATGTTTGGTGTTGGAGAAAATTCCTATGAATATCATAGTCAAGTACGAAACAAATGGCTCATAGACAGTGGTGAAATTCATTTTTTTTTACTACTGGTTCTGTGGGTGTGGCTTGGTGGGTGTGGCTTGGTGGGCGTGTCAGGGAAGGATACTGCAAAATCTCCATTCCCACCCCACTCCAGGGGAAGGATACTGCAAAATCCCCATTCCCATCCCACTCTGGGACCAGCAAGAGGTAGTATTTGCCCGTTCTCCAAACTACTCATAGAACAAGTCAATCCACAGTTTTTCCTTAAAGCATAAATTAACAAACTCAAAAGATCATATTTCAGACACATTATATGTAGACACAGCTCCCTTAAGAAGCACATAATGTAGGAAGGGGGAAGGAAAGAGAAAAAAAAGATGAACAGATGGATGGACTTGATTATAATGTCAGTGGAGGGCCACACTCAGTTTTTAAAATCAAGAATGCTTCTTAGTAAGACTCTGTCATTACTATAGAGGTGATGAAGAGGTGATGGAAACTATTTTTGGAGAAACAAACTTTTCCACATCTTGTTTGGTTTGGCTTTCCTTTCCACAGGAGTGTTGAAATGGATGATGGGGAAAAGGTGAAAATTACAGTTTTTCATATTCAAAAATTTGTATTAAATAGATATATGCAGAAAGATCAAGTATCAAGCATTTTTTATTTTAAAAACCAAGGATGAACCAAATGTTGGGCTTGCATAGATACATGCAGAATTGCTAAAGAGATGGGTTAGGTGAGTAAGAGTGGCACCTGGGAGAGGGAAACAGGGATTGGTTTGATTTGGGGATGGAGCAGGCAAGCAGAGGTTTCTGTAGGAAGTTCTTATGCTATGGATTCTCCTGGAACAAGTTTATCTGGGCAGAAGACTGTAGTGTATTTTAGTAGTGTCCCAGAGTACACTTCTCAAAATACATATAGGGTTACGACAGACCACTAAATTCAATTTCATTTAAATTAAAACTTAATTAAAAATAATTTTAGTCATACTGTTAACACTCATACATTTAATAATGTATCACCATCTTATTTAAAATTACAATTTGAGAATTCCTTTCATAGATCTTGGGATCTATGAAACCAAAAGGTTTTAGAGGATGAGCACTATACCATATAGATGGGATCTTGAAGATTTTCTAATCCAACTTCCTGCTTAAGCAGGAAACCCTACACCATTTCAGACAAATGGCTGTCCAGTCTCTTCTTAAAAGCCTGCCTCCAGTGATGGAGCAACCACAACTTCTGAAGGCAAGCAGTTCCATTGGTTTATTGCTCTCACTGTTAGAAAATTTCTCCTTAGTTCTAGGTTACTTCTCTCCTTGTTTAGTTTCCATTCATTGCTTCTTGTCTTGCCTTCTGGTGCTTTGGAGAATAAGTTGACCCCTCTCTTCTTTGTGGCAGCCCCTCAGATATTGGAACACTGCTGTCATGTCAGCAGTGTTCTTTTCACTAGACTAGACATACCCAATTCCTGCAATTGTTCTTCAGCCTCCAGTCCCCTAATTATCTCCTCTTCACTCTTTCCAGATGGTATAAACAGCATCTTTTTTATACCATACATTTCCAAGGGACTCTGGGCAGTATGCATAATAATTAAATCCAAAGCAGCTTCAGAAATAAAAAATAACCATAGAAAACAATGCTAAAATCCCAAGCCAAACCCAAGATAGTGCCTACAGCTGGGATTGAATGTGTATTGAAATAAAATAGCTTCAGTTTCTGTTTCTGCAAATGCAGGAAGTTGCAAGAGAAAACCTGCCAAGGCCTGCCACAAGGGGAGGTTGCTCCCGGTTTGCACCGGTTCACAAGAACTGGTAGTAAAAAAATGTAGTAGTTCGGAGAACCGGTAATAAGATTGGCTGGCCACGCCCCCGAACTGGTTCCCGGCGTGGTCGCCGCTCGCTTACCCTGCCCACCGTCATTGCCCGCATGCAGCCCCGGGACTCCACCCTTTGCCAGCCAGGAGCGCTGCCGCCAGTCGCTCCCATGCACCCGGTTGCCTGCCTGCCTCATCACCACCACCATGAGGAAAGGCCCCGAAGTTGCGCTGCCTGGAATCCATGTGGGCTGCCGCAGGGAAAAGTCAGGTATGGCTGGGGGGACACTGCCCGGAGCTCAGCTAGAGACTGGCAGGAGGAGGAATGCTACCTCTTAGCCGGCTCGAACTGTCTGCTGCCGCAGCCTGCCACCATCCCCTCTCCCCTACCAGCTGCTCCTGTGTGAGAACCGCTGCTGCCAAGGGCAAGGGGGCAGTGATGGCAAGGATGGGCCCTCTGGGGCTTCCTTGTCTCCCTGCCTGAGCAGACTTCTGGCATAGCCAGAGGGAGGGAGGGAGGGAGGGAAGCCCTGGCCTGCTGCTCCTGCCGCCGCCACCCCCCTTGCCCCCAGCAAGAGCGGTTCTTGTGCTGCCGCTTCTCCAGCAGCACCAGGAGCAACTGCCGGGGCAGAGAGGGTGGGGCAGGCTGTGGTGGCAGGCCATTCTCGCTGGGTAACAGACAGGCACGAGGCAGGAAGCAGTTATGCTCCCTGGCAGGAGAGGGTTGCACGTTCACTCCAGCAAAGGTTTGTGCAACCCTCTCCAGCCAGGGAGCATAACCGCTTCCTGGCTCGTGCATTTCTTACTGTGCCCACTTCCCCACCAGTAGATCTCCATGAGTGAGAAGCTGCACTCTCCTCTGGTCCTCCTGGGGCGGCTCGCCTCCCTGCTGGTGTTCTGTCCCCATACACACACACACACACACAGCCAGCCGAGGGTTAAGGAAACACTTTGGCACACACCCAGGTCCTTATCTCCAACTTTGGCAGCGATTTACACACCATCTGCCAAGTGCGTTTATTTCCACAGAAAACAGACAGATAACATACTCAGCGTCCAAACGTCCAACAACAATAAATATTTCTCTCAGCAGTTCCGGACGAGGCTTTAGTGACTATCCAAGGTTTACTTTGTTCGTCACAAAGATCACTGGCCACCACCCTCTATTATATAGTCTCTGGGGTGTGGTCCAGTGACTCAGTTCTAATCCCTAGCACGCCTCCTGAGCTGCTGCAATCGTTTATCATGCCTTCGGAGGCGTGCGTCCAGGAATGATGTTTCTCCTTCACTCTCATCTGAGCCACCTGTCTCTCTGTTAATCTCCTCTCCCTCGGCCGGCACCTGAGACAGTGCCAGAGGGGAGGGGCCTGGAGAGGGAGGCCTGGCTGACTCCTCTTCCTCATGCTCGGAGCTTTCTTCCTCCGATGGGACAGGCTCAGAGGGCGGGGCCACAACAGCTGGCAACTTCTCCTTCTCCCGGCTGCTCCAGGAACAGCATGTCTGTTACCCGGCGAGAATGGCCTGCCACCACAGCCTACCCCGCCCTCTCTGCCCAGGCAGTTGCTCCTGGTGCTGCTGGAGAAGCGACAGCACGAGAACCACTCTTCCTGGGGGCAAGGGGGTGGCAGTGGCAGGAGCAGCAGGCCAGGGCTTCCCTTCCTCCCTCCCTCCAGAGGTCTGGGGCTATCTTTAGCTTCGCTCAGCCAGCGTGGTAGGCACGGGGCCCGGCAGATCCCCGGGTGAGGGAGGGAAGGAAGGAGGCCTGATTGGCTGACAAAAGTGTCCACGGAGGAGCTGAGGACGCGTCTATCCCTGACCCTGCTTAGCGCCTTTCTTCTTCCTAAAACCAGGGACCACTCCACTCTCACAAGGCACAGGAACTTCCCATCCTGCTCCCTCTGTTGAGACTGAGGAAGACACACTGAGCTTCTCTTCGAGGGGTTGTTAAGGGGGAGAGAAGGGCAGCTGACAGAAAGAGCGCCTTGGGGGGGCATAGGATGTGGGGGTTCACCACGGTGCCTCGACACCCCTCAGCTTCAGCAGGTGCCACCACCGAGCCCAGACAAGCACCTCTGTCTTTGTGGCTGTGGAGCTTGGGAGGGGAGACCAGCTGGGGTTTCCATTCAATGCTCACCAGGGGCTGAGTGAGCCTCTTTTCAGTGCACAAACTCGGGGCACCAGATAAAAGCCGGGCTGGTGGCTCCGGCGATGCTTTGATGGAGCTGGATAAACTGAGGGGAAGAAGGAAAAGGAACTGATGGGCAGGCTAGAGTAGCTCGCTTTCCCCTCAGCAGGGCTTCCCCGTGGGAGCAGCAGCAGGAGGAGGAGGAGGAAGCAGCAGGAGAGGCTTTGCTGGCTGCCCGGCCGGGACTTAGAGGTGGCAGCTGTAATAGGACGCTGGGTATTCAGAGGGGGGAGAAAGAAGGGCGGGTGATTAAATGTCTTCTGAGTGTATCTATGGATGGTTTTTTTGCATTTTTTTCTGCAACCTCTTAAGGTTGTAGAAAAAAATGCTTTTAAAAGTAAAAAAAAAAGTTGGCCATGCCCACCCAGTCACATTACCCCCCACAAGCCACGCCCACAAAATAAGCCACGCCCAGAGAACCGATAGTAAAAAAATTTAGAACCCACCCCTGAACCAGATTATAGAAATTGATTCAATTCTGGCAAGTTCAGCCTGAGGGCTTTAACCCAGTGGTGAAATCCAAATTTTTTTACTACCGGTTCTGTGGGTGTGGCTTGGTGGGCGTGGTTTGGTGGATATGGCAGGGGAAGGATACTGCAAAATCTCCATTCCCACCCCACTCCAGGGGAAGGATACTGCAAAATCTCCATTCCCACCCCATTCCAGGTGAAGGATATGCGAAATCCCCATTCCCTCTCCACTCCTGGGGGAAAGATATTGCAAAATCTCCATTCCCACCCCACTCTGGGGCGAGCCAGAGGTGGTATTTGCCGGTTCTCCAAACTACTCAAAATTTCCGCTACCGGTTCTCCAGAACCTTTCAGAACCTGCTGGATTTCACTCCTGCTTTAACCATAATGACTAGCACTCTGAATTGAACTGAGAAGTCTACTGCCAACTGATGCAGTGATTTTAGTAGAGGTATAATTTGTATTGGCAGAGGTCCTAATAATATTGCTGTCATATTTTGTATCAATTTCTGAATTGGGTCCAAAGAGTAGACACCATAGGGTAATTCACAGTAGTCCAATCAAGAGGTGATGAGGGCATCAGTTACTGAGATCAGGGCATTCCAGGCCTGGTAACATAATAACTAGTGCCTCAGCTGAAGTTGGGCAAAGATTCCTCTTGTCACAGCTTTCACTTGCTGTCTAAGTAGGAATGGAACATCCAGAAGGATCCCCAAGTCATGGATCATTCCATTGGTGGGCAGGAGCAGGCGGAATAAACGTATCATAAAAATGCCAGTAGTCTTCAAAGAAAACTGTGTTCTGCCCCAGCTACGGATCCCAAAGAACACAGCACACACAAAGTTTGTACAAAACTTAATTTACTAAAATAACTCAGTCTTTTTCAAAACAGAGGCTGTTAATAAACTTTCTTAACAGCCTACAAGAAACCAAAGATAAAGTAATCACAATCTTACTAAGATTGGCAGAAAGCCCAGAAGCAATTTGCAGAGAATCCAGACGCGAAGTAGAGTGAACTAAAGTTGTTCCCTACAAATTGCTTCAGTCGGCGTTCCTCCTTAAATAGGCTAAGGGAGTGGCCAATTAGCCCCAAGCCTTACTCTCGAGGAGACCTCCTCCTGAGTAGCCACTCCTGCCTTTTGGCAGCTCTGCACGCCCGTGCATCGAGAAGAAGCTCCTCCTCTTTGTCCTCTTCACTTAAGGGAGCTTCTGGAGGTTCTGAAGGCCCTGGCTGAATCCCTGCTTCTGGCACCACACCTTCTCCAGCCTCCTCATTGTCTGACTCGAGTGCCAGCTGCACAGGCTGCTGGCACAGCACCACACCAACCTCCTCGCTGTCAGAATCAGCTACAATCTGCACAGGCTGCTGATGGGCCACAACAAACTGAAGTGCAAGTAAATAGCACCATCACCACCCTTTTACCACTTAGAAAAGCAGTTCATGGACATACAGTTTGTCCTTGACTTATGACTATAACTGGAACTAGAAGTTCTATCACTAAGCGAGGCAGCCGCTAAGTGAGTTGTGCCCAATTTTACAACATTTTTGCCATTGTTGTTAGGCGAGTCACCACAGCTGTTAAGTGATACATGTGGTCATTAAGTGAATCTGGCTTCCCCCGTGTCTTTTGCTCGTCAGATGACAACTAGGAAGGTCATAAATGGTGACCGCTGCAGCCATTGTAAATACATACCAGTTTCCAAGTGCTCAAATATCAATCACGTAATTGTGAGAATGCTGCAAAAGTTGTAAGTGCGCGGACTGATTGTAAATCATTTTTTTTTCAGTGCTGTTGTAACTTTAAATCGTTGTTAAATGAATTGAAGACTATATGTAAGTTGGGGACTATATGCAATGGTAACTGTAATAGTACTAGCTGAATACCCGTGCTCCGCTACAAAACTATGTGATCGGGCTTGATAAATCGACACTTAGAGTTTGAAAATTAATGAGTAGTTACGATCGGTCTCTTCTCTCCCCTTCTCTCCCTCAGGCTGGCCCCATATATCCTCTCCTATCCCCTTCTCTCCCTCAAGCTGGCCCCATAGATCCTCTCCTATCCCCTTCTCCCCCTCAGGCTGGCTCCACAGATCTTTTCCTATCCCCTTCTCTCTCTCACGCTGGCCCCATAGATCCTCCCCTATCCCCTTCTCTCCCTCAGGCTTCCTAGCCCCTTCTCTCCATGAGGCTTGAAATGAAATGTTCTCTTCTTTGTGCTTACAGCTTTCTCATTCATATAGCATTTTTTTTACCAGTTTTCATAAAATTAAGAATCATTCATGTACAATTTTTTAACCAGTTTTTATAAAGTTAAGAATCAAGATTGCCTAAAGTAAAACTAAAATAATTAGAGATCACCAGATGGCACTCTGCAACAGAAGCATGTGATATTCACAACATATTCTCAGAACTTATTAGTTTGAGTCTGTGACTGCCAACTTTTAAGCCTTTGACAAAACATGCCTGAGCAGATTGTAGGACCTAGCCAAACATGACTGTTGTTGAAAAAGGTAAGCAGCATTATACTTGATATGGAACCTGGATTGAATACCTGTAAACAGATAAATGATTGATCTGTAGACAGATAAATGATGACCGGAGAAAGTTTAATTTTTTATTTCCAAGCTTTGAAAAGTTGATTATGAATTTTGTTTGCTGAGAAGTAACAAAGAAGAAATTAGCATCCAAGACCAACTCTACATTTGCTTGGCAGCCTCACTCGCTGCCAACAATAACTGCAGACCAATCTTTGAAGCAGCCATTCACGTTTCCCACAGTGCACCTGATGGAGAATTTAAGTGTCTTCTTGGATGCACAGCTCAGTGTGGTATCACCGCTGGAACTCTAAATTCTGAGAAAGGAATCTCATTCTTTCAGCTATTCATGTTGCTTTTTTCTCTGTGATCTGGCTGTTTCTGTCGGTGAGTTTGTTGTGCCTTTTTGGTCACTAGTATCCCTCAACAGCAGCATGAAACAGTTCACCGTCTTTTTTGGATACTGCAGCTACAGGTAATCCTCTAGTTATGACAGTTCACTTAGCGACCATTCAAAGTTACAACATAATCCCCTCCTCCTGTATTTATAACACATTCCTGTGATGATTTGGGGCATGGCACAAAAACAACACAACCAGAGAACAGGTCTAACTCCCCTTTATTGCTCCAACTGTGCCCCCCAATGTTTCCACATTCACTACAAGTCCCGGAGCAAAGCTGTTACATGCACCTCGCTGCAAATAGTCCAGTAAGCCAAAGAAGCAACCAGGGTCAGCAGTCCAATAAGCCAGGTTAGCCCAAACATTAACCAGACCAGCAGTCCAATAAGCCAGGTTAGCTAAACAGTAACCAGAGCAAGAAGTTCAGCAAAGCAGGCAAACTGGCAAGCCCCCAAGACAGAGTACAGCAATCTCCAGGCTTTGGCAAGTGCACACAAGGACCACAGATTCAATGCTTATTCCCAACAAATGCCCCTCCCACTGGCACCCCCTTACATCTCAGTCTCCAGGTGTGCCTTGTAAAAGGGGGCCGGACACTCTCTTCCCTCCTAGTTGGCTCAATCTGTGTTGATCTCACCGTCTCTCTTCCCTCCTTGCTCTCAGATCCGGAGGGGGTAGTCCTTGCTCTTCTCCTGAGCTCTCCCTGTCTGCAGGCCTTACTAATTCAGAAAAGTCTTGTCTGGACTGACTCTGCCCTCTGCCGGTGCAGGGATTTTTGCTACCGGTTCTCCAAACCACCCGCCGCCATCGCTATCAGATCAGGTGATCCAGTCCGAACCGGGAGCATTTCACCCCTGCTATAGAGATATTGGAAAGACAGGCAGACAGCTTTTGGAATGTCTATGGAGATTCTCAGTCATCCAGGTCATGGTTATCTGAAGAGCTGAAGAAGCTTCTTGAATGCAAAGCAAAACGTCTTCAAAGAAAAACCAGAAAGTCCAGTTGCCTCTTGAGAAAGTACCTTTGGGACAGCTTTTGGGATGGTAGATCTGATGCCCACAGCATATTTGTTCTTTATTTGTGGAGTTTTTGGTGCTCCCCAAGCTTAGTTGTTTCCTTGCAGATGTTTCATTACCCAACTAGGTAACATTATCAATATGAGTCCTTCACAAGAACTGGCAGGGCAAGCTACTGGAAATAAAAGGGCAATGAATTCTACCTTCACCCACACTGATGATGTTACCTAGTTGGGTAATGAAATGTCTGTGAGCAGACAACCAAGTTCAGAGAGCATCAAGAAATCCATAGTTCAGTCCTACAAACAATGCCTTCCATGTTTTCCTTTGTTAGCAGAAATAAAATCAAGAGTACAGAAAATGATTTCTAATTTTATAATTTAGCTATGCACATTTATTAATTCAAGTGTTAAAAAGCCATTATTATTGTACAATATTACAAAGGAAGTACAGCCATATTTGTATCCAAAGCTTTTCTTAGTTTAGCTTTTTAAGGATTCAACTTTAAAAGGCTAACCTAAGTAATTCACAGAAATTCCACCCACAGCAACATTTTCAGGGTGTTTGTTCACTTAAAAGAACTGGTAGCAAGCTGGGTGAGAAACTGTTATCTTCTCAGGTACAGAAACTTCTGAGTCAAGTGCTGGGAAAAGGTGAGATTTCTCAGCAATTTTTGTAGAAATGCATCTGAATCCCTGATGACAAATGAGTTGTTTTTATTATGGAGAGAGAAAGTCTTTTAGAATTACATTAGACAAGCCATGACCTGTTGGGTCATTGTTTCAGAGATATTTTCTTATCTAAACAGAGAGACAGAATGACTATATGGGTGAGCAAAAAAGCAGGGGCAACTTCTGACTTCCTGCCAGCTTCCCCATTGATGTCCCTTGTAGGAAGCTGGCATGGAGCATTGGAAATGATGGTCAGTGATCACAGCGACTGTGACTGAAATGGCCACACCTTTGTCAAATTTCAATTCCACAGGGGTCATGGGTCCTAGATTTTGGACACATTGTCTAAGGTAGCCCATTTGAGTTCAAAAATTGTTGTCCTATGTTACACCATTTTGTCCAATTGAAGGTTACAAATGATCAAACAGACATGAGTATTTTAATAGTATATAGCTGCACTGAGGTAGGAATCCCATGCATAAATCAAAACAATACTTCCTGAATGCCATAACATGTGAATTGGCTTTTAGATACTACAAAGTTGAAACTGACTATGAGTTTTCCTACTTTTGAATTCCTTCTTTTTTCCAAGTCCAGATCTAATTTTCACAAATTCTTTCCAGATACAATATGCCTCAATGTTTTTTTTTTTATTCTAATTAGTTCAAAGCCAAAGTAATTTGCCTCTGGGTCTTTTCCTTCTAAAGTCACTTTTCAAAATCTTCTATGCCCCTGTAATCCACAGCTGCTCTTTTTAGGCTAGGGGTCTTTCAAATGTTAATTATTGCTCTGGCATTGTTAAAAGCCTAGATTGGAAGAGGTTGTAGAAAAAATGCTTTTAAAAGTAAAAAAAAAAGCCTCTGATGATCGTGCGGCTCAGCTGGGCGGTGTGGGGGGGCGGCGCAGGGATTTTTGCTACCGGTTCTCCAAACCACCCGCCGCCATCGCTACCAGATCAGGCGATCCGGTCTGAACCGGGAGCATTTCACCCCTGCTATAGAGATATTGGAAAGACAGGCAGATAGCTTTTGAAATGTCTATGGAGATTCTCAGTCATCCAGATCATGGTTATCTTAAGAGCTGAAGAAGCTTCTTGAATGCAAAGCGAAACGTCTGGTGTTGTTAAAAGCCTAGATTGGTGTCACTCACCCGGCTTCAAAGAGCTCTGTTCTTTTCACTTTCCTCCTGCATGTCTCTTGTTTTGGTTTGTCCCAGCTTCGTGGCAGCCGCCATGGCTGCCGCCCCCCACAGCCGATGCAGAGAGTTCCCTCCGACCTCCGAGGAACTTGCCTGTTCCTCTTGGTTGTCCGAGGTGCCTCTCCTTCACCCCCGTCCCTGCATGACAGTTCGGGTCCAAAGACCCACCGGCGGCGGTTCAGCAGCCGGAGTTTTCACGGGGCTCATCAGAGCCCGCTATTTCCCCGACTGTCTTGCCATTATGTCAAACCGGAAGCTACTTTTGAATTCCTTGTAGCAGGGTTGGAGACCTGTGACTTTTCAGGTCACAACATTATTCACTGATAGGTAACCTGACTGTGCCTGCTGGAAGCTGCAGTCAGCCTCATCAAAAGGGTTACAGGTTCTCCATTCCTTAGGAACTGAGAATTGAAAGCTAAACCTTACAGAAAGCTAAATCTATGTCTTATTTTTCATCTAAAAATAAATAAATATAATATAATCAGCATGTTAATATTATTTTTACCTAATTTGTAGTAATGTCATTTAAGTATAATTAAAAGATTACATAATTTAATGAGGACACTTGGTGTTATAGTTTTATTTTCATTCACAGCCTTTAAAAATACCATTTCCTCCAAATTTAGCCTGAAGTATAGATATTATTGAACCAAAGTACTGAATTTGTTGCTATAGGAATAGACAGTATGAGTTGATATCCAGCACCGATGGTTAGAAGAAATCTAATTAAAACACACTTTGTTTGTTTAAAAAAAACCACAGGTCTACTTTAAAGGGAAAAAAATCAGCAGGATCTATGTTGAAGTAATTTTTTTTTATCTTGATTCAGATATGTTGAATGGCAATTAATCCTACCTATCATCAAGTTGGGGAAAGCTGATCCAGAAGTTATACATATACTACAGCTGCTTTTCGTGTGAAGAGGAAATAATGTACTGAATTAAAATGGTTTTTATATTGTTTTCCCTCCTTATAGGAATTTATATAAGGCAATTAGTGATTTAATGTTCAATTAAAAGAAAATAAAATCTATGTAAGTCTATATACATATATATGTACAGTATATACACACACATGAGAAGACTGGATGGATGAAAGATTCTATCTTTTTTGAAATACTTGAAGGGCTGTTATATAGAATTTTGCTTTTGCTTCACTAAAGTTTAATTTAAACATTTAAATTAAATGTTTAATATGAACATCAGGGCAAATATTGGTTGAACAACAAAACCAATTATCCTAAATAATCCCTAGAGTTTTAAAACTCTTTTTATCCTTAAAGTTGTTCTTTTTTTGGATATCCTTAAGCAAGATGAAATCCAAAAGTTCCCTCCCAAGCAAGCAATTAAAAGACTAGCCACTATTTTTGGACAGGAATAGTAAAGAACCTGTTTCCACTTGCTTCTTGATCACAAAATATTCTCTTCATTCCATTGCTTGCCATGAATGAAATAGTAGCCTTAAGTCATGATTTAAATGTACTGTTACAAAAATATTATTTTCCCTCTTAAATTAGGGGAATTGCCCCACCATTTTAAAAAAGTGTGTAAAATATGCAACACTTTATCACTCTTAACCTCAAAGGTGAGGCCAGGTCACCTGTTCTGGGTGTGATTGCTTTTGGAACTGTCACTGGATTATGTTTGTGACCTCAGGATTTCCCCCCCTACTATTTTTTTAGAAGATCCCAGGAAAGTCTTCATTCTATTTTGCTAAAACAGTGTATGAAATTGACTATGTCACATTTTGCTAATTTCTCTTTATTATATCACAGGCTTATTCAGCTTAAAGAAATAGTAGCAATGAATATTATGAGGTAAAATACTGATTTTTGAAGTTTCTTATGATCAGTATAGGATTTATAATTGATAATTTCTTAGAGCAAAGCTGTCATAAGACTTATTTTAAAGTAACCTTGAAATAATGCGGTATGCATAGCTCTATAAAGTGAATCATTTCTAACTCAGAAGTATGGGAGATATATATTAAATTCTTCCTACTGGGAAAGACTTCATGCACATGTAAAATTTGCAAGTCTGGGACAGAAGTCCCTACTGTTGTGGAATATTTATTGAATCAAAAAATGTTCTGCTTATGTTTTGGTTAGTTATTTTAACATTCTTTGTGTTCAGTTCAGCTTTTAATATGGCCCTTGTGATAATTAGAATCAGAGTATACATAATTGAAAGATTTAGACCCAATTATCATTTATTGCATAAAAGCTGCAATTTTACATGCAGAGATTTGGTAATACATTCCAATGGAGAAAACTATCTTACTTATTTTCAAGATTTGAATACACACGCAAATGACTCTAGGCAGCTTATAATATATAGTCTTGTTAGAAGAAATATCCTTCTTGGTTCAGCTCCAAGTGGGGAAAAAGACACTGGAAACATGGAGACTGCTTGGAAAGATGGTTTAATGGTGGACAGGATCACATGGTTTGAGTTCCTGAACAGAAAAGGGCTGAGACGCAGTGAGTCCCCGGGTTTTATGCCCTCTTTGGCTTTGAACTTCCTGGGGCCCAGAAAGAGTATCCTGATTGGTTGTCAGACTCCCAGGGAGTGGGGGTCTTAGCTAACCTTGCTGGCTGATGTAATCTTCCCAGGTGCCATGTGGTGAGTTTCTGTTGCTAGATGGGTCCTATTGTGTTACTGTTGCTAGATGGGTCCTATTGTGTTGCAGATGATGGTCCATTGACAAAGATTGAGTTTCTGCCTCTGGCCCATTGACAAAGGGGGGGGGCAAGAAGGTGGGAGCTGCTTCGTCTTTTAAAACATGCTTCTCCATTTCTCATCCAAGGAAACATAATATTCTGCCTTTTTAATATTTCCTAAAATATTTCATTCTTCTAGGAAAGGGGTGGGTGCTAACTTCCTACAGTCTAAAAACAATCTTGTAAAAATATGTCATTAAAAATAAATAAAACTGCTGCTGTTTAATTAAAAGTTTAATTAAAAGTTTCTAAGCTGAATGTAATTTAGACCGGAACTTTCTTCATCCATTTTCAAGAGTGCCTGTGTGATCAGGAGTTTTGAAGATCACAAAGGCTTGCATCATTTGTTATTTTGGGTTGTCTGATTGCTCTTAATACCAATTCAAGGGTTTCACATGCACTTTCTAGTCTGAACTCCTGCACCTGTGAAAAATTCATATTTTTTTCTTTGGATTCTGGGACAGCAATGAAAAATACTCCAGTTATACACGTGTGTCTATTCTTAAATTCTATTTAATACAATGAAGCCTAATCCCAAGGTTTATGGGTGCAAAATGGATACCAGGATGTGCAGCAGCTGCCCACTGAACACTTTTCCAAGGACTTATTGTGTAGTTGTAAACCAGATGTGGTTTGTTGCGTTTGGCTGAAGTAGATAAAACTTGGCTTAGCACAAAATGCGACCCTGGCCGTTACTTTATTCATGATGAAAACAAACCATGTTTCGTTTCCCAGAGTAAACCTTGTGCTTCCCCCTTCAGAAACAAACCGCTTTGCTCCGGCCTCAAGAGGACGAGAAAGACGCTTTTCCCTTTAAAAGGTTGGGCGCGCACAGACACCCATCTTCATGAATGGAACTTCCCCTCCTCCCTTGTGTGGGCGAGCTCATTCCGCTCATCACCGGGGTCCTTTTCCTTATCGGGGAGGAAGGGAGGGGGCCCCGGGCAAAATGGTTTCTTCTCGACGGCGCAGTGTTGTTTTTCCTGGAACTGCACCGGCCGTGTAAAAGGGCTGCGCAGAGGGGCCACGGCTGGCGCGCCTCGGGTTCCGCTTCAGATCATCTCGAAGCAACGCTCCCTTCGCGCCGCTTCCCCTCCTTTTTCTGGGGCGGGCGGGAGCGGAGAGAGAGAGAGAGAGAGAGAGAGAACGGGGGGCCGCTGTGCAGTTTGCAGCAATGGCAGAGCTAGAGGAGGGGGAGGGACGCAGCTCGGGTCAGAGCGGGCTCTCTTCGCTTCGGTTCCAGCAGATGGTCGCCGATCCTCGCTAGCCGGCCAGACCGCCCCGCCGCCGCTGCCAGTGCTGGGACCCAGCAGCCTGTTCGCAGAAGAGCACCGCCATGTCGACCAAAGCAGAGCAATGTAAGTAAGCAACAGCGGCGAGACGGGGCCCGTCTTCTCCGTGGGGAATAAAAGACGCAGGACGCCGCTGCCCGAGTTTTTCGGAGGGCGGGAGAGGTGTAAGGAGGGAGGCCGGGAAACCTTAGCAAGGTGCGGGCGCTGTCCGTGGTGCTGGATACGGCTAGGTGTCGACGACCGGCCCTGCTTGCAAGCGGCGGGATGGGAGAGGGGCGGAGCGAAAGCCAAGGGTTCCCCGGGCACTGCAGGTTTCGAGCGCTTGGTCCGGGGGAACTTTGCCTCTCCGACAATATTCTGCGACCCCATTTGAGGACGCGTGTGTGGTGGCTGATTTCTGCCATGGTGTTTTTTGAAAGACCGCGTTTGAGGAAGAGAAAGCGTGACACTGTAAAATGGCGAGAGAAACCCAGCCCAAAGCAGAGGCCTTAGCTGTGATATTGTTAGGAGTTAGTCATTTTCTTCAGAAAAGGGCCTAGCTTAATTTGTTTACTTCAATTGTCAGTGCAATCCTACCTCTGTGCTCGTTAATTTGTTCCAGCAGGTGTGATGAATACCAAAAATGATGAGTACCAAACAATTTTTTCCCCATAAGGAGTAATATATAGTGAGTCACAAGGCAGCTGACACTGACAAGTTCTTAGCTGTGCCTTGAGTACCAAATAAATAAATAGTATTGAGACAAAATGTTTGCATTAAAACGTGTTGAGTACCAAATCCAATGAGTTTCAAAGCAATTGAGTACAGAGGTGCCACTGTATATGAATATGCCTTCATGCT
Organism: Arizona elegans; assembly: GCA_022577455.1. NCBI lineage: Eukaryota > Metazoa > Chordata > Lepidosauria > Squamata > Colubridae > Arizona > Arizona elegans. Next base: position 25,450,843 of record JAKOOJ010000001.1, on the reverse strand, counting down.
GTACTAGCTTACTCAACCTTGTCAACATAAAATTCAGGAGCTTTCAGTCACAGCTCTGTTGTTAACTTCCTCCCACACCTACTCCAGGGTTATTTTACCCAGATAACACTGTCTTTCACTGTGGCTTTATGAGTTACCAATGAGTTAATGTTTACATACTCAATTAATATATGATTAGAAAAGGAAGTAAGAAACTGGTCAGATCCATATGTACAAGCCAAATGTTTATAAGGCATCTTATCAAGTTACCATGATATATGGCCAACTATTTCTGTGGTTTGATTACCCATCATTGAATGAAATAGTGTAATATGATCACAGAAATATCAAATTGAATGGAGCCTGTGGCTAGCTGCACTATTCTCCAGTGTAAATCAGAAGTTCCTGTTGAAATGTTCTGCAAAGCCTCTCAGGGAAAATTAATTCATTTTGGATGAACTTCTTAAACATCTTACTGTTATGGTAAACAAACTCTCTTTCAAATTGGAATTTAATAGGATTTTCTCCCCTCTTAAATAAAACATTGCACTGCTGCTAGTAGTTGGCCAACACGCTGATCACAGAGCTACAGAAACATAAATCTGAGAAGGAGTACACAGCTGCTATATTCAAATCAAATGGAGGATATTCCTCAACAGGTATCTTTCTGAAGTTTTCTTAGAAACCATCTAGGAAGAGAAACATTGTACCAGACCATTAATCAGAGAATTATTTTTATAGATGGTTTAGCAAATACCAGGAAATTGTTCTTTCTTTCCATAGGAGGGATAAATAGTTTTCTGCACTGGAATTCTCAGAATATGTTGTGGATGCTCCCTTAAAATGGCTGCCATAAGGGGTTTCTTTCTGTTTTTTCTTTTTTACAAAGAAAGAAACCCCTTATGGCACTTTGGCATTTTATTTTATATAATCAGAAATACAGACATAGTTGCTTCCTCAAACCCCCTCTAGCTCTGCTTATCATTTTTCTTGGCAATGAACACACTTCTAGTGAAAATACTGAACTTTAGCCATGTTCCAAATTTATATCTGATTTTGCCTACAAGGTCAGTGTGGGCATTCTTGGAAATAAAGGATAATGGAGATTAGATCCTTTGATCCAACAGTTCTCTCAGAAACTCTCAGTTAAGCATATCATCAAAATAACTATGAGCTAATACTTTGTTAATAATGAGACACGTTTGGATGATTTTACCTCTACAGTATTTTTAGAGAGGATATTAGTACATGTAGAAATTAGTTCATTAAGTATTAAGAGAAAGTATCTCCTTTTTAAGTTCAAATCATATGTTGATTGTTCTATTTTGAAAGAACAGGCAGGGATACTGAGGCAACGGTTAACAGGAACGGTTTATTAAAGTATTAACAGCAACAACAAAACATCAGAACCAACTCAACCCTCTTTCTGTCACAGCCGCTATTTATATCTCAGCTGGTAAACGCAGCAGCCAATGGCATCTCTTTAATTGTCCCGCCGGCTGAGCTGTCAAGTCTCAGCCAATCGGGAGCGCTTCCGTGTTGCCGGGTAGTGAAACGTCGCGTCTGTAACACTCCTTCCCCCTTGGACGGCACAAACGTAATCCTTAAGGAAATACGGACGACTGCGCATTCGTCCTGACCGACGGAGTTCGCTGTCCTGGGACGGGGCTAGTTCCGGACTCTCAGAGAACGACCCTGAAGGTTGCGCTAGCCCCTGAGTCATTGGAACTACCGGTGACTGCAAGGATGCAGTAGCAGGAGGCTCAGAGGGCGGAAGAGACACTGGTTCATCAGGAAAACAGGATGGCCGAGGCACTATTGTTGGTGAAGCATCATGGGCCTTATCGTCCCATGGAGGTGGGGGCGAGGTCGTCTCTGGCAGATGGTCCATAGACGGTTCCGCATCTTCCGGGGTCTGGTTGGTAAGATGACCCCTTAATTGATCTATATGGCGCCGCCAGGCTCGTCCGTCCTCGAGCTCGACTCTGTAAGAACATGGTCCTGTTATTAGAATGATGCGTCCAGGCAGCCACGGAGGGTCGCCCCCATAGTTCCTGGCATACACACAATCGCCAACCCCGAAAGACCGGGGGCGGCTAGATGAATCTACGGGTGCCTCAGGCGTGAAGCACGGGTGTAGCCTGTCCAAGGTGGTCCGTAAACGCCTGCCCATAAGGAGTTCGGCAGGGCTTCGATTGGTCAGCGGGCAAGGGGTCGAGTGTTGCGCCAAGAGGTATTGCGCCACCTTTTCCTGCCAGTCCCCTGGGCCAAAACGGGCTAGGGCATCCTTGGCCGAGCGGACGGCCCTTTCAGCCCGGCCATTACTGGACGGATGATAAGGTGCCACCAAGGCATGGCGGATGCCCAACCCCACAAGGAACAATTGAAACGTGGCCGAGGTGAATTGGGGCCCGTTGTCCGATACCACCACATCGGGTAAGCCGTGGGTGGCAAATAAATTGCGGAGGACCTTAATCACAGCGTCTGAAGTGGTTGATGCCATGCGAGCTATCTCCACCCACTTAGAGTATGCATCAACCACAATCAACAAGTTCTGTCCCAGGAAAGGTCCAGCCAGGTCTATGTGGAGCCGGGACCAGGGGGACCTGGGCATTTCCCACTCTCTAGGTGTGGCAGCAGGGGGCACAGGTCGGGACTGCTGGCATCGCTGACACCTGGCTACCCATTCAGAAATGGCCTGGTCCATTTTTGGCCACCAAACATAACTGCGGCCCAACGCCTTCATTCTATCGGTGCCTGGATGGCTCTCGTGCAAACGCTGTAAAACAGGCCTATGTAGAGCGGGGGGAATCACCACCCTGCTACCCCACAATAAACATCCCCGTGAGATGGACAGTTCATGCTGACGGGTGGTAAAAGGTCGGAATTCCCCTGGGACCGGGCCCCGTGGCCACCCCCGACGAACCCAATCCAGAACCTGCACTAGAGTAGGGTCTTTAACTGAGAGTTTGGCAACATCTGATGCTGTTACTAAATCAGGGAAATCATCGATTAACAGGACGGAGCGGTCATGAGCAGGGTCATCAACAGCTATGGTAAGAGGACAGCGACTGAGACCGTCAGCGTTCCCCAGATGAGCCCCAGGGCGATAGACCAGCTGGTAATTGTAGGCCGCCAGGAAAATTGACCACCGAGTCATGCGGGGGGACATAATTTGTGGGGTCTGTTTATCGCCTGCCAACAAACCCAAGAGAGGCTTGTGGTCAGTGACTAATTGAAAAAAACGACCATAGACGTAATCGTGAAACCGCTTTACCGCGGCCACGAGCGCCAATGCCTCTTTATCCAATTGCCCATAATTCCTCTCAGCAGAGGACAAGGTTCTGGAGTAATAGGCAACTGGGGCCTCGGTTCCATTTGGCAATACGTGGCTCAATACAGCACCAATGCCGTATGGAGAGGCATCGCAAACTAATGTGAGGGGGAGGTTAGCATTGTACTGTATCAGCACAGCATTAGATATGAGTAGGTTTTTTACAGCTGTGAAGGCTGTGGCCTGGGGTTGTTCCCAAACCCAGGGAGCCTTACTGTCCAACAAACGATGAAGGGGTTCTGCCACAGAGGCCTTATGTGGAAGGAAGATGCTGTAAAAATTAAGCAGGCCTAAGAAAGCCTGTAACTCCGCTTTGCACGTGGGAGTCGGGGCCTTCTTAATGGCCTCAACCTTCGAAGGAGTAGGGTGGATGCCAGACCCATCCACAAGGAAACCTAAAAATTCAACTTGTGGCACTCCAAATTTGCATTTGGCCTTCTTGAGTTTCAGGCCAGTTTGTTGGAATCTAATTAGTACCTGTCGGGTGCGTTCTAGGAGATCTAGTTTGTTGTTGGCAGAAATTAAAACGTCATCAAAATAAGGGATGACACCGGGGATTCCCTGTAATAATTGCTCCATAAGGCTTTGAAAAATGCCCGGCGCAACACAGACCCCAAACTGCAGGCGGCGACACTTAAAAGCGCCCCTATGGGTAACAATAGTCTGAGCGGTAGCCGTGGCATCATCAACAGGAAGCTGCTGATATGCCTGGGTCATATCTAATTTAGCGAAGATGGTACCATGACCCAAAGAATGTAGTAAATGTTGGACTACTGGGACTGGATAAGGGTGCGCCTGCAAAGCACGGTTGAGGGTGCACTTAAAATCACCGCATATGCGGATAGACCCATCCTGCTTAGTGGGAATGACAATGGGGGTCTCCCATTTGGAATAATCGGTGGGCTCAAGTATTCCCTGGGCCAATAGTTTGTCTAATTCCGCATCCACCTTGGGGCGGAGGGCAAAAGGCACCCGTCGGGGTTTGAGTCTTATGGGTGCCACCTGAGGGTCAAGGTTAAGGGAGATGGGGGTACCCTTATAGTTACCCAGGGAGCCATCGAAGACCTCAGCAAACTCGGAGGTTAGGGCCTCGAAACCATCAGCGACAGTGGTGTGGACGCCCGAGACGGTGAGCCCCAACGCCTCGAACCAGTCTAACCCTAACAAACTGGGAAGGCTACCCTTAACAACAAGAACTGGGAGGGACCCTGAGAAATTCCCTTTCTCAACTAGGAATTTGCCACAGCCCAAAATGGGAATACTATTCCCCTGGTAATCATGGAGCCTGGTGTTGCAAGGCTGTAGCTGCTCAGGTGAGATGGTCGGCACCAGCTTCTTCAGTGTCTGCCAGGCGAGTATGGATTTGGAGGACCCGGTGTCCACTTCCATTCTGCACGGCCTTCCTTCAACCTGGACAGTCAGGAAGATCTTCTTGTGCTGGCCTGAAGACGCGTGGCTGACAGACACGGAGGGGTTTGTTCTGTCCCGGGAGATGGCAAAACAATAGTCCTTTGGGGGGGAAAACCCCTTCCTGCCGAGTCTGCCGTTAGCTGGAGCGCTCGTGGTAGCTTCCTGAGGAACAGAACGGCAGACCTTGGCCAGGTGCCCTCTCTTCCCGCAGCGGTGGCAGACACAGTTTTAAAACGACAAAAAGCGCGGGGATGCTCTTCCCCACAGCCGAGGCAGGGTGCAGAAGTCTGCCTCTTATTCGGTGGCCTCTTGTTACCCCCAGCTGCTTTAAGGCGGTTCACCTCATCTTTGTCATCAGAAAGGTTGTCGGGGCAAGCATCCCCGATGTGAATAGCGGCACAGCGGGTGGCTGGTAGGGCGGCCAGAAATCTACGCATCTCTGCCGCTGACCTGTCCGATATTTCAAAAGCACGAGCTTCGTCTACAGCCGACTGTAAGGTGATATCAGTTTTGGCTAAGAGGTGGCGCTGCAGCCGCAAGTCGTGCACCCCGCAGACCAATTGCTCGAGGAGGGAGTCGTCAAGGTTCTCGAATTCACAATTAATTGCTTCCTCCCGGAGGGCAGCGAGGTATGTGTTAAGGGATTCCCCCTCCTTCTGCAGTCTCTGACGGAACAGGAACCGGCGGGCAATTCGAGAGGGGGCGGGTGCGTAGTGGCTCTTCAGTTTCGCCAGCAAGGTGGGCCAGGGAACCGTGGACACAGAGAGGGGAGCTACAAGAGCCCTGGCCGTAGCAAAGATTTGAGGTCCACAAGCATTTAAGAAATGGGCTCGCTTCCTGTCATTAGAAAAGTCAGCATAGTCATTGGCTTGTAGGAAGCACTCAAAACGCTCGATGTAAGCATCCCATGTCTCTGAAGCCGGCACGAAAGGAGCGAATGTTGCCGGGTTAGCCATCGTGAGAGAAAAAAAAAAAAACTGGCACGAAATTTTTTTTTTTTTTTCTTCAGGATCAGGGAATATCTACCTTCCGCAGTGGGAACTGAGTTCAGGATACGCGATGCCGTTGCTAGTGAGAGAATCCCATCCTCGTCGCCAATGTTCTATTTTGAAAGAACAGGCAGGGATACTGAGGCAACGGTTAACAGGAACGGTTTATTAAAGTATTAACAGCAACAACAAAACATCAGAACCAACTCAACCCTCTTTCTGTCACAGCCGCTATTTATATCTCAGCTGGTAAACGCAGCAGCCAATGGCATCTCTTTAATTGTCCCGCCGGCTGAGCTGTCAAGTCTCAGCCAATCGGGAGCGCTTCCGTGTTGCCGGGTAGTGAAACGTCGCGTCTGTAACATTGATCATTAACAGATACACAGTTGTATTGTGTCTGGGAACTATAGTTCTATAAGTGAAATAAACTATAATTCCCAGGATTATTTGGAGAAAAACATGATAGATAAGCAATCCATGCATCGTGGTGTTACAGGATAATCAAGAGCTCTTCAAATCTATTACACTAAACTACACTAGAAGGCCAGAAGGCACCTAGCTAGAAAGCAAGAGTTCGTGAGTTCAAGTCCTGCCTTAGTCATGAAAGCTAGTTGAGTAACCTTGGGCCAGTCACCCTCTCTCTGCCTAACCCACCTTGCGGCCATTGTTATAGTGGAGCAAATAGGAAGAGGAAGATGTGGTAGGATTGTTTGCCACCTTGAGTTTTGTAAAAATAATAAAGGTGGGATATAAATAAGTCAATAAATAAATAATGAACATTTCGAGGCTCTTGGCTCCTGCTGGGGAGCAAGAAAAGTCAGAAGATAGCTGTGACCTTAATTCCTCTTTGTGACCAGAGTATTAGAGTATTAGCCTATGAATTCCAATATTTTTGGATGGTTGGCACATTTGGAATTCATAAAGCATATTGTGGGTTCTTTTACAAAAAGCTGCAATGATGGATAAAGCTAACCCATTTACTAAAGTCATATTGGCAAGGTTGTTCTCCCAACTTGTTTTTTGTTTCCCGGTAGATTTTACTTTTTCAATTTACCATTCATTTTTTCTCCTGAGTAGATGAACATGCTCCTAATCTATACATTTGCAGTAAGCATCTATTTCTTTTCCTCCAGGCATGCATGTCTAATTTTTAAAAGAAAGTTTGAATTTCCTCCAGGGGATTCAGGGCCTGTGACTGGTGATGTGATGATATCAGAATGAACATGATTAAATATTCAGGTCTTTTAAATATTTAAGAACACACAGATATGTGCATTAAACCTTAGAATATTGAAGAGTATTGTACCACCGGAAACTACAATTTTGCCTTTAATTTAATAACATGATTCTGGGAATGGAACACCAACTGAGCTGCAAGCCACTGAATTTTCCTGCTATAGAAGATGGAATGCATACCACGTGGCTGAGTTTACACACAGAATTAAACAAAATCATGTTATGGCTAGAGTATGGTGTGACAATAGTAGAGAATTCTTGTGCTGGATTAAGGCCATCCAATGTTTATCATATATTTGAATGCACTGCAGAGCAAGTCTACCATATTTGTCCTGTCTGAGCAAAATCATGGACATTTTGGTAAGTTTGTCATTGGCTCTTTTGAATCAGTTCTCTTTGTTTAGTCAGTCAGTCAGACGGTAATACATGGTGATGCCTAAATGTGGTGATACCTAAACATGGGAAGAGAAGAGCTACCTTCTTTGGTTCCCATATGCCTCATCTCATTTTCACCTGCATTTTATCTCCTCTTAGTTGATCTATAGGTTGTTTTTTCTTACTTCAGCTTGAATATTTTCTGTACCTTTCATATTATACTAGACTGAATAAAACAATTCAGACTTGAATCTCATGGTTGTGCTTCACAGTAATGCTCCTTGCTTGCATGTTGATTAGATGATTGCAATTTCAATGGACAAGTCCCAAGAATCAGAGAATGTTATATCACTGGTACAAAAATGCTAATAATGGTTCCTTTAATTTGTTCTCTATATTTCCAATGATTAGGAACAGTCCAATAAATGGGAGAGGAAGAAAGTAATCAAGAGACCACAGAGTTAGGGGGATATTGAGGACATATTTTTCCATGATTCACTGTCCACAATCATGCAATCACTAAGTGTTTTAAAAGGATAAATGCCATAGTAACCAGAACTGAAGCTGCTAAACATATTAAATAGAATATCTTAAAAACTGAAGCTACTAGAAGTAGATTGTAAGTTGCAGAATTAAATAGTATGCTTATTATTGATTGGGTCTGTACATCATGCTAAGCAGTAACGTAGCTAGGTGTGTTTTGTAAATTGAGTGTACTCCCGTAGTAATAATCATAGTGGAAAAGGGTTTGAGTTATTATACAAGAAGAGTTTTAAGCAGAGATCAAACACTAAACCAGATCTGCTATTTTTTGACAATTGGTTGGTTTACAAAATACCTTGATTGCATCTCCTCATCAGGTGCCCTCTTCCTTCTGAATCAACTTGTAACCAGGCAAGCTCTCCTTCACTAGCTATACAGCTATACTCACTGGACATATTCAGCTAGAAACTTAAATTAGTGAGCAAAGGGTTGTGGGCAGAATATAATAAAGTATATTATTTTCTGAGATGGAGAACTGAGCTAAGCATTTTTCCCCATTTTCTTCTTTCATGCAATACAAAATCCAGTTGCTTCCAAGATCCGATACTTGCAAGAATACCATAATCGTGTCCTTCACAACATTTATCCTGTCCCCTCTGGAACTGACATTGCCAATACTCTGAAGTACTTTTCTCAGACATTACTAAGGTAAGTTTTAAATTATGATCTCAAAGAAAAATATAAGTACTGTATGTATACAAGTAGCCTATTGACAAATGATATGGTGTTTTGCAGAAGGGTCAAAGCTCATTGAAACATAGCTTGAATTAAGTAACTATGGCAGAATCTGGTTAGACTGGGTCTTTAAATGCAGCAGAATGATGTGGAATGAGATGTTTGTATTCTTTCTTACTTTTCTTCAAAGGAGTCCTAAAATGAAAATAATCAGAGAGAAACCCTATAGCCCAGACCAGGCCTTCCCTGGCACACTATTTTTCAGGATGATATTAATGTACTGGAATATTTAAACTGTGATCAAGTACATCAGCCTTCCCAATTTGGTCCTCTGGTTATGCTAGGCTACAAAAGTCAGAAAAATTTAGTGTAGATTTATGCTACTTGGAAATTCTGGGAAATATATCTCAAAGGTGCTTTTTCAAGAGGCAACTGGAGTTTTTTTTTTCTTTGAAGACATTTCACTTCTTTGAAGCAAAACGTCTTCAAAGAAAAACAAGAAAGTCCAGTTGCCTCTTGAGAAAGCACCTTTGTTGCTTGGACAACTATGACCTCAATGACTGAGAATCTCCATAGACATCTGGGAAATATAGTGTAATCCACTTGAAAGGCAACAGGTTAGAAAAGACAACCTTCTCATGCACATGGAAGCATTTTGTTCTATTTTACATGCCTTGTTTTTTTTTAAAAAAATAGATTATTCTGCTACATTCTGTAGACTGGGCCATGGCTTGTCAAGGTTAACTGCATGCTACCCAACAGCCAATTCTAAACTCACAAATAAAAGCTTGGGTTGGTTATACTGATATTCAGCTTTAGAAAATTCAGAGGTTTAGCAACCTAATTGTCCAGCCTGTGTAAGCTACAGAATGTACAGTACAGTAGTTATATTATTGCCCTGTAAGGCTAAATGAGTAAGTTATAATTAGAAATGTCCTCAATGTTTGATTAGTCTTCATTCTGAAAATATTATGAACAGCAGTAATCTTTATAAGATTGGTTTTATAGTAGTCTCAGTGATTCTAGATACTTTTGATAATGAAATTAAAATTTGGACTCTGTCTCAAGTTTGTCCTGCATTCAGGATTTGGTTTAATCCCATCTGCAGTCAATAAAATTAGTAACAAACTTGTTTGCTGCATAGCTATAAAACAGGAATTTTCCTGCAAAGATTCTCTAAGATAATCCTTGTGATCAAATTATCTTCTCCTTAGTAATGATATTATCTTTGAAGGTGTCTGATTTTTGTCCACATATATTTATCCCAGAGCTTTTAATAACAACTTGATTTATTGAAATTGTAGTCAACTATTTTTGAAAAGATTGCTCAGATCATACTGTTGTTAAAAGTAGAGGAAAATGTTAAATTTTTTCCCAATCAATTAGTAACCCAGTGGCCTCTCCATTTACACAGTACTCATGAATTTATGGCACAATCAAGGTGAATTCTGCTATTCTAAATAGTGCAATATAGAATATAATATTAATATGCATGTATCATATAGTAATCATTTTTCCAGAGCTTGATTAATTATTTTCACAAGCATGTTTTAGATGGGATATTTATTTGAGCTGAAGTTTAGGAATAGAAATTTCTGAAATAACCCCAAACTGTTCTTTGAGCCAAGCTTGATCTGGCTGCATCCAGGTAGGGAGTTTTGGAAATGGTTTGCCACCGGCCTCTTCCAATTTCCTAATATTGTCTTAGCTAAAAATTTACTTTGGAAATTAGAAATAAGATAGAATAATAGAACTGCATGGTTGATTACTCAGTAAGCTCAATGAGCCTCTGGAAAAGGATGTCATGCTTCAAAGCTGTTGCCAAGATTTTGTTAAACATTTTATGGAAGGAAGATCCATACTTATCTGAATGACCACATTACCAAACACTCATAGTATCCCTTAATATTTGATCAGAAACACTAACTAAACTTATTGCAATTCGTTTTCTGATCTTAGAATATTTTTCCCTTTAAACCACAATTTTCCTTTAGGAGCTGATATATAGTAGTAACAATGAGAAGTAGAATGTGGTGGACCAAGAAGAGTTGAGATCCAAGTTCTCACTAGATATTGGACTGTTTTCAGTGATATGGGTTATCAGAATCTCTCAGCCCCACTCACTTTATAGGACAGTTAGGAGAATGAAATATTTGGATTTGATTCCTGAAATATGCAAATTTAGCACTTAAAAGTTCTAAAAGCATGTGTATCCTTTCCTTAGATTGCATGGCTGCACAGCATAGTCCACCTAGAACTTCTAAAGAAGGAGTGGTATACATCATAATAAATAAGATTAGTCTTGTAAAGGAATAAGCAGTAAACACTGCACTAACATAGCCACTCTCTTATATATTTCTTTCGTATGTGGTCAATTTTAATATGAGTAGTAATGGGACAGATGAGAAGAACACACATTTCAGTTTTAACAATGTCAACCTCTCTCCATCAAAACTTGTAGTCATGTAGGAAGACATTTTCTGTAAAGAATTCAATGCCACCAGCATAATATGAAAAGAAGTAGATGTTGCTCTATTATCTTAATGTGTCTTAACTTCCCATGTGCTCAAATGAGTTTAAACCAAAATCCTGTTGCTCATTATGACATCAGAACAGTCATGGCCAATTTAGTGATCTTCAGATGTGGTTGGCTACAGCCACCTTGAAGTCTCAGAAAAAAGCTAAAAATAATCTTAGGCCTGAAGAATCAGGGAGCTGATGCAACTATAGAGTGAGAGAATTCTCTATTCAGCAAAGTAAATTCTTTATATTGTAAGTTAAATAAAAACTAAACTTCAGTCCAGAAATTTCTTTTATATATATGTGAAAGTGTATGTATGTATACTATACTGTTTATATGTATATATATACACACACACACACATCCCATTTCACTGAGCCCTTATTTGGCTGCTAGTCTTTACAAGTATGTTGTAGAATTCTGTGTGTTGTGGACATGGGTAGAGATTATGGAAGATGACCTTAGTAGAGATATGAAGGGACTCTTATCTAGGCAAAGGTTTCTGCATATAGTATCTCCATCAAGGTTAACTTCCATACTGTCTACAACATTGTCAAAATACTTGTAGTTACTTTAGACCTAGTCTAGAGGTAAGACAGCTGTGTTTCTCCAGATGTGGGAGATGATCTTTATCATCACAAACCAATGGAATTCAAGACCTGGAGCCCAGCTATATCTGAAGATTCTCTTTGCAGTTAAGAAATTGCCGCAACAATTGTTTCATACAAAAAGTGGCACACTGAAAAATCAAACTGTTTTGCCATAGTTTACTCAATTATTTTATAAATGAAGATTGAATGGAACCAATATATTTTGCTGACTTTCATTAACGATGATTTGGGTTGCATTTCAATTTGCTCCTCAAATGTCTTTCTTTTTAGTCATCCCAGGGATAAAATATGATCCTTGATTTACAGACATCTTGAGAGGATATCAAATTTGGGGAGGGGAATTGGGCTATGCTGGTTTAATTGGAAAGATGGGAAAATGGAAAGAAATTGCATTGAATTTTTTGACAAACAAAACATCACATAAAACAATCACCATGCACAGCGCATAATACATTGATTCATTGAGCTCCTCCTTAAGTTTTTGGCCAAAAGCATTTCTCTGCATTTAAGCATGAATTTAATTTTCATGCATTGCTCATTTCCAACCTGTTTTACCCCAAATTTCCACTGTGATTATAAAAATGTAATAATTCACCTCATATAAATAAACTCTTTGCTGGTAGATTACTGCTATTCAAAAATAAGCCAGGATCCAAATAACCTTCTAAGAGCTTCTGCATACACAGCCAGATCATTCAGGTTTTTTTTAAAAATGGCAGTGTGTCAGAAAGAGTTGGTGAATGCAACTTGAACTTCAGGAATGATTTTTGAAATGGTGACAGTGGTTTACAGTTTTCACTTTAGAATGCCCAAATACAAAAGGGAAGATAAGATAGGCAAGAAGAATTATTGTTACACAGAAGCAAAGGAAACTGTTCCCACTTAAAAGTCTCTTACACAGGTGCCATTAAATATACAAAAGCCCTGTCCATTTTTTGTCCCCTATCCATATGATCCTAGATGAATGTAGACACTTTGAAACTGGAATGGAATAGATATAGAAATTAGATTAGAATGGAATGGAATGGAATGGAATGGAATAGAATAGAATAGAATAGAATAGAATAGAATAGAATAGAATAGAATAGAACGACAGAGTTGGAGGGACCTTGGAAGTCTTCTAGCCAACTCACTGCTTAGGCAGGAAACCCTGTACTATTTCAGACAAATGGTTGTCCAATCACTTCTTAAAAACTTAGTGTTGGAGCATTCACAACTTTGGAGGCAAGTTGTTCCATTGTTTAATTGTTCTAACTGTGAGGAAATTTCTCCTTAGTTCTAAGTTGCATCTCTCCTTGATTAGTTTCCACTCATTGCTTCTTGTTCTACCCTCAGGTGCTTTGGAGAATAGCTTGACTCCCTCTTCTTTGTGGCAACCCCTGAGATATCGAAACACTGCTATCATGTCTCCCCTAGTCCTTCTTTTCATTAAACTAGACATACCCAGTTCTTGCAAACGTTCTTCATATGTTTTAGCCTCCAGTTCCCTAGTCATCTTTGTTGCTCTTCTTTGCACTCTTTCTAGAGTCTCCACATCTTTTTACATTTTGGCAACCAAAACTGGATGCAGTATTCCAAGTGTAGCCTTACCAAGGCATTATAAAGTTGTATTAACATTTCACTTCACTGCATTAACAGAGGGATTCTATCCCTCTGTTAATGCAGCCTAGAACTGTATTGGGTTTTTTGGTAGCTGCACCACACTGTTGGCTCATATTTAAATGATTGTCCACTAGGACTCCAAGATCCCTCTCACAGTTATTGAGCCAGGTACCATCTATGCTGGTATGCTATATGGTATGCTATAGATGGTATGCTACACCATCTATGCTATACCTCTGCACTTGGTTTTTCTTGCCTAAATGTAGAACTTTTTTCACCATTGAATTTCATTTTCTTAGATAGCATCCAATGTTCAAGTGTGTCAAGATCCTTCTGTATCTTAAGCCTATCTTCCGGAGTGTTGGCTATTCCTGCCAGCTTGATGTCGTCTGCAAATTTGATGAGTTCCCCATCATTGATGAAGATGTTAAAGAATACTGGGTCTAAAATAGAGCCTTGGTGGTACCCCACTGCATACTTCCCTCCATGTAGATGCAGTTCTGTTGGGGACTACATGTTGAGTACAGTTGGTCAGTCAGTTATGAATCCATCTGATTGTATGCTGTCTAACCCACATTTGTCTAACTTATCAAGTAGTAGGTTGTGGTCTACTTTATTAAATGCTTTACTGAAATCTAAGTAAATTATATCCACAGCATTTCTTTGGTCCACTAATTTTGTCACTTTGTCAAAGAATGTAATACAATTTGTCTGGCATGATTTGTTTTTGACAAACCCATGCTGGCTTTTGGTTATGACTTTGTTTGCATCTAGGTGTTCACAGATTCATTGGTTGATTATCTTTTCCAGAATCTTCCCAGGTATTGAGGTCAGGCTATTCCCCCCCCCTTTTTTTTTTGAAGATGGGAATTATGTCAGTTCTTTTCTAGTCCTCTGGTAGTTCCTTGGTGCTCCATGATCTTTGAAAGATATAGTTCAGTGGTTCTGAGATCATGTCTGCCAGTTCCTTCAGAACCTTGGGGTGTAATCCATCTGGTTCTTGTGATTTGAACTCATCTAGGGTGGACAGGTGCTCTCTTACCATTTTCTTGCCTATTTTAAGTTGTATTCCTAATCTGTTTTTTTATAGTATTGTTTTTGATAGGTTGGACCGGTTTTTTTCCTTTTGTGTAAAGACAGATGCAAAAAACGAGTTAAGCAGTTCTGCTTTCTCCCCATTGCTTGTCATCTTCTTGCCACTTTCAGCATCCTAACTACATCCAGTAGGATCATCTTTGGAAAGGCAGAATTATGTACAGGTTCTACACTGACACTCCTTTTGCAATTGAAATTTTTGAGCATATTGAGAATATACTGTATTCTTTGTGTTAGATCTGTGCAATCTTTAAAAAGATGCTTTGCAATGGATAAGAGCAAATATAAGTCACCTCTTTTTAAATAATTTACAGCAGCTGTACCTTGAAAAGTTCATGTCACTGCCTTGGTATCTGCTCCTGGGGGTTCCATAAACAAAGTGTTAAAAAGTTATGATATTTATGTAGTTACCAAGCACACCTAAATTGTATTAAAGTAACAAAAATATCTTTACAATACACACAGTATGTCAAAACTTTTGAGCACCCCTAATGTTTGGAAATTGAATGTTGAAAAATTTGACATGCCCTAACAGAGCGTTAGACTAAAGACCACTAAGGTCCATTCCAACTATGTTATTCTGTAATTCTGGAATGTTGCCTGTACACACACAGCACCTTTGCTTTCCTGGCAACCCCAGGGAAAGAGTATATTTGTATCTGTAGCATACAGAAACAAGACCATCTTCTAATACAACCCCATGAGGTTGCAAACAACAAAGCCAATTCCAAAAGAGGTACTTTATACACCTCCCCATTCATGGTGAAGCATTATTTACATAAAAGTTGTTCGTGGAAATGTGAAACCAAGTATCTGACAAATCCCAACATGCAGTGCAACACTTTTTTGGTTAAGGAGATATAAGGCTGTATTGTCAGGATTTTGTTCTGCCCCAACTCCAGATTCCCAAGGATTGTGTCACACACCAACGGTCCTTATCAAAGTTATAACGTACCAAGAATAAATAAAGTCCGGCAAAGGTTGGCAACCAGCCCAGAAAACAAGATACGATAAGACACTCACTATCCAAACTGCTCTTTAATAATTACACGTTGTTTCCAGCAAGAAATTACTAACTGCGTGCGACTTAAATAGGCTAAGGGAGTGGCCAATTATCCTCAAACCTTACTCTCGAGGAGACCTCCTCCTCCTGAATAGCACTCCTGCCTTTTGGCAGCCCTGCGTGCTCGAGCATTGAGGAGAGGCTCCTCCACTTCGCTCTCTCCACTTGAAGGAGCCTCTGGAGGTTCTGAAGGCCCTGGCTGAATCTCTGTCTCTGGCACCACATCCTCTTCAGCCTCCTCACTGTCTGACGCGAGCGCCGGCTGCACAGGCTGCTGGTGTGACCCCACACCAGCCTCCTCATCGTCAGGATCAGCCACGATCTGCGCAGGCCGCTGGCGGGCCACAACAGATTTAGAATAGTGGGAGAACAAGTCTAGCCGTTGTATTGGAAATCTTAATAGCAGGTGGAGAATCAATGATTGAAACTTTACTTAGATCTGGGATGCCTTGTTGGGGAGCAATAATCGTTGCCTCATTTATACAGTTGTCCTTTACATGGAACTGCCCTACATGCAACTGTTAAAGCAGCAGTTCCCAATTTGACATTCTTCAGATACGTTAAGAGTTCCCACTTGGCATGGGAATAGTAGTCCCAACACTTTTGGCAATTATAGTTTGGTGATGTCTGTATTAAACAAAACCTTTATTGACAATTAAATAATTATTTTTAGGGAAACTTAAAACTGAATTTTGTCTTTAAACGTTCTGAGCAATACCATAGCAGTATCTGAAGATACAAATGACACAGCCAGGTGGATCCAGTAGCCCCATATGTGGAAGTTTAGTTTTGGAATGCTTCTGCTGGAGGAAATGCATGAGATTACAAATTTTTCATCCCCATAAAAAGCTGTTCTATCTGTGGAAGTCAGCATATAGGAATAGTAGAAGGAAGAAAAGCCACTCAGATATGCCTCTTCCACTTATATCAGCAAAATCTCCTTCAGATCTCAGTCCTTCTGGAATGGAAGGAACCTTTTCAGTTGTGAAAGGAAACTAATCTGTATTGTGAATACCTTCTAAGCAATTTATACTATGAGATCTAATAGATTATGGTTAACTCTGCATTAATATTCATATGAAGGAAAGACTAGTTCTGAAAAACGACAGAAGAGGATGAAGAAGCAGAATGTTTTGCAGATTTGACTGTCCACAAACTGAAAGGCTCCTTCCATATATAGAAAGCATTTATCCTTGTTTCTTATTGGAGACAAGCAAAGGACAGAGATTGTCTTGCAAATCCACTAATATTATTGCTGCAACATTAGTGGAAAAGGAAATAAAGGAGAGAGTTTGAGGAATTGTTTGTTCCCTTTATCATGCAAATTGTTGTGTTGGTAAACACAAATGTAAAAGGAACAAGATAGGATATGAGTGCTTATTGGTCAGAATGGTTTTATATCAGCACAGACTTCATATGCCTCTGGATATTTTTTCTTTAGAGAATATGAATAAAAGCATGATATTGCCCTCATATTTTGCTATGGGACTTTTATTTGGCACAAATTTCATTGTGGAAAAAGTACTGAGCTAGAAAAAGCTTTTGACCTGAACTTTATGTTCTCTTGTCTTTAGAGAGTATATAAGAAGAAGAATTGTGGTAAACAAGCCAAGACATAGTTTTTATCACTGAGATATTTCAGTAATAAAATTCATTACACTTTTAGGAGACAGACTGGATGAGGGTGGATTACTGCATGATGGGATATGTAGTCTCTGGACACAACACTTCCATATTGAAGAGGACAACCTTGAGTCAAAGATTGGCATTGAATGCACAAATATATATGAAAACTAAAGCTCAATATGATTTAATTATTGCTGCAAATAAAGTGAATAATTTAGTGAAAATCAGAATGAAAACTAATAAGAAAGCAAGTACAAAGATACAGCACAAGTGATCAATTAAACAACCCTCCCTCCTTTGGACTTCTATTTTAATTGAGGTAGACAAACTACTGGTCTAATGTAATAGAAGTCAGTATTTTTTATCCCTACATTTCTGTTTATTACATTTAGCATTGCTACTAGGGTACTTTTTTTGGATATGTTGCATTTAGATGACTTATTGGTCTTATTTTATTAACTACTTTCATGACAACTGGATAATAGTTAACTAGAAACCAATTTAGGTGAACTGTTATATAAGGTACAATAAATATTTCAGAATTTAAGTATGTTAATCCAACATATTCTCCAGATACACAGGTTAAAGCTTTGGGGCTGGGTCTACAGCAGTTCCCCTCAGTTTGTGCATACCAACTATGTAGGCCCCAGAATTCCCAGCAAATACAAACTGAGAATTCTGAGTATTGTAATGCTAACTATACTTAAGGGCCAGACTCAGGAAAGTTGCTTTGTACACTGGATGAAAAAAAAAAGGCACACTTGAACATACTTGTACATTTATAGATTGCAGCACCATAATATGCTGTCTATATCCTAGAGCTAACTGTAACTTTCCCAGTGCTATCTTTGAAGATATCATTTGGGAATTTTTGCTTCTTGAATAATCAAATCGTTGAATCTAATAAAAGAAGGAACTTTAAAAATATTAAGATGTTATTCAACACTCTTCTCAGTAACCATCATTGGAAAGTTAATTTCTGCAGTAGATAGAAAATTAACCATAGTCAAAATGATAAGTGATGTAGGGTTTCCTGCCTAAGCAAGGGGTTGGACTAGAAGACCTCCAAGATCCCTTCCAACTCTGTTATTCTATTCTAAAACAAGTGATTTTTCAAATAGTTTCTCTTTCATCACACAAAGATTAATGGATATAGAGTTTGGTGTTATGTAAATACACTTTTTATAACTTAATTCTCTAACACAAATCATTTTTGCAAGAGTGGTGAATATCTGTAGCTCGGGTGTAGGATGAGGGTGAAGGTTCATTTCTGAACATTTCATTACCAGGCTAGATGACATCTTCAGCAGAATTTAGGGAATCCATCCCCTAAACTCCACTGAAGATGTTACCTAGCCTGGTAATAAAATGTTCGGAAACCAACCCACAAGCTCGGAGAATGAACCTTCACTCTTACAAATCATTTTATAATAAAGTAGAAAATCATTTACAATCATAAAATTGAGTATCTTTAGCTATTCTGATTTCATTAGGAACCAAAGTGTATTTTAAGATTATAGTGCTAAACTTACTTATTGGGTGTCCAGTTAGATTACCTTCTGATTGTTGTTATACTCTTACTGCAAGTCTCAGATTTTAAAGTGCTATACTAGTTAGATAATGCCCTTGTAGTTTGGTTACTTAGCAGCAGATTTTAAACAGTTATTTTAAAAAATTAGCATAATTTGATTAGGGGGGTTTTCAGAAGGCGCAGCAGTCTATTTTTTGCTTCCCATGAAGCTTTTCTTTTATTCTAAATTATTTTTCCTTTAGTTTGTAAATTCATTAAATAATGTAAGTAGCAAAACAATGAATGCTAACACCTTTTCTGCTATGCAGTTATATATAACTGGTAATGCTTGCTTAGTCCTTAGAAAGTAACCACAAAATAGAACAGCATTATGTTTCCTCCCCGCCCCCAATTAAAAGCAGACACAAATTATCATTCTCATTAGCTCACGAACATATGCTGCAGCCCATCAATTATATATTATTTTAAAGCTTACCTAATGTAGTTTAGCTAACATTTTAGAAATATATATTATTTCTAAATCCATGTGCCTGTTGAAATCTCATTATCTCAGATGATACTGAAAGACTGTCATGAAACAGTATCATGTATTACATACAGACATTATTTTAATGCAATAAACATGTGATTTTTAAGGTTCTCTTAACAAACACACATGTTTATTTTTTGCTAAAACATGTTTCTGTAAGTGTCACACCTATCTTTTGCAAGTATTTTATCTTTGGTTTTCCAATCATGAGGTTCCAAATATTATCTCAATATTTATTTGATAAAAGGTCAACAATTCACATAATTGACATAGTGCTGCTCTAGCTTTTGTTTTCTATAACAAATCGCATCCAATTCTGTAGAACTGTAAAACATGGGTGTGCCACTGAAACATGCATTTTTATATTTTTGCTCCTTATGAACCAGATAACACATGAGATGCAATGGAAATTTCCCCACTTGTAGCAATTTTTGAACTGTATTTCTCCTAAGCATGGAAGTAAATGGTTGCTAGATTTTTCAAGATGCCTTAGTATTGGTAGAGACTGCATCTCATGTGGGATGTATCTGGAGTTTTATTATTTGTTTTATAGTGTCATTTCAATGTAATGTGCTGTTCTTTGTGTCTTTGTTGTCTCTTTTTTTTCTTTGTCCCCCCAACAGCATTTTGTCCCGCACAGGGAAGAAGGAGAATCAAGATGCCTCCAATTTGACAGTGCCCATGACCATGTGTCTTTTTCCTGTGCCATTCCCACTCACCCCATCTCTAAGACCACAGGTCAGTTCCATCAACCCTACTGTTACTCGCTCCCTCCTTTACAGCGTCCTGCGAGATGCTCCTACTGAACGAGGCCAGCAAAGTCGGGATGCTCAGTTATCTGACTACCCATCATTGGACTATCAAGGACTATACGTGACATTGGTGACTCTGCTGGATCTAGTTCCTTTGCTACAACATGGTCAGCATGGTGAGTGAATTCTTCTTATACTCAACACGATACATAAAGATTGTAGGCATATGCAGGCGTATTTCAAAATATCTCCAAATCAGATGCCTTCAGATGTATTTGGACTAAAGTAGCCATCTTCCCAGTCTACAGCCTATGAACCAGACTACCTTATTATGGATTTTTTGTAGTCTAGCTGAAGTCTGGGAGGGAAAGGTTGGCTTAATATTAATTTGCAAAACTTAAGTCATTGTTAATTGCCACAGATAAAAATGAATGTGTGTGACTACATAATCGCACATGCACGCACAGTATATTATATATTGAATGCAGAAATGGCTTGTCGGGGTTTCTTTTTATAAGCTACAGTATATTAAGCTTGTTTTGGATCTTACATTAATATTTTGTCTTAATAAGGTAAGAAATTATATAACTGATTTTTGGTAATAATAGAGAGTCTCAGCAGATTGACAAAAATATTAAAGAAGTGACCTGGAAGCTTCCGGATTTCCATATCTGCATCTGGAATAAAAAAATAAGCAGCCTGAAATTAATGCACACACATATTATATTAATTCCTGTATGTATGCAGCATATATAGCAATATATTCAAACTTTGAAGCATGCAGCGTTCTCCATATATTTTTTGTCATTATTTCTTTTGTGTGAAAAGTGTATGTACAAGTGCTCACATGTATTCTTCTTGCCACATGATCTGAATTCCTATTCATTGATTCCTAAATATAACCAACATTAATGACAATATATAAAACATTTTAAATAGTGAGATCACTTTAAATAGCTTGTATATATACCGTTATATATATATTTGATGCATCAGATCGATGTGTGACAGAAGCATAGCAGTATATTAATTGTTTTCAGTGTAAATTTACGTTCTGTCTTGTTTACTGAGGACATGATGAAACAAAGATTTTTGTGGTAATTGGTACAAGTGCTATAACTGAATTGAAACCCATTTTAAAATATTAGGATCATATTTAGCTGCACATCCAGAAATCTCATGGACCAAAAATTTCTTAGATATTACAGTATTGTAGAATGTGGCTATGTTGCAGCCAACACTCGATAGGTTCATGATCTACTAATTTCAATTGTATCAACTTAGTGATTAAAATCAATCATAGATACTCCAGGTGTAGAATTGCTACTAGTGTCTGAATATTTGAGCCTTTCCAGATTAATGTTGCGACAATTTAGCACAAAGTGCTAAATATCCTTAAGTGTCAGTACTAGGAGTTCCACATAAGAAAGTTGGATCCCATCATCAGTTTTCAGAGTCAGTCCAAGGATCTTCTGAATATGAGTTGTTTCTTATCAGTTTTTAGAAGTGCAAGGATAACAGTGCATGAAGTGATGATACAAAGTGGGCACACACAAGGTTTTAAGGAATTTTCCTGTTCTTTGATGGGGGTGTTAGTTTTGGTTGTAGGCTATTTTAGGGCATAAACTCTAACTTCTTGCCACTTCTTGTACCTTCTTCTTTCGTTGGGGATGTTACTTGGAACCCTGACAGTTCTTAGATGGTGTTCCATGAGTGGTTAAACAGCCTCAGATTTTTTTTCTTTTTAGTAAGTAATGATAGACCAGGCAGTGTAGACTATTGAACATAATATTTTGACTCTATTTTTTCCCCCATCATCTTCCTTCCTGTTTCAATCCTTTTACCTCTTCTGCTAAACTTGATTAACTCATAAGGAGATAAAATAAGAAAAGCCCTTTCACACAGTGATTGCAATTGTGTATTCATATTGTTTGTTCTTTGTGCCTCTGATAGATCTTGGACAGTCCATTTTTTATACTACTACATGTTTGCTACCTTTTCTCAATGATGACATCTTGAGTACTTTGCCGTACACAATGATCTCTACTTTAGCTACATTCCCACCGTTTCTGCACAAAGATATCATAGAGTATCTCAGCACATCATTCTTGCCCATGGCAATATGTAAGTAAATTTGGTTAATTTGTATTTGCATGTAAGTAAAACTGGCTTCACTTGTGAAGGAGAATAGCATATTCTGCTTTGGAGGGTTGATTTTTAGAATACCCAAAGAGCTATGAATGCATGGGATGAATTGGCCAAAGGATTCAAAAGTATTTATTTATTTATAAAGTTTATTGGGTACCCATCTTATCATAAAGTGCCTCTGGGTAGTATACATTCATAAAAATATGTGTACATTAAAACATAAATAAATTAAAGACACGTGGGGTGGGCAGGGAGGTGGAATGTGGGGAGGTAGGATCCGTTGTTAATCAATCACCTTCAGTATGCTGTTCCCCATTGGGGCCCAGGACCAACTGGCAGAGCCTGGTCTTTAGGCCCTTACGAAAGGATAGGAGGGTTGGGGCCAACCTCACTTGGAGGGCAAGATGTTACAGGGGGCAGGAGCAACAGCCGAGAAGGCCCACCTCCTGGACCCTGAATTCAAGAGTATTCCTTGTACTTCTTAGCTTCCAGCTTTTATTTTTAATAATTAAGGACTGTAGATGGATGATTCTAGGCAAACAGAAAATAGTTTCCCTGTAATCCTATTTAAGGCCTTTTAAATCTCTTAAAGCTATGTACATCCCCATGGGCATTCCACTATTTCCACATGCCACTGGATTGGGCCTATTTTGCACTGATATGCAAAATCCTCTTTCAAGAAAATAAAACTCAGAAAAGACAATGCATTTAGGGTTAATGTAAGAGCTGGTTCTGTAATCAATAAGGAATCTGGTAGCCATTCCCAAAACAATCAACAAATTCAGTCTGCCCTTCTCTCAAAAAAGACAGAAATTAATATCAAAAGAGCAGGAGAAAACAAACCAAAACTTTCATACCCTAATTTGTCTAGATAGATGTTTCTCATTTGAAGGTAGATTACTTGCCAACATTTTGGCATTGTTACTTTAGTCTTTTTTCCAATGCATCTTATTAAACAGATTTCTGACATTTTTTTTTCCCTTGAGGTTTACAGTATTCATACCAGGTTGCTTGCTGCAAAACAGTTTTCATGTTAACACTTTAGGAATGGGGAGCCCAATCTAATTGCTGTGAACAGTTTTTTGATGCCCAATGGATACTTTTCCATTTTAAAAAGATTTTTAATTAAAAAAAAATAAGGTGGCTTACATTAAATTTAAGTTGCATTCTCAGAGGCCCCATTAATATTGGAAAATCCAGGGTAATTGCAATCAAATGCTTGTTTGGAAGTATGCAGAAAGCGTGATCGGAAAACCCACTCACAGCAACAAAGCCAGCACCCTACATCTCCCCACCAGTATTTATAGAGAGATGGCAGCTCCGATCATGCTTTCCTCGCACAAGCACGAAGCCAAAGACACCAGCCTGAAGATGACGAGTGAGACCTCGTCGAAATGTCGCCAAGATACACTCAATCTTACACGGGAAAAGGCCCGAATATACCAAAACTTGCGTATATATATATATATATATATATATGTTGTATAGTAAATATCAGCTTCACATAACAAAAGAATAACAATTTTTATCCAAGTGACAATAATGTAGGGAGAATAAAGGGGGAGTAGAAAGGGATGCTATAAAAATAAGCAGACTTTAAAATTGGGTGGGAATATCAAGAGTGAAGTTAAGAAAGAAAAAGCCATAGAATTTGTATTGCTAGTATGGTAGGCAGGTATCCTATTTTCCTGAGAAGGATCTTCTATCTAAAGTCGGGGTTCCCAACCAGGGTACTTGCACCCCCCACTAGGTGCAGGAATGAATTTCCAGGGGGTACAACAAAGATAGTTTGTGTCCCTTGCGAGATGGAATTTCAGACAAAGAGTACCTTGTGTCCTTAGTGATGAATCACAAGTCACAATTTCTTTTATAGGGAATTCAAACATTAATCAAATATTTCCTTGGGATGTGGGGTATAGAAAAGATTGGGAACCACTGCTAAATGTTTGTTCGAGGATAGAAATTCTGTTCAGTTCCACTCTGGTTTAGAGAAAGAAATGTAAAGGTTTGAAGTTGCCTTTTCCATCTTTGTAGTAACCACAGTCACTATGGCCTAAACATGATTTTTAAAAATGGTATCTATTTTCTAAAAAGTACAGAATCGATTCAAAAATGAATATTTGTTTAATTGCTACTATTTATTTTTGGCTACTTCCATCTATTGGTGGACATAGCATTGTCCAGTTTAGATGCAGAAGTAGCACACCATTGTTAGAATGTATATCTTCACATTTTAAAAAACTGAAAATATTTTCAGAAATCAGCTTTCCTATGATATTATATATGTATAGATTGCAATATCTAAAAGCTGAAATGGTTCTTTGACATTTTAAAGAAGTAACTGGAACATTTGTGAGTACTTTTCTCCAATTAGTTTTATTTTATTTTCATGGTATGGATTCTTCATTGGTTTAATTGAAGAGTCATGCGTTTCTCCTAGGTTAAGCAAAGAAAAATCTCCAGGTTTTAAAGTATTTCAAGCATTTTAGAATTCCAGTTTGAGCTACAGTATATATATGTAATAGGTAGAACTATGTTCCTGTATCAAAGAAGTAACTTTAGCACCATGGTCTTATCTTGGGAGGGAGATGGGTGGTTCAAAAATTAATTAATTAAAGGAATGGACATATAAAGAGGGGAAAGCAGCAAAAACCAGCCAGACAACTTTACCAACATAGCTGAAGGGCTAGTGATTAATGTTCTGTGGGGAAGGGGCACAGAGCAAAGTATCTTGCAAAGTCTTCTGAATACTGCTAATTTTTTATTTTAATTCACTACAGCTTCTGTCATGTTTGTTAAGTTGAAAAAAAAAAGAGATCTCTATAAGCATTTCATTTTGGGAGTAACAATATGCTCTGACAAAGTATTCAAAATAAGACCCAAACTTCTTGCAGGTCTTGGCAACAAGATTTAAATTGTGTGACATATTTTATAGCCAGACTCAATTGTGACTGATCTTGAACTGAGTAAAATGGACTTTGCTGGGCACTTGAATATGAGATAACAACAAAGTGCCAGATCTATTGGATAGTTGAGGAAATCATGTTGAAAGAAAACACATTACTTCTTAAAAAAACAGTACAAACTGTTTTTTTAAAAAATGTATGTGGACATCCAAGTTATCAGAAATCGAGCATAATTTTAAAATATTGTATCTTTATTGAATAAAGGAGAGACAGGGAAAATGAATTTAAAGAACAGGTAGTCCTTGACTTACAACAGTTCATTTAGTGACCATTCAAAGTTACAACAGCACCGAAAAAAGTGACTTATGACCATTTTCCATACTTAGGACCATTGCAGCATCCCCTTGGTCGTTCTGATGCTTGGAACTAGTTCATATTTATGATGGTCTTGGAGTGTCTTGGGATCTTTTGGGACCTTCTGACAAGCAAAGTCAATGGAAAAGCTAGATTCACTTAACAGCCATGTTACTAACTTAACAACCTCAGTGATTCACTTAACAACTGTGGCATGAAAGATTGTAGAATGAGGCAAAACCCCGCTTAACAAATGTCTCCCTTAGCAACAGAAATTTTGGGCTCGATTGTGGTTGTAAGTTGAGGACTATCTGTATGTATGCCTCTGTACCAGGAGGCATCGACCATAGTAAACCGAGTGCACTATGTGGAAGAACTCTCCAGAGAGACATGAAAAGAAATAAGAATCTTGAACATTCCTCTAGCAAACACTATGTTTAAGGGAAGAGCTATTTTCTCTGCAATCCATGATAACAATTCTACTATTCCCCAGAGTAAAAGGAGAATTAGAAGAGATGCTTCTATTGGGGCAATTGAAACAATAATTAAACCAACAAACTGACATCCATATTCACTCCCCAAGAAAAGTGATTTTCATTGCTTGATTAAGATGGAGTGAACCCAGATACAAAGAAAATGAAAACAATTTTTTGAAAGACCTGTAATTCCACTGCTGTCATTCTTCAATGACAAGTGGGATATTGTGATACTAATAACAATGGAATTGGGAGAGTATTTCTTTAAGATCCTAAAGGTAAGCTGAAGCCAGTAGCCTATTCTTCCAAAATATTCATGGATCCAGAAAAATTGCCTGATTTCAGAAACAGGCAAAGACCATAAGCCTTGTCTCTGCAGGTATATGTAGTAGTTACTGTAACTATAGTTAATTCTATTTCATCTAAGGCAGCTTATGTGCAACAAAGATGAGGAAACTGATCTGCTACTCATTCTGATATACCTAAGCCACATAGTTGATTGTGGCTTATTGTAGAAGTCAGATCATTGCCTATCAGTCATTTAACATCACCAAGCAACAAGTCTATACATTGTTGATAATGAGGTTCAGAAAACATGGAAAAGGCATACGAAGGGCAAATGTTGACATTGTTCTACCCAGCCAGGTATGAGAATACTATCTTCTTGACTAAGCTATTATTTGGTAGGAGTTTGAGAATAATCTTGGACTGCCCTGCAGGCTTGAAGAAGACTTTCTTGGGTCAATAGTATTGGCATTTTCTCATTTGTGCCTAACCACATCAAAGTCATATCCTGGCATCTTTTTTCAGTTGTGCCCTCATGATTTTACCTTCATCCCACGAGTGACAGACCTAAGTTGTCCTTGTTTGTACCAACTGCCCTCTTTATTTTAGATGCTGTTTAAGGGAAAACTGAAATTATATAAAGTTTATTAGGTTTGTCAGCTTGGAGGAAAATCAGGTGATGGCAGCAAACTGAAATGGGCAGGCTAAAAATTGCAAATAGGGACAATAGATTTCATGTTGGTATAGTTTTCTGCCAGCTCAAGAATGAATGGCTAGTGCTAATTCAGCAATGTTGAAAGGCCTTCTGTATGCCACAATATAATGGGAGAAATCAGATACATAAATAAAGGAGACCATTTGAATAATAGAGGAACAACAGAGAAAGATATTACAGGTAGTCCTCGACTTACAATCACAATTGAGCCCAAAATTTCTATTGGTAAGTGAGATATTAGTTAAATGAATTTTGCCCTATTTTACGACTTTTCTTGCCACAGTTGTTAAATGAATCACTGCAGTTGATACGTTAGTAACCTGGTTGTTAAGTGAATCTGGCTTTCCCGTTGACTTTGCTTGTCAAAAAGTTGCAAAAGATGATCCTATGACCTTGGGACACAGCAACGGTCATAAGTATGAAACAGTCGCCAACATCTGAATTTTAATCACATGATCATGGGGATGCTACAAACGTAATGGTGAAAAATGGTCATAAGTCACTTTTTTCATTGCCCTTGTCACTTTGAATGGCCACTAAATGAACTGTTGTAAGTTGAGGACTACCTGTAAGGTAGTCTGTAAAATACCTGTAAGATAAGGTATTAATTACATATTTGAATGAACCGCTTATGATATTAATGAGACAATTTATATTGCTAACTGCTAATATTTTCTCTTGTTTTCTTTGAAGTGGGCTCTTCAAGGAGAGAAGGGGTACCGGCTCATGTTAATCTTTCTGCATCTTCAATGCTAATGATCGCAATGCAGTATACGACCAATCCTGGTATGTACTAGCTGCCATGGCTGTTTCTTGTAGGAGCAGAACTATTTGAGAGTGCTTTTAATCCCTCTCCTCTGTGTGCTTATTTTTAAAAGGAATTGAAAATGGCTTTTTTAACATATCTAAGCCTAGTGAATGAAGTAGCTATTTTGGTGCTAATTAATTTCACAATGATGCAAAGGTACATTTAAAGATCTGGAAACAGGATCTTAAGCTCTATTTTAACACCAGGAAATGGGACAGTTTTTTTTAAAAAAATCACAATTTCTTTAGTGATAATTGTTAACAACTCATATTAAATTTAGATTAAAAGGTGTTGATTGCTTCATATTTCACATTTGGTAAAGTTCGTAATGATAAGACCTGCTTGGAAAGTAGCTTCTGTAGAAGGGACAGGCAGTGCCATTACACAATGGTTAGCAGCAAAGCATTCAGACTGTAGCAAGGTCTGCTATGGTAAAATAATGCTTGGTTGTTTTGGAAATGGCCTGCTTTATTTGTTCTCTGTTTATTGTCGGGAATACACTAAAATCTTTGGGGGGATTCAGGTTGCTAGCTTTTATTCTAATTGGATAGTGATTATCCAATTTGACCTTTGAAATCTCTCAAGCTATTTGATTTGCCAGAAAGTTAGTAATTAAACAATAAATACAATATTTGTCATTTAATGAGATTTGCTTCTGTTTGCCTCTTCTTTCCCAGTGTATCACTGTCAATTACTGGAATGTCTTATGAAACACAAACAGGAAGTATGGAAAGTAAGTTTGGGACCAGATGGCTTTTATGGAAACAGTACTGTATGGTGATTAATAAGTTAGTAACTTTGAATTACTAAATCATTTTGAAACTACACTTCTAATTCCTTTCCTGAAGTTACAGAATACAGATCCATTGTAGAATGACATAAATTTATGCATGTAAATTTATGCATGTATTTCCCCTGTTTTAGGTTTTCCGCTGAAATTCTAGGTAAACATATACAGAAATATGGAGAAGAAACATTGATCCAGTTTTTTAAAAGAACCATGTATGCTATGAGCAAGCTTCTCTTCCATCTGCTGTCTCTCCACCCACCATTGCCTGTCTATCTCTGGGCTTTTCCCCATGGTTCTTTCTGACCATTTGGACTTGCTTGTTCTCACAGTATTAGTGGATTACAGATACTCCATCAGTTTATCACCAGCTCTATTGTGGTCATATGAATCTGCAGCAAACTTAGCCCTTGAAGAATTTCTTGGCAGTCCATTCCACCATTAATGGGAACTCCTGCCTTAGTCTGCCTTCTGCCTCCTTTGCCTTAGCATTAATTGGGTAACATTTTTTCCCAGCCAACCCGTATTCCTGGAACTTAACAGAGATGTTGGGTCCTTTAGCCTGGCTTTTTGATGGATCATTTCTTTCTTATTTGTTCAGTTTTTCAGGTTCAATACATTTCTCCTACTTTGTGGAATGTTGCTTGTGGCATAGAAAGAGTTGTACCCGCCTGAATTAGAATAATAACAAGCACTACTATGTTAGCAGAAAATGTTTGGGGAAAAACTGATATGGATTTTTACATGTAAAGTTTGTGAGCAAAGTTCTGGAACTCTAAACAAATTCATGGACTGATTTGGAGACACCTTACTCCTTAAATCTAAGTTTCTATTCCCCTGTGGTGGTGGTATATAAGCATGAAAACAATAACAATAGATTCAAAACGGAAGTAGTCAGTGAATGGATTTCTATAGGTAGATCAGAGTAGAGTTTTGGTAATATCAGTGGTAATTAATTTTATTTAAATCTTTGGGGGATGGAGTATTCTCAGGAAAGAGACAACATTGCAATTGTGTACATGACTATTTAATGAAATAAGTTCTATGTACCAACCAATATGTAGCGTACTGTACAGGATTTCAATGCTGTGCATGTCTACTCAACTCATGTGCCACTGAGTTCAGTGAGGCTTATTCCTTAGTCTAACTGCCTCCAAGTCTTGGGAAGGATCATTGAATTGCTAATTGTTTTCAGTTTTCTATTACTTGTGTCTCACTGCATCTGTAAAGCCTCCCCTTGTCTGAATTTAAATGTGTTGCACCCTCTGACTTCCTCTAGGATTTGCTATATGTAATAGCGTATGGTCCATCTCAAGTAAAGCCACCTGCAGTCCAAATGCTTTTCCACTACTGGCCCAACTTAAAACCTCCTGGGGCAATAAGTGAATATCGAGGACTACAGTATACGGGTAACTGAGATCATCAAACTATGCATTAACGCTAATACAATTTATTGGCAGAAGTTATCAATAATGTCACTGAGATATAGTTGATTTTTTTAAGCATTGACTCCTCTGTATAAAATGTTCATCACCCTGTAATGAGCTCTGGATTAGAACCTTTGAAATTGAAAAATGGGGAAAATAGAGACAATTTTCTAACTTCCTAATTAGGAAAGCAGTTCTAGTTGTTTCCAAACCAGAAAAGCAGTTAAATGCTGTCAAAAAGTAGGCTGTAAGTTCTTCTATAAGCACATGATGTTTAACCTAATGATGCATGGGAAAAAGATTGAACTGACAATTGAACTCAGTCTGTTAGTACATAGTTCTGCATTTTAAAGCTAGGGAAAAACATTCTAGCTTTAAAATGCAGAACTATGTACTAATAGACTGAGTTGTCGTGTCAGGGTTCCAATGCAAAAGATGGCTTCCAGGCCTGAGATCGCACTTGATGTTCTGATGATAGATTTATTATGAATTTCCATTTTTACTCTGACTATTTTAATTCTGTGATGAATTATGTATCCATCGGATTGCAAAAATAATTAACATGGATGTGTGAACCAGGCCTTAAAAATACTTCATACTGTGATTTTGTAAAGATATGCAGAATGATAAACAATACTTCACATTTAACATTTAAGAAATGTTTTATTGATATGTTCAATCTAAATTCCAACCCCAATAATTTAATCTCTGGATTCTCAGAGTTCTTTTTTATAAACAGCCTGGCATATTTTAAATGGCATTATTGGATGCTGAATCTTAATTAATAATTCAATACATTATTTTATTATGCTTTACTGTATTTGCCAGAGCTGGGCTAACATCACATGGTTAAATAATTGAGGCATGAAACAGAGACATTATCAGCTGAAATTCCTTCAGACAATATAGATGGTTTCATACAATGCTAAATTTTACCTGTATTTAGCTTTTTGTAAACCTGTGCAACTTTATCCATGATGGCTTTATTTTTCAGCATGGAATCCCATCCATTGTCAGCACATTGAATGCCATAATGCAATTAACAAGCCAGCTGTGAAGGTAATAAACACTTCTGTATCCTGTAAAACATGCCCTGTGAGTAACCATTTCAACCTTATCCCAGATTTTTATGGCACAATAAGGTCATTAGAAACAGAATGGAAGATCATTCTCTATCATTCAAATTATGGTATTGCCAAATATAACCATGGTAATCCCATTATAAAATTCCTGATAAATCCCTCTTTTTTATAAAGAGATTGTGAAAGTGATTCTTTTGTTCAAGACCATTTTTTGTTCACAAAAATTCTATAAATAGTTCTGTAGGGACAACACAACTTTAGTGATCACAGTTGGAATTAACAACCTTG
This sequence comes from Arizona elegans, assembly GCA_022577455.1. Taxonomy (NCBI): domain Eukaryota; kingdom Metazoa; phylum Chordata; class Lepidosauria; order Squamata; family Colubridae; genus Arizona; species Arizona elegans. The sequence continues at coordinate 25,419,696 of JAKOOJ010000001.1, read as the reverse complement.
TACTATACTTGTACATTAAGTAGTATTGTTTTCCCTCACAAAGACACTTATGTCCTTTGCACACCATGTCCTTTACACACATCCAAATAAGAACCAGATGTCTAATGAGAATGCAGAAAAGCATGACCAAAGAAAGAAAATCCCAAACTACTTTTGCTATAGAACTGGAGTTTTAAAAAACAGTAACAAGAGCTGTGGTGGTATAGTGGCTAGAATGCAGTATTGCAGGCTAATTTTGTCAACTGCCAGCAGTTCAATCCTGTCCAGTTCAAGGTTGACTCAGCCTTCCATCCTTTCAAAGTCAGTAAAATGAGGGGCCAGATTATTGGGGGCAATATCCTGACATTGTAAACTGATTAGAAAGGGCTGTAAAGTACTATGAAGTGATATATAAGTCTAAGTGCTAATGCTAGTATCATTGCTAACTATAAATCCAACACTCCATTTTGGATAGCGTAATGGGTATAATTTATTCAAAGTTACACTGGTTATGAAAAGTAAATCCATATTCTCTCTACTGCAATTGTGTTTTGTGGCCTTTAGTATCTGAATGCTTGTGATGCTGATGACAAGAGTTATATGTCTGATGTTTATGAACTGATATTTTAACTTTTGAGCCAAATTTTAATGCAAAGCTAAAAATAAGATTTTATGATAATCAGAGTAGAATTACTCTATCCAAATTTTACAGACTGAATCCTTATGGTAAATATTGTTCCCACCTGTAATCCTAGTATGTAAATGCTAAATATTTTGTGAATAGGAGAAGAATTCAACCCATAGATTCTAGTTTGAGTAACACACCACTATAAGGAGTAAGGAATGATAAATTTCATACATCACACTTAACTATGATTTTATTAATTATGTTTTATTGACCCACAATTGGCTGGGAATGCAGACATTAAATGAAGCTATGAACCATCCTTTACAAAGACACATGGACTGTGTTAAATAGTCTACATTATAGCATATTGGCATAATGTGCTATGCAACTCAGACTGGCAAGCAAAGTCATATTCTCTTTTGATAGTTTAACTAACAGTATGCTCTTTTTTTCCCCTCAGACCAGTTTTATTTGCATATTAGTTTGCTTGCTGAATCTCAAAATGTGCCAGACTACCTTATTACAAATTATGACATTCTTTCTTAATATCTTCTTTACTGAATCAGTGCTGCAACATATATCAAACAAGCATTCAAAAAAAATAATGATATAACCCATTTGTGCCATCGTCAGTCATCATAAGTACCCTAATCCTTTCTCCATATTCAAGCACTAAGGTGAAAAGGAAATACAGGACCTATAATGTTAATTTCTTTCATTCAAAATATACCTGTCCTCTAATGAGGCTTCATGTAGGGATGGTGCTTTTGGGGAATGAAAAACTAATTCCATGCTTCCTGTGTATTTCAGATGTGCGTAGACCCTTCTTTATCTGTGGCTTTGGGTGATAAACCACCCCCTCTCTATCTTTGTGAAGAATGCAGCCAAAGGATTGCAGGGTAGGTAAATCAAGAGATGCACATGCGTGCATGCACGCGCATGCGCGCGTGCACACACATACACACACACACACACAAACAGAGAGAGAGAAAAAACTGGAGATAAACTTAAGAGACACTTCTTTTAAAAAGTTTTGTCAAACTTTGGAACCTGATTAAGTTAAAGTGACACTGAACTGGAAAGCAAGCAGGAAAAAACAACTACTTAATTTACAGGTCTGTGCAAATGCAACAGTTTGATTTTCTAAGTAGAATAAAAAATTACATTTGCTTTATTAAGTCACACAGTCCATTTGACACTGCAGGAAATATGTTATGAATAAAAACAGAGCAGGGAGTAGTGTCCATGTCCTGACTGCAATTAAGCAAAAAGAATTAAGATTCAAAGATACAAGGAGGTAAAGATGTAGGATAGAAAGAGTCGGGATTTTCCAAGCATATAAAAAAAATTGTCCTGCTGGATTCCTCTATCTGATATAGTTGGCTAGACTATTTTTGATCTCAGTCTTTTGTAAAATCTATATACTACTACAACTCTTATGTCTAACGTTTAACTGGGTGAAACAGTGTATCATGGGCAACAATTTTTGTACCAAGATACCTCACATGGGCTAACTTTGAGAATGTGTCCAAAATCAAGGACCCAGGACTCATGTGAGGTAGACACTTGGCAAATTTGTGGTTGCTTCAGTGCTGCCATGCTGTCACATGGATCTGTAGCAGAGATGGGAAACCCATATGACCAAAGTCATATATTGTCTTTGACCTAAGTTCAAGCATCAGTTATCTACGACTGTTTATAGCATCTCTGATAATAAATCCAACCATCATTCATCTGGTTGTAACAGTATATGTGGGTGGGCTTTATTGGTGGCTAAGTGGCATTAGAAGTCACAAGTCAAAAAGGGTTAAGAAAGGGAGACGGGAGAAGTGACCTTTCTATGTACTTTAAGGTCTGGCTCTTCCTGCTGTTGCCTTCAGTTTAGCCCTTATCTAGCACTGTTATATTCCCTGAAAGAATTCAATCTTGGTAAAAAAAAATCCTATTCCTATTGTATAGCATTAAATTGTAAATTGTAATGTAAGGCCATGTATTTTCCCTTGTTGTTTCTTAAATATATAATAAGACTTCTCACTGTTACAGTATTTGCTTTAATGAGATACTCAGAATGGAACACATATTATTTTATTAAAATAGCAGTATTAAGAATGAAATTTAATCCAGGGTTGTTCATTAGTGGAGAAAATACATTATTTTATGGCCTAAGTTTTAAAATCCAATTATTCTCAAAATTGGAAGTATGTGACCACCAATTCCTGGACATGTGTCAGCTTTGGAAGCCATATTAGGCCGGAAGCTTCCATGCTGCCACCTTCTCATGTGTGGGAAAGTAGGAGGGGGGATTTAGTAGAGGGGTTGTCTGTAGGCATAATAGCATTCTTCCTGTTGGTCAAGGTCAGGGGGATCCTGCATCTGGAGAAGGAGTGGTTGGAGTGATGTCTCGAGATGGGACGGCGGTTGATTGGAGCATGTGATCGACTGAGGAGTGAGGGGATGGTTTGGGGTTTTTTTGATTTACTGAGGAAAAAACCTGGACCTCTCAGATTCGGGTTTTCCCAGATATGCCAGTTTACCTATTCTAGTAAATAGAACTTTGAAAATGCTTGCTTCAGAGTCTTTACTTGGAGTTGGAGTTTTTTCTGGAATGCTGACAACAAGTGGATCAGAAGGTGTGACTTCGGGCTGCTACTTTATCATTGTTTTAGCATTATAATGATGCCACTTACAAAGGATTACTAAAAAGTGTTTTAATTTTATAAAAGTCACCTTTGTGTCGAAATAATCCTTGCTTTAAATCAAAAGCAAAAATAATTATTTTGGAAAGAAGGCCAAGCTTTATACAGGGATGAGGTATTTGACACTTAGAGCTACTTATTCTCTTTTTTAGTATTTTATCTTTTTGCCAAATAGGTTTTTTTTCTCTGTATATTTTGGTATCTTCTAAATTAGAGTGTTTTTTATAGCATAAAAAAAAAAATAGGCAGGCAGACTTGGAATAAATGAATGACAAAGAGGCTAAAGTTGTCCAGCTGCCAGCTGCCGTTTTAGAAGTAAAAATAAAGCTTGGATCCTAATTAGGTATCTGGAAGCTCTTCCCTTCATGTATGTTTAATGGAGGTTCCATTAATTGGGGAATTAATTTTAGGCAATGTCTCCCATAAAGGCTTCTCTCTCTCTCTTCATTCTCCCAGGGGTGTGAAACAGCTTTTCAGAAGTGTAAGATTAGCAGAAGTAGAAGAACTAATTGGTGGAAGACTTCCAATCTCTCCCCTTCAACTTGTAGAAATACCTGCAGGAATTCTTCTCAGAGAATTCTTAAGAACTTAGCCCACATACATAATCATTATATTCAAAATATGGCTGTTTCATTGAAGGGATAGATGACATCACAGTCCATTCTAATTCTTTTTCTTTTTTCTTTTAAGGGATCACAGTGAATGGTTGGTTGATGTTCTTTTACCACAAGGTAAGACTGAATTTAACACGAGAGAAAGTAATATTCATAGTATGGATATAGTAATATTTATAAAATAATGGACTTGTGAAATGCTACAAGGATATTCAAAGGGCATTCATAGCTGGATGGAAGGTCTTTTTGCATGTACAAAATCTCAGGTTCAGTTTCTTCCTTTTTCAGCTCAACAGTCAAATAGTGGTGAAAACAATTTCATCATTATTAGAATTTAAGAGCATTATCATAATCTTCAGTGTAGGCAAGCCTGGGGTAAATGGACATACAATCTGAAATAAAATAGTTTTCTAGGTTTCTATTTCAGGATTATTCTTTAAGAGGTGATATGAATGTTATTCTCAAAGTGATTAATTCTTATTGCAACTCTAAGACCCTTTCTCTCATTAAACAGAATCTGAACTTAGTCAGATCTGAAATAGACACAATATAACCCATAGATTTTGAGTAGCTTTCTTTTAACTATGATTACGTTTGGATTCCTGATGTTTAATAGGATATAATGCCCATTGGTTTTAGGGCTAATGTCACTGTGAACTATCACAATATATCTGACTTTTAATCAGATAGAATGATGTTGGATTGGACAACCCGTGGCCCTCTAGATGTTGCTGTACTGTAACTCCCAGAATCCCTCACAATTATTCCAATGGTTGAGAAATGAAGCAACATTTGCACATCCTGTGTTTGCTGGGGGGGAAAAAAGGGGAATCCCTGCTTCAGACCTTCCAATTGATAAATGGATGTCCAAGATGATACAAACACACATTGGGGAGCCTTAACACTCCTTTATATGTACCTGTACATAGTTATGGAAAGGGCTGAAAGGGTTTTTTTTTTTTTTTACATATCTCTGCTATTTATCTGTGTTCATTGGTGGTGGGTTCAGGGATTTGCTGTTAAATTCAGGGGGGAAATAAGCAATTTTTTGGTTCTGAACTTTCAATGAAACTGAACTGCCTGTCTTTGTTAATGAGGATTGTGAAGGGAATAGCAAGCCCAGGTAGTCCTTGATTTATAACCATTTATTATCAACCATTTGAAATTACAATTGTACTGAAAAAAAAAAGACTTATGACTGATCCTTGCACTTATGACCATTGCAGCACACAGTGAAAATATAGGCACTTGGCAATGGGCACTTATTTACACATGTGATTACTATTTGCAACCTTCCCAGCCAGCTTCCGACAAGCAAAGTCAGTGGAGGAAGAGCTAGATTTGCTTAACAATCCTGTGATTCACTTAACAACCACAGTGATTCACTTAACAACTGAGGCAAAAAAGTCATAAAATTGGGACACAATTCACTTAGCAACAAACTTGCTTAGCAACAGAAATTCTGGTATCATTTGTAAGTCAAGGACTACCTTTACTGAAATTGTTTAAGCATATTATTTGAACAATTTCAATCAATTTCAAACAATCAAACATACAGTATATTAAAATTGTTCAATCAAATTGTTCAAGGTGTATGTAATTTTTCTTTTTGAAAATTGGATTAGATTGAGGCAATATTTTTTAAAAGAATAATAAGAGTAAAATATATATTCACTGAGTTTATAAATACATAAAAAGGCAACATCTTTGTTTTCAGTTTTAGTTTTAGAATACATATATTAATATACTTTTATCTAGGATTATATATGTAAATAACAGAAAAGTTTTATGTAATGCATTTTAAAAAAGTTTGAATAGTGTTCTTACTGCCAACGTCCAGGCAGTTTCTGAAATGTCCTGAGTAGAATACATTTTCACCAGAAATGTATTGTGCTAAACTGTAGATTATCTTCCCCTGCCATATCCAATGTTATTCACTAAAACTTTCACTTGTAATCCATGATTGCATGTCTTCCTTCTATGAATATTTTAGCCTCCAAGCTTAGGAATTGAATGGATTTATGCAAAAATTTCTGTTATGCAAGTCAGAATCCTATACTGTGCCTAGGCCTGGCCTACTGTTAGACTGTGGTATTTATCTTAGGCAACAGATAGAGACAGTTATCTCAGGCAGCAGATATTAGGAAATAATATCAGAGTGCTAGCAGACAAAGTTGTAGGTGTCATTTAACAAGTTCTATAACCTCTAAATTAGGAAGCATTGTGTAAGGAAGAGTTAACTGCCAGTTTAGTTGGCTTTTGGGCATAGAATGGGCAGAGTAATTATCTTGCTTTTGCCTCTGACAATAAAGATGTTGTGGGCTAGCCTGAACAGGAAAGTGAGAAATGGGCAGGATTTGCCTTTTTTTGAATTGTAGAAGGCGGAACGTTTGAGCCATGAAGGAAAATGATTCACTCTCTGTTATATTCATCCATACCCTATAATGGCTTAATGTAAATGTGTTTCTAATCTGCTTCTATATAAGGTACTGAATAACCCAATAAGATCCAGAAGCCAGAGACCATACTGGAATTATGCTTTACTGGTTACTCTATCATATTGCATCTGGTGGCAGAGTGATCATAACTCTTTTGATTTTAATTTCTCTTCCCTTATAGCTGAAATTTCTGCTATATGTCAAAAGAAGGTAAGGTAGAAGTGCATGTCTAATGAGATACAACTCAGCTTGTTGTTGTTGTTTGGTTTCTGGCTTCACCTCATCATCACATGCTGTATAAAAGTCTTTCTGTGTAAATCATCTTATCTTGCTAACACATCTTGAAATTATTCTTATTATTATGTGTTGACATTCAGCCTACAATTCTAAGAGCTATTTTTCTGCTATTAATAGTACAATGTTTGGTTAATTATGAGCATACTTCATCTAAAATTGCTAAACCAGGAAGCTTGTTGAAGTGAATAGAGATGAGGGAGGGGGGGGCAGCAAAACAAAGTCACACTCTGAAAGGAAGAATGTTGTTATTTTTCTTCTAGATAGCAGTTTTTTTCCCAAAGAATATTATTTGCTCAGTCTGAAATATTGTGATTGTCCTCTATGAGTAAGGTAGAGATCATGGTGATGGGCAACAGAATTTCATTAATTGTAAAGAGTAGAATCAGAGTAGAATCTTGTAGCACATCAAGATAAAAGAAGTTCCATCTTGCTTAATTTTTCTTTTTTTGTCTTTTGACATGTTATGCAAAGATGAGAAGATTTTTTTAAAGATCTAGATCAGTGGTTCACAACCTTTTTTTGGCCATGCCCTACCTAAGCATCTCGAAAATCCTGATGCCCCCCCCCCCCCCCCCGGTGACATATAATTCTTGCTATTCAAAAAGTGAATTCTTACTCACAAGAGAAAGCCTAAAAGGCCATTAACTTGGTTTAAACAAGGTTCCAATTGTCCCCATTAAAAATCAAATTGCCCCCCTGTGGGGTGTGGGCCACATGTTGGGAACCACTGATCTACTGTAGATGGTTTTTTTAATGGTAGTAAAATTATATAGTAAGAGCTGAATATCCAAATAGCAAGGTCTTCCTCTGTCTCTCAAAAATTCTTCAATAGTTGTGTGTGATTGATGATTTACTGCCAAGCATAATCTCTCCACAGTATATTTATCCTATACTATTATGGGTGGAGATTAATATAAGAATAGTACTGTGCATACCTTCAGAATGTGGGTCTTGAACAAAGGCACAGGTAAAGCACCTTTTCAAAATTTCTTCACAAAACAATACAACCACTAAATGTCTAACAGGAAAACGGCCATAACCCTTAGTTTGAACGATTTCAGAAGCCAAAAATGTCTGCATGTGCTCAGAAACTTTATTTGGAGCTTTTGACCAGTTTTCTACAGTCAGCTGCGCAAAGCCTGCAGTTCCACAGGAATTGCCAGACAAAGTTTCAAGGTCACACAAGCACCCTGAGGGTGAACCGAGCCATCACTTATAGGCTTAATCTAGAGCAGTATAGAGGACTAAATACCGGTACTGGGAGCTTGGTTTTCCATTGTTGAATAGGGTAACAATTTAAAATCTAGTACAGGTAGTCCTCAATTTACAATCATTTGTTTAGAAACTATTCGAAGTTACAAGGGCACTAAAAAAGTGACTGTTTTTCACACGACCATTATAGCATCCTGGTCACAATTTGGACAGTTGGCAACTGGCATGTATTTATGATAGTTGCAGTATCCCAGGATCATGTGATCATCTTTTGCTTTTATTCTGACAAGCAAAGTCAATGGGGAAGCCAGACTAACTTAACAACCATGTTACCAAGTTAACAACTGCAGTGATTACTTACACTGTGGTAAGAAATCATAAAATGAGGCAAAACTCACCGACAAGTATCTTGCTTAGCAATGGAAATTTTGGGCTATATTGCGGTCATACGTCAAGGATTACCTGTAGCTCATATCTGAACTCTGCATTTCCCCACTCTCTAAGTATCTCAGCTTTTCAACCCATTCCAAGGTAATGTTTTAAATGTAAATTTCTATAACTGTCAGCTAGTTGAGTTTTGCTTCTATATCACATTTATTTTGTTTTTTGCAGAATTGCAGCTCACATGTTAGGAGGGCTGTTGTGACATGTTTCTCTGCTGGATGCTGTGGTCGCCATGGTAACAGGCCAGTGCGTTACTGCAAAAGATGCCACTCAAATCATCACAGCAGTGAAGTCGGGGCAACAGCAGAGACCCATCTTTATCAGACATCACCACCTCCTATCAATACCCGTGAATGTGGTGCTGAGGAATTAGTCTGTACGGTGGAAGCTGTCATTAGGTAACCTTCACCAGCTTAATTAATATAGCCAAATGTTCCTTTCTGCCCTCCATCCTCTGCCCCATTATTGCAGCCTTTCCCAATTGGTATCACCCAGATTGAATCAGATTTACCCATGGTTTCAGTCCAAGAAGCCACACTGCCTGACATTGAAAGGTGAGTATGGTGAACTCATGTACAGGTTTTGGAGTTCATCTTAGGTGTTCTTCATCTTTTAGCCTGCTGAAAGAGGCTGAATTCCATGCTGAACAAAGAGAATACGAGCTCAATCGCAGGAGGCAGCTGGGCCTGTCTTCCTCTCATCATTCTTTAGACAACACAGATTTTGATAACAAAGATGATGACAAGCATGATCAGCGGCTTCTGAGCCAATTTGGGATCTGGTTCCTGGTAGGTGTGCTTTCCTCTCTTCCTTAAGATTCAAATTCTAGGAAAATTATTAGAAGCATCTCAGAGATTAAAACAATCTTTCCAAATATGGTGCCTTCCAGGTACCCCGGACTTTAACCCCATCATCCAGTCTTCCCAGTATCTATTGCTGTCTGGAGATTATTTGAATTGAAGGCCAACACATCTGTAGAATTGAGACCAGGGTTCTAAATCTCTGTGAATAGAGAAATTTCATGGCTTCTAATGTTCATTTTCCTAATATGAGGGGATGACAGAATATTGTTGTTCTTCCCATTTTTTAAAATTTTGTTTGAAGGCATAATATCTGGAGAAGGTCTTTTTATAAACAGCTTTGGCAGGCTATAGAATTATAGACTAGAATAAAACCTAAATAATATGCATGACTGCAGCAAAACAAATACAAGGATGTACTTTGAACAATGATGAGTCTAGGGGATTAAAAATGAGCAACCCACCAAGCACTTACATGTGAGGAATTCTGTCCATATAAACTAAAATGACTAGCTTTGTAGTGTTTTGTGAATGCAGTTGCTCTCCTCCTTAGTTATTGATCAGTTGTTATGGGATTAAGACTCTTTCTCAGTGCAATGCTTCTTATTTTGGTTTTTATCGATTGGGAGAAAATATGTGTCAATATAGTCTCTTATTCTTAAACATTTAGTTCAGTCTTCTCATCTTTGAACTCTCTTTTTATAATACCCCAACTAAAGAACATTTCTGGAGAGCTCAAAAGCTTTTCTGTCAACTCCTCCCAAAAGTGCTTAGTTAATCAAAATTCCTTCAATATAGCATCAGTGGCAATCTGTTAACAATGGCAAGTGATGTATAGACTGTTTAGATTGATTCCTGAATATGTAGTCTGCTTAGCTAAAGTAGGAATGTGAGAAGCATGCCTTTTTATCAGACATGTTTCTCAGGATAAACAACTATTAAATGGCTTCTTAAAGGGGATGGTATTAAATCAAAGAACAAATAAGAGATGGTCAAAAGGACTATAATCTGTGCTGAATGTAGATGGAAATAAGATAATTTTGGTTGGAGTTGATCACTTTGGAATATTGCACTGAATCTGAATTTCATTTTGAATCTTAGCTTTTATTTTTAATAGATAAGTCCCAATTAGAACAAATACACACTAGTAGTTGCATATTATTTCATTATTTATGTTTAAATGTTTATTGCTTTCCCAATGTTTTTGGCTGAGTTTGATAGTAGTAGAATAGTCCCCCCCTCCGAGTTTTTGTGCCTTTGTTAGTCAAACAGTCTGAAAGCACACTTGTTTCTTGTTTTTCTGCAATTTGCAAAAGATAAAGAGAAAAATTGAGAACATTTTGTTTGCAGGTTAGCCTCTGCACCCCTAGCGAGAACACCCCTACAGAGAGTTTGGCTCGGCTTGTCAGCATGGTTTTCCAGTGGTTCCACTCCACGGCATATATGATGGATGATGAAGTTGGCAGCCTAGTGGAGAAACTCAAGCCCCAATTTGTCACTAAATGGTTGAAAACGGTGTGTGATGTTAGATTTGATGTCATGGTGATGTGCCTTCTTCCTAAACCAATGGAGTTTGCAAGGGTAAGAATTATAGTTCTTGATTTATAGCAGTGTCACAGATAAACATATTTAGATCCATAAGTAATGGACATTCGTAGCAGTGTTAAATTACAGGGTTAAATATTTTGAGTGCTTGTTGTACACAAAAAGAAAATGTAGTGCTGGTTGCCTTCAGTACTATATAACTTACTATATGACATTTAATACAGCTTTTTCCCCTTTGGCAATGTCCTCAGGTAGGTGGATATTGGGATAAGTCATGTAGCACTGTGACACAATTAAAGGAAGGTCTGAACCGGATCCTCTGCTTAATTCCATACAATGTAATCAATCAACCTGTGTGGGACTGTATTATGCCAGAATGGCTGGAAGCCATCAGGACTGAAGTGCCAGACAATCAACTGAAGGAATTCAGGGAAGTATTAAGGTAAGTGGAACAATATGCAGTCTTTTTAATTCCTATTGGAGGAATTGAAGGTTATATATTAGTCGTCTTTCAGACAGTAATCCTAGCCTTACATATCTAAGCTGCAACTTTATAAATGGAATGTCAGACATGAAATATGTTCTGTAACATATATGAAATTTCAAGCCCTTGGAGCAAATGCAGTTGCTTTTCCCAAAAACATCAGATCTGGATTGGACCCAAAATTTGAATTGCAAGAAAGCACTTTCAAATTCTAAACCTCTTGAGATGTCTCCTTAGCCAATGGTTTGATTACAATGATTCAGGTCTTGAAGGCCCATGAATGTTATTTAGGAATTTATAAGGTAAAGGTAAAGGTTCCCCTTGCACATATGTGCTAGTTGTTCCCAACTTTAGGGAGCGGTGCTCATCTCCGTTTCAAAGCCAAAGAGCCAGCGCTGTCCGAAGATGTCTCTGTGGTCATGCGGCTGGCATGACTAAATGCCAAAGGCGCACGGAATGCTGTTACCTTCCCACCAAAGGTGGTCCCTATTTTTCTGCTTGCATTTTTTGCATGCTTTCGAACTGCCAGGTTGGCAGAAGCTGGGACATGTAATGGGAGCTCACCCCGTTATGCAGCACTAGGGATTCGAACCACTGAACTGCCGACCTTTCGATCGACAAGCTCAGCATCTTAGCCACTGAGCCACCACGTCCCTTTAGGAACTTATAGATTGAACATTAGTTCTTGATATTGATATATCAATAAAATTCCAAGTTGCAGAAAAGCAAGCGCCTACAATCATAATTATCTGGTATTGTTTAATTTGCATCTTTTTAAAAAGGTGGAAGCCAAAAAGTTGCAGTAATTGATGTATCACACTTTGATTTTGATTGTAGAGAGAGATGCTGACATATGCTGACTTCAGTTGAATTTGAATTCCTTCCCATTTTATTATCAATTCAGAATGGTTTACACATGTAATACAAAAATAAAAGCATCCATAAATTATATAATTACATTACTTTCTAAAGAAGGAATTAGAAAGCTGTTAAACTTCCTAATGATCAGGAATATACACTATTGTAGCTTATAGGACTGATGGTCCTTTCCCAATGGAGATATTTGAGCAAAGGTGGGAAGTCATGAACAGAAATGCTATAATTCTATATTACTTTGGATTAAATTAAAATTGAGATTCTAAGGTCTTCTCCATCTTTTCATATATGTCAAACTTTTTCATTGTCCTCGTCATGCTTCTCATAGAATCTCCTTACACAATCTTATTTCTTTTCAAAATTCCATAGGACAGTTTGCTCTTTTCATGACCACCAATTGGCATATAATATTCCAAAAAATTTGGAATTTAAATTCCAATAAATTTGGAATTTATTCCAGTAAAAACTACTGCTATACAATGTAGAACCTTTACATATACGTAATGTTTTTCTGATCAGGTGTCTGAAGAAGCTTAAGCCAAAAGCTTAAGCCAAAGGTCTACCTAAAATAAGCAGTATAACTATGTATGTCATGGTATGAATAGAACATAAGATATTTATTTACTTTATATAATGTATTACAGAATTTCAGCCTTTAGTGCAGAATCTATTTATAAAGTTCCAAGGTTTCCAAATGTGCACAATGTTTAAAAATAAATAAAAAATATAGTGTATTTAAAAAATAAATAAATAAAAATTATAATATGTTATTTGAAACCAAAATTTGGAGCTTGAAATAGGGTTGCTTTGATCTCAGACTTCTGGAATTTTTAGACTAGCTATCCTGAATCAGAGCAGGGTGCTTCAGATTCAAAACATTTGAAATTTGAAATGTTTTACAAACAGCTGGTTTCAAATAATACGCCAATTAGTAATTAGAATTGTTTGAGTGTCGTTTTTAAATTTTGTGGACAGCTTTTGCTCTTTTGGGCAGCCATCCCAAAGACGTCCCCTAAAGAACTTGCTAATCAATCTTTTGTCTTTGTGCATTGCAGTAAAATGTTTGATATTGAGCTATGCCCACTCCCTTTTTCTATGGAGGAAATGTTTGGCTTCATAAGCTGTCGATTCACAGGATATCCATCCTCTGTACAAGAACAAGCTCTACTCTGGCTTCATGTGAGTGCTGACATATCTTTGATCAAGTCATCCTATGGAAGCACATTCCAGTGTGTTGATACTATCATACTATCAACTACTATCATAGTTTCCAGATAGTATTGACTGTGTGCATCAAATTTTTTTTAATATATACTAATCCTAATTAATTAATTAATTAATTTGTTTGTTTGTTTGTATTAATTGGTATTTTGGCTCACTATCCCAAGCAAACATTAGATGGTTTCTATTGTTATTGTCTTGGAGCTACCTATGATCAAGCTTTGTGATCTGTGAGGCGCTTTCAGTGTTCAACTCATAAAATAGCTTAGAGCAGTGGTTCTCAACCTTCCTAATGCCGCAACCCTTTAATACAGTTCCTCATGTTGTGGTGACCCCCAACCAGGGGTGGGTTCTAATTATTTTTACTACCGGTTCTGTGGGTGTGGCTTATTTTGTGGGCGTGGCTTGGAGGTCATGTGACTGAGTGGGCATGGCTATGTGTATAGGGACTACTCAGAGGGCTGAAAAAAGTCATTTCTGACAGGTCCTCGCACTTTTGACTGGTCCTCACACTTATGACCATCCTCACATTTATACCTGTGCAGCATTCTTAACAACCATGTCACTCATTTCACAACTGCTTCTCTTCAACATGGTATAAGATAGGGCAAAAATGTAAATTGTGAGGACAGTCGTAAGTTCGAGGACTGGTCAAAAGTGCGAGGACCAGTCAAAAATAACCTTTTCAGCCCTCTGAGTAGTCCATATGCATAAAAGGATACAGCAATAGAGAGGGATGAAGGAAGGGAAGGGAAATTAGAGTAGGAGTGAAGGTAAGAGAGGGAGGAAGAGAGGAGAAGGAGAAAGAAAGAGGAAGTAGGGAGAAGAAGAAGGGGGGAAGAGAAAGTAAGTAAGAAAGAAAAGACAGAGGTGGTAGGTTTGAGGAGAAAGATTGCTGTACAACAAAAAAGATGAAAGGGAAGAAAGCCAACCCCAAACAAATATAAAGATATTAAGATAAAGAATGAATTGTTAAATTTTAAAGAATAAAAGAGAACAAATAGCAATAAATAGTAATAATTAGAAACACACATACAAACATACAACGTATTTTCTTTGAACAGAGTATTTGGCCGGTCCACAAATTTAAACAGTTGTAGGAGGTTAGCACCCACCCCTTTCCTAGAAGAATGAAATATTTTGGGAAATATTAAAAAGGCAGAATATTATATTTTCCTGTATGAGAAATGGAGAAGCATATTTTACAGACAGAGCAACTCCCACCTTCCTGCCCCCCACCCTTTGTTAATGGGCCAGAGGCAGAAACTCAATCCTTTGTCAAAGGACATTTGCAACACAATAGCAACAGAAACTAACACAATGGGCCCCATCAAGCCATGTGATCCTGTCCACCATTAAACAATCTTTCCAAGCAGTCTCCATGTTTCCAGTGTCTTTTTCCCCACTTGGAGCAGAACCCAGAAGGATATTTCTTCCAACACAGTATTTAGTCATTTCAATTACATTTACAATTTTTATATTTCCTTTTTACCATATTTATTCCTCATCTATTTTTTTAAAAAAACCAATATTACCCTTCATCCTCATCTCTAATCTTAATCAAATTCAATTTTTCCCTTCTATTCTATATTATACCCCTTCCCATTGTCATCTATTTTTATATCCATCCTCACATTGGTTAATTATATAATACAGTTGTTTAATACAAATTCAACATTTTAATATAAATCAATTAGTTATATAACTACCTTTTTTGTATATTAATCAATATGAACATGAATATTCCAATTATTTCCATGCAATCCAATTTCTTACAAATCAATTAATTATATTTACCAATAATAATAAACCAAATAATTTCCCCCCATATTCCTCCAAACCACAACTTAACCATTTCTGCTTTCAACACAATATGCAATTAATAGTATCTCAATTATTACAATTCCCTAGTTAAATAGAGCTTTTTTTCTTCTGTGTTTTAAAATCTTGAATCTCCTCTTTTGCCCTAAATTTCCCATTGTTTGCAGTTTGCACCTACCTTTTTTGGTGAGGAAAAAGAAATCTCTCTGCCTCATTTTGTCACGTTGCAGCCAAGACCCTGCTTACTTTCAATTTTGCTTTTTGAGCATAGCTAGGGGGGAAATCTGCTCCAGGAATTTTCCTCTTTGCATCTAGCTAGCAACAGAGCCCTCCGCAAAACAGTTGAGAGTAGGGCGGCTCTTTGAAGCCCCGCGGCAAGAATTTAAAGTTTTTTTCCCCTCTAGCCATCAGCTGGGACTCCGGAGCAGCAATAGATTGGGAGTGGGCGGGGTAAGCGAACGGCGACCGAGCGATCCAGCAGAGGCAGAGGGTGAGTGAAGGCATCGGGAGGGGGGTGAGAGAGGGCTTTGGCGACCCCCGTGAAATGGCTGTTCGACCCCCAAAGGGGTCGCGACCCCCAGGTTGAGAACCGCTGGCTTAGAGAGTCTTACTTCCTTTTCCTTGCCACCTGTTATGAAGTTAATACAGTCTCAAGAAATCATGCAGAAACATCTGGTGCAGAGGCTAAGCAGATCAGCATTTGGTTGTGTCTGGTTAGAAAGCAATGTGGTCATTCTATGGATAAGTTTTGTCATGACAGAAAGATGTGCATTTAAGAAATTAAGGCTTCAGTAACAATTTTAGGTGACTTGAATTAAGGGTCTCTTTGAGGAAGCCAACCTGAAAGCAGAAGCTGGGTTCACATATATTAAACCTTGATTATTTGACTTTGATTTGTTGAACAAATAATAAAAATTGCATGGTTTGCTAAACCATAAACCATAGTTTCAAAGGCACAATTAATATATCATACTAAGCTTAGATCAACCTCTTCACACAAACATCATTAGTGTCATGTATATACCAACTAGGGCGTGTCAAAGTTTTCAGCTTTCAATTTCCAAACATTAGGGGTGCTCAAAAGTTGTGGCATGCTTTGGGGATTGTAAAGATATTGTGGTCACTTTAATATAATTTAGATGTGCTTGGTAAGTAACTACATAAATATCATAACTTTTTAACATTTTGTTTGCTTCATTTATACACACCTCAGTTGATCAGTCCATAAATTCTACAACTACAGTTTCAAACCCCATGCTCTAGATCTTAATTTGTATAGGTACTAAATTAAATGAATGCTTTAAGTTCATTTTTCATTTTGACCTAGTTTCTAAAATATACACTAGCACTTCAGTTTTTAATTGAACCTGAGAACACTGTCTTCTTCCTCTTTTTCAGGTGTTATCTGAATTAGACATTGTAGTTCCAGTTCAGTTGGTAATCAGTATGTTTTCTGATGGTGTTAATTCTGTGAAAGAACTGGCAAATCAAAAAAAATCGAGAGTCAGTGAGATAACTGGGAACCTTGCAGCTCGAAGGGTAATTCATTATCAATTTCCTTTATAATATGAGACACATTTTGCATGTATTTTTTGACTAAGTCAGCAGGTGCAATCAGTGAAAATGAAGTGTGATTAAACTAAAGACCTTTGAAATGAGCGGGGCTGAGTATGCATTTAAGCTTAAAACTGAACTTGGTTACTTAACAGGATGCTCTATTGAAGATTGCAAATTTATTCATTGTAAATAGATGCATTTAGAATCAGGTTCAAAGTAGGAAGGATGCTTTTTCATAGAACTGGCAGTTATGTAGGGGTTTTTTTTTTTCTTTTCAAAAACCCACTAAATAGCAAATTTAGGTCTTTGACCTGGATCAGGACATTAATTATTAGGCGTGAAAACTTAGTTTTTTGCTATTTGTTGCAGACCCAATCTAGATCACACCATTCCTTATTCATATTATTTGTATAGGGGGAAAATTCTAATAGAGGGTATATGAATTCTGCAAATATTGCAAGTAACATGTGTGGAAGCATGAAACTGATGGGACACCAGCAGATGTTGAAAAGTTCTGGTATGAAAAAGGATTGTCCCTCCATCAGTCTTAGTTATGGTCAACTATAAAAGGTTCTGAGTGTTTCAGCACAACTTCAGTTGGAGGGTTGTAAAATATAAATATAAAATATATATTGAACTATATCGCCCTGGCAGGACCTAGACTTAGTTTTTTAGAAACACTTCCTGCTTGTTATGTTAACCTTCCAAATAGAGATGTCTATGGATATTTTAAATCTATATAAAACATTTAAGCAAAAAGATAAAACTATTTAACTCAGTAGGCTAAACAAGCAATTAAAACAATTAAACCAGCAACTGGATAGCAGAAATCAGGGTTCAAATGATTCAAATATTAGAGCTGCAAAAGTCTGTAGACTACTAGATGGTAGGAAGAGAAGTTTTATGCACCTCTCTGTTACCATCTTATGATTGTCTGGATTTTTATAGTGTCAATGTAGTCACTTCAATTAAAAAGAATGATTAAAACAAGGAAAATTCTTTAAATCCTTTAAATTCCATTAAAGTTGCCAAGGTTGGACTCCCTTGCATTAAGACAAACTAAGATTTAACAGTAAAAGTCTTAATAGAATAGAATTGTTTTTGCCTTGCACCAAAAAGATAATAGAACTCCCTGGGGGAGATGCTTCATCACTATACATTCTCATGGAAGGGTTCCAAGCATGTCTTAGGACTCAGAGAGAAACACCCAAGAAAAAGTGCTCCTTTAGATATGTCAAATGTAGTCTGGCTGTTAGTCACATCATTTTAGTAAGACTTAAGGTTCACCTAATTTTTGCCATTTAAGTATTCCATCAGTCATGAATGGAACGATTCAGTGGCACATAAATGGGATATCTGAAAAATATTTCGCAATACCATATCCCCGTTATTAAATCATGCTTTTCTGCTTTTATGACTGCTTTATTAATAACAGGTAACACTATCTTCATTCTGGGAAAAAATGTGTCTTCTACAACTTTCTATCATGATTTTCTTAAATTAAGGGTACAGGAGCTCGCCTAGAATTCTGTCTCTGTATATTATTTTATTTGGCTTCCTCTAGGTAAGCATTGCTTCTGATCCAGGACGCAGAGTTCAGCATAATACACTGAGTCCATTCCCAAGTCCGTTTCAGAGTCCATTTCGCAGCCCCATGCACAGCCCTTTCCGCAGTCCTTTCAAAAATTTTGGACCCTCTGGAGGAAGGACCATTGACTTTGACTGTGATGATGATGAAATGAATTTGAGTTGTTTTATCCTAATGTTTGATCTCATCTTGAAGCAGGTAATAA
This sequence comes from Arizona elegans, assembly GCA_022577455.1. Lineage (NCBI taxonomy): Eukaryota > Metazoa > Chordata > Lepidosauria > Squamata > Colubridae > Arizona > Arizona elegans. The sequence continues at coordinate 25,401,291 of JAKOOJ010000001.1, read as the reverse complement.
TATATATCCCGGTATTGTAAATATGGTCAATAATGCAATCCAAATATAACCACATCTTGTTTTGGAACATTTTAAAGAATCTTTTAGTGTTTTATACAGGTGCCAATTTGCAAGCCAGAGATTATTTATATGCATCTAGAAAGACTCCATGGTATACAAACTTTTTGGGGTCAAGAGTTCACTAGGCCTGAGTGAGTTCTCTTGGCCTTTTGGTAAACCCAAGAAACTAAAACCATAACTTTTTCAGCTGACAGGTATCATGGTGCAATAGCCAAGATATTTTAATAGATCAAAATATCACATATTCATGAGTTTCACATATTCTGTGAGTATTTAATTCGGTGGCTACATGGAAGGTCTCTGGAGAGCTAGAGAAGGATCATTAATGACCTCTGATCTAATGTTGGAGGGATATGTAGCATAATTGATAAATATTGATTGAAAATTACTGATTTCACACAACACACTGTCCGGAATTTGAATATGGGTCAAAGATTTATATTTAGTTTACTTATTTATTAAATTTATATGGCATTCATATCACAGTTTGAGGCAACTTTGTTAGGTTGAATCCTATATTCAGCTCAAAATTAAATAAAAACAGTTAATTCTTTGGAGATGCAGTATTCAGGATATAAACAGTAAATTGCTCAATTGACTTTTTCTTTATCAAAACTTCCTACACCTTTCTTCATCCATCTTTTAGAAGGACTGTGGATTACTTCAAAGACGTATTTCTAGTTAGTGAAGCTTCAGTTGAATTACCCAAGTCAACATAGATTTACAGACTGAAGCAATTCTGTTACACAGCAAATCAAATCATGTGGCTAATCATCTCTATCCTTATTTCCTTGTGTACGGTCTGTGTATCTCTTGGAGTGCTAGTCTGATTTTGCTGCTGTGCTAACTAACTTAGGATGTTGCCTGTAAGGCACAGGCCTGATACAATTAAATTCCATCCAGAAGAGGCCTTGCCTTCCCAGCCTGAAACAAAGGAAACTAAGCTTGGGGGGTGAGCCTTCTGAAGAGGAATGAATCTTGCTAGCCAGATAATATAGCTTTATTGTAACACTGCTAAAAGGGAGGCTCTTAAGAAAGGGGAAGCCAGTGGACATTAATGTCATGTTAAGAAAATGAAGTGGACAAACAAGAACTCTAATAGTTTATAGTTTTTGTTTTTAAACTGGAATATAAATAATTCTTGTTTATAAACTGCATTAGGCAGCAACTGTTCACATTTACAATAGTGATGAAAAAGTAACTTTTCAACCAATCATGTATTTATGATCTT